>JAZHFQ010000271.1:721025-1442050 GCA_038387885.1 Spodoptera picta
GTGTAGGTAACTAACACGACTGTTTTTTATTATATAGAAGATAGAAGAAGATATTGATAAATATAATAATAGAATTGTCATCACAGTTTCAAAATAGTAAATAAATAAGAAAAATTAAAAATCCATTTATTTCTTACAGTTAAATTTACTTTTTCGTCTTTAAAGTGAAAGTCAAAGCATTTATTACAATTAAACCATAATTTGGTACTTTTGAAACGTCAACAAATACAAAATAAATAATAGTCTGTAAGTCAGTCCGTTAGTGAAGCTACGTGAAGCTAGGTGCTCATTTCAAAATGTAGATTCGAATGGAGAAGAACGAGCAAGAAACTCCATTCGTAAGTGTGTTAGTGTTAGTGTAAATTAAACTACTAGTCTATTATTAGTGTTGCTTTGTTTGGATCGTGTAAGAACCCCTATTTGGGTAAAGGCCTCCTCGAAAGTATTCTACTTGTCTCTATTTTTTTTTTAATAAAACGTTGCCCCACACTCGGATTTTCTCCTGTGGCGTGGGTGCGTTTACAAACATACAAGTTCATTATACACATGACACCCAGACCCGAAACAACAATCTGTGGATCACACAAAGAGTTGTTACGTGCGGGAATCGAACCCACAACACGTTGCGCGGCAGTCAGTTTCCCAACGACCGCGCCAACCGTGCATTTAATTTCGTGCTATTGTAGTCCAGTTTTGAAGTAGTAGCAAGTAAATGCGTAATAAATTCTCATTTAATTATAAAGCATACATTGCCTATTGCCATATTGTATAGGTAGTTAAGTACATTTGCCCAGAATCATGCGTCATAATGAGCTATAAGATTTTCGAAATATAATCTACATGTACGAAACACATCTTATCTGAGAATCAGACTACTAGAGCATTCTCATTTGAAATACTTATCATAACAATACGCTATAAATAAATTAACAAACAGGGCAAGTTTATTAAAGTTAAGTTTAGGACAGAAATAACTAGGCATCGGTATTTTTGCCTATAGAATAATTTTCTTTAGTTTAAATTCTTTAATAAACACGTTAAACAACTGCCTTTAACTCCCTCTTTTTGAAATTCTAAAACCTAAGTATAAGAAACACTTTTCTGATAACCGCATCAAAATCGGTTCAGCCAATCGCGAGATAGTCGCGAACAAACAAACATACATACAGGTCAAACTGAGAACCTAGCTACTTCTTTTTTGAAGTCGATTAAAAACAACAATCATGTACAGGTGAAATGGACCTAACTATGTACTTAATGAGCCCAAACTCGGTATATTTATGGGCTGGCAGTCAAGGGTCCATTTGAATTCGATCACCAGCCCAGCTCGATTGTACCATAATGTTATATTGTCATCTAATCTACACATAACTGCCGAGTTTTAGAATAATACAACAATAAGAAGTGTGTGCAATTTCGATTCCTAAATTTTATTATATAGTTCGACGATGTTCTTACTTATCCGCGTGGAGCCATGATACTACACGGCCTCACAGAAAACCAACGTGAAACAATGGCTTACCATCAGATGATCCGTATCCCATAAGAAACCTAATAGAAGCATATCAAAGAGCTTTTTTCAGTGTGTGTGTACATTTGTACAGCACACACAGACGTCATAAGGTATACTACTAAACGTATGTTTTTAACCAAATTGTCCAATTAGCTGCCTAAAAGCCAATTACCAGTCCCATTAGTGATGAAGTGAAACTAATTTGATGGCGTACACTTACACAGTTTAAAAATCTAACTATGGTTTTATGGTAATGTAATAAATAATATCATATGGTTAGCAAGTTTAATGACATAACGTCGTAAGTTTTGTGTTGTTAATTATTCAATTTTCTAAGGCTTTTTTTAAACTGTCAAACTCCAAGCGGTCACCGGTGACCGCAACCTATTGTTCTATAATTGTGTCTATAATGACGGTACTCGCGAGTTAAGGGGGGAAATCAATGTAATGAATGACTGCTCCCGCCTGGGTGAGGCGGGAGGGAGTGTCAGACTCTTACTAACTAAAAACCACCCCGTTCCTACTCACTTTGAACCGGAGCCCCGGTTACCCGTTAGGTTCTCCGCGGCCCTCTTACACTATAGCTCTCCTGTATTGCCATAATACCCGCCTACCAGGTGCCAGGCGTGGCAAGACATCGCAAATTAAAAAAATCAGGTTTACCAGAGAACACAGCTGCTCAGTCCCTGTGAGATGTACCTTATTCGTGTTTACTACAACCGCAGGACCTGAAGGGTGATGATAAATAAAGATATGTACATATTCTGCTGTCACGACGTAGCATCTGTTATGACGACTTTGCGGGATTGCAGAAAACTGCGGTCTCATGAGTTTTGTAAATTCCGCCTCCATTCCGCCGCAGAAGATCACGCCGAGTCCTAAGTCTACCTCTAATACCCAATTGTTGTTTTGTCCTAAGTCTAATACCCAATTGTTGTTTTGTCCTAAGTCTAATACCCAATTGTTGTTTTGTCCTAAGTCTAATACCCAATTGTTGTTTTGTCCTAAGTCTAATACCCAATTGTTGTTTTGTCCTAAGTCTAATACCCAATTGTTGTTTTGTCCTAAGTCTAATACCCAATCGTTGTTTTTTGCTGTAGGAAGGATATTGTTTTTTAACCGACTTAAAATAAGAAGGAAGAGGATTTGCCCTGTATGTATATTTGTGCACATTATCTCGTGATTGGTTGAACCGATTTTAATGTGATTTTCAGAAAAGTGTTTGTTACACATAGGAGAATGTAGATAAAACAATTATTTGCTTTGGTATATAGATAGATACTATAATATATGTTGTACTGGTGATACAGGTTTCTTTTCAAAACTTTAAGTCTCATTTATCGACTCGACCCCGACTTAAAGCTAATTGACATAATATGTAATTTGTCCAATTTCAGTATAAGCTTGGAGGTACTTCCAACTATTTTTTTCTGTCCAATTTCTCTATTAAATTTTCAACTCTATCATTTAGATATAAAGTCGAAAAACAAAAACAAAATTCGATACATTGAAATAGCTTGATGGCCACTGTACATTAACTTTTCTGTTCATTCGTTCGACTAGTGTTTACCTGTAGCTCATTTGTCTAAGATCTATCCAATCTAAGTATTACACTTTTAGATTTCAAAAATTCTCAAATACTTAGTTGCTCGGTACTCCACTGACTATCCTTTATCTCCCTTCTTTCTTCAAGGAATTCAAGCATGATCATAATAATAAATTGTCTGCGAGCCTGTAGCTAATGGACGGGCTGAAAATTTCAATTATTAAGCTTTGCCTGCTTGTAGAAGGTGTACACTATTGTGAAAAATTAGAGCTTTGAATAGAAGCAAAGGTTAAATATCCCGACTTTTTAGTTATAATAATAATTTTTAGTTAGTTAGTTCAAACGCCTGATGACAGGTTCACTAATACCAAATGAGAGATGTACAGTCAAAGGTCCACTGCCACCGTGAGTGATGTTCACACGACAATGCGTAATTAATTTCTTATAATGTGCACAAAAACGCGTGTGTACGCATAAACACACGCACGCGTACGCACACGGATAAAAATATGCGTGCGCTTGCGTATAAGCGCTGCAGCACAACCGATAGTAGTCATACTGTGGACTTTTATCCTTTGACCGTACATATCTCATTTATTAGTGAATGCAACTACATACTATATAATATATAAATTGCAGTTTAATACAAATTCTAAAAAAAGGTATGAAGTACCTTGTAAAGGTAGTGGGTGTTATGTTATTATATTTTTTCGTGTAAGAAGTTTGCTGTAATAACTTTTGCGAAAAACAGTTACAGTTAGTCTTTTATCTAGTCAGTGAGAGAGATGAGATCTTGACAAACCACCTCCTGATTAAGGAGGTGGTTTGTCAAGATCTCATGATTTTATAGCAATTTTACATCATCATACTCGTTTCACATCACGAATTACTTATAAAAAACGATAGGTACTTAGTATAATGATATAATATGTAAATAAACGTTTCATGAGCCACCATAAAGCGAAATTACAATATGAAATATTAAAATGGCGGCTCGGGACAACATTTTTAGACGATAAAGCGAATTCCTTTATATTGAAATTCAATGCCCGGGTCTTGAACAATTAATTTAGTATAAAATTCTGATCTCGTTATTCCCATTAGGTAAGGTTCAGAATCCTATTTAAAATTCCATTTGAATACTTTATTTTTTGTTGGCCCTGATCCGTACGACTTTTTTTTATTAATTATTTGGTTAAAAAAGGTTTTGTTTTTTAATTAGCTTTCAATCCATTCGAATTCTTGATACAAACGTTTATTGAATGGATTATGGACTGATAAATTTTTATTATCACATTTTTAAAGCAGACTATGACAACAGTTAAAAAAAAAAGTGTGTACTCCTTTTTTTGGTGCTGCGGTTGTCCTTGGGTAACTCTAATTGCTTACCATCAGGAGATCCGACTGACCTTTTACTTTTCTAACATAACGTAACATCACGCCTTTTATCCCCAAAGCGGTAGGCAGAGGTGCACATTACGGCACTTAATGCCATTGTACAATATAACACCCACTTTTCACTATTTATGTTATGAGTCCCATGTAATAAGGGTTGAGCCCATTGTTATATACCGGGCACAATTCCAGACTCCGTGCTACTACTGAGAATTAAAAACCCAGTAATACTTGACCCGACCCGGAAATCCAACCCGAGACCCCTTGCCCGGCAGTCGCACTTGCGACCACTCGGCCAACGAGGTGAGAAGTAACTTCTCATATCATAAAAAGGACTCTTACCTTATTATAGCTACCATTCTCGTCATCAAACCCGCAGTTGTTAGGCAGGTTGGCGCGCGCCTGCACCTTGTTGGAGTCCAGCCCCAGGAACCACACCTCAGGGTACTTCCTGACTTCATTTCTCTCCCATTCTGATAACCTGTCTCCGTACAGCTTCAGGGCTTCTGTAACCAAAGAAAATATGTTCTGTAAGTTATGAAGTCAAAAATTTAATAATTGGCTGCGCCACGATTATCGAGTCCTTTTGCATACATGCTTGAGTGAGGTTACCAGAGGCCCAATTACCCCTCCCCAGTCTCTCCAATCCCCGAATCCCCCACAATCCTCAAATTCTTAATTTCCAAAAGGCCGGTAACGCATTTGTAAATCCTTGGTGCTTCAGGTGTCCATGGGCGGCGCCGATTGCTTACCATCAGGTGATCCGTCAGCTCGTTTACCGGCTTATTCCATAAAATAATAATGAATCAAAAATATGAAAATCTTATACGTTACCATACGTCGGGTCTTAAACCCAAATTCAGTTTACGCATCTCGGTGTAAATCTCCTAGTACCTCCATAAATAGAGTGTACGTCATAACTGGACGATAAATCCGAAGCCGATACTGCTGGCAGTGACCTACATCTCCCATAACATCCGGCTGGGTGTGACGTCATCATGTGTAATGACGCGATGTGACACGTGTCGTGTGCAAAAATAATGAACGGTTACATGATGCCAATGAAAAAGACCTTATTTTTTTAGGAAAACTGTTAATTAATGACATGTAATGTCGCATATTGAAGACAGTGAATAATTGAACATCAAAAGTTTCTTTTTCAGGTCAGGTATTGTTCCGAAACATATGACATATGTTTAGAGGAAAATCACAATACTGCATCCCGCGGGTGAGGAGGTCGACTTACTGACTAAAACCCCGTCCTCTCACGTCGAGCCGGGCCGGTTACCGTTAGGCTCCTCCTCTACTCTCTGTATTGCCATAATATCCGCCTACCAGGTGCCAGGCGTGGCAGGACATCGCAAATTATAAAGCTCAGGTTTACCAGAGATCGCTGCTGCTCCGTCCCTATGAAATGTACCTTATTCATGTTTACTACAACCGCAGGACTGCAACTGATGGGAGATGATAAATAAAGGTATCTACATATTCTGCTGTCACGACGTAGCATCTGTTATGAAGACTTAAATTATGACTTGAATCATCACCCTTTTTATCAGGCAGTAGGCAGAGACCACATTACGGTACTTAATGCTACTGTACAATGTTAGAACCACTTTTAACTATTTATGTTATAAGTCCTATGTACCTACTAGGGGGTGAGCCTATTGTCATATCCGGGCACAATTCCAGACTTCATGTTACTACTAAGATTTTTTTTAACTTAGCAATACTTTGCTTGCAGCAATCGAACGCGAGT
The DNA here is from genome assembly GCA_038387885.1 of Spodoptera picta. Classification (NCBI taxonomy): domain Eukaryota; kingdom Metazoa; phylum Arthropoda; class Insecta; order Lepidoptera; family Noctuidae; genus Spodoptera; species Spodoptera picta. The sequence goes on from JAZHFQ010000271.1 coordinate 727,239, forward strand.
CGATAGTCGTGGTGGCCCGGAGGTTTAAGACGCCCACTTCTCATGCATGAGGGTGCGGGTTCGAAACCTACCAACGGCAAGTACCAATGTGACTTTTTCCGAGTTATATGTACTTTCTAAGATTATTTAGACACCACTGACAAACGGTGAAGGAAAAACATCGTGAGGAAACCTGGACTTATAATTTCTAATTATAAGTTTGAAATCGCCAACCCGCATTGAGCAAGCGTGGTGATTAACGCTCTAACCTTCTCCGTGTGAGAAGAGGCTTTGCTCAGCAGTGGGCATTTATAGGCTGTTGACGATGATGAATCGAACGCGAGGCCCCGAAAGCGCACTTGCGACCACTCGGCTAACGAGGCAGTCAGTTATGACTGGACTAATTCTTATTATCGAAAACTCAATAAAACCTAACACCACTCCAGTAACCGTACTCACGACCACTTAACCAACGATACTAACTCAAACAAAATTTTTCTTCGAGGGTCTAATCAAAATGGTCAAGGTCAACCAATACCAACAAATATAGTTACGAAAGGTCACGTGTCCAGCTTCACAGGATCTGCACGTTGTCGTGACGTCATGAGCACGTGTCTCCCTCGTTGGCAGTACTTTTGTGTGTTATGCTCACGTGGACTGGATAAAATGGGGAGCTGTCTCTCTCATACGAACTTTCATCAATGTGATTTTCCTACAAAGCTTTTTCAATCGATTGAATATTTTGAAAGTAAATAAAATGGGCCTTCAGTAAGAGTCTGACACTCCTTCTCACCCGGGTGAGAGAAGTCATCGGATGATTTTCCCCCTCAAATAAAGTATTACAAATACCTTTCTGAAAATCGGTTCAACCCTTTTTAAGTCGTGTATAAATACTACTTAAAAGCCAATAGCTCTTCTTTTTTTGTCATCATCATAACATCACGCCTTTTATCCCCGAAGGGGTAGGCAGAGGTGCACACAGAAGTAACACCCACTTTTCACTATTTATGTTATGAATAGGGGGTGAGCCTATTGCCACATACCGGGCACATTTCCAGACTCCGTGCTACTACTGAGATTTTTTTTAAAAACCCAGTAATACTTTGCCTGACCCGGGAATCGAACCCGAGACCCCTTGCCCGGCAGTCGCACTCGCGACCACTCGGCCAACGAGGCAGAAGCAGGCAGTTGCAATAAATACTTCATATAAAATATTTTCATGCTAGATACATATACTGCAATGAGTAGCTACATTTTATTTCATAATGGTGATTTCGGTTTTGGGAAGGTCTTCAACATTCCTAATAATTTTATACAGTCCTGCGAGTGTTGTATATCCCCATTGTATGATTATGTGGGTCTTACCACTAAGTATTTAATGGAGTACATTATACCTTTAGCATACGCTACGATAACAAAATAACAAGCCGAGTAATAAGCTTACTGCACTAATAGATTCAGTTGGCACCTTCTGATGCGGAACATAAGAACCGTTACTGGGTCAAGGTTCGACCGCCAGCATGAAGAAAATACTGGTTTACAGTATTAAGCCCTGAAGTATTTTGCAGTAATCAGTTCCGTGAAATAATTATGACGGATTTATTATTTTGTTTATTGGTGTTGAAACTCCACTATTAATTATGGGCTTTTAATTTACTTAAAAAGCTGTTTGTGTGAGCAGAGAATACAGACCTACATTTATTCCACCTTTCATCCTTCTGTAAGTGTCAAAAGAGGTGACTAAGGGACGACACGTTTCATAGTCCAGGCAGGGCTTTCAGAAAAACTTGAACCTCATAATCAATACTTAATTGCTTTCCACATTGTAAGACTTAGACACACACAACGTAGACCTTGTTTTTTGTGTAAGTTTTTAAGCTGCGATCCCCTGACGTGCTGTTTATGGCAAACCTTCTTATGTAAAGAATGTCCATAACAAAGAAAACGAAAACAACATACCAAGCAATTTATCTAACCAACAGAGTCTTTAATTTAAATTACTGTCAGGTTAATATTGCAAATACTTAGTTGTGGAATCTCCGCCGTGGTTCCTAATTGTAAACTATTATAGGGGAATGCCAACAGGAGAGTTCGCAGCTAACCGCGAGATAGATGGCGCTCGCGTAGATTAATTACATCTGGTGTCGGTGCAAACGTACAGGACACTTATCTATGTATTGATTTTCACATGTTCTGTACGAGTTTATCACCCTGGGTTTGAGGTTAATATAAGCACCAAATAGGGCCTATCTTCTATACATATATAATAATATCGTAGGAAAGTGAAAACAGTACATCGAATATTTTTTTAATAGAATGCTTTGAGCGTGATCTACAGTCGATACCGAAACCAAAAATATAGTTGATGAGTAAATTTTTGTCTGTATGTATGTCCGTGATAAACATAAAAAGTGTTACATGGATTGACTTCAAATTTTGCATAAATATAACCAACAGGTCGGGTCAACATATAGGCTACTTATTATCATGCTATCAACTACGGGTGAGGAGCTGTGAATCACTATTCCACGTGTACGTAGTCGCGGGCTCAGCTAGTTATTCGACTAAAATTATGAATGTGAAAGTTTTAAAAATGTATCGAGGTTTGTTACCAACTCAATCACGTAAAATCTACTAAACAATGTATTTGTTAGAAGTTTAAGCACTAGGTAAACTTCTTCATAATTGTGTTAACATAGGCTGTTTTTTACTCCGGTAGCACGAGCGAAACCCATTTAGTAAGCTAGACTCCTAAAATATTCTATTTTTTTTAAATACGTTGCCCTCACACTAGGATTTTCTCCTGTGTCGTGGGTGCATTTACAAACATACAAGTTCACATACACATGACACCCAGACCCGGAACAACAATGTGTGGATCACACAAAGAGTTGGTCCGTGCGGGAATCAAACCCGCGACACTTTGTGCGTCAGCCAGTTGCCCAGCCAAATTTATAGCCCTTTTCAAGCAAAGAAATAGGTTTAACCTAAAATGAAGTCCAACCCTTCAACAAAGAGGGAAAATAACAGTACAAACAAAAAGATCCGAATCCCAATTTGTCCTTCAATCGAAATAAAACATTTTTCAGCAGAAACCATTAATTGAACATTGGTATTATTTACTGGTAACATTTGTAAAATAATGGCAACCTTTCCGTTAGTAAAAAGTGTAAATACATTCAGAGGCACGTCCTAAATTTTATTTTATTGGTTGCTAACATTTACATGGAGGGAGGCATTTAAGTTCCGCGCAGATACGTTTCAGGCTGAATTATAGTGTTCTGTAACGCCTACTGTCCCAAGGAACTACTTAAATTCGGAATTGCTGTCATAAACACTCTTGCTATCTAGAGGGCTCATACATATGTAATTGGAATGAAATGTTAGTTGACAGCTTACCCTACAAACGTTTCTATTCTATAAGAGTTTAAAATCGTCAAAATTGCTGAGTTTTGTCGATTTTATCAATAGATCCGGCCCTTATTACAATACAACTCACTACTTTAGGGTTCATCCAGAAATTACGTCACACGAATTTCATGATTTTTTTGCTCCAGAACGCGACTCGATGCACGCTCGAGGCTGGTTCTGGTCAGGCAGCGAGCTACCCATGCTCGCTGTCCGCAGGCTCGTGCTTACGGTGGCCGGAGATCGTCCCGGCAGCGCTTCGCTGCCTCATGCGCCCTTTTTTTTTCTTTGAGGGGGGAAAGTCATCCAATGACTTCTCCCGCCCGGGTGAGCCGAGAGGGAGTGTCAGACTCTTACTGACTAAAAACCACCCCGTTCCTACTTCTGCACTTCGAGCCGGAGCCCCGGCAACCCGTTAAGTCTTCCGCAGCTCCGTATCGGCATCAGCCCTGTTGGGCCTCATCTATGGTGGTCTAATGGCTCCTTGAGGCGCGCGCGGAACGCGACGCGCCGTATACTCGGGCCTGATTCTGGTCGGGCGGCGAGTCACCCGTGCCCGCCGTCCGCAGACCCGTGCTTACGGTGGCCGGAGATCGTCTCGTGATCCCCGACGCCTGGAGTGTCTCTCGCGAGGGCCGTGTCGTGAGGAGGTTCGATCCCTCACGCGCTCCGCCTCCTTCTTAGCTAGCATGACTGCTTCGCAGAAGGAGGAGACGGCATCCTAGTCCCCCTCGTTTCGCATCATGACCCTGATTAGGGCCGGACGCGAGAGGAATATAACTGATATGGTGTTATGTTACAGTACGAAATGTTACACAACTTATATTCCCAAAACGCTAAGGTTTTCCAGCTTTCCTCGCAGTTTTCCGCGCTACATAAATCTGTGTTATTAACCCATCGGCCTCGCGGCTATAGCAAGCATTCTCACTAGTTAAGTGGGTAATGTTGCGTTTATATTAATGGTAGAACAGCGGGTTTCGCTTTTATCTTCAGTATGCATTTTAAAGGAATGGCAGTTATTTCTTATTATGTAAGTATGCTGTTAAAGGGACTTCTGATCGCCTCAGTCGTCAGATTATATCGTCAGTGCATATTTAATATCTTTTTGGATTTTTCAACAATCTTGGTTTCAGAACAGCGACAAATCTCATAAATCGAAGATGAGTCCCATGTAAAAGTGAGCCTGTTGCCATACACCGGACACAATCCCAAACTCCGTGCTAATACTGAGATTTTTTAAAACCCCAGTAATACTTTGCCCGATCCAGGAATCGAACCCGAGACCCCTTGCCCGGCAGTCGCACTTGCGACCACTCGGCCAACGAGGCAGCTACAGTCAGATAATATCTTTTTGGATTTTATATAAACAATCTTGATATCAAAACAGCGACACATCTCAGAACTCGAAAATGAATAGACGGATATAAAAGTATTCTAAAACTTTTCAATTTATCATTAACTAGTCATTAATAAAATCTGACTTAGTTAAGCCTTTGACGGCTGACAGAAAACTATTGAAGGAAAATCATGCAACGTAGGTCACCAGTGACTTACGGGGCGGTTATCATGTTAAGATACAACAATACAACATTCCATTAAAACCTTTTGTTTTAATGGTTTCAACGGAGGAAGGATCTTCCATTCCATTAATTCGATCCCTAATGGAAATGTCTATATTATGTGTGGCATACTTATTAAAAGTATGGAGACACTTCATTAGGGATACTTTTTAGCTTTTTGTTTCACTCTGACGTCGTAAGAGGAGTTAACGGGTTGCCAGTGCTCCGGCTCGAAGGGCAGGAGTAGGAACGGGGTGGTTTTAGGTCAGTAAGAGTCTGACACTTCCTCCCGCCTCACCCAGGCAGGAGCAGTCATTCGATGATTTTCTCCCTTAAAAATATGTCATACAAGTTTTAGGAAACAGATACATTAAAAAAACATTTTAGCTTAAGTTTAAACTAAAATCAATGCAGTTAACCAGTTTAACTCGTCGAGTACCGGTTTTGTAGACACAATTATAGAACAATAGGTTGCGGTCACCGGTGACCGCTTGGTATTTGTCAGTTTAATAATGATGGAACAAATTTTTCAATAAACATCAACCTGGTTTTCATAGAAAATTATAACTATTAACTAAAAATTACGAGTAACGTAACTGAGAAAAGTTCTACTAGTTTCGAGTTACAGATGGACTCTTCAACTATTATTCAAACTAGCACTGCCTGTACGTAACACTTTGTAATACTCTTTGTCGTTCACCCGCTACCGCTAATTAATAAAACCGCATCCTAAACACACGATGATTAATATCACTCGCATGCTCACGCGCTTGTCATATCTTCATAACATTGGAAATCTCGATACTTTGACAATAATTCACTTTGAACAAGTTTGTCAGCTCGAAACTTCAACTTAATGTATCGTGTTGTTGAACGAAGTGATTTAAGCTTGTCGTGTCATGCGAGGACATTCTATACGGGTTTTGAAAGGACTTAGACTATGTTATATATGTATTACCTATTGTTTAAGTTTCTATAGAAACTTGGACAAGATATATAAGAAGTTTTCAATTAATCCTCCAACTAATGGCTGTCTGACTTGTATGTTTGATATTCTGAGTCACGAACTACTTATGTAGTATATTGTACGCACTTGATAAAAGCCTAACTGTCTGGGTACTAAGTCTGTCTTAAGTTAGGTATCCCTTGAATCTACTTCTAAATAAGATTGTAATCAAATCTTAGTGGTGAATCAGAGTATCAGGAGTCAGGAGTATCTGGTGAATAATATTGATTCCCGAGTTAGATAAAACCTTATCCGCTTGTATCTATGTCGATATTGGAATTGGTCTCTGTCTCTTACCATACCTACAGTGTGACTACCAACGTAGATCGAATTCATTGACCCATGTTGAACTTTTGACTAATAAAAAACTTGAATTATAAACAGCAAACCAATCCAAATGTCTCTTTAATTTGAAAATCCTTTCCAATCACACATATCGAGTTTGCAGTAGTAAATTAACAGTCAATATATTATAATCAAATATGGCGGCCGGTGCCCAGGGGAGGACTGTGTACATGTAATCACCACGCTCGACTGGACGACTGTTGACCGCGATATGATTGGATCTAATACCAATCGAACCTACCTATGTGTATACACGTGTTGGGATTTATAGGCAATGAAATGAAAAAATTGCTGATGTCACACATCAATGCCTGTTTAGCAGTTACGTTATAAGTTGAATTGTCATTGAAGGTGACTTATATCAAGTCAGTACCAAACTTGATAAACAGTTTCAAAGCAGTGTGGTCTCGACCTCCAGATAAGGAGCCACGAAAGGCTTAACGGATTGCCAGGGCTCCGGCTCGAAGAGCAGGAGTAGGAACGGGGTGGTTTTCAGTCATTAAGAGTCTGAGACTCCCGCTCGCCTAGCATAAGGCGGAAGATTTTTACACTTCAAAAAAAAAATGTGTTATGGACTTTCAGTACCTCACCCACTCGTTTCGTTAAAACTGGTTAAAGCAGTAGGTAGCTACACATATAAACTGAACAACAGCTCTGTCTGATATATTCGAACAAACCAAACTGAAATAAAGATTGTGGCAAATCCTCTTTTGTAAGAGAAGCCACAGTGCAGCCGTGGACTGGTCACTCTTACCTCAATTTTTTTATGGTATAAGCCGATAAACGAGCTGACGGATCACCTGATGGTAAGCAATCGGCGTCGCCCATGGACACCTGGAACACCAGAGGTACATTAGCGTTACATTAGAACAGGTGCGTTAGCGACCTTTTGGGGATTAGGAATTTGAGGATTGTTGGGGATTCAGGGATTGGGGAGATTGGGAAAGGGGATACTTAGGCCTTCGGTAACCTTACTCACACGACGAAATACAACACAAGTTTCACGTCGGTTTTCTGTGAGGCCGTGGAGCCGTTGGAGTGATAACTCCGGTCGAGTCAAGCCGGCCCATTCGTGCCAAAGCATGGCTCTCCACTTAAAAACCAATATTCCAAACCCAATATTCCAGTTTAGTGAAAATCTAGTACGTCATCCTTACTAATATTATGAATCGGAAAGTGAGTTTGTTTGTTTGTTCCACTTTCACACCGTAACTACTAAACCGATTGCTTTGAAATTCGCAGACGTAAAGTTAAAAGTCCGGATTAAATAATAGGGTACTTTTTATCCCGAAAAAATTTGATATTTCCGAGGGAAAACAAAAGTATTGGTATAGATGGCGCTGTGTAGGTATATTGTATATGTCACATAGGCTACTTTTATCCTTTTATGACGCGAGCGAAGCCGTGCGAAAAAGCTAGTTATGTATAGAGGTATATGCCTTACGAGAATTCATTATTAATGACTTATTTTAAATATTCATTTCTCTTTCTGAGAGCCAGTTAAAAACCTCTCTATTCTGAATGTACAAATATTACCGGGAATCACATCCCAAAGGAAAACGTCGGTCCAATGAATACTCAAAGATTTATTCGAGTGTAAGTTTTTACGAGTGCCTATACTTATATATTTTAGGGATCGTCTATTGTGAAATACTTTCCTTATTTCCATCTAGGCTTCATTTAAAAACGAACAATGGTGCTTTGTGGCTACTTATACTAATAGCCCCTCTTGGGCACTTGTTCTGAAAAATGTTTATTAAAATATAGCCTCTCATATCTCTTATTGTTATATACCTCTATAACGGGATAAGCATTTTATTATTTAGGTATTTATACATAAAATGGCTAGATCAAGTGGTTGTAGGGTCGATTGTCCATCAACTAGTATTTGATTCTATAATCGGTAAAAGTGATACAGTATTAAAGTGCTCGGTTTCGATACCCGGGTTGGGCAAAGTATTACTGGGTTTTTTAAAATAATATTCTCAGTAGTAGCACGGAGTCTGGAATTGTGCCCGGTATATGGCAATAGGCTAACCCCCTATTACATGGGACTCATAACATAAATAGTGATAAGTGAGTGTTACATTCTACTGTGACATTAAGTGCCGTGATATGCACCTCTGCCAACCCCTTCGGGATAAAAGATATGACGTGTGACTATTGAAACCATTTACCAATAAATGCACTAGAATCAAAAGGGTGCTCAGAACTAAAAGACATACATACATAACATCACGCCTTTTATCCCCGAAGGGGTAAGCAGAGGTGTACATTATGCCACTGTACAATGTAACACCCTACTTTTCACTATTTATGTTATGAGTCCCATGTAATAGGGGGTGAGCCTATTGCCATATACCGGGTACAATTCCAGACTCCGTGCTACTACTGGGAATTTTTGAAAAACCCAGTAATACTTTGCCCGACCCGGGAATCGAACCCGAGACCCCTTGCCTGGCAGTCGCACTTGCGACCACTCGGACAATGAGGCAGTCCAGAACTAAAAGATTATCTAATCAAAGTAATTAATCCTATTTTAAAACTGAAATATTTGATGGGGATTTAGCAGAAGCTGTGAATAGCTGCAGTCAATTAAAGATGGCGTCAGTTGTTAGTTTCCCGCGCAATTAGTGACACTTGACAGTCCATAGAATAAATGGATCAATAGTGTTTCTCAATGACAGTCTTATAGCTGTCAGTAGGATTAATAGCTTATTGTACAGTCTGTGCCTTTAGCCAAACGCCACTTTAGCGCTTGTCTACAGAGAGAGTAGAAAACTAAATGTATGGGGATGACACTGACAAGTGTCAAACTTTACGTCAATTCCATATGATTTGGTTTTCTATTCTACATGTAGACAAGCGCTAAATGGCATTTGGCTACAGCTGCTGTAAGGAAACCCTTTTTTTTCTTTGACAATTGCATAATTTAATGTAACATACAATTTTACTTCATTATTTTAAGTACAGGGCGCGATATATTATCATACATGTACCAGATTACGCTCTGAATTAATCTAAATATCCTTATAATGAGTATAAAAGTATTTATACAGGTTACCTCTTCACAAAAAAGAAAGGGTTATCACCCCTTTTTTGTTAAACATGCAAGAACTAATAAATCTGTCCCTACCTCTATAGACAAGGAGAACAAGGAACCTGAGTTACAAAGCGTTGTTCACCGCGTATCCCGCATAACACTCATTGCGAAAATTATCAAAACTAATAACAACTATACTGCAAACTCGTAACAGCTATTAGGCATAACTGAAAACTTCAAGGGGACAAGTTCGCCCATAACCCCTGAACTCTACTAATTCAATAGTTCCACTAAGTGAAACCACTCCGTTACGTCTCTCTTCATTACAGTAAGAATAACGTAGGACTGAAACGAAACTCAATTTGCGCAGTTAGACTGTACCTTAAAAATAGTATCTAAGCTATTAACCGCGGTTTCATTTAGAGAAAAAAATATTGTAGTAGACGCCAGCACATTATCTAGTGAAGGTATCAAGAGATTTACGTTTAAACTGTCAAACACCGCGAGGTCACCGGTGACCGCAACCGGTTCTTTAATTGTGTTTTTGATTGAGGGCCGATTTTTGAATCATCCGTTAATTCCTAACTGCATTATAAAAATTGATAGGTAAATATTTGACAATTCTTGCATGGAAGAATTGTCAAATATTCAAAGTAAGTATTCTCAGTTAAAATGTATCTGGCGTTGTAGTAATTGTCTATGAGCTGATTTTGCAATACTCGGTTAAATTTTATCACAGAAATAACTTTGAATATTTGACAATTGTTCCGTACTAAAAACTGTCAACTGTCAATTTTATTCTAAAATTAAAAATTTACTGATGATTGAAAAATCGGCCCTTAGGTAACTATTACATAATGAATCCAAACCCTGTATAGATAAGTTGTCAACAACGCACATCATAATATTATAGCCTCTCTTTGTGAAGATGATAATTCTCTAAGTCTACGCTCCGATGGAATATGACGATGTGCACGTAGAAAATATATCGAGCACCCACTTCCACCACTTATATAACAATTCCTTATTAGTATAGAACGAGACTATTGCAGCTATTACCATTATTATAGACTAAACAATAAAAACAAGAGTGTTTGTTCAAGTTACAAGCAAAATACATAAAACAGGGCGCCTACGCAAAGAATCAGAGCCAAGTGCGATCTAGCGCGAATCTATTACACAACGCCATATAATACGTAATTCAAACTAAGAATAGATAAAGCTGAAAAAAGAAAAAATGGACCAAACTATAATTCAAGAACGTAATTCTAAGAATTTATCTAGAAAAGGTATTTTTATTTTATGAATGCTAAAACTTATTCAAAGTGCGAGAATAATAATATCTGCGTAGATACCTACTTAAATATTTGGAAGAATTTGTTTAATATTTGATTCTTTTTATTGGTGTTCTTCTGTCTTATTTTTAAGATACGATTTTTATTATAGCATTAGCTCCTAGCTGTCTGTTGTTACATCCGTGAAGATGGTTCTTTTGTGTCAGGGATATTTAATAAAATATCCTAGTGGAACAGTGAGAGACTGAAGTCACTTCTATAATATAGAAAGTTTGATACGAATATAAAATCTACTATAGAACTACGTCAAATGGATAGAAGAAATAAACTACAATTACTTTAGAAGTAGTAACTACCTCAACTTAGGTAGTAATAGCTAGTCTACTTATAACCACAAGCAGTAGTCAAAAAGTAGCTAACTTTTTATCTACAATTCCATTTGAAAATTAACAAGAAAGGCAGTAATGCAAATGCATTATGTGCGTTATGTATGTAGAAAGTGTATCCAATAATGGCGATAAAAAGTAAAACAAAACCAGACAAAAACGAAGAGGGAAACTTACCATTATCCATTACTGGCTACGATTTCAAAAAAGATCACATAGGGCTCCATTATCACAAAAATTCACAAAGCTAGTGTGAATAAATCTCAAAATTTGGCAGCCAATTCTATCTCCTTCACCCCAAACACCTAAAATAGGTAGGCAGAATGCGCCAAATCACTTCGGCCATTGACACAGCTGCGACTCAGTCGTGTCCGATCCAATACGCTTAAAGGCATTGTAGGTAGAACCTCCATTGTGTGAACCTTTAGTGTTATTAAATCGCTTTTTGTTAAGCGTTCCAGCGCTGCAGCTGCTTTTTGTTGAACGCTATCGCGAATGTGCAAGTGGTTCTGAATGACTGAACGTTTATTCTGATTTAAAATTACTCATTTTATATAGTGGGGTGAATTTTAAGGTGTTTTATTTTAGTTCCCTTGACAAACATGTTGTGATCAGGAATATTCAGAAATAGGTGATAGGGTGAGTGTATCGTAAAGGTCATATTATGTCTAAGTACTTAGCCATATTGGAATTGAGGCAGTTCCAGTGATAGAATTACCGTCGTTTCACATACCAATGACAAATTATGTTCAAGAGGCTAGGCATCTCTTCCGCTTATTATCATCACATAATTTTGTAATGTAATTTACTGCTGCAGCAAATAGGTACACTTCTACCGTGAAATACCACCAAATCCACAATAACTTCACACAGTCACAGGAAGAAAGATCTGTCTACAATCCTCTGCACTTCAAAACTCAACCAGAATTAAGAACAAAAGCGTCCATTTTGAAATATTCAAAAGATCATTAGTCATTAGGGCTGCCTCGTGCTGTTTTTTTTCTCTTGGTCCAATTAAGTGTGGCCGCGTTGACCTACTTTGAGGTCCGGGTCCATGAGACTCTCGAGTTCTAAACAAATGGCGGCCAAGATCCGAAGGGTTGCCATCAATATGTAGGGTCCAGATACTATTGCGTTTGGCCTTCGTAAAATAGATTCTTTAGATGTAATTTTGTAAAAGGTGAGACTGTTTAGGTATCGGTTTTACCGTGTTCTTTGTATCCATGTTTGAGAATGTTTATGGTATTTGTGCCTGAAGAGTTTTGCATTGTCGAGGATCGAGGAGGATGGCTTGACGTAATCAAACTTAGAAATGGAATGAGCGAGTGATAACACTGGAAAAGTAGTCTAAGATTTAAAAACAGTTTGAACTATTGTAAATTTCGTTAGACATACTCACGTAATAATTTGAGCATTTCGCGTCGCGGGTCGCGAAATGCTGCTCATGAATATGCCTCTAGCATGGCTTGAAACTAGTCGAGTTCCTCGTCAAATTATTACGTGAGTAAGCCGAAAACATAATAATTAACAGTTTCAAGCCCAAAAATTGTATTGCTAACAGTAATAAATTGATCATTGAGTCAAAGCTGATAAGACACGATGATACAACGGTTTAAAGTTTTTTTTTACTTAGCTATCATAACGAAAACGTAAATCGATTGAAAATATTCGACTTGAAATTCATACTACAGCTTTCATATGTGAAACGAATTCGAATTATTATTAAAATAATTTCGTTTTCCTTTTTTTTATTCAAACAAATAACAATAGGCACATACGTTCATACATGTAGGTAGGTATGTATATTTGAATACATAGGTAATAATGCGTATTTCCGCGTAACATTGAAAATTACACGTGCCGAACGATATCAAATTATGCATGAAATTTTACTGGCAAAGTTTGGCCTTTCTCTTATATGGTTTCTGCGTTTTTCTCCTAAGAATTTATTTGGAAAGACGGAATTTTCTAGAATATGTATGTACGTTGCGTATGTTAAACACATTGATAGAATGGAAATAAAAAGTATGTTAAAGTTATTTAAGACAAATGTGGTGGATAGTTGTCGAGGAAGGTTAGAGAAAGACCATGTGAAAGATGAATGGATTGTATGCAGAATGAGATTTAACAAATTCATACTTTACTTACCCATAAAGGGTTATACGTCCACGTCTATCTTTATTAATAGTATTTTGCCTTGCAATCTAAAAACAAATCATCTAAAACATCCGTTACTCATTAACCAGGAAACCTAATTTCCAATTTGTAAAATTCCACAAATCGCAACCCGCCATTCCATTTGATTAACGTCAGCAGCGAGCTTGTTACCCAATCAGCGCGTGGTATTTCGAAGCTGACAGAAATGCAGCCAATGTGCGTGAGCTAATCGCGTTCATCATGGCGGATGTACGGTTTCGCATACCTATCCGCAATGCGTCGGGACAAAACTTCGCTACTGAATAGACTGGATCTAAAAAGATAGATATTGGAAGCCGCAGAGCTGTACAATGTATGGTAGTAGAATTTCACTAATCATGTTACGGTACCCTCGAAAATAGATAAAAGCGAATACTTTTTCTTTTTTCGCTGTCAATAATGGATTTATTGCGCGTTTTTTGTGAGGTGTAACTCACTGTTCAAGTGTTTGAATGATGCGTTACAGGTTATGTACTTGATCGGTGGTACTTGACGTACACGGGTTTAATAGAAAGCGAATGAACTATACTGTTCAATCAAATAAGGAACAGAACGGGTTGCAACTTGAAAATATACATCACAGAAAAAGTTTCCAATCGGTGCGAGTCACTCTCGTACACCCGTACGAGAGATTAATGTCCGAGTCTAACAAAATGTTTAGTATGATTAGCAGTTTTTTAACTTTGACTAAAAGATTTTCAGTAATACTAAGTAGGTAAGCTAGCCGCAATTGTGATCAAACTTTAATTAACAATTAACTATAACTGCAAACAAACAGACTACAGACTAAAGCACAGATCCCAGACCAAAAATACAATAAAAACATCGAAATACCAACTCAAATATAACAATACCAACCAAAACACGTAGGTATCACAAAGCTAAACTAGGTACAAAAACCTAATATGAAATGTATAGAAGGTCCCAACGCGAGCCAGAATGGAACTGGCGATATCATTAACGAAACAATGGGTTAGCTCGGACTAAAGTTAGACTTTTTTAGGTACTGACAGTAATCCGGGAGGCTTTAGAGAACCGGTATTCAACTGTTCACTGTTAACTGGAGCTGTATGAGATAGCAAATATGGTTTTGATGAAAATAGAATGGAGGTAATTCTTATTTAAATTACATAGGTGTATGTGAATCCTTTTACAGATAAAATATTTTGTGAGGTGGTTGTATTTTTAAAAATTTGGTGGATACACTAACTGAATGAATGAAACTATTCAGACCAACATAAATGGGGCCCAGACGGGCTGATGCCCGATGAGATGAGTCTGGAGCCGCGGAAAACTTAACGGGTTGCCGGAGCTTCGTCTTGAAGAGCAGGTGTAGGAACGAGGTGGTTTTTAGTCATTACGAGTCTGACACCTCTCGCCTCACTGGAGTGATTAATAAACTCAAAAAATAAGCACATACACAATAGGTACTACAGGTAAAACCTACGTCCTAAGTTTCATTATGCGTAGTCTGATTCTGAAGTGTGATTTTTAGCTTTAAGTGTGGTACTAGAGGTAGATTACCAACATAACATATTCCAAAAATAATCTTTGCTCTTATCACCTCGTATCTGAATACCAAAATGCGAACATCCGAAGGTATTGCCAACTACAACAAGACGAGTTCCCTAACAGTATTTATTCAAACGGGGACAAGTACCCGGGAACTTGCGAATCGTTCGGAAGCAATTTGCCAAGTTGTCAGGCAAAGCTTCTAGTATAAGTTTTCAAGTGGGGATCCTCAAATACCTATATTGTGGGGAATGCGTATCTTGATGTATTGTGAGGAACTAGATTGTAGACTTGTGGAGTATTTATCTTCCTAGTCCCTCTTTGTATAGGATTATGATGACGTCAAACACATAAGTAGTTGTGCTGATTTATCTCATTGCAGAATTCAAGAAGTCCTTGAGACGCGTTAGACGTCATTGATGGTTGTGTCTTCTGTAGAGTCAAAGTCAAAGCATTTATTTCAATTAAACCATAATTTGGTACTTTTGAAACGTCAATAAATACAAAATAAATAATAGTCTGTCAGTGAAGCTACGTGAAGCCAAAATGTAGATTCGAATGGAGAAGAACGAGCAAGAAACTTCATTCGTTACTCTTTTTAAAAGAGTACGAAGTCTGAAATTGTGCCCGCTATTTGGTGATAGGCTCACCCCCAATTACATAGGAACTTATAACACAAATGTCACAATGTGCACCTCGGCCCACCCCTTCGGGGATAAAAGGCGTGATGTTATGTTAAAAGCTAGAACTGTATACAATAATAACAAAAGTAGGAAACAAGCTCTCAAGTGGTAAGAGCTGAACTATGTCAGTATCGCCGGTATTATGTCAAGATAGGATATCGCCATTGTTTACAGATGTAGGTTACAGACACTTGTCATTAATTAAGCTATCATTTATAAGTGGAATTATGGAGTATAATGCAAATTAATATAATATATATAACATTAAAGCTGTTATTTCGCGAAAGGATAGGCACAGCTATACTGAAAAGACTAGGTATATAAAATTTTCACTATTTAATTTAGGTACGGTGCATGGCTAGCCTATCCTGTTGTTAAATTTCTTTATTACATACATTTTATTTCATTGATATAAAATATAAAATCCTATGAATAAATTTGACAGATTGGGTAGGTCGAACTGCCGGCCACTGTACCTACATAGTGTATTGCATAAACACTGAAAAACCTAATAAGACATTGTGCTAGCTAGCATGTAAATCTGACCACCTCCGTTAGACGAATGGAGCAGCTACTTTAAAAAAAATCGTTGCCCCACACTAGGATTTTCTATTTTCTCCTATATCGTGTGTGCGTTTACCAACATACAATTTCACGTACACATGACACCCAGACCCGGAACAACAATCTGTGGATCACACACAGAGTTGTTCCGTGCGGGAATCGAGTTGCTCGGCAGCCAATTGCCTAGCCACCATGCCAAACGTGCAGTCAGCTTAGACTTACACTTTTCTTAAATCTTACAAAAAATTGATTAAAAAGAGTAGTCAGTAGTGCTAATTGAATACAAATATGAAAATTATTACAGAGTAGTTCGTTCTGCCGCCTACTATTTCGCGGAATAAGGTTTACTAAACATTATAAATGATTCTCCGTAAGTAGAGCGTACATTTCGATTTATGTAAATACCAGAGACGTAGCGTGCCTTGGCGGGGCCCATATAAAAATTTATTTGGGAGCCCTTATGAAGGGTAAATATTTCTAAACAGAGAAAAAACATTTTTTCATAAAATAGGTACCTACCTACTAATAATTTGTGTAAAAACTGAAAAACAGTTCAGACAACTCCCTCTGCCCAAATTATCGGACAATGATTACTTTAACTTTTTTAAACTTACTACCAACCTTTGAATGCACGCTAATGCCAGATTACCATGCCATTTATTTGCTTCTTACGATTACTGAAATTAAATAAATATTAGAAAGATTTTATTAATTTTTGCTTACACACGTTGAGGGCCCTGTACATATTGATATGACAGATACGGCGCTAGCGATGCCCCTGGCAAGGACATTCGACTGTGATGAATAATAGCGTGGGATGATACAGTGAACATACTATGAACCCGTTATTAGTCCCACGCACCGGCTCTACTACAAACATAACATCAAGCATTTTAATTCCTGATGGTTTAAGCAAAGGTACTGCTGCCACCATACAAAATATCCTACTAATATTATAAATACGAAAGTTTGTATGCTTGTAATTGTAATGGAGCCTCCGGTAACCTCACGCATACGACGAAACACAACGGAAGCGTTGCTTCACGTCGGTTTTCTGTTTGTTACTCTTTCACGTCAAACCGGCTGAAGGGATCGGGTTGAAATTTGAAACAGGGGTAGATCATCTGGACCAGACCATAGTCTAGAATAATACATATGCTACATTTTATACTACAGGAACGTGGGCTAAACCGCTGGCAAAAGCTAGTGCTGCTTATATGCATTATTGATATAACATAAAATTGGGTAGTTTCTTAGGTTTAAAATAAATTGTTTTCAACTTTTCAATGCAATAAATAACAAAAAAATAATCATATTTTCATTAATTGATTTTATGAGCAACCTAATTTAAGTAGAGGTATTTTGAGACCAATTTTTAAAAAATAAGTATGCTGATTGACGCTGAAAAACGTGACGTCACAATACACAATCTCGTGCAAAATTCATAGAAAAATATCGATTTTGACATTTCAATATAAAATTATTGAATTTGACTACCTGTCAACTAATTTTCACCAAACGCATAAAACTGAATATAATAAATTGACTTATGATTTGTTTAATCTCATAACTAAATACAAATTCATCAAAATGGAACCCAAATATTAGGCTCCCTTCATCATGAACAGTTACCATACGCATTTGATGACGCCCTAGTCGATACCACGTGCGAAGCCTTCGGCAACACGATACGAAGCCACACAACATAAAGCTACGTGCTTATTACGTGTACCGTATCAGCATTTTACGTAATTTAAAACGTTTTAAGCTACAGTATATCTTAAAATAACTCTTCCTGCTGGTGTTGTGAAAGCCGACAAAGAAGTTTCTTAGTTATTCTTATACTAGCTTTCACCCGCGGCTTCGCTCGCGTCACAAAAGGATAAATAGTAGCCTATGTGACATATACCAATACACACAGCGCCATCTATACCAATACTTTTATTTTCTCTCGGGAATATAAAATTTTTCCGGGATAAAAAGTCTATTATTCAATCCGGACTTCTAACTTTACGTCTGCAAAAATTCAAAGCAATCGGTTTAGTAGTTACGGCGTGAAAGTGGAACAAACAAACAAATAAACAAACTCACTTTCCGATTTATAATATTAGTAAAGAAGTAAGGATTTCTGCGATCTCGTTAAACCTGAAGACGGAGTGGCGGAATGAGATGGAATTTTCAAAATTCAGTTTTCTCCGATCCCGCAGCCGCTACAGTCGCGATTATCACCCGCAAACTTGCGATTGATTATCGTAAGGCTTTTTTTTAAGGGGTGAAAATCATCGAATCACTTCTCCCGCCTGGGTGAGGTGGGAGGGAGTCTCAGACTGTTACTGACTAAAAACCATCCCGTTCCTTCTCCTGCACTTCGAACCGGAGCCCCGGTAACCCGTTATGTTCTCCGCGACTCCGAATCGGCATCAGCCCTGTTGGGCTCCATCTGTGGTGGTCTGATGGCTCTTTGAGGCGCGCGCGGAACGCGACGCGCCGTATTATCGTAAGGCTATGGACTCACGGCGCGATTTTACGGTTAATTAGTTGAGTTCCAGACCGACCGTCCCTTTGCGATCGCCCGCGAACCAATGATTTTTTACATACGTATCTATATTCTATAAAGACTGGGGACCGCAAATGCGGCGGGCGCGATAGAAAACCGTGCCGTGAATCCTTAGCTTTAGGGTCTATAGTCGTCAGTAGACATTCCATTCACGCGCTTCTGGTCATATACAAATACGTTTTAGAGTTAAAATGTATTTTCAATCTTCATTTTATTTCTTACAGTGTTTTACTTTACGCATTGCTGTGACGTCACAGTCATGTCACGTGTGCCACCTTGAACTGGAAACCCCACAAGTGATCAAAGAATTGTGTTAAATACCTAGTGAACTGC
Source organism: Spodoptera picta (assembly GCA_038387885.1). Taxonomy (NCBI): domain Eukaryota; kingdom Metazoa; phylum Arthropoda; class Insecta; order Lepidoptera; family Noctuidae; genus Spodoptera; species Spodoptera picta. Next base: position 746,105 of record JAZHFQ010000271.1, read on the forward strand.
TGACGCTGAATATTGTACCGATCTTGGTGATATTTGCTGACCTTTTTGGTTGTAGTTAACTTTAGATGACTTTGAAATTAATGATAAAGCTGCCTTTATTATTTTATTTTACTACATAACATAATATCACGCCTTTTGTTCCCGAAGTGATAGGCATATTACGGCACTTAATGCCACTGTACAATGTAAACCCACTTTTCACTATTTATGTTATGAATCCCAGGGTGAGCCTATTGCCATATACCGGGCACAATTCTAGACTCCGTGCTACTACTGAGAATTTTCTATTTCTGACAAATGCACCAGTAGCTATTCGCTCGCAACCTGCGCACATACAATTTACATTCACACGTAGTTCAAGGCATTCTAAAACGGTGCATACTACGAATCATCAGAAGGATACAGCATAGAACTTCAACAAGGAGCTTACAAAACAAAAATATTTAACAATCGATGATTATCTCAAAGAAAAACATTTTCCCTTTAACCAAGAAGATAATAAGATATATAGATACGTAAATCTAAGATTTACACACGTTTACATGGAAGGAAAAGAAAAAGGAAACTTAAGAAATCCATTCGTTACAAAACAAAAATGAACTTGACTGGTTGTATTATGTTAATGAAACTCCACACGATTTCTTTTTCAGTTCTCGAGCGAAAATAGGAAAAATCACTCAACAACTTTTAGCGCTTGATGTTATTCAAATAACTTACAATATCACGGTTGGTATTTTCTGAAAGGAGAGATAGAGGTGTGCTTTCTGGTATGTTTTTTTTTAAGAGGGAAAAATCATCGTATGTCTTCTCCCGCCTTGGTAAGGCGGGAGGGAGTGTCAGACTCTTACTGACTCAAAACCAACCCGTCCTACTTCAGTGGTGGTGGTCTGATGATTCTCTGAGGCGCGTGCGGAACGCTCGGCGTCGTACGCTCAGGTCTGGTTCTGGGTGCTTACTCTTGAAACTTTTCTCAAAGTTCATTCACAATTAAATTTAATAAAATCTCAATAATTATTCAATGTCAAAACGTAGCTGTTAAAATAGCATTCAGAGTATGGAAAATAAAGCCAGATGCCATAGGCGCTAGTATTGTAACTCTAGAGTACGAAATTCATAATACCAATGTCGATAGATCGGAATTGGATTCAAGAGTAAGCTCCCTGCTACCCATGCTCGCCGTCCCCAGGCCCGTGCTTACGGTGGCCGGAGAACGCTTTCCGGTATAGCTACTTTCCGCCAGACACAATACTCTTACAATGCTAGTTGTAACTTGGGGCAATCTTATGTTGAAACACGAATAGCTACTGTAATAAAAATCAACTAAGATAAACATCATAATCATCCATAATAATTATCGTGAGACATACTAAATTAACTAAAATCGCGGGTTACTCACGTGAATATACTGAGGAAAGCTCTACTAGTTTCGAACCACAGAGGGGTTCTTCCTCGTGAGCAGCGTGCGCGGTCGCGGCGACGTCGCGCAGCTCACTGATCTGTATATTCACGTGAGTAACCCACGATTTTAGTTAATCATCATCATCATCACCATTTGCGATCACTAGACACATTTCTGAATACTGTAACTAAATTCGGAAGAGCCGTTTGAGCACTTTTCATTCCGGGGATCAAACCAAAACCTCAGCTTCCACATTCTAAATCACACGACAAAGTAACCATAAAAAAGCAACTCCCATTTGTTTCAAAGCCCTCGATTACGAGAAAAGAAGCGAAGAAAATTACGAAAATCTATTTTTAATGCCGGCTTAGTTGGCAAGTTATTCAGGCCAATATTTGAAGCACAAGCTCAGTGGAACGAACAAATTGATTGCGTGATGAATGACCCGGGTTCGACGCCTGAGGATTAATGGTACGAACTAATAGCATTGGGCTTAGATCGGATGAATCAGGATTTTCTTTTTATAAATCTTTCTGCCGCTGATTGTTTGGTCCTTGCCTTACTTTACTTTTTGGGGTTATGGACTTATCATCGGCGATTGGATCACTAGATCAAGTTAGTCACTTAAGTCAGCGCGGTCGCAGTCACGATCTTCTGGTCAAGTAAAGAATATAGATGTTTTTTTAACATGGACTCTCTTATTTTACCATTGATTCTAACCTTGCAATGTGAAAATCGTTTTTCTACAGTACAGTACAGTTTTACAAAACAAACATAAAAAACATGCCAATGGCATGGACACTTTCGCTATACAAGGTGTTGTTTTAAAGCCGCGTCATTTTCTAGCCGGTAACTCGGCTATCGATTCTGAGTCCGAATCAATAAAAAAAATTAAAGGTAAAATTTTTCAATTTACTGAAATTACGGAAATCCGTAAGTGCGAAGTACACGCCGCCATCTTGTAACTAGCTTTATATCGCGGCTTAACACACACAAACTCAGACATGTAATTGATATTATTCCTAATTCCATAAAACTTAAATAAGAAACATTGCTATCGCTTATTCTGAAATACTGTCGAACTTAAACGATTTATTATAGCCGTATTTTTAATTATTGGCCCGAAATTTTCTCTTACATTGAACTTTTGTGACTTCTGTGACATGCCCCCGAGAAATGACACGGTTTCAAAACTACACCTTGTATATGAACCTCCAACCAATCTTCCATTGCTCTCCATTCTTAAATCTACACACTATACTCCAAGCAAGTAGATACACACAAGTAGGTAGACACACAATAGACGCTGATATTGACCAAAAACTCGACCAAATGGTCGGGATACTCCGAGATGAGGGGACGAAAATGTGGCGGGCGCAAAATACCGGCAGGAGGGCGGGGCTTTCGGGGGAGACTCCGCAGCTGATGAAGAGGCGCCGTGAAAACCCAGCAGTCGCTTTGTCGGATCTTAATAGAAAGATCTCGAAGCAGGTAAGACGTGACCTTCGGTGCTCCAACACACGCGCTATAAAAGAAGCGATCGAGCGAAATCGGGGGTCAAAAGTTTTCATCCAGCAACTAGGTCGAAGCCATCTGACGAAGCTGACTACATCTGAGGGAAAAGTCGTTGCTTCTGGGCCGGAGATTCTTGCGGAGGTTCAGCGCTTCTACGGTGATCTATATGCGTCACAAGCACCCCAACCTCAATCATACTCGGGGGATCCCAGGGCCACACTTGTCCGCCACTTCACTGAAGAGCTGCCAGAAGTCAGCCAAGACGAAATCGGGGTGGCTTTGGGGCAGCTTAAAAATGGAAAAGCCCCCGGTGAGGACGGAATTACGACGGAGCTCCTTAAGGCAGGGGGAAACCGATTCTCGAGCGGCTCCAAAGTATATTTAATTCCGTCCTCTTCACGGGGAGAACTCCTAGGGTGTGGAGCAGAAGAATTGTCGTTATGTTCTTCAAAAAGGGAGATAATACCCTTTTGAAGAACTATCGTCCTATTTCTCTTTTGAGCCACATCTATAAGCTGTTTTCCAGGGTCATCACGAATCGTCTCGCACGAAGGCTTGATGAGTTTCAGCCCCCCGAGCAGGCCGGGTTCCGAGGAGGATATGGCACCATGGACCACATTTACACGATGAGGCAGATTATACAGAAGACCGAGGAGTATAATCGGCCTCTATGCTTGGCGTTCGTGGACTATGAGAAGGCCTTTGACTCTATCGAGATCTGGCCTGTTCTGGAGTCCTTACAACGGTGCCAAGTCGACTGGCGATATATCCAAGTGCTGAGAGAACTGTACGAAGCTGCGACTATGGCCGTCCAAGTACAAAATCAGCAGTCTGAACCTATTCACCTGCATCGAGGAGTGAGACAAGGGGATGTTATATCCCCCAAATTGTTCACAAATGCTATGGAGGATATGTTCAAGACACTGCATTGGAAAGGACGGGGCATAAACATAAACGGCAAGTATCTCTCACACTTGAGATTTGCAGATGATATCGTCATCGTGGCTGAAACCGTTCAGGACTTGCAATATATGCTGTGCAGCCTGGCTGATGCTTCCGCGCGCATTGGGCTCCGGATGAATTTGGACAAAACAAAAATAATGTTCAATGAGCATGTCATTCCCGAGCCAATTGTTCTCAACGGGTCGCCTCTCGAAGTCGTTCAGGAATACATCTACCTAGGACAAACCCTGCAGTTTGGTAGGAACAACTTCGAAAAGGAGGCCCGTAGAAGGATACAGCTTGGCTGGGCAGCATATAGACAACTTAATCAAGTCTTCTCGTCTCAGATACCGCAAAGCCTGAAGACAAAAGTCTTCAACGAGTGCGTCCTTCCAGTAATGACATACGGAGCCGAGACGTCGACACTGACAGTGCGACTGGTCCACCAATTTAAGGTCGCGCAGCGAGCTATGGAGAGGGCTATGCTCGGAGTCTCTTTGAAGGATCGAATCCGAAACGAAGTGATCCGACAGAGAACCAAAGTTATCGACATAGCCCAAAGGATCAGTAAGCTGAAGTGGCAGTGGGCCGGTCACATTTGTCGAAGAACCGATAACCGTTGGGGTAAACGTGTTCTAGAGTGGAGACCGCGTCTGGGCAAACGCAGTGTAGGGCGCCCTCCAGCTAGGTGGAGTGACGACATCTGCAAGGTGGCTGGCAGTGGTTGGATGAGAAGAGCTGAAGACCGAGCTCAGTGGCGTGCCATAGGAGAGGCCTATGTCCAGCAGTGGACGAATACAGGCTGATGATGATGATGAGATACACACTACACAATTGACCGGATTTCACTCCTCCTCGCAGCCTCGCAGTTTAATCCTCCCAACTTGACAAAGACTTGTTGAGTTTGAAGGCAACAGAGCATTTTATTCAACACTTTATTCACTCAACTCATCGTCGCCTTTCTAGATTTTCACAAAGATTGAGAACTTTCAAAACAATTCTGGAATTTTAAACTTCATTGTAAAGTGATAAGGTTGAAACTCTATTCGAGAAAGTTGAGTAGCTTGAGGTGCTGGTGGCAAAAGTATGTCTAAATAAAATAAAAGAGAACAATCTCTGTACATTTCTGATACAATTTAAGACATTATTCCTTGAAAATTGCCCGGAAACCAGACTCTTGGAACATGATTTTAAACTTTAAATTGCACACAATTTTCTCACACCCAAAATATCGACTATTCGCTTGGAAATATAACACAAACCATATATTTTCCTGATTGAAACTGTACCAGATGCTTAACTGTCTACAATATAATCATTAAGCCGAAATATAGGAAAAAGTAAAGGAAGGGAGATCGTCTCATGACTTTCCTTACTCCTCTCAAAAAAAAGTACAGAAATATCTATCGTCTACCTAATCAAAAACACTTAAAAAGAACGATCTTTTTACATGTAAGCCAGTATAAAATACTTGTATAGAATTTTTTGTTACTGAAAGTGTATTAATAAATCAACTACTTACTTATATTTTCTTTATTATATTTCCTCTAGAAAAAAAAAGATTGCTATCTATCCTAATAAATAGAGATACAAAAATACGAAAATTCTTGTTCGTAAATTCGCAAAAACTTTGGATAATGAATTGGGAAAAAAATCCGTCGAAATTCATTGTTTTCCTTCGTCTCATCTTTCACAATAGAAACCTTACTACTTAAATGAAAAACAAATTGAGATCACTTTTTTCAGGATTACCCTGAAGGAACGTACCTATCCGTCTTTCAGCCGTAATTGGGCAGTAGAGATTGGTAAGTCTACCATCTAATAAAATAAAATACTTCTTACTATACTATACTAAAATAAATCTTTCCACGTTTTTCCAAATATTTCGGATTTTTAGGATCATTCTTGAGTTGTGAGTGAGTCTGAGTTGATCATTATTGAGTTAACCAGTTGTGTTCTGTATCTTCAGTTGGATTCTATTTCTTGAATTTGTTGTTACATAAAATTGTTGAAGGCAAATCCTCTGTCAACGTAGGTGACCGCGCGGTGTCAGATCAATTATACCTTGAATTTTAATACTATCATAAGGTAACTAATAAGAATATTCAGCAATCCTTTTTACACCTACCTATCAATACCTAACTACCGCCTTAATAAATTGATTATATTCAATTCGGGTTCGATTCCCGGGTTGGGCAAAGTATTACTGGGTTTTAAAAAAATCTCAGTAGTAGCACGGAGTTTGGAATTGTGATAGGCTCACCCCCTGTTACATGGGACTCACAACTTAAATAGTGAAAAGTGGGTGTTACAATTGTACAGTGGCATAATGTGCACCTCTGCCTACCTCTTCGGGGATAAAAGGCGTGATGTTATGTTATGTATATTATATTAATTGGTAATTGGGCCTCCGATGACCTCACTCACACAACAAAACACAACGCAAGCGTGCTTCACGTCGATTTTCTGTGAGGCCGTGGTATCACTCCGGTCGAGCCGGCCCATTCGTGCCAAAGCATGGCTCTCCCACACTTATATTACTCTATCAAATAGTGACATTATTTCCCATAAGAAACACTTAAGATTGACTCCAACTTATTGATACATTACAAAGCAATAGCCTGGCCTTGAGAAATAACCCCTTTTATTTCCTATAACGCAATATTTTGGTACAAAGCAAACAACATCCCACAACAAACATTTTACGATGATTGGCGGGAAATGTATCGGAGTTTAGGCACTATTAGCTTTGTGTGAAGAGGTATATTAGCTTGGCTGGCTGGGCAAATATATCGTGTTCCTAGAGGTAATATAATATTATTGTACACCCCCATTGATACTTTGTTATTGTTTCTCTTGCTTACGACGTAAGTTATGGAAGGACGAACGTAGTTTGTTACAGGAACGAAGACTGAGAATGCCGCCGTGATGATTTTGACAATTAAAAACTATAGAAAATTACATGACATTCGAATTAGGTGCATTTTCTACAGCTTCATGATTCGATATAATTAAGTATCTAGATAACATGGAAACTTGTAATAATGATCAACAATTTTACGCCATACCTACTTACATAACTTTTTAAAGTAATCATAGGTTCGACTGCCTCGTTGTCCGAGTGGAGTTGGTCTCGGGTTCGATTTCCGGGTCGGACATAGTATTACTAGGTTTTTTTTTTAAATCTCAGTAGTAGCACGGAGTCTAGAATTGTGCCCGGTATATGGCAATATGCTCAGCCCCTATTACATGGGACATGGGATAGTGAAAAGTCTGTGTTACATTGTACAGTGGCATTAAGTGCCGTAATGTGCCTTCGGGGATGAAAGGCGTGATGTTATGTTATCAAAGGAGAAAAGTAAACGTTCTTATACTAACTTTCATATTATGTAAATTATATCAATTTCCATCGCCCACAATTTCTTATTTACCTTTCACAATCCATGAACCAGCCTTCACACACAAAGAAAAAGCCTCAAATAGATTTGTATTAAAATCTTCAAAGCGAATGCTTCGTACCACTGAATATCAATCCGTGTCGGCACGGGAAAGCAGTCAACATGCATAATTTATATCTAATTTTAGAAATTGGGTTAATATTCCGTCTTGAACTGTTTCCATAAATAGACTAACGAAAGGAGTACCAATGTTTTTATTTTTGAATGCTGATATACTAATATAACCAAACGATCACTGTTTTGAGGACTCCGTACGCAAAGAACCAAAACGGAATCCTAATATTAAAACTCCTTTGCTATCATTCTGTTTTTCACCAAACTTTAACTTATAAACTATAAGGCTTACGGCGCGTCTTCTCCCGTGCTTTCAAAACTCGCGAATCCACAGTTTTCTGCGAACCCGCAGCCGCCGTGGTTGCAATTATCGCCCGCAAACATAGCGGTTGATTAACGCAAGACGAGTGGGCGGGCATTTAAACCATCAGTTGAGTTCCAAAAAGGACGTCCAGTTGCGATCGCCCGCCAACCGATCGCAGAGCGCGCGTGTGCTAGCCGCCGCGGCCGCGCGTTCCAGTGCAGCGGGAGCCGCAAACAATCGCAAACGCCGCGGGCGTTAACGCGCCGTGATAATTGCTTTGCTTTTTTTCATACAAATCTATATTCTACAAAGGCACAACCAACGCACATAGATAAAAAACAAATCAACAGATGACGTCACAAGAATTCTACATTGCACATGCAAAGTTTACATGCGAATTAATACGGATAGAAAATCCCAACGAACAACTGTTGGGAAGAAAGCCCGCCAGGCACGATCACCTCGCCTGGTCGGAGGAATCTCCTTTTCCGATCTCAGGGAACTGTACACTCTGTTCCCTAAAGCCTTATACCTAGACAGTCCTTCATTACTGATGCACTTCTGTTACATATAATATATCTTTGAGGAGCGAAAATCATCCAATGAGAAGTCATGTCCATCATCATGTCCCGCCCGGGTGAGGCGGGAGGGAGTGTCAGACTCTTACTTACTAAAAACCACCCCGTTCCTACTCCTGCACTTCGAGCCGGAGCACATATAATATATCTAGCATGACAAGAACTGAGACCAAAATCAAAAAAATAACTGTTTTCGACCCTTTACATATATACATATACATATGAGACACAATAGAAAAGACTTTATGTCCTACTTGGATCGAGGTTCCTGCAAGCCTTAGTTCGACCCTTTTGAAAGATATAACGACCTTATATAAAGGTTCTTTCTATCTATTACTTACCTGCAGGAGTGAGTGGTCTAGCCCTGGGTGTGACAGGTGGTGGTTGCTGCGCGTTATGGTTGTCATCACGAGGGGGGCTGGCCACTGCACCCTCGGAGTTATTGTTCACTGGTGGACCTGGACCTTCGCCGGCACCAGCCTCGATTTGCAACTGGAAAAGAAAGAATGGTTCTTAATTATCTGAGAGAGTAGATCCTACTCTTCTACTTCCTACTTTTTTGTTTTTTTTATGGCATAAGCCGGTAAACGAGCAGACGGATCACCTGATGGTAAGCAATCGGCGTCGCCCATGGACACCTGGAACACCAGAGGTGTTACAAGGGCGTTGCCGGCCTTTTGGGGATTAGGAGTTTGAGGATCGTTGGGGATTCAGGAATTGGGGAGATTGCGGAAGGGGAGGGTAATTGGGCCTCCGGTAACCTCACTCACACGACGATACACAACGCAAGCGTTGCTTCACGTCAGTTTTCTGTGAGGCCGTGGTATCACTCTGGTCAAGTCGGCCCGAATTCGTGCCGAAGTATGGCTCTCCCATACTTACTTAACCCACTTAATATAATAATATTCTTAGCGAAACCTCCTACTCCAGAGCCTGGTCCGAGCGGTAGGCTATAAAAGACAGCGCACGCTTGGAAGCGGGCTCACTCAGTCTTCGGTTGGCAGCGGTTGAACTTCGTTCCCCTCGGTCATATTATTTTATTTTGTCGGTATATTGTTATTTTGTTATCCTTGCAGTAATTAGAGTTTGGTTCTATGATTTCTTGTTGATTGAATAATTTTGTTTGTATTTAAGATTAATTGTTGATTAAATAATTTAGGAGGTAAATGTGCGTTATTTTTAAAAAAACTGTCCTCACTTCTCGTTTCTAAGATCAGAAGTGGGATAGACCACGTGCTTAGTGCTCTTTGTGCCATCTGTTTTAAGTAAAATTAAATTTCCGTTAGTTTTAATTTGACCTAATTACTGCAAGTTTTGTTTTTGTGTTTGCGGGTATTGGTGAGTACATTATACTTTTATACCTGATCATTTATTTTCTGAAATATGCCTCGACGTTCGACAAATGCTGATAACCAAAACAATTCGCGTCGATCGCGTAGTCGTTCTCGAACATTGAGAAGATAATCGCGAAATTGTAGCCGTGGTTCTGAAGGAAGCAATCACACTCCTTCACCGCGTAGATACCGTGAGCGTTCTCATGGTCGCAAACGTTCGAGACATCGTAATGTATCCCGTAGTCCACGAGATAGTCATAGACGTCGTGACACCTCATATAGCCGCAGTGATTCTCCGCGTGAAAAGGCACTGAGTCAAATATTAGCTCGGTTGAATTCTATTGAAAGCCGTTTACCGACTTCAACAACGTGTCGCGAGTCTACGCCTGTTGCGGAGCATAGCTCACAGGGGCAGGAAATGTTCACTAGGCGGAAATCGCGTACGCTCGACCGGGATAATGATGTTACAGATAAGATCGTTGGCGCATTGTCTTGTTTAGTACGAGATATCATTAATGACCTACTCTCAAAGGGAATCATTCGCGAATCACAGTCGGACTACGCCAGTCGTATCATCCTCGTCAAGAAGAGGGACGGGAGTGATAGGATGTGCGTGGACTATCGAGCACTTAATGCTATAACGGTCAAAGAACGATTTCCTTTGCCCTTGATCGACGACCACGTCGATAGTCTCGGTTGTTTCAAGTTCTTCACCAGTTTGGACATGGCAACTGGATTTTGTCAGGTGCCATTAAAAGATGATGATTCGATTTCCAAAACCGCCTTCGTATCGCCTGAAGGGCATTTCGAATATCTGAAAATGCCCTATGGGTTAGCTAACGCGCCGATTGTTTATCAAAGAGTTATTTCCAAAACTTTAAAACCCTATATTGAAAGCGGGCGAGTGCTGACGTACATTGACGATGTACTTCTTATGTCAAACGGGATTCCTGAAGGACTCGACTTGCTGCGTCAAGTTTTGAGTACTCTCACGAATGCCGGTTTTTCGATTAATTAAAAAAAATGTACCTTCTTAGATACAGAAATAGAGTACTTAGGACGGGTAGTTGGTAATGGTCAGGTGCGGCCGAGCCCAAGAAAAATAGAGGCGCTTGTAAAGTCCTCAAAACCTAATAACGTTAAGGGAGTTCGCCAATTTTTGGGTTTAGCCGGGTGTGGCGTTATGTCGCGGGTTACGCTTCTAAAACAGCCTGCATTGCCAGACTATTAAGATAGGGAGAACCCTTTAAATGGGGTTCAGAACAAGATGTGGCACGCGACTACATTATTCATTGTTTGACCCATGAACCGGTTTTAGCGATCTTTGACCCAAGTTTGCCTACGGAGCTTCATACCGATGCCAGCTCCATCAGTGTCGGTGCGGTGTTGTTGCAGGAGCATGTCGGTAAACGAAAGAGAGTAGTCAGTTACTATAGTAGGTCCACCCAGGGCGCCGAAAGTCGCTATCACAGTTACGAGCTGGAAACTCTGGCCATTGTACGCGCACTTCAGAATTTCCGTCATTACTTAATCGGTATCCACTTCAAAATAGTGACGGATTGTAATTCGTTGAAATTAACCGAAACGAAAAAGGATTTGTTGCCTCGTGTCGCGCGCTGGTGGGTGTACCTACAAGACTTTACCTTTACGTTAGAATATAGAAAGGGATCCCTGATGCAGCACGCTGATTTTCTAACCCTCCTGAAACCGCAAACGTATCACACATTCGCAATCCTAATTATTGGGCAAAGGTTGCTCAGACTGCGGATGAGGAAACCCAAAATTTAATTGTTAAGTTAAGAGAGGGTCAATTAGACAGTTCAAGGTATTTAGTTAAAAATGAACTTTTGTTCTATAAATATACACCAACCGGTGAAGAACCACGATTGTTGTGTTTCATACCTAAAGGTTACCGGCTTAGTCTTTTAAGAGCTTTTCATGATGAGCATGATCATATTGGAGCCGACCGAACGACGGATCTTACATTACGTCACTTTTGGTTTCCTAGTCTTAGACAATTTGTTAGGAAATATGTTAGCCATTGCCTTATATGTTTAGCTCATAAAAAAGTACCTAAAGCACCCCTACAACCGATTCAGTCTTGGTCGAAGCCTGATAACCCATTTTGTGTTATACATGCCGATATACTGGGCCCACTTCCAGAATCTAACGGTTTTAAGTACGTTTTGATAGTAATTGATAGCTTTTCAAAATTTTGTCTGCTGTACTCCATGTATCGTCAAGATTCGGACGAATTAAAGCGAGTGTTTACTAATGTGATATCTTTGTTCGGGTCTCCAACTACAATCATATGTGACAGAGGGAGAATGTTTGAAAGCGTAGCTTTCCGAGACTGGGTTAGTAGCTTGGGTTGCTCAGTTCATTTCATCACACCTGGAATGCATCGAGAAAACGGACAAGCAGAGAGGTATTGTAGAACTGTCCTAAACATGCTACGAGTAGAGGTAGGACATAAAGGCTCTCAGTGGGCTGACGCTTTATGGAAGGTGCAGCTCAATTTAAATGTTACCAGACAGGCCACTACACAAGCCTCGCCATTACAGCTCCTCATTGGGATTGATGCAGCTACCCCAGTTATAAGATCTCTAGTGCGGGACGTCGCACTGGAGAACCGTAACCCTAATCGAGAAGCACTTATGACGCTCAGGAGGCAGCGTGCCTCAGACTTGCTTACAGCTAATCAGCGGCGTCAAGACGACTACACCAACCAGAATCGGCGACAACCACGAGCCTACGCTGTTGGGGACTACGTCTTTGTCAACAAAGCATCGCAAAGTACAGGAAAGCTCGACTCCGGTATGCGGGGCCCCTATAAGGTCCTACGTGTACTGCCACATCATCGGTACGAGCTAGAACTGCTGGCCGGCTCGTATGGCAAGAAAACTCAGGCAGCTGCTGAGCATATGGTGCTCTGGCGCGGCGAGTGGACTCCTGACACATGCTCTGCCTTTTTCGAGGCTGGTAAACAACCGGAAGACTTCTGTTTGGCCTGGACCCCTGGTTCATGGCTTCTGATTGGTCTGAGCCTCTGGCTTATGGCTTCTGTTTGGCCTGGACCCCTGGTTCATGGCTTCTGATTGGTCTGAGCCTCTGGCTTATGGCTTCTGTTTGGCCTGGACCCCTGGTTCATGGCTTCTGATTGGTCTGAGCCTCTGGCTTATGGCTTCTGTTTGGCCTGGACCCCTGGTTCATGGCTTCTGATTGGTCTGAGCCTCTGGCTTATGGCTTCTGTTTGGCCTGGACCCCTGGTTCATGGCTTCTGATTGGTCTGAGCCTCTGGCTTATGGCTTCTGTTTGGCCTGGACCCCTGGTTCATGGCTTCTGATTGGTCTGAGCCTCTGGCTTATGGCTTCTGTTTGGCCTGGACCCCTGGTTCATGGCTTCTGATTGGTCTGAGCCTCTGGCTTATGGCTTCTGTTTGGCCTGGACCCCTGGTTCATGGCTTCTGATTGGTCTGAGCCTCTGGCTTATGGCTTCTGTTTGGCCTGGACCTCTGGTTCATGGCTTCTGATTGGTCTGAGCCTCTGGCTTATGGCTTCTGTTTGGCCTGGACCTCTGGTTCATGGCTTCTGATTGGTCTGAGCCTCTGGCTTATGACTTCTGGCTGGCCTGGACCTATGGTTCGCGGCTTCTGTTCTGGTTAAGTATTTTAACTTCTTTACTATTTATTTATCTTGGCTAGTATTCTACCCAATGGAAGTCCGGAATTCCATTGCTTAGGATGCTATTTAGTTCTACTTATAATTTTAGTGCTTAAAATCGATGATATTGCTTTATAATTTCTTTTTAGTCTGAAGCATTTAAATTTATATTTTTACCTAAGAAACCTTTCTGTTTAGTTGGGTGCCTGATGGTGGGAGTGCACGCTCACTATCGCGTACTTAACGACATTCGTTCATATTATGTTTCTATTCTTTGGCTTCAGACACAAAAGTTAATGAAACAAATGTACAGTTGTTGCGTTGTTGTAACTTTGCAGATGATCATGGCCAGTCTGAGGACGACGGCCAGTCTGGTGATGGCGGACCTAGTGAAGATACAAGGCAAGATGCGGTCGAGGACGCCTCGCTGTCAGGAACGGCCGTCTTAGCGAAACCTCCTACTCCAGAGCCTGGTCCGAGCGGTAGGCTATAAAAGACAGCGCACGCTTGGAAGCGGGCTCACTCAGTCTTCGGTTGGCAGCGGTTGAACTTCGTTACCCTCGGTCATATTGTTTTATTTTGTCGGTATATTGTCATTTTTGTTATCCTTGCAGTAATTAGAGTTTGGTTTTATGATTTCTTGTTGATTGAATAATTTTGTATGTATTTAAGATTAATTGTTGATTAAATAATTTAGGAGGTAAATGTGCGTTATTTTTTAAAAAACTGTCCTCACATCTCGTTTCTAAGAATATTATAAATTCGAAAGTTTATGATGATGCATGTGTGTGTGTATGTGTGTGTGTGTGTGTGTTTGTTACTCTTTCACGTCAAAACAGCTGAAGGGAGCGGGATGAAATTTGGAACAGTAGTACATCGTACGTATGGACGTTGGCACAAACTACTATAAAGTAATAGGAATTCTGGGCATAGGGCGAATATCTTTAAACAGTACTCTGCACTGTTTATTTCTCATGCTGTGCATGAACGCCCGCAAATTACAACAGTATTAAAGTAAAACGCAAGCACTTGCGTTGTGTTTCGTCGTATGAATGAGGTAACCGAAGCGCCCTTTCCCCAATCTCTCCAATCCTTGAATCCCAAGAATCCTCAAATTCCTAAACAACAAAAGGCCGATAAAAGCACTTGTAACACCTCTGATATTACCATCAGGTGATCCGTCTGCTCGTTTACTGGTTAATGCCATAAAAAAGTAGATACATTTCTCTTCTTTCTGTATAACCTACAGAATGTATACAAGTACTGAGTACACCTATCTACCGCTTAGGTACGTATTTTTTTATTGAATAGGAGGCAAACGAGCAGACAGATCAACTTATGGTAAGCGATCAGCATGGACACCCCATAGGTGGTGGCTCCAACACCAGAGGAGTCACAGGTGCATTGCCCGCCTTTTAAATAAGACGCTTTTTTAAAGGTGTGCAGGTCGTATTATGTGAACAATTTATATGTATGATTGTACCTCTATAAAACAACATAATTTAACATAGACACAAGACAACACGGTTAGTGTGGTGGCAGGGCAACCGGCTGCCACGCAACGTGTCGCGGGTTCGATTCCCGCACGGAGCAACTCTTTGTGCTATCTACAAATTGTTGTTCCTGATCTGGGTGTCGTGTGTATGTGAACTTGTATATTTGTTAACGCACCCACGATACATGAGAAAATCCTAGTGTGGGGCAACGTTTAAAAGAAACATATTAATAATTTAACATCATAATTTCAACTTCACGACGCACGGTTCGTAATATAACAAAGCTATTTACAGTCCAATTAATCCCTGTACTGTGTAAGGACAAACCGATAAATTACAAACAATGAAAGAAACCTTAAAATAACGGCTCTAGTTGTTTCCATCTATATTTAGCTGAATGTCAGGCGAAACTCTCATTACCATGGTCACGACAGTTTCAAAGAAAATGTCGTCAAAATAATAGCTGCCGTATTTTTAAACTGTGTTATTAACGAACCAAATTTTCTGCAAGAACATATTGAGAGACTGAGACTGCCTCGTTGGCCGAGTATTCGCAAGTGCGACTGCCGGGCAAGGGGTCTCGGGTTCGATTCCCGGGTCGGGCAAAGTATTACTGGGTTTTTTAAAATTCTCAGTAGTAGCACGGAGTCTGGAAATATGCCCGGTATATGGCAATAGGCTCACCCCCTATTACATGGGACTCATAACAACTAGTGAAAAGTGGGTGTTACATTGTACTGTGGTAGAATGTGCACCTCTGCCTACCCCTTCGGGGATAAAAGGCGTGATGTTATGTATGTATGTATATATTGAGAGATTGTGACTATAATATTCTGTCATGGTCGAAAACTTGCGATTATTCATATAAGTTAATGTTATGTCTAGATCCTTGACACTCAATAATGCAGTTCATGATAATTTATATAAATAATTAAGCGTGGCAGAGCCATACTTTAGCGCGACCGGAGTGCTACCACGGCCTCACAGAAAACCGTCGTGAAACAACGCTTGCGTTGGGATTCGTCGTGTGAGTGAGGGGCCCACAATGCTCAAAATCCTAATCTCCAAAAGGCCGATAACGCACTTGTAACGGCTCTGGAGCTTCGGGTGTATAATTATAGGCGACGCCGATTGCTTACGGTGTATATTGCTTAGTGCTTACCATCAGGTGATCCGTCTGCTCGTTTCCCGGCTTATCCCATACAAAATATCAGTTCGTTTCCGTTCACTGATCAATAAAAACCTCTCCAATAGGTCGAGAGCCCAATCTTTAGCTTAGAACACGATTTCCGTCACTCCGCTTAATTGGACTGAACAGGAAAATATTTAGGTACCTACACAGTGAATTGGTTTCGACCACAAGAAAATTAATAGAGGTCTCGTAACCAAAACTTTTAACATAAATTATACTTTGTTTAACTTCTATTAAAAACTCTAAAGAGGTTTGAACATCTATGGTCGTAATTATACGGCCTTCCACTTGGTATTCGAGTATTTTTCTTTGGTATAAGTTAATTACTTTCAGGTTTAATTATAAATATACTTAATTAAACTTCAATGGTTTCAAAGAGTTAGTTGAAACGCTTTTAATTATTCGCCCTTGTAATTTTCCGTGTAAAACAAGGGTTAAAATGTTTGTGACGGTTTGTGTAATAATTTTCTAACGAAATCAAGTCCTAGTATCTTTTTTGTTACGAAAAAATGTTATAAATAGAGCTCTAGGTAAACGATTCTATGGATTTGTTATTTAAATACTCGTACTGTCGATTGAAATTTTAATTAAAAGAAAATGAGATTCTATTTTATAAACCGTGGTGAGTATATTTTAAATCGATTTAGATGTTGTTAGACGTCTGGAAATGAGAAATAACGTTCTACGTTTTATCAAACTTTTTCTGACATAGGTAAATGTAAAGTAGCGAGTAGGTAGATGTAATATTAAAATAAACAGTACACACCTCTGCGAATCTTCGCAATAAACAACCAACTTATTTTTTCATCAATCTATCAGTAACCGTGTCACGAGTCACATCAAAAAAGTCTACATACCTAACAACGATTCCGAGAAATTCGCGTAAAAACATACATCTAGAAAAGCACACGTGCTCCGAAGCTTAAATAGATCACCATACTTAAATATTACACAATTCCAATAATCTTACACACATATAGGTCAAACAAATAGGACTGCCTCGCTGGCTGAGTGGTCGCAAGTGCGACTGCCTGGCAAGGGGTCTCGGGTTCGATGCCCGGGTCGGCAAAGTATTACTGGGTTTGTAAAATCTTCAGTAGTAGCACGGAGTTTGGAAATGTGCCCGGTATATGGCAATAGGCTCACTCCCTATTACATGGGACACATAATATAAATAGTGAAAAGTGGGTGTTACATTGTACAGTGGCAATAACGGCCGCTATGTATGTGCCTAACCTACCCCTTCGGGGATTAAAGGCGTGATGTTATGTTATGTATATAGATCAAACTGATACCCTCGTTTTTTAAAGTCCATTAAAAATAACAAAACGATTTGTTATGAGGCAATACAGTACAAAATCCTGTAGAATTTTTAGATATTTAACCTCCATGGTTGAAATTACATTCCCTGTCACATTTCCGGCCGCATGCGACAACTACACAACACGCGATGTCTTTTCGCCAGGAATTATTATAGCTTAGCTTTAATTTTAAATACAATGAATAATCACTATATGAAATGTATAGGAAATGTCTTCATTACGAAAAGTTTCATTAGTTAAGTAGGTAGTAAATTTTTATAACAATTATTCAGAATCAAATGTGCCTACTTGATCCCTATAGTACGGTTCGAATAGATGCATACGTTTACTTAGGTTGCATATCAGGATGACGAAAGATCAGAAAGCACTAAAATATACTGAATCACGAGAAGAAAATTGGAAAATGTTAAGTAATTCAAAACAGTTTGGTACAAGTTCCCACTAGAGTTTAATTTTATTATGGGTTCTGAGTCACACAAAGTATTAATTAGCCATTTGTAAAGCTGAGGCCTGGACCGCTGGACCCAGTATAAGACCCAGGACTGAGCATTAATCACAACAGTTGCTAAATTTATTTATTAACTCGTCGAGTACCGTCAATATAGACACAATTATAGAACAATAGGATGCGGTCACCGGTGACCGCTTGGTGTTTAACAGTTTAATAGGTAACAGCTAAGACAAAATTAAAATTATAGATATATTAAAAACAATAGGCACACAGCAAGAAAATTATTTAAAGGTTAAAGACAATACTTTTTTTAAGAGGGGAAAAATCATCGATTGACTTCTCCCGCCTGGGTGAGGTGGGAGGGAGTGTCAGACTCTTACTGAGTAAAAACCACCCCGTTCCTTCTCCTGAGCCGGAACCCCAGTAACCCGTTAGGATCTCCGCGACAAAGACAACACTTGCCTTCCTCTTTAATGAAACACGTTCCAATCAAACTCAAGCTAGGATAGTGAACTCAAGACGACATAACAACTGCTCTCTAGACTCTAAACAACCGCTTAAAAGAATCACATTCACATTTACAACTAACTCACATCGACCTGACATATTAAAATCAATTACCTAGCACAATACCAACTTCACAGGATTTGGAGCAGGCCATCAATCCATTAGATACGTCTATAGGTGCCTCGCAATATAACAATGTTATAGAATCGAACCTCCATCTCAAGAGCCAATAATGACCCTACCCTAATCGATTTGCAGCACCCCGGGACGTAATCCTATTGCCCCGGGATAGATAGTTACATCAATTTGAATTAATACTCTCGTGTGAGAGGTTATTATCAGGATGCGTATTAATTAGTGATGTCCTTAATCGTTGTTTGGAGAGAAGATATTTGGGTTTCAATTTGATGAAAGAGACTCTTAAATGTATGAAAGTGACTTCTCAGTAAAAGTGTTGTGGATGTCTATGAGTGACGTTGATAACTTAACATCAGATGATTCATATGCCCATTTGCATCCTATCCGATATGAGAATTTTCCCCCATTAAAAAAAAACCATCTAAAAACCTGGTGAAAACTTATATTATTTTTTAAACGCCTCTTACATCCGCGATCAAAATTTTCTTCTACCACCAAACATCTCCAACACTATTTACTTGATCCAAAAAAATAGCATTGTTCACGAAAAATATATCGTGAAAGTACATAGCTTTATCTACCTGACAAGTTCCTGGACATAAAAAAGAACATTAACTACCTCCAGGTCAAACTGAAACCATCTAAATTCTACGATAGCAATTACAATCACCGTATTAAAGCTCAAGCTGTCTAGAACTTAGTCCACGATAGCGATAACCTCTTGCCTTAACTCCTACAACTACAATTGAAACCTGAAAGCAGGCAAACCCATTAATAACAGTAAACGATCATGAAACTTTTACTTCAGTGCACTTTGAACGTGAACGTGCACTAACGATAGTCCAGAAGTTATGTTATGTTGCACAATTTTTGGACAGTAACTGGATAATTTATGTTCAACTTCACACCATTTTAATCTCCTAAGACCACCATGGAAATAGGGCTGATGGCGATACGGAGCCGCGGAAGGCTTAACGGGTTGCCGTGGCTCCGGTTCGAAGTGCACGAGTAAGGACGGGGTGGTTTTTAGTCAGTAAGAGTCTGACACTCCCCTCACTTCACCCAGTCATTGGATGATTTTCCCAGCTCAAAACAAAAAAGGTCTCATATAATAGAGCCATTGCCATATATCGGCCACGATCCAGGCTCAGTAAGTACGTGATTTTACTGAAAACTTTTCTTAAAACATAAAATACTCCAAGAACACACTTTCCTAAATCAAACTCAAGATTCTTCTTAAGTCCGATTTAGAATGAAATTCGATTCACCGTACTCTGCATTTCATATCATACCTCTACTTTACCTTCGTCTTCAAGTTTTGGATCCCCCAACTATCCCTCGAACCCGATACCCAAACTACACTATACTGACGTCACCGTTTACTTGTGTATTGTGCTCACGTCAACATGTCGACTTGGAAAAAGTCGGGAGAGACTATTTTAACGAAATTTAGTGTAGTTCCGAGTTTGCTAAACCGTTTAGTCACGAATTCCGTGCCTCGATGTTTGTATTACATTTCCTTGAACGTTTCTTGCAGTTCTACTTTGACAGTTTAGACGAGAATATTTAAATTATTGTTATTAAATAATGCGTCATATTCTTTGGCATGTTGCAGCCTAATAAAAATGTTTCCTTCTTTGATGACCATATCGCCATTTTGAAACATAACATCACATCTTTTTATTCCTGAAGGGGTAGGCAGAGGTGCACATTTCGGCACTAAATACCACTGTACAATGTAACACCCACTCTTCTCTATTTATGTTATGAGTCCCATGTAATAGGGGGTGAGCCTTTTGCCATATACTGGGCACATTTCCAGACTCCGTGCTACTACTGAGATTTTTAAAAACCTAGTAATCGAATCCCGGGAATCGAACCCGAGACCCGGCAGTCGCAATTGCGACCACATGGCCAACGAGGCAGTCCATTTTGAACTATTTTAGAATAACCTATCATCCGGTGAATTCTCTCCAAATCGAGAACCTTTCCAACTTCATAAACAAGATACCTTATAACCCTGCTAAAACAGAAACCCAACTCTTCTAAAAGAAAATTAACAAAAAAATAACTTTGGAAATGACAGCGTAATGTCTATTTTTAGACGTCTACGGTTACCAATAATATAGGTCCAGAATTTACGCCCCAAGTCGTCTTAAATATGATCCTGAAACAGGCTGTTATTACGCCCAAGGGCAGAGAAAGGGTGGCCATTCCATATTCTATATACATCTCAAGTATATAAGGAAAATAACTCGTTCCATAATATAAGGACTGGAGTGCGTCTTAGGAAAATAAATACAGTTCTTAACGCAAGTAATATGTTATTCCATGCGAGGACCAAGTTGATGAAATCCTTTTTTTGTTAGAAGAGGCTTTTGGGAGGGGAAACTGATGAATATACAGAGTGTTTGGAAGGTTCCAGTAAAGTTAAAACAGGTTGATATCTCAGGCCATGTTCTCAATAACCTAAAGGTTTTTGCATCAAAGTTTATGATAAGTTGTTTGACAGGCGCACTTGCGAAAATTAAGTCTATGTTAGAAAACACTTAGTTCCATGCCGATAGAGATAATAAAGACGTTATAACACAATTTTTAACCGACTTCTCAAAACGGAGGACGTTTAATATATTCCACCGACCATGTGGTCGGTGGAATATATTAAACGTCCTCCGTTAAATATGTTATTTAATTACATGCAACGAACCCAAACACATTTCACTAAAAAACACACAAACAAATATACCTAATAAAGATATAGAACTTTATAGTACACGTGCAAGCTTGCGGCAAGTTCCATTGCACCATCAAACTCCCCCTAATTGGAGGGAATGCGGAAATAAAACCCGAACCGTCGTACCTTCGGCAACCATCGTAAAATCTCGTAAAACCTCGTTTATGATCACCGACCAGTCCCTAGGTACCTTTATTGTATATTTATGTACCTTAGATGTTAATGCCCTGCCCTCAAAATGAATTATTGAATCGAATCCTGTGTGTGTTACTGACAGCCAATAATTTCATTTCTTCTATTGACACGCTTAAAATACATGAATATGTAATAATTTATTGAATTGGTGTATTTTAGGAATGTCAAATATAAATATGAGATATAAATAAATTCATATGAAATACTAAAATGGAGCAGAAATATCACCGATATTTTTGTTCAGACTACGTCAGAACAGTTGAGGACATTACTGTAATTCATTCAGTCAAAGTTACTCTTCTTGGAAGACATATCGACCTTTCACCCTCCTTGAAAGAGAACATAAAACACTATATTATGTTGTAATATATGCAACAAACGTATCAAAATATGTAACAAAAAATAAGATATGAGCATCGAGCATTTTCTCCAAACAGCGAACATCTAAAAAAAAATCCGAGCTCCGCCTAATCAGAATATGCAACAGACCACCAATAAGCAATTAGCAACAAATCGTCCGCAACAATGAAACCAATCAATCTCCAAGATGTTAATTAACCACGTTTCCCTTTAGATCACAGTTTAAAAACAACCGTTTGATGTCATCCAATGTCAGCCATTAGGGTTGTAAATAACTTACTTCAAAGACCGGCTTCCGACTCACTAACCATGAACTTCTAAGATAAATCTGTACATAGCAATATCTGGGTTAAACCTTGAAACTGGAAAAAGATCGAAACAGCTGGTTTAGTTATGAACGCACAGTGATGGCAGAGAACAATATTTTTTACTATCTCTTGTGGTGGGTACCTATCGCAAAAGCCGACTATAGGTAACTATTAAGCACGACTGCGGCACGGCTCCGGCACGACGGTTTTTTACTTTGTAAACAATACAAAAAGGTTGCAAGCGCGCCGTGTCGTCGCCACGCTGACGGCGCGCGGACGGCTCGTGGTCGGCGCTTACAGCTTTTTTTATATTAACGTTATGAAATATGTCATACAAAATACAATATAAAGTTTATATTAATTTACCGTCAAGTAATATCTTTATTAACAACTATTACATAAATAAAATTAAAACTAAATATTACTAAATTAAATATATACAACTTATGATTAAAATTAATTATAGGAAAAATAAACTATTTATAAGGCATCGAAAAACTCGTCCGCATCGCCGTCAGTGGGGAAAGTACCCAGAAGGCTGGCAGCATTGCCACGTTATATGGCAATGCTCAACCTCTGACCGAGAAAAGTTTATATTTAAATGACAAGTTAATTGTCGAGTTGGAGCCAGCCATTCGATGACCTTAAGGGACTACCAACAGCAGTGATCTCTGAATCATAAACTTGAACCTTACTGTGATCTTCAATCAGCTTGCCAGTCATGAAGATTGTCCCTATCTCCTCAAGCTGTCGCGGAGAACCTAACGGGTAACCGGGGCTCCGGCTCGACGTGCAGGAGAAGGAACGGGGTGGTTTTTAGTCAGTAAGAGTCTGACACTCCCTCCCGCCTCACCCAGGCGGGAGAAGTCATTCGATGATTTTCCCCCCTTAAAAAAAAAAAAAAAAATCTCCTCAAGCTCAAAGTCTAGCAATGAATTACCTTAGGCCTCTAATGCGATCATAAATTCCATTTAATTAAACAATGTCTGTCCTCTAAGATGTGTGGCGACAGCAAAATAGACCCCAAAAATCTATTTTTGTGTTTTGTAAAGAGAAACAGAGTCACAACTTAAACCAATATGAAAAAAATCTGTCTATACAATTCAAAAACACTAACTCTATAACTATAAAACTCTTTACACACAGACTTTATTAACACAAAAAGTCTCAAAACGTCTCGAAAGTTCCAATCATTTGGCGAGACGATTGTGAAGTCTTAGCTATTCTAGCGAGGCAGTGAAGTGGAGCTCCACTTGACGCCAAATAAATCGATTTAGGTCCCAAATTGTATTTTCATGAACGTTTTTAGGATGCTGTACTAAAGAGTTAATACACGAACCCTATACTACGCTATCCTTCTGTCTATAGCTGTAGCCAAATGCCATTTAGCGCTTGTGTACACACAGCTAAAAAATTGGGATAGATAATGATAGATTGGATAGATTACTACATACATAACAACAAATAATAAATCAAAACAAAATATTAATTATTATGTTTTTCGGCTTACTCAAGTAATTATTTGACGAGGAACTCGACTAGTTTCAAGCTATGCTAAAGGCTCATATTATTCATGAGCAGCATTCCGCGACCCGCCACGCGGCGACTGTCGCGCTGCTAAATTAGTAGTAGTAGGTAATTACGTGAGTAAGCCGAAAAACATATTAATTTTGGATGTCTTACGAAAGTTACAACATAAAACAAAATATATTAGATTATAGTATATTTATCCCACACAACAAAGTTAAATAGCTTTTATTGCTCGTTAATAAATGAACGAATGTTAAGTCAAAGCCCCAGCATTTATTACAATTAAATATTTATTTAAGGCATTAGCTGCCAATAAAAAACTATTGAAGGCAAATCCTCCGCTAATGTCGGTCACCGGTGACTGCCATGGCGTTTAACGTGTTAAGCACTTTTGAAACGTCAAAATTGAATTGTCCGTTAGCCTATCAGTGAATTTTAGGTCCTCATTCCAAACTATATGGACTCCTTTGTGCGTAATTCCGACTCGCACTTGGCCGGTTTTATATTTTTTCTTGCGAGTAAATGGCAAGAGTTCCCTTTCTATATTTAGAACGACAATTGTCAGATGTGTTCGAATATTGACATTCGCTATATCTGTTCGATGTCCCCAATGAATTGAGGGTGTAATACTCTCTCAGTTTTCTTGTATGTTCCAATATATACTCTGTGTCTGAAGCAGTAGGATTTCTTTTTATGTACCTACTGACACTGTTGTAGATATCTATGTAGGTACTAAGATTTTTTTTTATTGACAAATATGTTCTGATCTTTTTTTAGCCTATTTAGGTGTTTTTAGATAAACGTTCTAATCTCTATTTAGATTTATTATAGAGCCTAGTTCAATAGCGTAATTTATTTTCGTTTTGTGTCTATAAAATAATAAACTAATTACTTACAAAATCTAACGAGCTAAAGCATCGATCGAGTCTACAAACAATTGGTGTTAAAATATTAGAAAACTTTTCGTTGAAGGCCTAACAATGAGGTAGCCTCTATTGTCTACGCCTCAAAGGCATGCAGTATAGAAAACTTTTATCGAACAAAAACCTTTTAAATTCCAGTACAGCAATAAATAAATAATTTTATATAATAAAGTCACGGTAAGGTTTTTGAGCTGCGTAAAGTTACGGGGCTGGGGCCTTTGGGACCCCACAGTCGTATTCAATGGGACCCTCCCTTTTACAGGTCAATATGGGGCCGCGAGCCCGTGACGTAGGTTGTGACGTCACAGCCTTGGGGAGTGATACTTCGTTCATTATTCTGTCAAGAGGAGTTGAATCTGCTTTTGTTGTTCATAAAATTGATGTCAGAAGTTTGAAAAGTGAGGACACGTGAGTATCATGTTTTGTGTGTTGTTATATGATATCGTATTTGTATACAAAGAATGATGCATGATCATGTTTATAGAGATGACTTCTACCGTTGTCAAATTCTGTTACGATCAATTTGATAACACTACAATAAGAAATTAAAAAACATCTTTTGGTTAAAATTCTTTTTACATAGTCGTGAATAATGTACGGTACTTTCTACCATCTCACTACAAAATTTACAAACAGAGCCAACAGGCCAACACCCATAAAAAATGCACGTAAAATAACGCGAAATCCCCGCGAGTATGACACCGCGGACAAACTAAGTTCCATCTCGTTGGAAGCAAACGAGAAACAACATTATTTTAAAATATTGAATTCACTGAAAGAAAATTGATATGCGGAAACTTTTCTACTTTAAATTTAAATTCACAACTCGATTCGCGCTTGACCTTTTCTTGGATACCTTTTGAAGACAAGATAAAGGGGCATCCTTTATGGATCTTTTTGTAGGTAGTACTTATAAGCTACACTTGTGATGACTCGACACTAAAGAAGCAATCGAAATACCTAACAGTTCTGTGAGGTATTATTACTCACTTTAAATCAATTCGATAAACATAACACATCATAACATAACATCACGTCTTTTATCCCCGAAGGGGTAGACGGAGGTGCACATTACAGCACTTAATGCCACTGTACAATGTAACACCCACTTTCACTATTTATGTTATGAGTCCCATGTAATAGGGGCTGAGCCCATTGCCATATACCGGGCACAATTCCAGACTGCCAAGTACTAGTTTTTTTTAAACCCAGTAATACATGGCTTGTCCCGAGAATCGAACCCGAAACCCCTTGCCCAGGAGTCGTACTTGCGACCATTCGGCCTACGAGGCAGTTATAATTCAATAAAAGAAGCCTAAACATGACTAGTATAGTTTTAATTAGAACTTTTGGCTACTTAAAATCGCTTTACCAATTAAGCCGAACTAATATAGTTCAACCATTCAAATAATACTAAATCAAGCAAAACAAAAAGACTCACACTCGATTCAAACCCAATAACATAGATCTCAACACTACGTTCATTCCATTCGAAAAATCCCACTACATCAACAGTGTACTTCGAATACAAACCGAAGCATTTAAACCCATTCGTTTTTACGAGAGCAAAGTTCTCGATGGTACACAGAACATATCAAACTATACAATTCCAGCGTCTCATGATCTCACTATGTGTGGTCTTTCTACACGTTCAAAGGTAATTTTATATTGGTTTTCGTTAGCTCAATGTAACCAGTACCCTACCACGAGTTTAACGCAATAGTGTTTGTCGATACTCGATAGTGACGACTTACTATTTTTGTATGGGAAATTTTAGTTCCGTATTTGAACGACAGAGAAGCTGCGAGTTTTGCATTACAAAAAAATTACGTTGTCGCTGTCGACTGTCGGCAAAAGCTTTCGAAGTATAATTAAAATATTATTATAATAAAATTTACGTGATGAACCATGGCCAGATTATTTTTGAATTTGATTGTATTATCACATTATTTCTCATTTAAACTGCACGAATGGGCCGGCTCGACCGGAGCGACACCACGGCCTCACAGAAAACCGACGTGAAGCAATGCTTGCGTTGTGTTTCGTCGTGTGAGTGAGGTTATCGGAGGCCCAATTCCTCTTCCCCAATCTCCCAAATTCCTGAATCCCCAACGATCCTCAAACTCCTAATCCCCAAAGGCCGGTAACGCACTTGTAACGCCTCTGGTGTTCCAGGTGTCCATGGGCGACGCCGATTGCTTACCATCAGGTGATCCGTCTATTCGATTACCGGCTTATGCCATAAAAAAAAAACTTTCCACACAAATTTTCTTACTCTTACGTCAACGTACTTTCTAGTTGACAAATCATTAAAACTAAAGGATGATAATAACCATTAACTATCACGAAAAATCTGGTCACGGTTCCAGCCGTAGACTTAGTGTAGTTGTATTTCCAAAGACATACCTACCAATTTAGGTAAAAATGTGTTGTATACTATTATGTTTTCGGCTTACTCACGTAATGACGAGGAGCTCGACTAGTTTCAAGCCATACTAGAGGCTCATATTCATGAGTAGCATTTCGCGACCTGCGACGCGGCGACTGTCGCGCTGCTACTGGCGCGCGCGTACTCAATAGCAACGCGAGTAAGTCGAAAACATAATAATATAGTTAGTATGTCTCACGAAAGTTATAATACAAGTAAAAATGTGTTGTATAGCGACCTTTGACGTTTAAATGTTCTATTAGCTACTCATGGTAGAAGTACAGACCAATCATTGGAAACGAACCACACTTGTTGCGTGGTCCACTCCAACCATCTGCTGCGGTATTCAATCTGATGAATTACTCAAATATTGACAGAAAAAAGATTATTGAGTAGCTTTCGAGTGGATAGCAATGGAATATTGATTTTCGGTTTAGTTTTGAACGTTGTTTGTGTAGTCAGAATTTGGTATACAGTTTTGTGAAACAAAAATTTTTGCGATGTGTTTCCAATCTTTTTTTTTCAGAAGCCGGTGAACTAGCAAACGCGTCACTTGATGGTAAGCAATTGACATCGCCCATGGACACCTGGAATACCAGGGGCAAGGGAATTAGGAATTTGAGGAATGTTGGGGATTCAGGGAATTCAATGACGTAGCTTCAATTATTAATGCATCAAGTATTAATGCATGTAAGAGCGTATATAGAAATAAAATTACAATAATGTTAAACCTACTCTCGCCTGTGACACAGGATTATCCTAGTACAGGCACCTAACCACGTGAGATCTATTTTATTTACCTAAGAAATATTTTTGTATCTGTGTCCATTTACATTTCTGAATAAAGATTTTTTTTTACAATATTGCTTCTTACTAATATTGCAAAAGTTTGTGAATGAGTTAACGTTTACCTATGTTTGTTATTCAAATACCAACCACAGCAAAACAGCTGCAGGGATCGAGGTGTTTGGATCAGAGGTAGATTATATAAATGAAATAACACATACACAGGCTACTTTTAGTCCGACGAGAACGCGAGCAAGCTAGCTGTAATAGAGGTATAAACAAGTAGAAAGCTAAACACAATAACTTTTTTTCCTGACATTTTCCTAACAAAAATGAGGTTGTGTCGCAACGCCATTATTTAATAATACTTCAACTAAATTAAAAACTTACTTCAAAACTGTAACACGATTATAAATCAATTTGAAAATTGTAGTTAACAGTTTCTCTCTTGTTATTTAACATTTTCAATCCAAAATACTTTGAAATGAAAATAAACAGGCTTCGTAATGAAACCCGAACCTACGCAAATAGTTATATTTATTTAGAGGACCCTTTTGAAGTTATTTACTTCATTTTTAAATAGCATTTATTTACAATTCAGTCTCAAAAAGGTTCTTTCCAAAGACTTCTTTAGGATTATTTGTGAAAGCAATATTAAAATGATTAGCAACGTGATTATTACAGAACATTAAACTCGTTAGATTTTCACAATTTCCGTCGCTTCTCAACCAGAAAAGGGCAGAATTGAAATTGAAAGCTGAGAGTCAATATAATATAGAAAACCCAGTCATTAAAAATACTGCTGAAATTTAAAAATATAAGTTTGTTTTTCATAATAATATCACAATTAAAACTTTTCTTATAAATATGACCTCACTGACCCACATTAGGTACTCATAAAATGAAATCGTGGCATAGATATGACTATGAGTCCCTATCATGGCTTGAAACTAGTCGACCTAATTTATATAAAACGCTCTCAGTTTTAATTTATTACATCAAAACAAGACCTAAGTGGACTATACCTCTGTATTATTATTATTATTTATTTTATTACTAGCTTTTACCCGCGGCTTCGCTCGCGTCACAAAAGGATAAAAAGCCAATGTGACATATACCAATACATACAGCGCACTCTATACCAATACTTTTGTTTTCCCTCGGGCATATCAAATTTTTCCGGGATAAAAAGTACCCTATTATTTAATCCGGACTTCTAACTAGACATCTGCAAAAATTTTAAGCAATCGGTTTAGTAGTTATGGCGTGAAAGCGCAACAAACAAACAAACAAACTCACTTTCCAATTTATAATATTAGTAAGGATATACAGAAGACATTGAAAAAGAAACCCTATCTCAATTTACTATGTGATATTTTAGGAGACAATTTGATACAAGTTATCGTGTGTTAGCATAAGGTAATAGACGATAACACTCGTGTGGGTGAATTTAATAAGGCTTCCTAAGCCACTGTAATCCCAACGACTGCGTGTTCTAGCTTGCTATAGCAAACCCGACCTTATTGTTCAGGAAATAAGAAGCTCTCAAGGTCAGTTGCTCTGACGTGGAACTTTCTGCCATGTCTCTTTGTGGCCATCATTGTAATAATGTCAAAGTCAGACATGAATTGTTATGTGTACATAACATTACATTACGCCTTTTATCCCCGAAGAGGTAGACAGAGGTGGACATTAAGGCATCTAATTCAACTGTACAATGTAACACTCACTTTTCATTATTTATGTCATGAGTCCCATGTAATAAAGCCTATTGCCATATACCGGGCACAATTCCAAACTCCGTGCTACTACTGAGATTTTTTTTAAACTTAGTAATACTTTACCCGACCCGTGAATCGACTCCGAGACCTCTTGCCCGGCAGTCGAACTTACAACCATTCGGGAATTGTAGTGAGAATAGTTATTAAATTTTTTAAAACTTAACATTATATCGCAATAGGCTCACCCCCTATTACATGGAACTCATAACATGAACAGTGATAAGTGGGTGTTACTAGTAGTGGCATGATGTGCACCTCTGCCTACCCCTTCGGGGACAAAAAGCGTGATGTTATGTCTATGTTAAAAATTAATAGTCAAAACCTTGTCAATATTAAATCATAATAATTGAATTAGTTACCAATTACTGTAAAATGAAATCGTTCCCCAAACCATTAACTAACAAAATAAAATTATCTATCTCCATCAAGAACTAAAATCAATAATTTTAAGTCCTCCTAAACGATAAAAGCTTTTTAATTGGCCAATGTCATCGACCTTTCAGACTGCTGAAACAGTGATGAAAACTGTGTAGGCTGAAATCGGATTGAGCCCACGCTATCATTCAACTAGATACATAATTAGTATACACTTATATCAAAGTGGTTAAAATGTATTTTATTGAAATTCGCCAACTCTACCCACAAGACAGAAATGTCAGAAGTGATGATAATAATAATGATAATTCTTTATATAATAACTATCGTGAGACATACTAAATTAACTAAAAATCTCGCTACTTCTTTACTCACGTGAAGGTACCGAGAAAAGATCTACACTAGTGTGTGTGTGTGTAGACTGCGTGACATCGCCGGGACTGCGCACGCTGCTCATGAGGAAGAGTCCCCTTTGTAACTCGAAACTAGTAGAGCTTTTCTCAGTATATTCACGTGAGTAACGCGCGGTTTTTAGTTTATAATTATTTTATTAATAAACTACTTTTAAAAAACCCCGCTACAAACCCATTTTTTTAAATCGGTTAATGATACTAAAACCTTCTAAACCGGTTTAGTTAATCGAGAAATAATTGCGCACATACATACATACCAAGATACATTCCCTCCTTTTCTTTTGAAGTCGGTTAAAAAGATAATTTAATATCAATACTCTTTTCGTAGTCATGTATGATTCCCATGTAATAGGTATCAATGATAAGTCAACTACAGTTCTATTATTCTTGCCATTACTGAGAATTTAGAAACTAAAAAGCCCAATAATACTTTGCACTACACAAGAATGGATATTAAAACCCCATGCGACAAGGAATTCACAATAAGCGAGGTGGTAATGAATAAACAACATTAAAATCATTCAGTGGTTTGTCAAATACGATCAAATGTCCTGTGGGTATTATTTCATACAGTTGTTAAGTTCTATTCATATTTTTCTGACATGAACAACCAGTTCCAACCTTGGAAGCCGCAATAATTAGGTTAAACGTATTTCAAAGAATGTAGCACTACAACTACGGAACTACGACTGCTACGGCGTAATATGTCTACGCTAGTTGCTCGTAGCCGAGACCTACGTGCTACGAATATGTTGCTAAGTGACACAGATTTAGAAGTATACAGCTAGAATATGTTCCAGGAATGTATTTAGCTTTTGCATTTTTAGAATTAGAGTAGTTGTTTCACATCTCTATTGTGTTTTCATGAAATGACCTCTGAGGTGAAACACACCACTTTTAAGTACCAAAAATGTTGTAGTTTTGATATCAAAATCAATCAATTTAAAGTAAAGTAAAGTAAATCATTTATTTGCGTAAAACATGGTATACATTGGTGTTAATGTTGGTAACAATAGCTCAACATGTTTCGCTAGGATAAAACATAGCATGCAAAATTTTGACAGAAGTGAGCAGGTAATTAACATTTCACATTCATAAAATCACATAAACTATAAAAATTACATTCATTGAGCCACTTTTATAATTCGATCTTAAGTCTCCTTGTGTTCATTACTTTAAAGCGACTTGGTAATTTGTTATAAATACGTACGCACATTGCTAAACAGTTTTTATTGTATTTGGCAAGTCTTGGCAAATCACTTAATACCAGTTTATGAGGGTCTCGTCTGTTTCTAGGATTGATATAATGTGCCGATTCAAATAATCTTTTATTGTTAGCCACAAATACACATACCTCATATATGTACAGACACGGCAGAGGTAGCAAACCAAATCTTTTAAATCCACGTGCTCCTTCCAGTTAATATCTCTATCTATTGTTACGCCTAAAAACCTTGTATGTGTTACCTCTTTTAGTTTATCTATATTAAGTAGTACATTATTTTTATTATTATTTGATCGATTAAATTGAATATAAACGGATTTATCTAAATTTATTTTTAAATTATTCATGTCAAGCCAAAGCGGTAATTTGTCTATTGTATTATTAATGTCAAACTCATGGTCCGTCTTGTTTTTCTTTTTATCTGATGTCACTATGATGGATATATCGTCAGCAAATAGTATGCATTTATATTCGGTTATTTTTATTATGTCATTAATATATAGAAGAAACAATATCGGACCCAGAACACTTCCTTGCGGGCGCCACATTTATTTTGCCTATATTCTGACGAGAACGGTATCATATCTCTATTATTGTTTATTTTACTAATAATGACACGTTGTTGTCTCTCGTCTAAATATGCCGATATCCAGTGGAGTGCAGGTCCTCTAATTCCAATAGTCTCTAGTTTGTCCAACAATATGCTGTGCGACACGAGATCGAAAGCCTTAGATAAATAAAAAAAACGTCCAGTAGTTAGATGATTATTATTTATATTTGTGAGTATTGTCTTCATAAGAGAGAAAATAGCTAATGATGTGGATTTATTTTTTTGGAACCCAAACTGTTCAGAACTTATTATTTGAAATTTATTACAAAAATCAATAAGCCTTTTATACATACATTTTTCATAAATTTTAGAAAAAATTGGAATTAACGTAATTGGACGGTAATTATTAATATCACTTTTATCTCCTTTTTTGTATAATGGCTTAACAATAGATAATTTTAACCTATCGGGAAATGTTCCTGTTGTAAATGACATGTTTATTAGGTAAGTTAAAATACCAGTCAATTCATCACAGCAAGATTTTATAATTTTAGTACTAGTTTCGTCATAGCCCTCTGATCTAGTGTTGGACAGGGACATTATTTCATGGCGCACTTCGTTTTCTGACATTGGTATAAGAAAAATTGAGTTGACAGATATATTTTGCCTATAATTTTGAACCGCTCGAGCTTGCGTTAATGTATTAGTTAGATTCACGTAATGATTATTGAACGCAGTAGCTATTTCTATATGGTCTGTAACTACAATGTCATCCAATTTAATTGCATCTATGAGGGAAGTATCATTATCTTTGAGGGAAGTATTACTTATAACATTTTTAATGACATTCCAAGTGGCCTTACACTTATTGTCTTGTGTTTCTATATATTTTATGTTCGCGATTTTTTTTGAGCTGTAAATACATTTTTTGAGCAAATAAGAATATTTTGTATATTTTATTCTATTAGAATTATTTTTGTTGTTATAATATTCGTAACGTAGTTTTCATTTTGTAATGCAACTTTGTCTAAGGCCCCTACTCAACCACCTTTGCGTGTTTTTTGTATTACTGTTGACCCTAACTCTTACTTTAGGAAAACAGAGATTGTAAAAAAGACACCATAGGTCATGAAATTCATTAAAGGCAGGGTTTATATCTGTATTCATATATACATCAGACCAGTAGAGACTCTGTAAGCATTCCCGGAATTTCCGGATATTATTTAGGTTCCAATCTCTTCTATAAACGTATATCGTAATTGATGCCTTTTTTGGTACACTTTCAGTAGGAAAGCTAAGCATTTGTGCTGTGTCATGATCCGAGAGATGCAAAGGTAGTACAGTTGAGGTAGCATTGGGAATGTTGCTCAGAATATGATCAATACAGGCCAATTTACGTGTAGGAATATTTATGTGGATTTTTAAATTATAATTACTGCATAAGTCTTCTAACTGATTAGTGATATTCCCTTTTTTTAGTGTATTTATATTCAAATCACCAGCTATAACTAAATTTACTTTAGATTTGTATTTATTTATTAAATCGTGCAAGAGTTTGTGTAGTTTCAATAAAAACTGAGTTGGATCAGATTGAGGCGTACGATAAACACATATTGTAACTAATTTACCGCCCATTAATTCTACGCCGCAGGCTTCAAACGTATTTTGAGTTGCATAGTTTTTAACCAATAACAATTCTTTACAATTTAGTTCTTTTCTTACTAATATACAGGTGCCACCCCTTTGCCGTTCTCTACAAAAGTTTGCAACCATAACATAATTATATATTTTTACATAATTTTCATAACCCTTTTTTACAATAGTTTCAGAAAGACATATTACATTTGGATCATTATTTTCGTCCATTAGTTCTTGTATGGTTAGTTCCAGTAGTTCTTGTTTGGATAGAACACTGGCGATATTTTGTTGAAATATTTTAAAGTGGTGCGTTTTGATGGCTTTAGTTACGAAAAAATTGATTCGCACTTATTTAATGCAGGAAAATAATACGGTATAGTTCCTTTCCGAATAGGACCCCTAACAGTTTCAATCTGACTTTGTTTCGTGAAGTAGTAGGGAATTGTCCCTTTTTTTGGTTCAATGTTCAATTTAACACTAGACTTGCCACTTGCTATTCTCTTTCGAATTTCGCTCGGGTTTAGATATTTATATTCATAGTCACTATAATCTATTACAAAATTAATTGACCTACAAATATCAGACAATTTGGTGCTTATTTGGTTTACAAAGTGACATTTTTTATACTTACTACATAATTTATTTATAGAATTGTTCACTTTATTGACATTCAGGAAAACATTATTTACGACATTTAATACAATTATAATATTATTACTAAATATATCCAATATATCTCTCAATTGGGACAAAATAACACCTTATGTCATGGTCATTTTCACCTAAACAAATTACAACTTTATCATCTGTTGTTAGTTTTACATTTCTACAGTTGGATAATACTTCGCTACATGGTGCATTCGGTTTAGTTAGAGCAAAGAGTTGATACTTTTCATATTGTGTATTTGCTCTTGAATGGGACAAGGCTGCAGCCAACTCGACGCAACGTTGAGTACCGATAATATGTATTTTTTTCCGGAAACTACATTTTGCCTTTGCTTGCCACTGCAGGTTGCAATACAATCCGGATTCCGTTCCGTTTCTTGAATGCAGAGATCGCATGTGTTTTGACTTTGCATCAATATTGTAATACGTTCAGTGAGAGCTGAAATTTCCCCCTCAGCGGTCTGTAATAGCTGTTGTAGGTTTAGGATTTCCTGTTGCAGGCGCAATACATTTACGTGATCAGTAACCTCCACGTTCAATGTGGATGACGATGGAGACGATGGCGTAGAATGCACGTAGTGTGGTTGTGACAGAGCGTGCTTCTTTTTCTTAGAGCTCGTACCCGGATATCCGAATATAGATGAAGAATGACACAAGGATTTCAGAGTATCATTTTCTGTGCATAACTTTTTTATTTGTTTATGTAGTTCGGTATTTTCTAGCAATATGTTACCTAGTTCATTTTCTGTACTTTCCAACTGAAGTGTAAGTTGAGCTATAGTTTCCTTCATTTCCGAGGCGGAGACCAAGTCTGTTACAGTTCTGTCTACACTTCTCGATAGTCTGTTAGAAGTGGTATACGATTCATCATATGATTCGCAGTCAGTGAGTATATGAGAGTCACATAATTTTGCATCACTTTGAGTTGCAGACAGACGTTTCGACGTATTATCGGCAGAACCTTTCTTTGTGTTTGATATTTTTTTATTGGTGACGGGCTTTTAATACAATTCTGCCTCTTCCGTACGGTAATGTTGGATACTCCCTCGTTAATAGCATATTTTTTATTTCTAATACATAACTTGCATCTCCATTTTTATTTTGCTTCTGGGTCTTTGAGTCGGTATGTAGGTTCTGGATAACCATCGCAATCAAACTCATATCTGTTTTCACATGCGGAACACAAAGCGGTACTTTTTATATTCACGTCTTTTTTACATTTATGACACCTTACTAGTGATGCCATCTTGTGTACGTTTTTTCTATTATTGTAGGTTTATAACTTTATGATAGTTTTTAGGTATACCGTCAACACTTTTTTTTTGTTATCACTAGATATTTTACTGAGCTTTTATATGCACTGAGATGAATCTCACTTTGGCAATTATATGCAGTTATACAAAATACTCGATCACTTTTGTTGTATTGATTTATGTTCTAATACTTTTATTGATACTGTCACTGTTACACTGATTATATTTTTAAGTTTTGATATACTGGTAATTTTGGTATTTTCAATGCATTTTTCCTGGTTTGTTTACTTAGATAACACTATCACTTGTTACTTATAATAAATTGAGAATGTTTTATTACTTATTTGTTGTTTTCGTAAGTTATTACTATTTTTAATTATTTAAATACACAGTGCTATTTGTTGTTCGTGGCTAGTGTTGCCCTGGCTGTCCTAGTGTAATAATCCTCAGCCTTAGCTAATTTTATTTGATATTTTTAGTGTTGTAAATATGAACAATTTACGGTAAATGTTATATTGCATTAAAGGACTAAACTAAATCAACAAAATAATAATATATCTTAGGTATTTGTTCGTGAACCCATAACATTTATAGTTAAATTAACTGAAATTGCGATAGCCAGTGACAAAAGCTAAAGCAACTGAAGCCAGCGAGCCATGCACTGATCACATAATAATTTATTTCAATCATTTATATTTCAACAATGACATTTCGAGGATTGGCATTAACTAGAGTGACAGAATTAATGAAATTGAAACTATCAATATGGACACGTCTTAATTAATCTCAAAGTCGCGCTTAAGTATAGTTCTGTCACTACAAATTCTTTGTAAAATGACAGAGATGGCACGATATTTAAGTACGACTTACAATTGAGGAACATTTCAGTATTTAACATAATATAACATCACGCCTTTTATCCCCGAAGAGGTAGGTACTTTTCACTATTTATGTTATGTAGGTACTTTTCACTATTTATGTTATGAGTCCCATGTAATAGGGGATGAGGCTATTGCCATATACCGGGCACAATTCCAGACTATGTGCTACTACTGAGATTTTTTTTAAAACCCTATAATACTTTGCCCGACCCGGGAATTGAATCCGAGACAACGTCTTTGGAGACAATGCCTTGGGCAATAAGTCCACCTGTACACATTTGTTGTATTAATTTGAAACAAGTAAAAAAAAATCTATCCTTGTTCTTAATTTCATTTTTATTTTATTTATTTAACAAAAGTACAATTTTAATCCGGCAATAAGTTTACCCCCATTACATATAGTGAAAAGTGGGTGTTTCAATGTATGTACAGTGGCATTAAGTGTCGTAATATGCACGTCTGGCTAACCCTTCGTGGATAAAAAGCGTGATGTTTTGTTATATGCCACTCTAATGTAAAGGTTCCTCATAGAACAGTAGCAGTTTGTCACTGGCTGTTGATATGGGTTTAGAGAATTTATTTCTCATACGAACAGATACATTGTTCACTTAAAATGAGATACAAAGGTTCCTTATATTCTATGATACATATGACAAAATCCTCTAGTGCGGTAAGAAGTTACATTCATTTTATTTTAACGAGATTTACAATGTTTGTACATATTCCTTAAGTTTCGTTTTGAATGCCTTAATGTTATCGCAGTTTTTTATGTCATCTGGTAATCTATTAAACAGCTGTGCTCCCTCAAACAAAAGCGTTTTTTCCCCATAGTTTGTTCGTGCCATCCCTAGTTCGAGTTTATGTTTGTTTCTTAAGTTGTGTGTGATGTTTTTTCTATGTAACTGTATGTTTGATTGAATGGTATGAGTGGTGATATTTTTTATGAGAACACATGTGCAATATGTGTATAGTTGTGTTAGATTGAATAACTTAGATTTCTCATATAGTGTTTTTGTGGGTGTAGAATGTTTATAATGGAAAAGGGTTTTAATGACCTTGTTTTGGGTTCTTTGTAATGGGCTTAGGTTAGTCTTAGCAGCTGATCCCCAGATCTCAATTGGGTACTCCTATATGTGTATAGAAATCGAAATACGGTCACTTGTCTACCAACACTAAAAGCCGATTGGACATTCCTTCGACCTCATTGATGTTTTTGTTAGAAATCAGGCTTTTAGGACACTACTGCTCATAAAAAATTGTTTGATGTAAAACATACATAGGAATATCAATTCAATTATTCTATCAATGGCATTTGTCTGAACAAAATTGGAACTCATATTGAACTTTGAGGTATTAAAATATATTTAACACAATGATATCTCATCTATAGGTACTAATATTAGAGGTATAAAGCTGACGAGTGTGTTTTTTTGTTTGTATGTTTGAACGCGCTAATCTCCGAAACTACTGGTCCGATTTGAAAAAATATTTCTGTGTTGGATAGCCCATTTATCGAGGAAGGCTATAGGCTATAAAATATCACGCTACGATTAATATTCGCCGAGCAGAGCGAGTGAAACCGCGCGGAAGTAGCTAGTTGCTTATATTAAAACAACTGATTTCTGTATTTCAAACTTTGAACAGTTGTCTGTCATATTTTAGAGCTGTAACTATCATATTTTATTTTATCCTACTTATTATTTTTTTATTATATTATATAAAATATGATAGTTTTTGTTTTTGATAGCTTAAAGTTGGTCGTCTGTCACCGGTGATCCCAGTGGTGTTAAACGTGTTAAAATACAATACTAGAGGTACTATCACTATCATCACACCTCGCAATACTGATACTTATACAATAAGAAACTGACCTAAATAAAGGCGTTCTAGCAACCTTATTAATATTCCAACACTGCAAGAACCATAGCTTAGGATCTGCATGAGGACATAGAGCTTATTATAGAGGTGGTAAAAAATGTCTCCGCGACCGAATTTCTAATGCAGCATAGTGAACCACTTAAAGATATTAGTATGCACGGAAATTTGCTGTGCAAAATGCTATTTTAATAAACTACGTTAAAAAGCCGACTTCAGACTCATATTTTAAGTCAGTTAGTGTAAAAACCTCCTAAATGTAATAAACGCTTGTCTTTAAATCGCATCGATATCGGTTTTTTTTTATGGCATAAGCCGGTAAACGAGCAGACGGATCACCTGATGGTAAGCAATCGGCGCCGCCCATGGACACCTGGAACACCAGAGGCGTTACAAGTGCGTTACCGGCCTTTTGGAAAATTAGGAGTTTGAGGATCTTTGGGGTTTCAGGAATTGGGGAGATTGGGAAAGGGGAGGGTAATTGGGCCTCCGGTAACCTCACTCACACGACGAAACACAACGCAAGCGTTGCTTCACGTCGGTTTTCTGTGAGGCCGTGGTATCACTCCGGTCGAGCCGGCCCATTCGTGCTGAAACATAGGTCTCCCACACTTAAACCGTTCAACCAATCGCTAGATAATTACGGACAAACATACATATAAGTCAAACAGAAACCTCCATTTAGAAGTCGTTTAAAAACGAAAACTGTTCCACTCTATTTGGAAATGCAAAAGTGGTTTAAATTATTTAAACCATTTACCATATGCATACATAAGCGCACACAAAGTTCAATTTTATTACATCAACAATTGTATCCTTTCATTTTCATGATCTCATCTTCCAATGAGACAACTATCCATTACCCACACAGTGCAGACTACAAACTCCCTCGCAGACGGAGCAGTAACTATTTATTTCCAAGTAGTGCAACGAAAACGTTGTTTTCATAAAACGCTTACCACCTCTCCCAAGCACTTTCAGATTTTATCAACACAACCGTTGTACACTCGAAAATGAACCTTATAATCAGCTAGCATAAGCAGAAAATTTCTCCACAATTTCCTTATCAAAATGTGCAAGGGTACCTAAGAAAATGTGGCTGAAATTCTGCTGGATTTGTAGAATCTGAAGCTCGTTTCAGTTTTATTTTCATTTCTTTCTGTGTGGTATGAGAATGTCTAGGACCTCGGATGAAAACGTAAGCTTCAGTTCCCCAGACTGTAGGTTACACATATAATTAGCATATGCATTTATGATTTTCTTTGTAGCTACAAAAATATCTTTTACTTCGAATGAATTTTCTGAAGCTGAGATTTGTTACTTGAACTCTAATTTCGTTTGTAAATGTTGAAGTTAGAGTAGCGGATATTTATCGCGGAGGACTTAACAGGTTGCCGGGGCTCCTTCTTGAAGAGCAGGAGTAGGAACGGGGTGGTTTTTAGTCAATAAGAATCTAACACAGGGAGTGTTCGATTCTTGCCACACCCAAGACACCTTCAAGTGTGGGAGAGCCATGCTTCGGCACGAATGGGCCGGCTCGACCGGAGTCAGACCACGGCCTCACAGAAAACCGACGTGAAGCAAAGCTTGCGTTGTGTTTCGTCGTGTGAGTGAGGTTACCGGAGGCCTAATTACCCTCCCCTTCGCCAATCTCCCCAATCCCTGAATCCTCAACGATCCTCAAACTCGTAATCCCCAAAAGGCCGGTAACGCACTTTTAATGCCTCTGGTGTTCCAGGTGTCCATGGGCGACGCCGATTGCTTACCATCAGGTGATCCGTCCGCTCGTTTACCGGCTTATGCCATAAAACAAAGACGGGACAAGTCATTGGATGATTTCCCTCATTAAAAAATGAGTAGCGTATATTTATATTATACGAAAACATACTATTGTATTGTAACAACTTTTTCACAAAGCTTTGCCAAAGTCACAAAATAATGTGCCTACCTTCTTACACGATCTATACAATTCAATAATGATGCCCGTAAGGCAAGCCATCATAAATCACAAATCACAAAGGTCTACGTTGCGAATACAATATCAATTTTGTATTTTGCAAACATAGAACCGTACATTACAATGGTTTCCTAACAACAAGTAATAAATAGGAACATAGAGACACATAGGATACCAAAAATATCTCATTAATATGTTTGCTAAGCCGCCCCGCCCGACATAATCCGAGTGAGCCCCAATTTTGAACGGATTACCGTCTATTGATATGATATATAAATTGTTCTACTATAGATTACTTTATGAAATAGACGAGTAGATTTTTCTAGAAAAGTTCTCTCTTGACATGCATGTTTATTTGGATGGAATGAGCATTTGATTAAAATGACTCAAATGTTGGTTTTTGAAATTTGAGACGGTTCAAATAAAAAGGTTGTATCTACTGTTGATCCTGGCTTACAGGAGTTGCAGCGGTCATGGAAGGCTGTAGACGACATGTTCCAAAAAAGCAATCCTACTAATATCATAAATAAAAAGTTTGTTTGTTCGTTTCTCCTTCACATAAAAACGGCTGAAGGGATCTAGATGCAATTTAGAACAGCAGTAGATTATGGTCTGGAATAACACATTTTGTCACACGGGGACGCGGGCGAAGCCGCTGGCAATAGCTAGTATCCAATAACGATTCACCAATTCGACACAAAAATAGCTGATTAAAACCCAATATAAATACAGTACCTACTGCGAAATAAAATAGAAAATCAACTATCCTTCTCTAAACCCTTAAATAGAAACTCTATAGGTACTTTTCAAATTAGAAACAGTAAGAAAATACAATTGGAAATCCTGATTCGAAGCTGGGAATGTCGATCACGTTGACATTGATCCTTCGTAGGACGTCCAACCACCTACACGATGCTATCTTTAGTCGACCATGTCGGTTAGGCGTATAGACCAGAGTAGATAATTTTTGAAACCAAAAAAAATTACAGTAGGATGAAACCCATTAGAAAAGCAGGGGAATATGATCAAAATGAGAGGAAAAATAAATTACGGTCGATCCGAGTTCGGGAAGTGGGAGGGGGTGAGCTTTTAAGGGTAAAAAATTGTTTATCTTGATTTCCGGCAAAACTACAAGTCCTATGGAAAAAAGTCAAATGGCAAAGTAGTAGGCAATAAAAAGATCTACAACTTTTGTATTTGCAGATTTTTCACATAACCTCAAAATTTAGGTTAAAAATTCAAAAAACCAAGTTTTTGGTTTTTTATTTATAACATTTCGAAAAAAATTTTTTTTCTACGAAGTTTGGTGAAAACTTACCTTACTATGTCCCAAATACACTGTAATTTATTTGATTAAAAATATTTATTTTTTCGCTTCATTTTAATTTAATAACAAAAAGCCACCCTAATTTTCAATCGAAAATTCTGACGTCAAAATATCAGCTTTTTTTAAAAAGTTTGGGGGGTTTTTGTTCGTTGAAATATCTACTTTCTGATGGTGTAAAGAAAAATATACATTACTATAGGAAAAATTCTTAGAAAATGCAAAAAATTGAAAAAACCTCAAATTCGAAAATTTTTTTTACTCATTAAGTACAATTTTGAGGTATTTATTAAAATTTACATTTTAATTACTCCAAAAAAGGTATGATTTCATGTTTTATTGATAAATGAAAAAATAACAAATTAAAATATCCTTCTATAATTAACAAACAAATAAGTTAATAAAGTTAATATTTAATAAGACATCTACAATATTTTTATAAAGTTGTAGAATCTTCTTTAAATAATATTTGTAGATGCCTATTTATTGCTGTTTCAAGATAATTTATATACCTGACTGGCCTTCGGTGAATTTAAGGCCATTGTAAGTTATTTCATTGAGAAGTGGGGACGGACCTAGGAGGGTCTGTTCCTTACTATATACCTGCCATTTCGTAGCAGCTGTAAAGACCGTTAGCCAGTATTCGAGATACAGAGTAGTGTACAACCTCGTTTTTAAAAATACACGTGCAGGCTAAGTTACTCTAAGTGATTTGTGAGAAATTTACTTTATTGAAAGAATCGATTGAAATCTGCATAGCTTTCTATGCAAGATAAAGATAAAATTTCATCAGTTAAAAATAACGATACAAGAGAAAAGAAGGTATGATTTCATGTTTTATTGATAAATGTCAATAAAACATGAAATCATACCTTTTTTGGAGAAATGTAAATTTTAATAAATACCTCAAAATTGTACTTAATGAGTAAAAAAAATTTTCGAATTTGAGGTTTTTTCAATTTTTTGCATTTTCTAAGAATTTTTCCTATAGTAATGTATATTTTTCTTTACACCATCAGAAAGTAGATATTTCAACGAACAAAAACCCCCCAAACTTTTTGAAAAAAGCTGATATTTTGACGTCAGAATTTTCGATTGAAAATTAGGGTGGCTTTTTGTTATTAAATTAAAATGAAGCGAAAAAATAAATATTTTTAATCAAATAAATTACAGTGTATTTGGGACATAGTAAGGTAAGTTTTCAC
Source organism: Spodoptera picta (assembly GCA_038387885.1). Lineage (NCBI taxonomy): Eukaryota > Metazoa > Arthropoda > Insecta > Lepidoptera > Noctuidae > Spodoptera > Spodoptera picta. The sequence continues at coordinate 788,864 of JAZHFQ010000271.1, forward strand.
CAAATTTCGTAGAAAAAAATTTTTTTTCGAAATGTTATAAATAAAAAACCAAAAACTTGGTTTTTTGAATTTTTAACCTAAATTTTGAGGTTATGTGAAAAATCTGCAAATACAAAAGTTGTAGATCTTTTTATTGCCTACTACTTTGCCATTTCACTTTTTTCCATAGGACTTGTAGTTTTGCCGGAAATCAAGATAAACAATTTTTTACCCTTAAAAGCTCACCCCCTCCCACTTCCCGAACTCGGATCGACCGTAATTTATTTTTCCTCTCATTTTGATCATATTCCCCTGCTTTTCTAATGGGTTTCATCCTACTGTAATTTTTTTTCATTTTTTACCATTTTTGTAGGCTTTGACCCTGGTCTAGTAAGTGAAGTAATTGCTTTATTGTTGGAATCAAAAGTAATTGTACAAATTAGGTACGTATACGTTTGTCAAAATGTGAATTTGTGTGTCGTTGTAATTTGTCTTGCAAAAAAGATTTTATCAATGCAATTCAATGTCATTAATATGGTTTTTATGTATGTCTATGTAACCCTTTATGCCGGCACAAGAAAAAAAATGGAAAGAAATTAAGTATGAAATACTTTTTGAAGACTATTATCTTACTATATCAGCCTTTACTTCTACACTTCCATAAATAAAACCTTTGAGTACAAAAATAATTCCGAGTTGACATTTAAAACCAGCGTGGGAGTACAACTGGTATATTTTATATTCAGTTCATTTATCAATTCCTTACGTTTCATATCATGGCTATTATCAGATTTTATACCTAATTTAATACTCTAAATCTGAGAGTTAAAATGTTATTACTATTCATTTAATTATCACATAACATCACGGCTTTTTTATCCCCGAAGGCGTAGGAAAAGGTGCACATTACGATACTTAATGCCACTGTACAATGTAACACCCACTTTTCACTATTTATGTTATAAGGTCCATGTATTAGGTGGTGAGCCTATTGCCATATACCGAGCACAATTCTAGACTCCATGTTACTACTGAGATTTTTTTTAAAAAACCCAGTAATACTTTTCCGACCCGGTAATTGAAACCCGAGACCCCTTGCCCAGCAGTCACACTAGCGACCACTCGGCCAACAAGGCAGTTATTTATCAATCTCGACTTTCTAAATTGTATCTGAATGTTGGATGCAATGAAATCCTTACCGTAAAAAGGTATCAGATAATTTATCAAGTAATAGATCTAAATCATCACAATCACACATCACATCACATCTAAATTTTTGTGGCAAACTGTGTATTATGTATTGTACAGATTGTATGAAGAAAGTGAATTTCAAGTCATTTATTCTGAATCGTCGATCTAAAAAACCATAAAAAGACCTTAAAAATCACATTTTCGACAGCTAGGCCAACAACACTGTACACCAAGAACTAGCCACTAGATAACATAACATAACATTAGATTTTTTTATCGGCGAAAGGGTAAGTTGAGGTAACTACAACGCAACACAATTATTTTCAAAATGCATTTGGTAGAAAGCATTAAATTGTTTAACATTTTTTTCTCGATTATATAATAAAACCTAACTAACCATTATTAAATCCAGACAGACTATTCTAAAATCTGTCTGTGCTAGAACAATTAGCTGACATTCAGGACTGCGTTGCGTTGCAGGATACGCTTGGCCACCATTAGCAAAACGCTGATTACATGAAATCCATCTAACTGTATCACAGATATATTATTTTAAATATCAAAACATAAGTAATACTTTTAATGCGTGCGATTTATTATTAAAACTGACAAAAAGCTTTATTTGAAAAATTAACAACAATAAATCTATTAATTATACAGAAAATTCTCTTTCTTAAACATAAAAATACAGTAATAATACTCCACAAAATAATTAAATTTTAAAAACAGAATTAAACATAAAATCGTAAAACGAAAACACAAAATCCGCATTTTGTCGGACGCCACACTTGAGGCAAACATATACTCACATTCGGCCTCTGCGGCAAACTATCCACGCCCATTTTGAGACACAGTATCACTCATAATCTGTACAAAAAGGTTGTATTGTGTTTATAGAGTTTTACTATTTTATTTTTAGCCGCGTCGCGGCGTACTGTATGCGCCCATCACAGCCGAGGAGAAGACTGGGCGAGCTAGGGATGGGAGATGTCGAGGTAATCGAGATTTACTCTTAGACAAGGCGTCTGTTTACTCTTAATGAATGTCAGATTGGTTTATTGTTGGTTGCTTATGTACTTTCTTTTACCTTATATACTTCCTTCCTACGATTTTGGTGATAACAATGCCTAATTCAATCATTTTCGCTCGTCTCTATAGTTCGTGATCTTTTAAAGTACATTTCTTCTTCGCAATCTAAAATACATAACAAATGCTAACTAAAATAGATATTTATACAAACTATGTATGTGTAAACACGATTCATGAAATAAATACGAATCAGCGAACACTCAATCAAATCACTTATCGACATTAACTCCCCATCCTTAGTCCACTTGATGCTGCGCGCGCCGTTCAACCCTGAAGCAAGCCTCACACCTATCTCGCGAATACATTCTAAAATGCACCCTAGCATTTAGTATTAAAGTACAATTTATATAAAAGGATATCGTCCTTCATTTTCGCTAGTACAAGTTATGATTGGCAGCGATGCGACTTGGAATCATTTAAACTTGAGGCAGAGTAACTTCATTTACCTAATTTTACCGATTTGTGAGTGATAAAGAATGTAATAATTACTCTAAATGTCAACTGATTAATGTGGAGGCCATCTTTTCGTTTCATCCTAAGAAATTAATTGTCAGTCTAATTATACAATTGGAATTAAAGGTCAAAGTTTATTTTGGTCCATTTGGTCCATTAATTGGTCGTGAAAGAAATAAAAGATTTAAATATAAGAAAATAATATACCGTTTAAACACTGTAACTCTTTCTACATACATAACATCACGCCTTTTATCCCCGAAAGGGTAGGCAGAGGTGCACATTATGCCACTGTATAATGTAACACCCACTCTTCACTCACATATGTATATGTTATGAGTCCCATGTAATAGGGGGTGAGTCTATTGCCATAAACCGGGCACAATTATTATTCCAGACTCCGTGCTACTACTGAGAATTTTTTAAAACCCAGTAACTTTGCCCGACCCAGGAATCGAACCCAAGTACCCCTTGCCCGGCAGTCGCACTTGCGACCACTCGGCCATTGAGGCAGTCTTTTATCAAAGTATTTGTTATTTTTTGTGAATTACACTATCCAACATTATTTTTAAACAACTTCTCAATTACAATCTTCTCCCTTTCGTAAAAAAATATGACACTCATGTCTACATACTACAGTTTATCTACTATCTCTATATTCTTGAATACACGCTCTAATCTATCAAATACATCTGTACACTTACAACTACTCTCTCCCCTAATTCTCATGTCATTGCGTAAAAACTCCCACAAATCTCACTGGCAGCATACTTCTGAGAAAATGGCAACATGTTGAGAAATGCACGACAAATTTATTCATATTAGCTATTCGCGTTATTCACGTAAGTGCCTTAATTTAATAAACACACACATTTTTCCTTTAGTAAGAGGATTTCTATTGTTTATACTATGTTTAGGAACCCGTGTCTTCATAGAAATACCTTTAATACAATTACTTCGTGGAAACCTGTGTGTAATCTCGAAGCTAGTTTCTTATAAAGTAAAAAACGGTTTCATATTTTACTAGACTTCATGTTGCTCTTCAGTATTTGTTACAAGGATAATTTCAAATATTACGATTCCACATTTTTAAATTAATATTTGATTCCATTAGAAAAGATAAGTGTGGGAGAACCATGCTTCGGTACGAATGGGCCGGCTCGACCGGAGTGATACCACGGCCTCACAGAAGACCGACGTGAAACAACGTTGTGTTGTGTTTCGTCGTGTGAGTGTGGTTACCGGATGCCCAATTACCCCCACCCCCTCCCTTTCCCCAATCCCTGAATCCCCAACAATCCTCAAATTCCTAATCCCAAAAGGCCGGTAACGCACTTATAACGCCTCAGGTGTTCCAGGTGTCCATGGGCGACGCCGATTGCTTACCATCAGGTAATCCGTCTGCTCGTATACCGGCTTATTATAAAAAGGGTATTATTTTTTCTTTTTTTTTAAATAATACCCATGACTACGCGTACTACGAGCTACGAACTGCATTGATTCCAGAACAAATGTGCTACGCTTCGTAGCAATGCTACGCTAATTTGACTACAGCGCGGCAGTAGTTGCATCAAAGCATTCGTAGCGCCTAGTTTTAAAGCAATTAGCTACCATTTCCCTGTTCGCTTAGTTCTGATAATTATTACTTTGTATTTATCAACAGCTCGTGGTACTTCGTTGTCAGACTATGGGTCTCATCTGCACAAGAGACTTTGGCATAATCACCACACTTAACGAGCGCACTAGAAATCGCAATTTTATAGGTGCAGGCTTAAAAGAGAGCTGAGGTATTGCCCGGCATTTGTCAAATGATACTCTTACTTTTATAATGACGGGTGGGTCAAATGTGTCCTCATCATCAACAGCCTATAAATGCCCACTGCTGAGCAAAGCCTCTTCTCACATGGAGAAGGTTCGAGCATTAATCATCACGCTTGCTCAATGCGGGTTGGAGATTATAAACTTATAATTACAAATTATAAGCCCAGATTTCCTCACGATGTTTTCCTTCACCTTACGTCAGTTGTGTCTAGATAAAATTAGAGAGTACATATAACTCGGAAAAAGTCACATTGGTACTTGCCGTTGGTAGGTTTCAAACCCGGACCCTCATGCTTAAGAAGAGGGCGTCTTAACCCTCCGGGCCACCACAACTACTGTGTCCCACTCTGCTTATATACTCACCGCTTCTATCTCCTAACTTAAGGCCAATAACACGAGTCCAGCATCCAGTCAGACCAACTAAGTACGCATACGTACTCTGTTACTCGAATGTCAGACAGCTATTGATAAACGAGCTCTGTGCTCCGAAAATGATTATTCCGACTATTTTTAGATACATCAGTGGCATCTTCGGGTAACTTCGTGCAACTTCGGAAGTTGGAAGTTTGTTGGTTACTTGATACCTGATTTATTATTATTATTACCATTTATTTCAATCAATTACATAGATCATTTACAAACCATAATACAATATAAAAGTCAAAATCACATATAAAAAATCACAATCACAAGTCAGTCATCACTAAAATAATCTCCCAACTCAAAACAATAATTTCACATTAGCCAGTACATGAACCATACAACAATGGTTCATGTACTGACAGTCAAAACGTTCAGCAAAGGTGCTCAGGATACTATTGCGGCTGCCCCGCACCCTGTTCACTAATGACGTGCACCGCTTGCGCATGATTGTGTTGAAGCAGTCTACCCGTGCGCTGGCAAACATACCCGATGCGCTACAAAAGCGAGCGAGCCCAAGAGCATCCTGAACGCGTTATTGTATTGAACACGCAGAGCGCTGTACTGTTTCTGCGTATATCTCAACCACAAAGCCCCCGTATAGAAAGACGTACAAAATGCTCTAAACAAGGTTATCTTGACATTCTCCGAACATCTTGCAAATCTACGGGCTATCATATTCGCACGAACAGACAGCGCCCTACGCTCCCGCTCTATATCAGCATCGTCTTCCAGGTCTGAGGTCAGAATATGTCCAAGATATTTAAAAGTATCTACTCTCTTGAGAGGGTGTCCATTTAGAATTATTTTTGGTATCGGAGCCGGACATCTCTTCTTGGCCCGAAAGACCATGCACTCGCTTTTCTTCGTGTTGTAAACTAAACCATGCTTTTCAGCATACTGCTGACAAATGCCCATCATCCTCGACAACCCGCAAACAGAGGCGCTCAGCAGCACCATATCGTCAGCATAGCTGATATTGTTTATGCACACCCCTCCGACATGACAACCTACATGCGTTCTGCTGAGCTCCTCTATCAGCGCATTCACATACAAGTTAAAGAGCCTCGGAGAGGTCAGTCCTCCCTGCCTAACGCCACACTCCAACCTGTACGGAGCCGAGTACGCCCCCGACCACCGAACAACATTAACTTGGTTGTTGTACCAGTACCGAAAAATCCGAATAATTCCGTCCGGCACTGAAACCTGCTGCATTTTATGCCACAGCAGATCATATGATACCAGATCGAATGCCTTCGATAGATCCAGAAAGCAGGCAAAGACAGGCGTACTTCTATCAGTATAATACTTCACAGCTTGCTTTAGACACAGTATCGCAGCCTCCGTGGACAGACCGGATTTGAAACCAAACTGATTGTCGTGTTACATTATTCCTGATGGAATAGGCCAGAATAGAACTTTACGTCAGAATCAGTTATTTGCGTAGAACAGGCCAAGGTTGGTTGTCACAGCGGTCATCTGTGGTGATTGGTTTATCGACGGACGGTGAAGAATTGTGAACGTCTCCTTTCTTTACCGCTGATTCTTTAACTGTGACAAATGTTGCTGACCAAAGGCCGTTTCTCACACGGAGAAGGTTTCAGAATTGATCACCACGCTTGGTTAATGCGGGTTGGCGATTTCAAAATTAAAAAATTAATTAGGATCTAGGGGTTTCAGTTAAAATAAACTAAACGTAAAATTAACTAAATAAAGTATGTATTTAAAAATAACCGTCTTTTACAATCTCCTTGAATAGAGCAACGTCTTCGCTCCTACACCGTTTTTCCGTCTGTCATGAATCTCTATCATACCCATTCATTCCGTCCGTTCGGATTCATTCACTCAACATCTTACATTACTTTACCAAGCATTCGGATACACACATACCATCCCACACGAGGTATAAACCTAGGTGTCCTAACGATGTTTTCTTTTACCGTTTAGGGTGTCTAAATAATCTGAGAAAGTACATATTGCTCGGAAAAAGTGACATTGGTACTTGCTGTTGTTAAGTTTCTAACCCGTACTCTCATGCATGAGATGCGGGCGCCTTAAACCTCCGTACCACCACAACGTTTCCCTATACATACCTTAAAATAATTTTATGCTACGTTTTTGAATTTAAACAAAACTTCCGAGTCTGACACTCCCTTTCGCCTCACACGAACGGGAGAAGCCATTGGATGATTTCCCCCCTCAAAAGAAAAACACAATTTTACAACACATAAATGCAACCTTTTAGGGGATAGAACCCGTACTCTCCGACATTTGGTACCCATAAACATGACTCCTCAAAAACCACACAGGACCATAAATTCAACTTGAGAACAAAATAGCCACTTATAGCCGTAACAAGAGTTCGCAAAGAACGCAGCTGTTGGCTAAAATTGTACGAAAATGTAAATTGATTTAATTTCGTAGCCGATTATATTATTATGCACGAGGTCTCAGCTGCGAACTGTTATCTAATCTTTATTATTGGGGAATTATTCGTAGATCTAAATTAGGTTTGTACATATTTATTTGACTTTTGTTTTATTGGTAAGCAATCTGACGGATTGCTGGACTGACTAGTCCAAAAACGTAAACTAGTCCAAAGTAGACATAAGACATAAGATAATCGCTTGGTTGTACAACACAATGCAAGCACCAATACCAATGCAGGTACTAGGCAGTAGGCGGCGTGACGTCGCTTCGCCGCAAAAACGAACGATCCTCCTGAGGAAGAGTCCCTCTATGACTCGAAACTAGTAGAGCTTTTTTCGGTATATTTACGTGAGTTATTTAGCTATATCTAATATTATTTCCTGTACAAGGTAAAAAACAAACAGTAGGTACTTTATTTTTATCTACAGTAAAATGACACAGCGTCACGCCAGATTCTTTAATAATTTCAAAAATTTCCCGAATGCGATCAAAGTTTAAAGATTAACGTAAACGCACCTAATAACGACCCATTAAAATCCGCGCTCATTACCGCCCTATTCAGAAAACTATCATTTTTACTTCATGTATTGCAGTTACACAATTGGTTGCTTTAAAAAAATGTAGATATATTTGTATTGCAACTACATCTCTTGTTTGAGTGCGTAATTCGACGATTTAAATAATAATTGCTTAGTTATTCCATAGACGCCGACTTTAGTGTATTTTCCATAGTGCGGCACTCCCGGTGGCATAAGGACTCTTGTTTCGTTTTTAGCAGAAGATTATATCATCAAGCATATTAATGAAACTTCTAGTTCTTTTAATGCATTTTTGATACTTTTAGGAACACAAGTAATGATTCATTTTAATAAGATATTATTTTATTTTGCTTAAAATTCAATTTTTAAAATAGGCGGTAATAAGAACAAAAATCACAATTTTATTCCTATTACCGACCCATGTCGCTGATAAGTACTTGTCGTAACTTTTGTGTGCCATGATTTTTGTTATAATGCATAAATTAATAGGCAGGAGGGTATACTAATTCAGTTCCTTAGTATGTTAACTTATATTTGAGCTATTAACGCCATATATTTAAGAGCTTTAGTAGCGGTATATACTAACTTAGTTCTTATGTAAATATTTTGATGAATATAGGAGGCATAATTTTTAAATAGTGTATTTTTGTTATTGAAATATCATTAAGACTGCCTCGTTGGCCGAATGGTCGCGAGTGCGACTACCGGGCAAGGGGTCTCGGGTTCGATTCCCGGGTCGGGCAAAGTATCACTGGGTTTTTAAAAAATTCTCAGTAATAGCACGGAGTCTGGAAATGTGCCCGGTATATGGCAATAGGCTCACCCCCTATTACATGGGACTCATAACATAAATAGTGAAAAGTGGGTGTTACTTCTGTGTGCACCTCTGCCTACCCTTTCGGGGATAAAAGGCGTGATTTTATGTTTTTTTTTTTTTTTTTTTTTTATACCACGACGGTGGCAAAAAAGCACACGGCCCACCTGATGGTAAGCGGTTACCGTGGCCTATGTACGCCTGCAACACTTGGGGCATTACATGCGTCTTGCCGACCCTTAAAAAACCTATTCACCGCCCTCTTGAAGAACCTCATGTTGTAGCCCACTGGGAAAACCACGGCAGGGAGCTCATTCCACAATCGGAGGGTCCGTGGGAGAAAATTCCTCTGAAACCGAACTGTACGGGACCATTTTGGCTCCAATGAGTGAGCGTGAACCCCCTGTCGATGGCGAGCGGTGCGATGATAAAAAGTGGCCGTGGGCATCGTATCAAATAATTCCGCAGAACATAACCCATTATACAAGCGGTAGAACACGCACAAGGAGGCAAAATCTCTCCTTAGACTTAAGTGCTCGATACCGCTCGTAAGTATAGGATCATCAACAAGTCTGACAGCTCTCCTTTGGACCGCGTCAAAAGGTCCAAGCTGGTATGCTGGCGCTCCTGCCCAGAGATGAGAGCAGTACTCCATATGGGGGCGAACTTGCGATTTATATAAAAGCAGTCTTTGTCCCGGCGTGAAGTACCGCTTCGCTCTGTTTAGTACACCGAGTTTTTTAGATGCCAGCTTGGCCTTATCTTCTAAGTGACTACGGAACTGGACGTCACTAGATATGTCGACACCAAGGATACCTATACTTTTGGAGATGTTAAGGGTAGTGTCTTGGAATTTAGGGGCCACAACGAATGGGGTTTTTTTAGCGGTAAACGCACAAACTTGTGTCTTGGAGGGGTTGAACCGGACCATATGGTCCCGACCCCAATCGGAGACTCGACATAAGGTCCTCTCGATTTGAGACACAAGTTTTACGCGGTTTTCTTCCACAACGGAACGAGGGATGTTTGCACGGCCCGTGTAAAATGCGTCCCCGGTGCTACCATCAGCATAACAATGAATACCCTCAACAGACAGCAAATCATTGACATGCAGAAGAAACAGCGTCGGAGAAAGTACGGAGCCTTGTGGGACGCCAGCGTTTATGTCCATGCTTTCAGAGTAACTACCGTCTACGACGGCTCTTATGCGTCGGCCGGACAAAAAGCTACCAATCCATTTGCACAATTCCTCGGGCAGTCCGTATGATGGCAACTTCGTCAGAAGACTCCGGTGCCAGACCCTATCGAACGCCTTCGCTATATCTAGGCTAACTGCCAATGCCTCACCTTGACTTTCAATGGCCGAGGCCCAGCGATGTGTGAGATACACTAGAAGATCACCAGTCGAGCGACCGTGGCGAAAACCGTATTGACGGTCGCTGAGCAGGTCGTGCTCCTCTAGGTATCGAAGGAGTTTGGTATGTGATGAAATATCATTAAAATTAAATATTTTTAGCAACCGCACCACTGAAAATCATGTACATGTACATAAATCACACGTATTAACACGATTCATACACATTCCCATGGGTCGGTAATAGGTTATACGATTTCCTTTAAGAAAACCTATTACCGATCTACTTGTACATTTACGACGGACCCCATACTACATGTTTTTTTATTTGGTATTTAGGCACGCAGGCATCGGTTAACGAAGACTTGAAGTTGCCGTGAGATGTCTTTGGTCACCTTCCACGTTTCGCACCCATAGAGCAGAACGGATTTTACACTTAACCGAAGACTTTCAGTTTTATCCTTTGCGTCAGTTTCCATGACTGCCACACAGGTCTCGGGTAGCTCGGGTTTTGGCGATCCTTGAAGTGATGTCTTCTTCAGTCTCTGACACGACGCTCCCGAAATAGAAAAAATTGTGGACACGTTCCACTGCCTCTGTGCCAATCAGCAACGGTGTAGGATTCTTCACACCCGTTCTAATTTCTTTGGTCTTTTGGGTGTTAATTCTTAGGCTAGCTTTTGCCGCCTCCTGCCGCAGGTCATCCAATTTTGTTTGCATGTCGGCGTGGGTATGACTCAGCAGACATAGGTCATCGGCGTAATCCAAATCTTCCAAGAAGTTGGATAATCCCCACTCTATCCCGCCGTCGAGTCTCCGTGTTGATGTCGAGTAGCCGAGGTGGTGTGGAATTAACAGCTAGTGCACCAAGTGTCGCCGTAGCCGACACTCGAAAGACCTCCTCACAGTGTTGACGCCAGCGAAGCAGCTGCCCTTCGAATGTTGCAATGAGCTGATCGTCTTTAGACTTCAGTAGTTTTTCCTTCCTAAGCTTGGTGTTACCAGAGTTTGCAGCCTGTTGAGCGTGATAAGCCATACCGTCAGCCCACTGTCTCCTATCTTTGCGGGTGCTACGATATAATTCTTTCCGTTTCTGACGGTCCTGTGCGTTCAGGTCGGCTCTTATAGCGTCATCCTGGGCGTCGAGCAATCTCAGTTGAAGCCTTTTTCTGTCCTCAATCAGACTCCATGTATGCTGCGACATCCACTTTTCCCGCGAATGAGCCGTTTTGTGCCTCAGAACGACGGAGCTAGTCTCTGTATAGACCACTTTGTCGTGATTGGTTATATATTATAGTTCAATGCTGGCCTTTGGTAATTTGTTATACATAATTCGTATAAATATAATATCTTTTATTGATTTAACGCTGTTAAGAATATACTATTATAAGAATACATTATAATTGTTAAGTGTTGGATCATTTATATAAACAGTGCAATATAGAGGTACACGAGCATTTAAATTTAATTTTAACGGTCCCATTTATTTAGTGGTCGGTATTAGGTGTCACAGAAACGGTATTAGGCACATACCGATGTTTTGAGTCGGTAATAGGGACATGACCCTTTTTCCTTTTATTTAATTTTTATATTATTAAGTCATTCTTTGATTGTCTATTCTTCTACATAACTAAAAAATTCGATAATTTCAGCACTGGAAAAAATATTTTTATTGTAGCGACTTATTAAGAATGTGCTTATTTTTTGATATCAATCTGAACTGTGCTTAAACTGGCGGTAATGGGTGCGTTTACGTTATGAAGATTTTTCATTAAAAAATTCTTAGCAGGTACAAATATGCGGTATTTCAAATTCCTGGAATCTTTCAGATGGCGAAAGCATTTTGTTTGATACGCTTTTGATTTTTAGTTAATTCCACTTTGATGGACCTTGGATCGATAAGGAATCGAACTACTTACCGACAGGATTACGTTGTTCGTTATGTTTTGACGTTATTTTTTGAAGTCAGCTATTGTGGAGGCATTTCGAGTCAGTTTTGCTTCATCAATATGGTAAAATCAATATCACAACTATTGAACTCGATTCATCAAGGGTTTGATTCTCTGTTATACCTTTCGTCAGACGAACTAAATTATTTATTATGTTTTTCGGCTTACTCACGTAATTATTTGACGAGGAACACGACTAGTTTCAAGCCATGCTAGAGGCTCATATTTCTTTGATTCTCATGTAATCTAGTGACTACACCTAATACAGCTGCTTAGTCGTTTGCTTATAGACTACTTACACCACAAGCTGCGAGTTCGATTTTCGCCCATTACTTAAAAATCGCAACATTTCTGAGCCAAGTCAAGCCAAGAGCCATCGACAACTCTATCAACGAGGCAGTTAGTATTGAAACACAAAAAGGTGGTTGTTTTTAGGGGGGGAAAATCATCGAATGTTTTCTCCTGCCTGGGCGAGGTGGGAGGGAGTGTCAGACTCTTACTGACTAAAAACCACCCTGTTCGGTGAGTTGCAGGAGTAGTCCTGCCCTTCGACCCGGAGCCCCGGTAACCCGTTAAGTCCTCTGGGGCTCCGTATCGGCATCAGTCCAATTGGGCCCCATCCGTGGTGGCCTAATGGCTCTTTGAGGCGCGCGCGGAATGCTTCGCCTCGGCCGCTCGGGTCTGGTTCTGGTCGGGCGGCGAGCTACCGATGCTTGCCATAAAAATATGATAAACTGAGAATTAAGTATTCATATCCACTGCAAAGTTCTATCGATAGGTCAATCGACAGAGTTAAACTACTAAAATATTCAGTAGGATCTGTTTGATTTAGAACTATTTCGATTTACAGGAGATAACCGGAATATAGAGTTGCCTGGTCTATATTCAATTATTGTGTCGTCATTTTCGGGAGCCTTCCTTCCCGGATACGATGGTGTAATTACCTAAACTTTTCTTACATTGTCTGTATTGCACTTGTGGTATATTTGGTGTTGCAATTATGTAGAAAATAGTGGTACACGTATAAATAAAATTCTGTTATTTGTATATTATTTGTCTGTATGCACGCTGTATAATATCATTGTAAGTTTCATGTTTTTCATGAATGAAATCTATCGGCAAGTTAAACTAAAAGAACATTCAAGTATTTGTGTATTTAGTACCTACTCTTTGTTAATTTTATTAGGTAATTTATCCATAAATACTCATAGTGTATACAAGTGGTACAATTTTGATGTGAGTACCTAATATTATTATAATAGTGAATAGTGATTACTTACATCGTATAAAATCATGTCGAGTGTCGTCTCGGTCACCTGTTGCACTGTTCTTAACTTTATAAATCCTATTTAAATCACTTATTACTTATTTTATTTTAACAATTTACAATAACCTTAAAATTATCTAATTGTTTGTTAAAACTTTAAAATGTTCAAGTCAATTTTTAAGTTGGTAGGTATTTTTAGTAAATACTATTTAATCAAATCCTTTTCTAAACCGAGGTGCAGTCCGACTGAATAAAAAAAATTTAAAATTGTGCGACCATCGACTTAATGCAAATTTTATTGCGAACGAAATTAATGTATTCGAAATTCAAAACACAACACTAAATGGTAACACTGAGAAGTTCGATATTTGAATTTTATAGATTGTACGAGTGATGTTTTAATTTATGCAAAAGCAAACAATGTTTTTAAATCTATGTTAATATTAATTTGGCGAAGAGACAAGCGTTCTCACTGGAGGCGCGGTGCACACTGAGGGTGGTTAGCCGCCCTGCGTACTTGGGCGGGGCAGGCCGCGAGAAAAGCAGATTTTAATTCAGTTAGAGACGAGTCCACTGGCCACCTCTGCAACTTTGTTTCAACACTATTTTTTGTTGTAAACTTTTGACTTTGGGCCCTTCTGTGAATCTAATTGTATTACTATTCAATTTCATTACAATATTGTATTTATTGTTCACAAGATATAACAAACCGCCGTTGGCGAGGTCGTTCATTTGAAAATGTAGGTTGTAGGTACCTAAGTACATACTTCAATTCAAATTAACTAAATATAGATTAATATAACGACATACTAATAATTTAATAAACATATTTTTTTAAGTCGTCGTTTATTTAAATAATCAACATAACTACATCAACTTCAAACGTCTTTAGTTTTTCTGGAATTGAATCGGCTTACTATGTCATTATGAGTCGTAAGTAGATGTAGGTACCTCAATTGACTTGAATTAACGATTTCGAGCTCAGACATAAATGTGGTATTCTCTCTAGGTACTATTATGATATTAAAATATATTTCATGTACAATAATAAACAAGGGCAACGTAAGGTAAACGTTGATTTTCCCGTCAAAATAAAATACGTGTACGACTGCCTCGTTGGCCGAGTAGTCGCAAGTGCGACTGCCGGGCAAGGGGTCTCGGGTTCGATTCCCGGGTCGGGCAAAGTATTACTGGGTTTTTTAAAATTCTCAGTAGTAGCACGGAGTCTGGAAATGTGCCCGGTATATGGCAATAGGCTCACCCCTATTACATGGGACTCATAACAACTAGTGAAAAGTGGGTGTTACATTGTACTGTGGTAGAATGTGCACCTCTGCCTACCCCTTCGGGGATAAAAGGCGTGATGTTATGTATGTATGTATAAAATACGTGTATTAAACCTACTTAAGTATGATAAAGCCTCAACTAAATAAAAATATCACATTTTCATTCACAACGTAATATAAATTGCTGTCGAGTGTCGACCAACCGTGCCACAAAATGGCGTAATATTAAATTGAGGAAAATGTCCACGATTTACAAACACGTAATAGGGTGGTGCGAATTAGAACATTTATAGGTATAATTTATTTTATTATTGAAGTTAACTATTAGAAAGAGATTTCTTTATAAGCGAAAGCTGAGTCTTAAAAGCAGAAGTAGCTACTTTGAAAGGTACACATATTGAATATTGGACGAGTGGTCTTTGGTTTGCACTTTGCATCACTATTTCCCAAGTTCCGTTTTCTGTTGAACAAAATAGTATAATGTATATTATAGAAATAGAAATCGAGCCGCGGGAGCCGCCGAGTTAACAACTCCTGAGGAAGTCAACTGGAGGAGCAAAACAAATGTTGAGTGTGATTCGAGTATGTGATATGTCGTGTGTGTTTTGTGTCGCATTTCTGTTGCATGAGCATTTATCTGCAGGTGTGAGGGCGGTGCTACCTACATACTGTATGCTGCAAATTCGTTCCTTCAGCGGAATAAAAACGAATCATTTTCCCAGTTGTTTGTGTATAATAGTGTTGATTTCGAAATTCTATGTCTAAAGATACAAGTCTACTTATTTTTAACATTTCTGTGATTATTATGCTCGTTATCAGAGTTTTACGGTGTATAGGTACTGATTTTATAATATCTATCGTGGGACATTAAAAAAATAACAAATTACGGCTCAGTAGGCTGCGCGATATTGCTGCGACCGCGCACGCTGCTCATGAAGAAGAGTCCCTTCGTGACTTGAAACTAGTAGAGCTTTTCTCAGTTTATTTACGCGAGTAACTCGTAATTTTTAATTATTCTGGATTGAATAAGTATTTCGCAATCTATTAAATTATTAGGTAATGCTTAATCAGTCCTGAACTCCTAACAGGCAGAATTCTGAATGGTAATATTAATAAAGTAGAGAATAAATAAGTCGAAACGTATACAAACAGAATTGTTGAAGGGCTCCGTCAACTTCAAACAGATAGCGGGCGGAGCTTAGTACAGTAACACAATTAAAGTTTAATAAATTTCATTAAAATTTTCTTACAAAAGATTAGCATTCCAGACTCGCTGAAATTTTCTTACTGAAAGTGAAGGGTAAGAACAATTACGTAACAAAAATGAAACTGTTGATGTCGATCTATTTCAGCGTATTGAAAATGTTGTTGTTTGACTTAGAATCGTGGTTCATTAATTAGTTCATCATCATCATTATACCATATTTTGCCACCATTGAACTTGACCAAGTTCAATCGTTCCAGACGTTCGATCATGAATTCTCTTAGACTTTGAATCTGTGTTTCGTTAGTCCGCGCATCGGACTCATACCTTTCAACGCCTGCTGTCATCTGCATACCTAAAGATATTGGGCTTAAGCAGGTACATACATAGAACCTGCGTTCTTCAAGGCCCGAGTGACTCTAGGTTGCTTATAGGGTAGACGTGCTCAATCGTAAGCGGCATCATCGCTTACCACTAGGCGAGATAGTGGTCAAACGTCGGCCCATCTAATATAAAAAAAATCTACTGTCCGTGGCGGGGAACTGATGGACTATGGGTCACTTTAACATAACAAGGTTTTCTATAATCTACTCGCTTGCCAGGCAGGTTAGAGATAGTATGGGGTCGATGGCGCAGTGGCTGGGCGGCCGTCTGCTGCACGGTCGACCAGTCCATCGGGGTTTCAATTCCCGGACTCCATATTTTAGTTCTTACCTATTCTAAATAGAAAGTAAGTTATCTTGAATATCTACAATAAAAATTAAAACATTTTCCAGCGACTAGGAAGAATCAATGGCTGTGCGGAGACTAGAGAATATTTTTCAAGTGCGTTTATAATCTGTGCCCGTGCGAGGTCCCGTGCCGATGAAGCCCGCGCCACGCGACCGACAATCCAATTACATTTCAAAACGTGCTCGAATAGAACAAACGGATTATTCATATGCGCAGTTTCTCATTCCCAGATTTTTATACTGTGGGATACGAATGTGGATAGTTAAAAGATTTTTTTTTTTTGGACAGCCAAGTACCTAGTCAAGTAGGACTGCTAAGAAAGATGTTCGGGGTCCGAAAGTTATTTATTGGAAATTTCGATGAACCCATGACATGATTGGTTTAAAATGAGTGTCACGTAAGCATTACACGGTATTTTAAGAGCAGTTTTGTGACTCGTGTTTACCCTTTTTTGGTTTTAAAAATATATTTAATATCGGCTACTATATGAAATAACGATGAAAATTAATAGTTTTTGAGATACATATATGTATATAATTATACAAACTTATTCAAACCACATGAAGCACTTTAAAGATGAGGGGATGGGAAGCTCAAGGACTGCCTATTGTGTAATTTGTATGCTACGTAGCGATGATGTACAAAAACTAAAATGATTCAGCTGTTTTCCAAGACTTAAATGGATTTTTCGTAACTTAGAAACCCATAAATCGTTATGATAAGAAGACGAATTTAATGATGTATAAAAGTAATAGTTTTGATGATTGATGAAATAGGGACCGAATAGAAACTGTTACGTAGCTAAACCAGGGCCAGCGCTAGTTCACTGCTTCAGCTCCCAACAGGAGACTAACTTGAAGATCTATTATATTTTTAGATTATGTCTATACTAGCATAACATTACAGTAAAATAGCCATAATGTGATATACTTATTGCAAGGTTTTATTTAGTATGTCGAACTCACCAAATGATAAAGAAAACTCCCACAAACAACAGCAATCCGCAATTAAAAAACACCGTCTGAACGCCTTTGATGTTATGAGGAACAGAAATAACTCTCTGCCCTCTGCCAACCCTCCAACTGCACAGAATGCATAGGACACTGTCATCAGCCACCGGAACGTAACAATAAACATACAAGAACCTAGAATTAATATAAACAAAATATTCCCCAACCCGACTTGTCCTCGTGGGGAATCAGACTGCAACCCTCCACCAAGTACAAGTAAGTATAAAAACAAAAGATACAAAATCAACCCTGAAGATTTGCACTTACAATGTAAGAACACTTGCATCAACAGAACGATTTCTTGAATTAACTAACGCTCTGAATTATATTGGCTGGGACATTTTGGGGCTCGCGGAAGTTCGAAGAGTAGGATGTGTTATTGAAGAGTACAGCGATCTTATTTTCTGCTACATTGGTAAAACTAAAGGACTATATGGAGTGGGATTTCTCATAAAGAAAAAATACAAGAACAACATTAGTAACTTTAAAGGAATCTCTGAAAGGGTAGCATTTTTACAACTGAAATTTGAATGCTTCTCCTTATCTATAATTGAAGCATATGCACCCACAGAAAGTTCAACAGACGAAGAAATTGACAAGTTTTACAAAGACATGGAATATGCTCATACCTTGGCAGAAGGGAAGGTTATAGTGATGGGAGATTTCAATGCCAAAATAGGCTTCCAAAAAACAGACAACTACCCAGTGATGGGAAAATATGGTTATGGAGTGTGCAATGAAATTGGCGAACGGCTTCTAAACTTTGCTTATGAACATAAACTGTCAATTATGAATTATTTTTTCAAAAAGAAAGAAAATCGAAGGTGGACTTCCAAGTCCTACATTTTTAGTGTTTCCATCGGGTGATATCCATATCACCCGATGGAAACACTAAAAATGAAATAGATTATATAATGATAAATCACCATAAACTTATAACTAATGTCGAGGTACTTAACAGACTTAAATTCCACTCTGACCATAGTCTGCTTAGAGCTACACTACTTTTAAGTCGTCCAATAAAGAGCAGGAAAACCTTCGCAACTCCGAATTATACTCCCAAGACAGAAGCAGAAATCAAAAACTACATTACAAAGCTACGAGAATACACAGAAAATATAGAAACAAACGATATCGACATCCAAACATACTACAACATCCTGAAAAGAGGCATAACAGAATGTTTAAGGTGCAAAAATATCACACAACCTCGCCAGCATAACATTTTCTCTGAAGTCACAGTCAAGCTTATAGAAAGACGCACAGAGCTGCTACGCACAATGAATAAAACAAAAGAAATGAAACAGGAACTCAGTAGACTATACAAAGAAACTAATAGATCAATCCGAAAGGACTATACCAATCACAGGTGTGAGACTATTTCGAGAAACATTAACAATTTTAGAAGTACCAAAAGAGCCTATAAACAATTAACGACACATAAATCGTGGATTCAAAAACTCGAACATAACTCACAGGAAACAAAATCAAGAAAAGATGTAATAAAACACGCAACAGACTTCTACAAAAACCTATACACGAAGCAGGATAGCACTGCCTTAGAACTAGAAATAGATCACATGAATACAACAGACTGCATAGTCCAATTGACGACTCCGAAGTTTATGAACATATAAAAAAGTTGAAAGCCGATAAGAGTCCCGGTCCAGATGGACTATGCAACGAGGCCCTCAAAATAGGAGCACCTATCTTAACTCACCATTTTACACGATTGTTTAACATGATACTAGATATCGAAAAAGTACCAAAAGAATGGTGTACATCAGACATAATTCTGCTCTTCAAAAAAGGAAGCCCCTTAGATATAGCCAATTACAGACCCATTAGCCTACTAGCAAGTACATACAAGCTATTCTCATCTATAATTCTAAGAAGGATATCTGACGACATTGATAAACAGCAACCTAGGGAACAGGCAGGATTCAGGCCAGGTTTCAGCACGGTGGACCACATACAGACGCTAGAACAAATTATAGAAAAATACAGAGAATTCAATAGACCCCTGTATGTGGCTTTTATTGACTACAGCAAAGCCTTCGACACCATTAGTCGTTGTCGTTTAGATAAAATTAAACCAAGGAATGTAGATTATAAAACACCTCGTAGCAAGGTCATATGGGGCGAGAGGGACTGTGAACAGATTAGTGCATATTATAACATGTGTAACAGTAAATTGAGACTGATTGATTATCCTCAGGAGTTTGGTTTATGTAGTAATGTCCACTGTAATAATATTTCACATAGACTTACTCTGGACAAGATGTACGCGAATATTGTTTCTATTCTGTCAAATGCGGCTGTTCAGAGTCAGGTTGATACTCGGTCGAGTGAACATGGAAGTCGTGTTGTCGGGTGGAACAGACATGTACGGGACGCCCACGCGAGGGCCAGGCTTAAATACCAGCAGTGGTTGTGGTACAATAAGCCTACGGCCGGTGAGGTTTACAATGACATGTGTCTCACTCGCAAGATATTTAAAAGCAAACTAAGAGTGTGTCAAAATCACCAAGAACAGATCAAGCTCGATATATTGGCTTCTCATCGTAAGGCTAAAAATTTTAAAAAATTCTGGAAGGCGACCAAAAAGTTGGATGTTAAGCCTGGCCTTCCGGTGAGTGTTGGGGGTGCTGATCGGCCGGACGGCATTGCTAATATGTTTGTAAACCACTTCAACGTGGAGTCGCCGCTGGGTGCATCGTTGCGGGTGCTTGATGATGGACATTGTTCTGACTCGGATTTAGTGCGTTTCTCTGCGAAACAAGTGTCTAACACAATCAATAAAATGACGAGAGGAAAATCCCCGGGTCATGATGGTCTGAGCGTTGAGCACCTGCAGCATGCTGGACCGCATATGGCTAGGGTATTGGCTATGTTTTACTCCCTGTGCATGTCTCATTCGTACCTCCCTCATGATCTCATGCGGACCATTGTTGTGCCTATTATAAAGAACAAAACGGGTGACATATCAGATAAGTGCAACTATCGACCCATCTCTGTAGCTACTATTATCGCGAAGGTGCTTGACAGTCAGCTGGACATAAGATTGGATAATTTTCTGCAGCTGCACGATGCTCAGTTCGGGTTCCGCCATAATCTATGCACTGAAAGTGCGATTCTCGGGCTGAAACATACCGTACAATATTATACAAGGCGTCGAACTCCAGTTTATGCGTGTTTTCTAGACCTTTCCCGTGCCTTTGACCTCGTCTCTTATGATGCCATGTGGGATAAGCTGCGGGAGAGAAAAGTTCCGGCTGAACTGTTACGTATTTTTCAGTACTGATACTATAACCAGATAAATAATGTGAGATGGGCCGACAAGTTATCGGTGCCGTATGGCTTGGAGTGCGGTGTAAGGCAGGGAGGAATAACCTCACCAAAACTGTTCAACCTCTATATTAACGACCTGATCGTTGAGCTCAGCAGTAAGAAAATCGGCTGTCGCATTGATGACTGCAGTATTAATAACATCAGTTATGCCGACGACATGGTGCTGCTAGGCCCAACGGTCAGGTCGCTCAGAGAGTTACTTGCGTGTTGTGAGTCCTATGCACAGACTCATGGCCTACTGTACAATGTTGCTAAGAGCGAATTCATGGTCTTTAAGGCGAGTGGTGGTAAATGTCCAGATTCTGTACCTGCAATTAGGCTTAATGGTAATGAACTAAATCGTGTTTACCAGTTCAAATACCTGGGTCATTACGTGACCGACGACCTTAGGGACCATGTAGACATTGAGCGGGAACGTAGGGCGCTGGCAGTTCGGTGTAATATGCTGGCGCGCAGGTTTGCGCGTTGTAGCAAGGAGGTTAAAGTAGGGTAGGTGCTCCAGTGAATGAACACACCCCAGTGAATGATCAAAACGAAGTTTTTTAAAAAAAATAAGAAATTGAGATATTTCTACCAAACGCAGTTTTTTTTTTCGTAATTGCAACTCTATTTTCGAATAAAATGACAATATTTCTTTCTTATGTCACTGTTCCTTTCAAAAAGCGAAGCGTTTAAAGTTTGCAGGTTAGTGTAACGGTGTATTTGTTCGAGCAAGAATTAAGAACTCGGGTAAGACGCAAAATTTTTGATATAACTTTGTAGCCGTAATTTAAGTATCCGCTGTAAGTTATTTGTTATTTCGAACAATGGATAGTTTAAATATTTATCTGAAGTCAATTAAACTTCCATTCTAGCCAGTTTTGCGTAAATTTTTCGATGTCCCAGCATTGGAAGCAAAAAACGTTTGAAATCTAGTGAATGAACGACTGTTCATTTACTGGACAAACGTGAATTTCGCATTTTTATTAAAATATCTAATTTATTTTTATGCCATATTGTTTATGTTTTGGGAGTAGTTTGAACAATAGATTACCGATCTTTAGGCCAGTATTGGGACAGGTGTGTTCATTTACTGGTTCATAAAATCTATTGAATGAACTAACATTTTTCTTTATGTTCAAATATTAGCTTTCGTCATGAGGATGCAACCAATGAATGAACACAACATATTTAGTTGAATAAAAAATACTTTTAAATCCTAAAATTTAGTATTACATTAATTTTTTCATTATTGTCTATTTAGATTACCATCGATTCCAATAAAAAAAAATATGAAAGGTTATACCCAAGAAACTTTGGAAAGAGCTGTTACGGCAATTGCTAAAGGAGAAATTACTATTAACAAAGCAAGTAATGTTTTAGTATACCAAAATCCACCCTTCATAATAAATTAACTAATAAGGTACCCTTACAAAGAAAAATGGGTCCTTCATCGGAACTCACTGTAGATGAAGAGGCTAAGATTGCTCAATGGATTGTAAATAAAGCAAAATTAGGTTTTCCGATGCACCCAGAAGAAGTTTTTAAAAGAAGTTTAGAAAATTTTTTAACTGCCAATAATAGAAAAAGCAAATTTACCGGAAACAGGCCAGGAAAAAAGTGGCTCAAGTTGTTTTTAAACAGACATCCCGAAATTACTAAAAGAAATGCGGAAGTAATTTCTAAAGGCAGAGCCACAGTCACTGAATCAGCTATCAGGGCTTGGTTTAAGGAACTAGATCAGTTTTTGATCGAAGAAGATGCTTTAGATATTAAAAACAATCCTAGTCGAATATTTAATGCTGACGAAACAGGTGTTATGACCTGTCCTAAAACTAGAATCATATTAGGACCTAAAAATTATAGGAATACGTATGAAATCGCTAGTGGAAAGGAAAAAGAATCTATAACGGTTCTTTGCACTTTTGCTGCGGATGGAAAGGATGTACCTCAAAGTCAAAGTCAAAGTCAAAGCGTTTATTGCAACTAAGTGTACAGATGGTGGTTATAAAATTATTACAGTGCTTAATACTTAGCGGCCTCTTACAGACATTGCAACATTTTTAGTTATGTAGGTACACATTCATTGTTATTAATATTGTAGGTAGATATTACAAATCATAAAGAAAAGAAAAAAAAAAATAATTGTCAGGTATATGTCACATCATAGTAATAATCAATTCAATAGGTATAATTGCTGTCGAGTTTAGGATGTCAATAATAAAATTATACAATGTCAAGGTATTTCAATGTTATGTTATGTCGAGTAGGTATATACATTTCGTTTGTATAGGGCAGATCGACGGTTCCCACATGAATTAAAATTATTTTATTTTGGACTCTAAATATTCCGTCACTGAGTAGAAGCATTCTTTTATTAGGTATATCTTTAGTCGTTTTTGAAATACTAATATTGATTTTTCAGATTTTAATCCATCTGGCAATTTATTATATATTTTTATAGCCATATAGTATGGACTATTAGTTAACATTTTTATTTTTGATGGTGGCGCACATAATCTTTTTTTATGGCGCGTGTTGACGCTGTGTGTATCTTCTACTCGTGTGAATTTGTCGATATTTTTAAAAACAAAAATACATAAGTCAAGTATGTATATTGACGGGACGGTTAAGATTTCGTATTGTTTGAAGTATGGTTTGCAGCTTTGTGTACTATCTATTTGGGCTAGAATTCTTATACACTTCTTTTGCATTACAAATATTTCCTGTACGTTTACACTATTTCCCCATAACATGGCACCGTAGCGCAGCCACGAGTATGCATAAGCGTAGTAAGCAGCCATAGCTGTATGTGTGTCAGTGCTTTGTTTTATTTGAAAAAGAGCGTAAGTGAATTTAGATAATTTGGTTTTTATGTGTTCTATGTGTGACTTCCAATTTATGTGAGTGTCAATATTAATGCCGAGTAGGCTAAATGTATTAACTTCTTCTATTTTCATGTTATTGAATGCTATGTCTAGATTTAAGGGAGGTCTTTTGTACGATCTAAATTGCATCAATTTAGTTTTGCAACTATTTATTTCTAAATTATGGATTTGGAGCCAATTATTCACCGTTTCGAGTGTCTGCTGTATTTGCAAATTAGGGTATTTTAAATTTTCACACTTCATTAATATGGAAATATCGTCTGCAAATAATATTGGTAATGCTTCGTTTTTGTCTACCTCTAGTGTTTTGGGAAGGTCATTTATATAAATTAAGAACAACGCGCATCCTAGCACACTTCCTTGTGGGATTGAGCAAGTAATTTGCTTTTCACGTGATCTAATGGCATTAATGACGTTTTTTCCGTGGTTAGCATATTCAATTTGTACTATTTGCTTCCTATTGTGTAAATATGATTTAAACCAGGAATATGCAGGTCCTCGTACGCCGCAACCATATAGTTTAGTGAGTAAGATGTCATAAAGTACCTTGTCATATGCTTTTGTCATATCGAGTAGTAGCCCAATAACATGTTGTTTGTCGTTTATGTATTGCAGTGCTTGTTGAATGTATTTATAAACTGCTAGTGTTGTTGATCTACACTTCCTAAATCCGTTCTGTGCATCGTCAAGAATATTGTACTTTTCCAAGAATTTACAAAGCTGATTACACATTGCCTTTTCAAATACCTTAGAAAATGTAGGTAGCAGTGCTATGGGTCTATAGTTGCTTGCAATATGTTTATCACCTTTTTTATGTACTGGTTTTACTAAAGCCACTTTAAGAGAGTCTGGAAACTGTCCATCTTGAAAGCTTTGATTAACCATCTTCATCAGGGGAACGGATAGTTCCATAGCACATTGTTTTAATAAAAAAGGTGGAATGTCATCGATACCACAGCTATGTTTATTCTTGGTGGATTTTATTATATTAACTATATCCCTTTGGTCTACCGGGCGCAAATACATTGAACAAGTAGGAGGGTTGATTACGGGCTTACCAATGCTTTTATTCGAATGAGGTGTTTGGTTTTGTCCTACCGTTGCAAAGAATTCATTAAAGTGGTTGGCAACAATTAGTGGATGTTTTACTTCATCATTGTCTATTTTGATTAGTAGTATATCCATACAAGCGAATGCCCCCGGCTGTAATTCAAAATTTTCCGGATTCTTGGTATATTGGTCGATCAGATAGCGGATGGATGGTATCGAACACATTCTGTTCATATATTAAATTATTCTACGATTGGCTTGTACAAAATGAAATTCAACTTCCGGTAATACTCTTTCTTGATGGGCATAAATCTCACATTAATCAGGAAATGTTTGAATTTTGTCGAGAAAAGCTAATCTTTATATATTGTTTATATCCTAATGCTACGCACATCTTGCAACCTTGTGACGTGGCCATTTTCGGACCTTTAAAGAAGAGTTGGAGGAAAGTAGTACGGAAAAATAAGCAATCCTCTACATCTTCAATAACGAAACAAAATTTCGCTAAAAAGTTTCAAGAAGCTTATACCGCTGGCTTAAAAGTTGAAACTATAAAGAATGCTTTTAGAGCATGCGGATTGTTTCCTATGAATGCTGATGCTGTTAACTATTTAAAATGTATAAGTACTAGAAGAGAGGAAATCAATGATCAAAGTTTAAGAAATCAACAAAACGAAATTTTGGAAGAGAGAAGAAATAATATGAGAAGTGCAATTAAAGTTATTGAAACAGAAGTTGGACAAACTTTAAGAAATGAGTTCGTTCAGACTTATTTATTGAAGTATTTTCTGTATATAATCTGTATATGTAGTATAAGTACTGAATATTTTCGAGAGTCTACGTGGAATTTTAATGAGACAAGTGATATAGTGGACCTAATAATTGACAGCGATTTAAACCTGCCAACTGTGATTCCTCTTCCATGGTACGATACTCCGTTACGTGGCACAATATCAGAGAACACTGGTATTATTGAAACAACAACAGTATGTCCCGAATCTTCCCTTAGTGATGCGTTTTCTACACCTTTCGCACCTGAGATTTTTACTGAAGAGCATCCAGAAATTGATAATAATATTCCAGCTATGGGCGAGTGTGTAATCAATGAAGAAGAAACACAACAGGGAATGGATACCAATAAAATCGAAACATTTTTGAGCTTACCTAGAATCACTTCAAAGAAGAAAACATACATAAAGAAATCGAATCCTATGCCATTTGGATTAACCGGTCAAAGGTACAAAAAACATATTGAAATGATTGAAGAGGAAAAGAGAACAAAAGAAGAAGAGAAAAAGAATGAAAAGAAAAGGAAATTAGAGGCGAAAGAAAATGAGAAAAAAAGAAAACAGGAAGACAAAGAAAACAAAAAGAAAAGTAAAGAAGAAGAAAAGCTTTTACGAAAGCGTAAAACTAACAAGCACGAAGAAAACTCTGAGAATAACACAGAATATAAAAATCAGGTAAAAAAAGGCTAAACCAAACGATGAAATTGATGAGTCTATACCGTCGAAGGATTTGTACGGGAAATATGTTATGGTAAGGTTCAAGACAGACAAAAGAATACGTCATTATATAGGTAGAGTTCTTATGGTGAACGATGAAGAACAGAAATATAAGATAGATTTTCTTAGAAAAAAATCTGTATCTGATAACATCGTTAGCTTTGTAAAACCACAAGTACCGGATGTGGCAGAAGTTGATTTTAAGGACGTAGAACGTGTCTTAAGTGAACCTGAATATTCCAGACGTGGCTTGATCTCATTTCATAACGTTACATTTAAAGATTTAGAATAAAGAATAATAACGCCAAATAATAAAAATTACTGTTTTGACTGATTATTGTTATTAACTACTTATTACTGAGGTTGATTAAAGTTTTCTGTAACGTTCAAGTTTAAGTTTACAATTATATTGTCTAGTTGTTTAAGTACTGTTTTTTACGTATATATTTTGATAAAAATATATTATATATTTTCTTTATTTTCTTTTTATAAGAGATTATAACGTGTCTGTTGCGCCTATTAAGGTTTATAATGATTAGCTAAGAGTTTGAAGGCTTTTATTTTGTTAAAATATGTTTAATTTTGTTTATGATTGTAACAGATATAGGCAGAGGATTTATCTTCGTTTATTTTAAGTTGATTCTGGACTGCAATTGTTATAAAATAAAGTTTTTTTTTTAATAATTAAGAAAATAAAAATTGTGTTCATTTACTGGTTTTTTTTAGTTCATTTACTAGAAAATTTCGTTCATTCACTGGAGTTTTAGGGTATTTTTCAATTTATTGCTAAATATCTAAGAAAATATAGAAGTTATGTCGCTTATCCAACTTAAAAAATATTATTCAATATAGTTTTATCACCAAAATATAGTTTTGAGTCGTATACCTTAGGGGCAAATTAATGTAATAATTTTTTGAAGTTCAAAGATCGCTTAAGTGTTCATTCACTGGAGCACTTACCCTAACGCTTTTTAAAGCATATTGTCAAGTGTTCTACACGTGCAGCTTGTGGGCCGGCTATACTTTGCGGACTATCAGCGCCCTGCGAGTCCAATATAATAATGGGTTCAGAATGTTGATGGGACTGCCCCGTTTCTGCAGTGCATCTGGCATGTTCGCTCAAGCACACGTTGATGACTTCCATGCCATTATCAGACAGAAGTCTGCATCGCTGCTCTGCAGGGTGCGGGCCAGTTCCAACTCCATCTTGAAAACCATTGCAGGGAGGTACGATTCACATATAATACATGGTATCGTGCGAAGATGTATTCCCAACAGTAGGCTTGTAACAATATCTCTATAGGTACTAACATAGTTTTTAAGATTTTAAATGTTTTCTTACTAACCCCTATGGATGCTTCACTTGTCCGAAATAAACATTATTTTATTTTATTTTATTTATTTATTAGTCATTCTTCAATCTGGCAGGCACTGCAAGAATCAAATGTTCACTACAAATATATTAGAATCTTGAAAAACATCTATGCACAAAGTACAAGCAGAGTAAAATTGGAAACACATGGCGACGTAATAAACATAGAGCGAGGAGTACGACAAGGCGACCCTTTGTCTCCAAAGCTCTTTATAGCGGTACTTGAGAGTATTTTTAAAAAACTAGACTGGGCAAATAAGGGTATATATATAAACGGACATTATGCGAACCATTTGAGATTCGCTGATGACATTGTTATTATGGCCGAAACTGCTAAAGATCTGGGGGATATGATGAAATCGCTGGACTGCGAAAGTTCTAAAATCGGCTTAGAAATGAATGCAAGCAAAACCAAGATACTAACCAATTATCGCGAACACTCAATTACAATAAAAAATAACAATATAGAATATGTTAATAACTATATCTACTTAGGAAAGCAAATTTCATTTAAAACGTCGAATAACGAAAAAGAAGTTACAAGAAGAATTAACACAACTTGGAAAAAATTCTGGGCGTTAAAGGAAATCCTAAAAGGGAATTACAGCTTACACATGAAGAAGACAGTATATGACACATGTTTGTTACCCTGTCTGTTGTATGGTTGCCAAACTTGGATATTTACAAGCAGAGTAAAGCAGAAAATTAAATGCAGTCAATTTCAAACATCAATGGAAAGAAGTATGCTAAAAATCAAAAAAATACAAAAAATTAAGAGCGAACTTATTCGTCAAAAAACTAAACTCACCGATTGTTTGAGGCATGCGCTACTGTTAAAGTGGAGATGGGCCGGACATATCTCACGATACACGGACAGGCGCTGGACTATCGAAGCTACACGATGGAAAGGACCAGAGGGGAAAAGGAATATTGGTAGACCGATGAAACGGTGGACTGACGAGATAACACACATAGCAGGAAAAGACTGGATAAAGTTAGGCAGGGACAGGGAGTCGTGGAAGAGGATGGAGGAGACCTTTACCCAATCAGGGGTCCATATTTCATAGTACTAACACACTAACATCAATTATAAATTTATTAAATGAATATGCATGTATACTAACATGAACTAAAATACATAATATACCTAATGTAATTGCAACACTGTAAGAAATATGGAAATAAAAAGGTTTATTATTATTATTATTTTTGGTAGTTTACTTTTTCTCAGCTCTGAAAGCTGGTATTCACCTACATTCACGGGCCAGGGCCAAGTGAATATAGGGTGTGGTGTGTAATTATGTGTTTGTAGTGTCTTCTTCCAACTGCATAAACTTTCGGACTATCCTGCATGTGTTTAATATGGCTGCTTTCTGTAGTGTAATATAGGTAGTATCTTTTAGGTCTATGAGTTTCAGGCTATTGTGCAGGTGCTTGGGTATCACACCCGTGGTGGAGACAACAATAGGGACTATATACACTTTTTCTTGTCTCCATATCCTAGCGATTTCTTCTTTTAATTCTGCATATTTACTTATTTTTTCTCCAATAGTTTTTAATAAATTGTGAGTATTTGGAACTGCAATATCTATTAAGTATGTAATGTTATTTATTTTATCTCGTAGGGTTATGTCCGGTCTATTGTAGTGGATGGTTCTGTCTGTTAGAATGGCTCGATCGTAGTATAGTTTGTGTGTGGTATTTTCTAATACGTTTTCTGGTGTGTACTTATAATAAGGTGTGTTTGTGTCCTGTATGAGTTTATGTTTGATTGCTAGGTTCTAATGGCTGATGTTTGCTAGTTGATTATGTCTGTGAGTGTAGTCTGTTTGAGTAAGTGTTGTGCATGCTCCTGTAATGTGTTGAATGGTCTCTGACTGGGTGTGACATTTGCGGCATTTGTCGTTTGTAATTGTAGGGTCCTTGATGATAAATTTTCTATAATTTTTTGTATTAATTATCTGGTCTTGTATAGCAATTATAAATCCTTCGGTTTTCGGAAATAAATTACCTACTTTAAGCCATTTATTGGAAGCCATTGTGTCTATGTGTGCCTGTTCAAGGTCATGAGGGTGACGGCCGTGTAATACTTTCTTCTTCCAGTCTTCTAATTTTTGTGTCTGTGGGTCGTTGTTAACGTCGTATGCTAGGTTTGGTTCATGTAAGTTGAGGGGCGTGTAGTTGGCGTTGTTTGTAACGATGGCTTTGTGTATGTTGCTTGTATTGGATTTTGCGTGGAAAAATAATTTTAATTTTATGATCTGTTTCTGCCAAAGGTGGTGGATATCTATAAGGCCTCTCTCTTTATTATTATTATTATTATTATTGTATGTCTTTACCATTCACGGGACCACAGGGTCCCGGTCATTTGGGAGGCGTACGAGGGGCCGAAGCCAACTGCGCAGAGGCCTTTTAGACAACTTTAATCTAAATGTAAAGGAGACACAAACCGGCGACTATCCCTGTATGCACTATGGAAATGCACCCAAGGACAGTCCCCGGTCAGTGTAGGACTATTGTGAATAATGGAAAAAAAAGGTAGGGCTATGGATGGGTTGCTGTGGACTGGTAAATTGGGAACTATGGATGACTATGGCACCTGCCGAAACAATGTAATTTTTACACGTAAAAATGGCAGGCGGAGACTCGCCAACTCACCGACCGGGCCTCGGGAATGGTCGCTAGATATAGCAACAGAGGGGCAACGAGAATGTGAGTGGCTGAAGGGTTAAGAAACTACCACCGCTTTCTACTCAGATCATCTGCTCCAGCCGAAGCCTCCTGCATCCCTGGCCCACTCGCGACTTACGAATAGTTTCTTACCCTCCGAGCAGGATCACTGCTCTCGCGACTCCACTCTGGACGGCCAATGAAGGCAAGCCAGAGGTGGGAGACCTGTTCCTTGTCATCGTTCACTCCAGCCAGCCAATTAAGGCAAGCCGGAGAATAAGGAACGGTGACTTCTCCCTGGAGCACTCGGGATGATGGTAGCCCGCGGGGTCGCTAATGCCCGTCACCTCGCCTCAAGGTGCCCTGCGTTATTATTATTATTATTATTATTTAGTATGTAGCACATTCGAAAACCCCTTTATTTCAATGAATGTATGTTCTATACTACTTATTTCTCGCTTTCTACACTAAAATATTATTTTGCAACAGTATTGTATTGGGTGTAGGTACATAACTTACTTTCTCAAATAATTACCTACCAATACTTAGTTTTAAATTCAGTTTTCAATATTTACAGAGTAAACAGGAATGAAATTACAGTCTTGAATTTTCTTCCAAGATTACTAGCAACTTGACATTGTCTGGACACAGTTATAAGACTTGAACGTGACCTTGCGGCTCAAGTTCAAGCTCATTAAAACATTCAACTTGAGAGAGTTAAAATATATCCTATGAAGTTACACTTCAATAATTTACCATAAGTCGTTACTTATGCAAAAGTGCAAAGAAAACGATAATTATAATTTAAAGGACAGTCAAGAATGATCAATTCCTATTATTCATCACTTTTTACGATTACGATTGTGCTAAAATAGAAACAATGTACTTATTGACTTTGACTGGACCACCCTTTTTGAAATTATCAAAAATCAATAATATGGCAACCCCGGAACAAGCTGTCAAGTTAAATGTCAAAGTATCAAAGGAAATGTCAAACCTGTAAACAAGATTTTCGTGGATGTTTGTTTTTTAACCGAATCCTATGTGAAATAAACAATAAATAACAGTTTGTATTGAGTAAGAAGTTTATTGAAGTTATTTTAGATGACTCTTGGACGTAAATACCAGCAATCTTCCGGGTAAATGGTTCTCCTGCCCTTGTAGCGCTGTCCCTGTTTGGCGATGCATGAACGGTCTTTTAACGTTTATAAATACGGCAAAAATTGATTTTTCCCTATTTATAGGAATGCTGGGGAGGCTCGTAAGGTATATTCTAACCAGTCGAAGGTCGGGACTCTATCTGGTTGCTCGTCTTCTGTAAGTTATCCTTTTAATATAGAATTAATTTAATCATAACATTAACTCTATGAATCACCCTTTCCTTGTCCTTATTAGTAGTGTGCTTTGGTTTGTTTACTAATTGATTGCTGGTATGTCTGTTTCACTGTTAATATTATCATTCTATTAGCCAATAGTTGCATATTGTTATGTTTCCTAATAACTATAGTTTAGTGACACTAACTTATTGAAACTTGGACATAAACAAAGTATTATTAGGGGTTTGTCTCTATATTAGTGCTATCTGTTAGTACTATGTTGTATATTTCTTGGAAATTTTATAACAGCATTTAAAAAAATTCAGTCATAATTTTCTTATAACTTTCTATATTTTCATGTAAGAACCATTATGTTATAAATTAGTTCCATATTTGAATTCAACTATTGAATGCTTCTTCAACTTATATTCAACCCATTATATCCCCAAGTGGTCCCCGGTAACCACTCTAGTCTCTACTAACTACATTGTGGACCTTATTTCCAATGTTTAGAGACTACTTTTGTATAAACAAATTAAAGGGATGATTTGTTTATGTGAAAAGTGCCATTCTTTTGTCTATTAACACTGATTACAGCATTAAACTGTGAAATCATTCAATGTAAATAACACCAAAATGTAAATAAAGGCCCATACCCATTTACTGTATCCATCCATTTAGTTGCAATATGCTGTATTAGTTATATTTTTCCTTTTTATAATAAATACTTTTCAACCCTCATGTTGAGCATTTACACACTAAACCAGTATATCAATGCACACAATAATCATCTTTTGTACATAACTTGAAGGATAATTAACAAATATTTGATATAGAGAATAGAATTGCATTATGAATGCATGATCAACGTAAAGAAAATCAAAATAATGATTTTTTATTACTTTTAAAATAACTTTGCTCCACACTATTGACCACATATGAATTAACAAGTAATCTTCAAATTCTCTGTGAGAAAAAAATACAAGAAATTGCTGTTCCGAGTCTGGGTTTAATCTGCATGTGAAATTGTGAACCAACAGCAACATAACAAAATTATTATTATTATTGGCCATCAGGGCAAAGGCCTCCCTACCCTCCTTCCACTTGTCTTTTATAGCTTTCTGTGGCCAATCCTTTTCATAAGCGTCAAGTTCATTCCGCCATCGCCTTCTTGGCCTGCAACTAAATAAAATTCCACATGACTTTATACTTAACAAACACAAGGTATCACTGTGCGACATGATTGAGCCACCTGACTATGAGGAGGTCTGTGACCGGCTCATGGGGGAGAAGGACCCCCTGGCCTACCCAGCTGTGGACATGGAGCTCTGCAATGTGCCCCGCCGCATCAGAACCATCAACCATATCCTGCCTGATGAGGATCTGTAAGTATTTATTATGATATTTTAAAATAGTGCATCTAAATCCTCTGATAGAGTGGGTTCATGTAAATTGTAATTAGTATAATGCGTCAAGTGTGTCTTTGCATTGTTCTCTCATATACATACAGTATTGGAATATGTATCAGACACACTGTAGAACATACTTTTTTAAAAGAGTAACGAATGGAGTTTCTTGCTAGTTCTTCTCCATTCGAATCTACATTTTGGAATGAACACCTAGTTTCACCTAGTTTCACTGATGGACCGACTGACAGACTATTATTTATTTTGTATTTGTTGATGTTTCAAAAGTACCAAATTATGGTTTAATTGAAATAAATGCTTAGACTTTGACTTTGATTGCAGTGTCAGCAATTTACTTCTTAATTTCTTTAAATATGAAATCAAATTATTGTTAACTAAGTATGGTATCCTAAATTGTTAGTATAAACGAGAAAAAAACATCAGCATACTCTTTACTTTGCGACATATAAGCTAATGTAAAAGTGTTCTGTCTTTTAAACACACTTTTTTTAAATATATAGTGTGGTACTGGTACAGAGGGAACTAAGATATGAATTCTAGAGATACATATAACAGAGTCGCGGAGAACCTAACGGGTAACCGGGGCTCCGGCTCGACGTGCAGGTGAAGGAACGGGGTGGTTTTTAGTCAGTAAGAGTCTGACACTCCCTCCCGCCTCACCCAGGCGGGAGCAGTCATTCGATGATTTTTCCCAGTTAAAAAAAAACATATAACAGAAGTAAAGCCACAGACAGCCACTAGTTCAATATAAACCCACTCAACACATATAACCCTGTGATGGCGTATGGCGTGATCATGGGCTATTTTTGTTGACAAGAATGACCTTTTTTAGTATCTAGTTGAGTGAATCAACACATTTGTTGTGCGTTATAAGCGTGTAGTTCTATTTTTATAAACTTTCTATTTTAAAAAATGCTAACAGACTGTACCTATTCCACTGAGGTAGTTTAAGGGCTTTGTTCATATTTTTATTCCGTAAGTAATGGACTAAATTGAGAATTTGGATTACCGAATCCGGGATACGGGTGTCGACCCTGAATTTGAGACACCCGTTACTCGGCAACAGCATTGCCGACCACTGGACCCTATCCAATCCATCCAAGAAAAACACGCTAGTTTATTTATTTGTAGTTCTACCTGGTCTTGAAGCATGGGTAGGGTAAGAGTATCACTGAAGTGTGGGGGAGAGCCCATGGGCCGGCTCGACCGGAGTGATACCACGGCCGAGCGAACCGACGTCAAACAACACTTGCGTCGTGTTTCGTTGTGTGAGTGAGGTTACTGGAACCCACTTAACTTCCTCTCCAACCCCGAACCCAAGTATCATCAAATTCCTAATCCCCAAAAGGCCGGTAACGCACTTGTAACACCTCTGGTGTTTCTGGTGTCCATAGGCGGCGCTGATTGCTTACCATCAAGTGATCTGTCTGCTCGTATACCGGCTTATTCATTAAAAAGAATATATAGAGAGGTGTATGAGGACGGAGCTATTTTTCACCAATCCCTGAATCGGTAACGCACTTGGCGATGCCGATTGCTTACCATCAGGTAATCCATCCGATCGTTTACCACCCTATCTCATAAAAAATCTTCTCAATTTACATTCACCAGCGCAAAAGCCCCGATGTTCGTCCGCGACTGCATCCGATCCTACACGACGGACTACACGGTGGTGGAGTACAAGTACCGCGCGTACTCGGGCTCCGCTTGCGGCCGAGAGCGGCTCAGCGAGCGCCTGGAGCGCCTGCAGGCCGGTCCTAAGCACCATTACGAGGTGGACGCCGAGCCAACTAGTATTGAGGAACATCAGGTATGATAAACCTTGTTTGAAGGATAGAAACTCTTTTGTTATTATTTACTCTAAGATTAATTATTATGTTTTCGGCTTACTCACGTAACTATTTGACGAGAAACTCGACTAGTTTCAAGCCATGCTAGAGGCTCATATTCATGAGCAGCATTTTGCGACCCGCGACGCGGCGACTGTCACGCTGCTACTGTTCTCTAACATGGCTTGAAACTAGTCGAGTTCCTCGTCAAACAGTTGCGTGAGCCGAAAACATAATAATTAATTTACTATCTCTCACAAAAGTTTTAATATTCTATTTCAATTCATCAGCATCGTCAATTCGTCAGCCATTGAGAAATTATCCATCCGAATTAAGTATAATTTTCGTTGTAACAAACCGTGATTTTTTTCCAAATTCATCAGTCTTAGTTAAGAATTCGCAATTGACTGCACGGTTGGTGCGGTGGCTGGGCAACCGGCTGCCATGCAACGTGTCGCGGGTTCGATTCCCGCACGGAACAACACTTCGTGTGATCCACAAATTATTGTTCCGGGCCGTGTCATTGTGTATGTGAACTTGTATGTTTGTAAACGCACCCACGACACAGGAGAAAATCCTAGTGTGGGGCAACGTTATTTAAAAAAAAAAAAAAATTCAACGACTTATATTATCATCTGCAGTCTGAATCTCAACCATCAAGCGGGCGCCAGTCAGTGGCGTCGATGTCGTCCTCGTCCTCCTGCAACGAGACCCTTACTCCGCGCGGCTCCTGGGCCAGCCTCGACCTCCGGAGCTCCTCCTCAGACCCACTTCTACCGGATCTCTTTGAAAGGAAGCCTCCGGAACAGATTGATGCTCTCAATGAAGCTAGGAGGTAAGTTTCGTTTAACTTTTAGTCACAAATCTTGAAAGGTCTTAATAGACAGATCTTAAAATCTTGATATAAATAGCTTAATAATTTATTCTTTTGTATTTAAGTTTATCCGAATATATACTTTCATACTCTACATTAAAATTTTCCACCTCCAGGTTAGAGAACCGTCAAGCTGATCTCCTAGGATTATACACTCCGTACTTGGATGAGGAGGAAGCGGTGGAACGGAGACTGGCGGCCGAGATGCCGAGTGAGATCATGGGGCACAGGATCTTGGTGGTCTGCCATCAGCTCAAGTGAGTATACAAGCAGACAAAGTGTTGTTCATTGTGACGTATCAATAGCTTCGTTCAATTCTATGTTTGCATTGCATATTTTACATTTGAATTGCACAACTTGATTCCCCCTAGTCCTTTCCATCATCGTACCACAAGACAATCAGCGAAGCGTCTCCGATTCATGATAGATGTGAACCCACACGCACGAAGCGCTTCGCTTCAAGCTTCCTTGTGCGTACTGCTAAAGAGTGGAATTCTTTGCCAGAGTCTGTATTTCCTGAAGGGTACAACCTTGGAGTCTTCAAGGCCCGAGTGAATAGGTTGCTTATGGGACGACGTGCTACATCGTAGACCGCATCATCGCTTACCACCAGGCGAGATAGTGGTCAAACGTCGCCCCATCAAATATATAAAAAAAAAATGTTACACTACATTTTTATTGTTAAATTAGATGAAGTGCTTTATTGTAATCAATTTTGCAATTAAATCAGATGCTGTTCGATTTGAAACCTTACAGTATCTAACTCACTCAACTACAGTTCCATAATATCTTGATTCTGGATCACAAATTATATTTAATAATAAAGTTGGGACTCTATTCTGTGATGTTCTTTTGTGAATAGACATTACTTTTATAACATAAAACAGCAAATCATTTATTTCACTATTAAAGCAGTTTTAAAAATCAAAAAATATGTTCCCAATCCAGGCTAGAACTAGACGTAGAACCTCTCTTCGCGTCCATGGCGGTGTACGACGCGAAGGAGAAGAAGAAACTGTCGGAGAACTTCTACTTCAACCTGAACTCGGAGTGCACGCGGCAGATGTTGTCCGCGCACGTGGCGCACGCGGACGTGGCCACGCTCAGCCGCAGCGCGGTCTTCGACCTCGTGCTCCCCTCGCCCGACGTCTTCCTCGTCGTCCGCGTCGAGAAAGTCCTCCAAGGCGATGTCAATGAGTGTGTTGAGCCGTATATCAAGGACGATAAGGTTGGTTTTTATTAAAATATTTTATTGTTTAGATGTTATTTTGATTCTGCGTTTTATAATATACAAAAAACTGTGTAAAATCTGATTTATTGAATTAATGAATAACATTACGCCATTTATCCCCGAAGGGGTAGGCAGAGGTGCACATTATACTACTGTACAATGTAACACCCACTTTTCACTATTTATGTTATGAGTCCCATGTAATAGGGGGTGAGCCTATTGCCATATACCGGGCACAATTCCAGACTCCGTGCTACTACTGAGAATCTTCTTAAAAATCCACTAATACTTTGCCCGACCCAAGAATTGTACCCGAGACCCCTTGCCCAGCAGTCGCACTTGCGACCACTCGGCCAACGAGGCAGTCTGAATAATTTTATAACGTAATTAGAAATAGTTGCTCATCTGTCTGAGATACATTAAACTTTGTTTCACTATCCAGACCCTGGCCAACGTCTAGTGACAATGTCAATCATATTTTTATGTGATAGAGCGGCAAACGAGCCGACGTATAACGTGATGGTCACGTTATACGTCGGCTCGTGGTGGAAGCAATCATTACCGCAGAAATGGCAACACTATAAGAGGTACAAGTCTGTTGCCAGTATGTTAGCACAGCTGATCAATTGCCCCATGGCTCTTCCACAATAATATGTTCAACCTATAGAACCGCGAGAAGGTCCGCGCGGGCGCGGCGGCGGCGTGCGGCCGGCTGGGCAAGTACCGCATGCCGCTGGCGTGGAGCGCGGTGTCGCTGCTGAACATCCTCAGCGGCTCCAACAGCCTCGAGCGGGACCACGACAAGGACAGCCTCACGCCCGCCACCAATACTAATAGTCTCGGTGAGTCAGCTACGAAATACCCATCATTCGCTTGATAAAATTGACGTGTAAAAATGCTGCCTTGTAGCCTGTTTGCTGAAATAAATTCACTGGTTTCACTGAGATACTCATTACAGTGAAACTTTTTTGACGATTGACGAGGTAACTCGACTAATTCAAGTCATGTTAGGAGCTCATACACAAAGGTTGGTTCATTGGAGCCGGCCAATCAGACCGCCTAACGCAGTCTCGTTTTATCTCATGTGTAAACTAATTAATAAAACATGTTATTGATCAACTTAATGTGGGCTAAAATGTGTTAAAAATGAGAATTACGTTTAACACACAACATCACCGGCACCGGTACCAGACCCGGTAATCGAATCCGAGACCCCTTGCCCGGCACTTGCGACCACTCGGCCAACGAGTACGAATATTCTTTGAAAACTATTTCACCTCCTTCTCTCCAATCTTAACTTGTCATTCGTTTTCTATGTACTTTACTGTATACCTATTGTCATACAATGTTCTTGTTCCTGCATGAATGAATAATGGAAGTTAATAAGGACATTACATCAAAGTATATTAAAGGAGCTTGTAATAGAAAGATAGCAGTATACCTCGGAGAGGCTTGTGCCATATCCAGATTCAGGTTGTCGAACAAATATATACTTTAAAAGTAGTCAGTAAGCTGTAAATTAGTATAAATATACAAAAAATGTGTTTCCCAAGTACCTAATCTGCTCGTGGAGACTTATTTTTTAATAAAAGACATTGCCCTACACTTGAATTTTCTCCTGTGTCGTGGGTGCGTTTACAAACATACAAGTTCACATACTCATCACACACAGACATGGCACAACAATCTGTGGATTACACAAAGAGTTGTTCCGGGCGGGAATCGAACCCGCGACACGTTGCGCGGTAATCAGTTGATCAGCCACTGCGCCAACCGTACAGTCTCATACTTAAGTATGACTGTGAACAGTCATACGGCGAAAAAATATTGTCTATATATTAAACAAACTAAAAATGGATGATTGCTATAAAATGGATGTTTGGCTGTAACAAATAAATATAATATTGTGCTTAATTTCCACGCTGACCTGGGAACTGACGCAGAAGGTGCATCTGGTAATTGGCTTTGATTTACTGCTTCGAAATTTCATCATCGTCATCGTCACCATCAACATTATCATATTCCCAGATCAACGTGTTGTTGTTTGCCTCCCTTACAATTTGTTTATTTTGTTAAGACCCCAGCACATGTCGTCGATTGCATTTTTTTATTTTTAGTAAGGTTTGTAATTAGTGCCTATAATACATCAAGCGTGTCTTTGCATTGTTCTCACATATACGTACAGTATTGGAATATATATCAGAGACATTGTAGAACATACTTTTTTTAAAAGAGTAACGAATGGAGTTTCTTGCTCGTTCTTCTCCATCCCAATCTGCATTTTGGAATGAGCACCTAGCTTCACCTAGCTTCACTGACGGATTGACTGACAGATTATTATTCATTTTGTATTTATAGACGTTTCAATTCAAAAGTACCAAATTATGGTTTAATTGAAATAAATGCTTTGACTTGGCATATTTATTCGTCATTTGCGCTGTAAACGTAATCTTGTAGCAACCGCTTTACCTAATCACATTTTTAAGGTAAATTGTCGTCTCTGGAAAAAGCCATGATATTGTAAGCTATATAATAGAGTTTTTCATTAATATGTGGTACCAAATTAAAAGAATAAACATTAAGTATTAAGTAGTCAGCTAAAGTGTATTCAGTGTGTAACACTTATGTGTCAAAAGTATTTAGGGGCCGTCTAAATATTACGTAAGCAGATTTTTTACAATTGTTTACCCCTCATCCCCCTTGTCAGCAAAAGTAAGCAAAGGTCTTACCCCCTCCCCCTTTGCTTAGGTAAACATTTTAAATTATATCTTTTTTATATTTCAATTTTCTCTTGGATACCATTATGTTTAGTTCTTTGTCTGTTTTTTAATTTATAATTTCAATATAAGGGTTGCCATTTGTGTAAAAAAGTTAATAACTACCGATGTCGTAGTCATCATCTAGACTCCCCTACCCCCCATATCATCCAAAATGAACTAAACAGAGACCCCCCATGGAGCTTACGTAATACTTGAACGGCCCCTTAATAAAATTTATAATAAAGACGCTATACGTCTTTCTTCTTATGTTTAAGATACTAAAATTATATCTATTTTAGTATCCTTAAGAGACTGAATACTGAAAGGCTAATCAATTTTATATGTATTGTATGTATAATACATGCATATTGCACCTGGGGCGGGTTGCTAGTTTTTAAATATACAATAGTAACTTCATAATATATTATCTTCATCATCTCCACTACAGACCGTAAAGCGTCCTCAAGCAGTTTGGAGCAGCTCCGTCGTCGTGCCGGCGAGGTGGGAGGCTCCCTCACTCGCAAGGGATCCATCGAGAGACGCGCGCCCACCCATCATGCAGACGACCTCGCCAACCAACTCGACTCATTCAAACCCATCGCTATTACCGTCACTAGCTTCTTTAAACAGGTTCGGTATTGTTAAAACTAATATATCAACTCAATTACAATAGGGCAGTTTCCTAAATTTTATTTTAATGTCCGTCTGGTACATTAATTTAAAACTTTAGACACGTATTTTTTCTTTTCTCACGAAATTAAATACTTTCGACAATATATTAATTTGAAATATCGTGTGACGTCACAGCGTGGCACATTTTGTAGCACGTTATGACGTAACGACCTCCCACTCCTAAACCTAGCGCCATTTTATGTAAGTATTGCAACTTTATACGAGAAAATAAAAAAAATCGTGTCTAATATTTTTTCATTATCCTGACGGACTAATAAGATTTTTAATTTTGATACCCTGGAAACTAGTCAATTCTACAGGCATTTAAGATACACTAATATAATTATATGTTTTCGGCTTACTCACGCTTGAAACTAGTCGAGTTCCTTGTCAAACAGTTACGTGGGTAAGCCGACATAATATTAAATTTAAGACACGTTAAAATAAGGATCAGCTAATCCAGTAGCTTTTTCTATAGCGAAATTCGCTTAGTTTTTGGCTTAAGTATTCTCCATTTGCTAAGTGAAACTTCAGAACGAATATATACATGATTAAAATTATAGGCGTTTATAGAACAAATATACAGTCACTGTTTGACTCAACTCCTGAACAAAAACACAATAAAATTTATAGTTAAAATAGTGTGAAAGTATTAAACACGTCATGAACAACAAACATGAAACCAATATACTGGCCAAAGTCGTTTTACTTCACTTTATTATAAAAATTTATCTAATTTTCTCAGGAAACGGACAAACTCCGCGATGAAGACCTATACAAGTTCCTGGCTGAGATAAAGCGGCCCAGCTCTGCACCTAAGAAGCTCAAATGCATCCCCGGCACTTTGAAGATTGAGGTGTCTCCTTGTCCTGAAGAGTTGAAGAATGGACTCACGCCAGAGCTCGCGAAATTACATCCTTATGGCGGTAAGATATTATTAAAATTGTATTGTAATTTATAGGCTTTTGGTGTTAGCACTTAATGACAATTTCAGATGGACATTTTAAATATTCGTGGAGACAATTTAAAATGTTAATCTTACGCGGTGACCTAGATATTTCTCTAAGTGAAAAATAATAAAATATTTAAAAAAATAATCATACTTAATTAACTCTATAATATTTTTCTAAATTAATTTAATAATGCGATTGTACGTGCCAACATGACAGCACAACTCGCAGTCTCATAAAAATATTTTTTGTATTTCGAAAAATTATAAGTTTACGTTCAGCATTGGCGGTCTTGTGGCTGATATAACGATTATGCTTAATTTATCTAGTTGCTGAGAATACTTAACAGTGAAATAACTTTAATTTATTACATTCTCTACCTATCCTTGTCGCTCAGACGACAACGTGCGTCCGTGCAAGGAGATCCTCCCGTTCCCGTGCCAGGCCCCGGCCGTGCCGCACTACCACTACCGCAGCCTGCTGTACCTGGCCGTCAAGGAGATCAACCTCAACGCCTACACTAGCAGGACTGGATCTGCACGGAATATTACTGTAAGTTATTCATATTTATAGAGTGTACTACAGCCTTTTAAAAGGCCGTTAAAAACTCTTTTGCTTAACTATGGACATTGTAATACCTCTAGCGTTGGATTTGTATTTAGATTAGTGCGTGCGGGCTGAATGCTGTTTTATGGGATAAGGCGACAGATACGCTGATACTTGGATCTATGAAACCAACCGTTTCCCTAGTTGAAATGTTATGGTTTTAAGTGGAATTCGCTTAGTAAGCTAAAGAGTAGCTCTCTTTATAAGGGTTTTTAAGGTATAAATGTAAAGGCAGTAAATGAGCAGATGGATCACCTGATGGTAAGCAATCAGCGCCGCCCATCACACCTGGATCACCAGACGTACGTTACGTCTGGTGATCCAGCTGCAGGTTATGGAAGCGTAACCTGCAGCTGTAGCCAAATGCCATTTAGCGCTTGTCTAGATGTAGAATAGAAAACTAAAATATATGAATTGACGAAAATTTTGACACTTGTCAGTGTCATCCTTATACATTTAGTTTGCTACGCACTTTGTAGACAAGCGCTAAAGTGGCGTTTGGCTAAAGGCACTGACGTACTACTCAAGCGTTGTTAACATAACATAATATAGCTATGTTCTGTTAGTCTATAAGTTTATAACGTTATTCCCTCTCTCCTAGGTCCGCATCCAGTTGATGTCAGGTGAGGGCGAGGGCTCCGCCCTGCCAGCTATATTCGGCCGCAGTTCCTGTCCAGATTTCACCAACGAGGCGTACACCACCGTGCTCTATCATAACAAGTATGTGAATCATGTTTTACTTTGCTTCCCTTAGACCAAGTACTACTGCGGACTATCTTACTGGGATTCCGCTTTTTATTCAGCAAGATCCTGACACTCCCTCTCGCTTCACCTAAGGCGGGAGAAGTAATTTGATTTGATGCAATGAGCATAGATGTAGACCTATAGCAGTTAGCCAACAGTTTTTTTTTACATAAATCAAAGCTT
Organism: Spodoptera picta; assembly: GCA_038387885.1. Taxonomy (NCBI): domain Eukaryota; kingdom Metazoa; phylum Arthropoda; class Insecta; order Lepidoptera; family Noctuidae; genus Spodoptera; species Spodoptera picta. The sequence continues at coordinate 831,808 of JAZHFQ010000271.1, forward strand.
ATAAATCAAGATTACAGCAGTAATATTAGTTGCCTAAAGACTAAATGGATCATTGTCAACAATGCAATAAAGATCCACAGCAAAAACATAATCATCCTTTTTATGGATATCATGGATAACTTTTCTCTACTTATCTCATTCTCTTTGCGTTTAGGAACCCGTCTCTATACGACGAGATAAAGCTGAAGCTCCCAGCAGACCTGGGCGACCAGCATCATCTACTGTTCACGTTCCTGCACGTCTCCTGTCAGAGGAAGCCAGTCGCGCCAGACCAGGAGAAGAATCTCGAGACTCCTGTTGGATACTCTGTGAGATACTAGAAATGACTTCTTATTTTTGGTCTAAGGCTATAGTGTTTTTACAGTTCATAAAATATTTGTTGTTATATGGATACTTTTTTTAACGGTTTCAATTTTTTTTCTGTTATGATTCTTAGACTCGTTTAATATGTTGTCCAAAGTAAATAATGTGCTTATTCTGTTCTGACAAGCACACTTTTAAAACGGCAACAAAATGCGACAATGCTATAACAAATTAGAAGATATTGAACTCAAACCTGTGACAACAATAAAGATAGTTCTAAATTAACTATAAACATTTAATAATAATAACTGGATCTAACACATCCCCCTTCCTACAGTGGCTCCCTCTATGCCGTAACGGCAAGCTAACGTGCGGTGACTTCAGCCTCCCAGTAATGTTGGAGGAGCCCCCGCCCAACTACTCGTACATATTCCCCGACGTACAACTGCCGGGGACGAGGTGGATCGACAACCATAAACCTATATTCAACATCACGCTCGATGCTCACACTACTGTACATCCACTGGTACGTTTAACTAGTATGAGTATTATTTAGAAAATAGATAAATTATTATGTTTTTCGGCTTACTCACGTAATTATTTGACGAGAAACTCGACTAGTTTCAAGCCATACTAGAGGCTCATATTCATGAGCAGCATCCACACACGACGCGGCGGTTGTTGCGCTGCTACTGACAAACATAATAATGAATTCGGCGAGTTATAAGTGCATTGCCGGTTATTTGGGGGCGTGGATAAGTACTTTAGACATGCTCCATAGGATGAATAGACAAAAATAATTTATTTTTTATCCTTTAAATTGATAAAATTATAAAATGGTTTTAAAATGAGATTGAAGTAGCTCAAAGCAGAGAATGTGAGAATATTGGTTTCTCGTTTTAAAAAAAAATGTAATGCATCTAAATCTTAGTAATTATGCCTCGTTTAATACTTTTATATTATTTATTCAGGACGGGTACATCGAGCGATTTGCGATGGCTTGCGAGGCAGTGCAGGAAGGTAATATACCACCTCGTATTGGACTCGCCAACATGGAAGCCGAGCTACGGGCCAGGTAACATGAATGTTTCTTCTCAATCTTTTTCATATACATATAATAGGCTATTAGTGTATGAACCTCTTTCATTAAGTGCTTTAGTTTAGATTAGATTGTGTCATAAGTACCTATGTATTTACAGAAGTATGTACTACTCTGTCAAGAAAGTACCGGGAAATGATCAATATTACACAAAATTAATTATTCATCCAAATTTATTTTATCGCCTTCAAAGTATGCTTCTTTAGAAACGATACACTTCCGCCAACGAATAATTCATTCATCAAAACATATTTTAAACGCTGCTTCCGTAATTGAGTTCAGTTCTCGCCACGAATTCTCCTTTGTCTTCTATCGATTGAAAACGGGTGCCACGAAGTAGTAATTTGAGTTTAGGAAAAAGAAAAAAGTCAGCAGGAGCCATATCTGGTGAATATGGTGGGTGCTGGATGGTATTTGTTCAGTGTTTGGTCAAAAATTCGTTCACAATGATAGCCTTGTGCGAAGGCGCATTGTCGTGGTGCAAAATCAAAGAATTCTTTCTTTCCATAAATCTGGCCTTTTTCGTCGAATATGCTCTCGTAAACGCCGCATAACGCTCAAATAATATTCTTTATTTACCGTTAGACCTTCCGTTAAGAATTCAGAGTGCACAACACCGCGATAATCAAAGAAAACAGTCAACATGACTTTGACTTTTGATCGACTTTGGCGTGGTTTTTTCGGTTTCGGTTCAGTTGGAAGGCGCTACTCCGAAGCTCGTTGACTAGTTTGCATGTCAAATTCATAAACCTACGTCTCGTCATCAGTAACAATGCTTTTCATGAATGTTGGGTCCGAACTGACTCGTTCTAGCATGTCCTCAGCGACTTTCATGCGATTGAGTTTTTGGAGCAAATTCAGATCTTTTTTGACTAGCCGACATGTTTCATACCCAAATGATTAGTTAAAATGGTGCGGATCGACTCATGAGATACAGAAAGTTCGGCGGCTATCTCTCTCAGAGTTGAATGGGGATTTTCATTCATATATCACTATATCCTTCACTTGTGCGATGTTAACTTCAGTGGCAGACGTTGACGGCCTAAGATAAATGCTAGTGACAACAAAGCAATACTCCAACCCCCAGTATATCGGAGCTGCCGAGGGCGAGCGTGGAGGCGGTGTCCCGCTACCTGGCCGTGCTGCTGGACAAGCTGCTGCACCTGCTGCTGGCGCCGCCCGCGCTCGCGGGCCACGCGCTCAACATCGCGCAGGACGTCTTCACCTGCCTCGCGCATATATTCACCGATATATCGGTCAGTGTGCATTGTGGAAGCATGAACTAGTACTTGTAGCGTAGTTGAGCCAAAAATGAGTAACCCCTAAGTATCACAAGCCACGTCAATTACGATTCTAATGGTCGTTTTAATTAACCCTTAACCTAAAATGGGGACACTTAACACTTTAGCTTTCATCGACCCAGAACTGACACCTAACAGTACAAGTATGGAGTTCGTTTAGACACTATATCACGCTAAGTAACTCAACGTTTAGTTAGATCATAAACACCTCGAATACTCACTGGACTGCATTGCTGAATTACGAGCGTCTTCTCCGCAAGAGGGGTTTAAGAGCCTTTGAGCTTGTCGAGTGGGTTTGAAATTCCAGTTCAAATAAATCAGGTTTAACAAAGAGCGCTCAAACACGGTCTCTATTAAATATGCTCTTATGATACTCGCGACCCTACTCTATTGTCACCCGCCCTGAGGACACGGTGGAACACACAGTTGGGGAATGCCCTGCGTGGGCTGAGCACCGCTGTGCCCTCAGGGAAGTGATCGGCGAATGGCGACCTCTCGCGTCCGAGCCTCGTGCGGAGCGAGGGGGTCTGGGATGCCGTCTCCCGTCTGCCGTCTTTGCGAAGCAGTGATGCTAGCTAAGGAGGAGGCGGGACGCGTGAGGCAGCGAAGCGCTGCCTCCTCGCAACCCAGCCATCGCGAAGGACTCTCCGGGCGTCGGGGATTCCTCCCGCCTCACCCAGGCAGGAGAAGTGATTCGATGATTCGCCCATTAAAAAAATTAAAAAAAAACTTCAGTCACCACACGGTACCAAATACTGTACAATAGTAACATAATCTTTCAATTACCTTCCAGAACATGAACGAAGGTGCAACCTGTGACAACCACGGCCGCAGTAGTCTGATCTCCACCTACATCCAGTACCAGTGCACCATCCCTCGACCCTCACTCACTGACAGAGACATCGGCCTGCCACTGCCTCCTGCAGGTACAAAACTATAAACTCAAAGTTATATAAGCACTCAAACCCACGACTATTCATGAAATAATGCCTTTAATAATTCCTGCCTGATTCCTGATTAGGTTTTTTAAGGGTCGGTAACCTGTATGTAATTCCCCAAGTGCTGCAATCGTTCATATGCCACGGTAACCGCTTACCATCAGGTGGGCCGTGTGCTTTTTATGCCACTGTAGTAGTATAAGAATTTCATCCCTGATCAAAACCAATAGGGGCTACCATTTTTTACTCACCAGGTGGAACTAGTGTGAACCTCTCGTCTTTTCATCCAATAGAGAATTAGGTAGTATCATACCATTGGTTATTAATTTTTTGACAGCTACAGTGATTTGACAAAGAAACCTCTTGCTGAATTATTGACAACAGATGTCTTCTGATTCACTCTGTTGCGGGAACCAAGACAGTTATTCATGTCCCTGGGACGCGCCGGACTTCAGTGTTCCGGTGTTCATGGTTGTATCTACTGTAGATCCTAGTTTACAGGAGTTGCAGCGGTTTGGGAGGTTGTGGCGGGCTTGTCCCTAAAAAAACTGGTATTTGGAAACATGGTAGCCTCCATTGATAGTAACGGAGTGTTTAATAGTAGCAAGGCTAGACAAGGCTGAAAGAATTTATCAGTTCAGTACAGTATCGAGCGAGTTAAGCGTTCTGATTGGTTGGTTCACTTGAGCCGGCCAATCAGAGCACCGAACGCGCTCGATACTATTACGTTACGAATGCGATAGTTATTCGTGCTTGGCCCTCAGTACTCATTGAGATTAACGCGTTTAATTAAACAATAATAACTTTCTAAGATAATGGTACCTTTTATCTTCAGTGATGACGGACGGGTCTTGTAAGATCTTGCACGAGGAACTAGCGTTGCAGTGGGTGGTGGCTTCCGGATCCACCAGGGACCTCGCCATGCAGAACTCTTGGTATGTTTTGTATTCTAACTTCATTCAATACTGACACAAACATTGAATCTTATTTGGTATTCAACCTTTTTAAACATTAAATAGATGTTATAATAGATTAACTGTCAACAATCTACTACATTTATTGTTATATGAAGTAAGTAGTGTATCTACATAGGTTATTATGATATTTATAATAGGGTAGATGACTAATTTTTATTTTAATGTCCGTCTGGTAGATTATTTTAAAACATTACACACGTATATTAATTTTTTTACAGAAACGAATACTTTCGACAATATATTGACTTGAAATGTCGCGTGACGTCACTTCTATGTGTATTTTATACGTAGAAATGACGGTTTAGCCCCCACTCCTAAACTTTGATTCGTTTTATCTAAGTATCATTTTATTATACAACAAAATAAAAAAATACGTGTCTAATATTTTTTCACTACCTAACTAACGGACTAATTAGATTTTTAGATAATAAGATGAAAGATGTTTTTACAAACATAAACACAAGTAAAACTAAAACAAATCTTAATCACGTTCCTTAATTTCTTTACCACAACAAAAAGCCATAATATTTCCTTGTCACCAACTAGGGCCCTATTCGAGCTGATGGTGAAATCGATGGTAGAATACTTGTACTGGAGCGGCGCTCACGAGGCGAGGCGCAAGGCTCGCTTCCCCGACCAGTTTACTGATGACCTCACCACGCTTGTCAATAATGTTACCACGGAGATCATCTCAAGGTGGGTGTCTGAGTCTCAATACAAAGATAATAATATTAAGATCTTATACAATCTTCTCATAGGCTTGTGTTTGAATGGTAAAGTATCTCCTGCATTTTATAGCTACATTTTGTAATTGTTACTTTCAAGGTATTGCGTACCGCAGATTTATCGAATGTCCAGCTCTAAGCAGCAAAGGATTAAAAACTATTTATGACCAAAATCGACGCAACCTGGATTAAACTTCAAACAAAACTTAAAAGCAGAACACTGCATTTCACCCATAATTTACCTATAACTTAAGTCTGGGAGAGCCATGCTTCGGTACGAATGGGCCGGCTCGACCGAAGTGATACTACGGCCTCACAGAAAACCGACGTGAAACAACGCTCGCATTGTGTTTCGTCGTGTGAGTGAGGTTACCGGGGGCCCAATTACCTACTCCTTCCCCAATTTCCCAATTCCTAAATCTTCAACAATCCTCAAGATCCCAATCCCCAAAACGCATTCGTAACGCCTCTGGTGTTCCAAGTGTCCATAGGCGGCACTGGTTCCTTACCATCAGGTGTTCCGTCTCCTCGTTTACTGGCATATCCCATAAAAAAAGTCGCGGAGAACCTAACGGGTTACCGGAGCTCCGGCTCGATGTGCAGGAGAAGGAACGGGGTGGTTTTTAGTCAGTAAGAGTCTGACACTCCCTCCCGCCTCACTCAGGCGGGAGCAGTCATTCGATAAATTCCACACCTTAAAAAAATCCCATAAAAAAAAAGTTTCTATTACTTAACATCTACAATGACCAAATATTTGTTTTGTCCATCTCCATAGATACGGCAAGGACAGTCGCCTCACCCAGAGCCTGAACAACAGCCTGGCATTCTTCCTATTTGAACTGCTTAGCATAATGGACCGTGGCTACGTCTTCAACTTGATTCGAACTTACTACAAGCAGATGTGCGCTAAGATAGCCTCGCTGCCTGACGCTGTGCCCCTTGTTCACTATAAGGTATACTAAGTTTTTTGCATAGATATATAAATATAACATAGATGTCTGACTATTGTCTACGGGTAGAATTTAAGATCCATCTCGACGGTAAATTCATAAACATACTGTTGTTTCTTTTTTACTTATGTCTCTTTGCTTATGCAGAAAGATACAACACATTATCGTCATTCTGGCAATAATTTTTTGACGTCATCAAAAATACCTAGTTGTGCCGAATTGGCCATCTTAGTCCCTGTTATCAGTGCATGTCAGTGGTACATCAGCTGTCAAAGCATTGGTCAACAATGTTTTGTTACGAAAACTTTTAGAATTCCTGTTGTTTTTGTGCGTGGTAAACAAACAAATTATTGGTTAGTGGGAAGAACTATGTCCGGGTGCAGTGTCATTGGATGTAGCACTAAAAATATTACTAAACCGGCAGGTGTAACATTACATCGGTAAGTACAAGTTATTTTTCATTAAAATATCTTTGTTTTTCAAACTATTCAAGTGTGGTTGCTGCAAATTGACTAAATACAATACTTTTCTAACGAATGCAGTGCTTATTTTCATTAATTTTAGTTGAAATACGTCTAAAACATTTTTCATTGAAAAATAGTGATGTACATGATTGTTCCCGTATCGATAATTTTATTGTACATAATAAATGCGTCAAAAGTAGAACAAAGAACTATACTAAATTCTGAATGATAAAGTGTATTAATTTAACATTATGACAAAATGCAAAAAAACATGAAGTACTCGTCAAAATTTTCATTTTATCGACAAAATTCCACCATCGTCAATACCTACGTAATGTAATAAATAATTAATACAATAGAGGAATATTTTTTGTACAATATGAGATAAGATAAAATATTGTGGGAAATGCATTTCTTTTTTTAAAATTGAATTTTTTATCAAATATCGCTTGAGGGACTCAAATGAAGCAAACAAATGAAATATAACTTTAGGGTACTTTTAGAGTATTTATTAGAATGTGTCGAACTCTGCCAATAATTTTAATAATATTATAAATTTTCTTTTTAGTTTGTGCTTGAACCACGCAGAAGTGCTTGGCTGGAAATAATTAATGTGGGAAATATAGATACTAGAAGGAAACATATCTTTGTTTGTTAACTTTATTTTGAATATTAATGTTTAAACTGAACAATAAACTAATAGTAAATCTACGTGATGGGGCCCTATCGCTACAAGCTCTATTGGTAAATTATAATGTAAACTATTAATTATGTGTTTTGTTATATTAGTTTTGGACGCATTTTTTGAAGAGGTGCAACTTAACATTTATATTAAGTTCATAACTAACCGGATTCTTGTATATGTTTCTGTTTTCCTCCGCTATCTATCACTATCATTGTAATGTACAAACATTTTCGATCAGAGCTTAGTACAGTACCTATAGAATCTATAGAGAAATCTATGTTCGATTGGATCAAGTAAGTTAAATTATACTATTTATGTTGCAGCCTCTAGCCAGATATGTGCATGAAAATGAACTTGGAACTAGTTCTGGAGTGTTCTCGAAAGATGGTTTTGCAGAATACATTACAGGGAAACACTACGAAAAATACGAAGATATTGTATATTATAAATCTTGACTTTATGAATACTTTAAAAACACTTTTATTTTTCAACCCTCAAAAATTACTTAACCTTAAGTATGTAAATGTTGACCACTTGATGGAAAATCCTTTTCATAAATTTATAATGATCGGCACGCTCCAGTCCGAAAAGTGAAGATTAAGCGACCACCCGCGCCATGGATGACCAGAGGCATTCAGATGGCGATGCGTCGCAGGGACCGAGCCTTCAGGAAACATAAAAGGGACCGCACTGAGGAAAACTGGTTAGCTTTTAAATTTGCAAGGATCGATGCAACCAGATGGTACGCAACGCTAAACGCCGACATATTCTTGATAACAGCTCTCTATCTTCTCCTGCCAATATCTGGAAATTTCTGAAATCTCTAGGTATTGGTAGAACGCAATATTCAGACCTCCCGACCTCTATTAGTCTGGATGATCTAAACAATCATTTCTCCACCTCTTCGCCCTTGGATTGTCTAACTAAAGAGAGTACTGCAGCATCAATTGCTGGTCTGATGCGTCCTGCTATAAATCCTTTCCGTTTCGACCCTGTAGACTCGGAGGAAACCAGAAAGATTATCCTGTCCATCAAGTCCAAGGCTGTTGGTTGTGATAATATTTCCCGATACATGATCATAACAGTTTTGGATCACCTCATCCCAGCCTTAACTCACATCATCAACTTTTCACTCTACTCTAGTTCTTTTCCTTCCTTGTGGCGCAGAGCATTTGTCCGGCCACTGCCTAAAATCTCGAATCCTACTCTTCCCACTCACTTCCGTCCTATTTCAATCCTCCCTTTCTTATCTAAAGTGCTTGAGGCTTGTGTACACAGGCAACTCTCACATTCTGTATTCCGCAACTCCTTACTTAGTCCCTTCCAATCTGGCTTCAGGCCAGGGCACAGCACCACAACGGCCCTCCTTAAAGTGACTGGCGATGTGAGGGCAGGTCTGGAAGACAGTAAAGTCACCGTACTGGTATTGGTCGACTTCTCAAATGCCTTTAACATGGTCAGTCACGACATCCTTCTAGCCATCCTATCCCATCTTATGGTTTCCGATGATACTCTACATTGGTTCTCATCTTATCTTCGGGGGCGGCGACAGATGGTCCAAGTTGGTGATTCGTCATCAGAATGGTGCCATTTGGAAACTGGCGTCCCTCAAGGCGGTATACTTTCACCTCTCTTATTTTCTATCTTCATCAATCTCATTACTACTGAACTTCAATGTGCGTATCATCTGTACGCTGATGACTTGCAGTTGTACTATCAGGCTAGTAGGGAGAACTTACCGGAAGCTATCAAAAGGCTAAACATTGACCTGGCTTCTATTAAAGACTGGGGTGATAGGTTTGGGGTAGCTGTGAACCCGAGCAAGTGCCAGGCCATAGTAATTGCGAGCTCGCGCATCCTCAGTAAAATGGATGCTAGCACCCTTCCCCCTGTTCTGTTTGACGGTGCGGTCATCCCATGCACCAGCGACGTCAAGAATCTTGGCCTTCACATTGATAATACCTTGAGCTGGCGCCCGCAGGTTACCAGTGTCTGTAAGAGGGTTACTGGGTCGTTGCGGGCTCTGTATCTCCTCAAAAACTTTCTTCCACCCTTCGTGAAGACAACGCTTGTCCAGTCGTTAATTTTCCCTATTATTGATTATGGTGATGTCTGTTATTACGACCTGAATGCAGATCTCCTCAACAAACTAGACAGACTTCTGAATAACTGCATTCGATTCGTGTACAATCTTCGTAAATATGATCATGTTTCTGCACAGCGCTTGCAATTAAAGTGGTTACCCATACGCCAACGTAGGGAGCAAAGGGCTTTAACTACTTTATTCTCTCTTCTTGAATCCCCTTTTTCTCCTAACTATCTATCCACCTATTTTCAATACACCAGTGCAAACCACAGTAAATATCTTCGTTCTTCCAACAATCGCCATCTACAGTGTGTCAGTCATCGCACTGATTTTCTTCATTCTTCTTTCTTCATACAATCTGTTATTCTGTGGAATGCACTACCCACGGATGTCAGGACGGCGTCCAGTCGCTTAGCTTTTAAGATTAAAGTTCGGGAGCATCTTCTTCAACAATTGGTAGATTCATCTCAAACCTAAACCTCTTTTAATTTAATATTTTGTATTAAATTTTATAATGTACATATATATTTCTATATATATATTCATTATTTTTTATTTATATATTTACTTTAATATTGTATACATAATTATTGTTATATGTAAGTATGTATAAGTTTTCAAATATACCTACATATATGTTTAGTGTTTATTGAATATTCTGATTGTGAGATTTGTTATTTATTACACTGGTACATTGCCTATTTATAAAGGTTTAAATCACCTGCTACTTTCATCTCTGCACTGCTTAAAGGTTGACTGGGAGACAATGCCCAAGGCATTAAGTCCACCTGTACACACTTGTTGTATGAAGTTGAAATAAAATAAATAAATAAATTTCCATACATATGTATCGTGAAAGATATGATGTGAATGTATGGACACGATCGACTGGAGTGATAGTGCACGCAGCAACTACTAAATATATTTCGCTAATATTAGCTACTGAAAGTTAGATAAAAATTAAATCCAGATGAATCATAAAATAATGATATTTTATTGATAAGTAAATTAAAACCAATACTAAAATATCGATATTTCTACAGTTTTAAAAGTCACACCCCTAGTTCTATCCGCCATTACAGATGACCAAGTGAAGTTTATGTAGGCACGATTTTTTCGTAGTTGTTTCTTATCCATACTCTTATCATATCAGTGGTTTTTTGTAGTTTGTATTCATCATCAGTCGAAAACCTACAAATTGTGGACAATGAAATATTTTCACAACGAGGTTTTGCACTATGATTCTCAAGAGCTTAGCATTGCTTAACAAAATGCTATGTCTTAACTTTGTTTTGGAATTATATTGTGCTTAAAATCTTCAACTAATTTGTAGTTGTGTCACTTAAACACTTTATTTCTTTAATTTCTAACATGGGCTTGTTTAATTTACAAAGCAAATCATGTAATCAAACACAGATATTTGTAATGCAACCACTATGAACACGACATATTGAATCGAAAGACGACCAATAACCGCCATTGAACCATTCTCTGAATATGAACAGTTTGACGAAAAAATATTGACGTCATGTCAATATTTTTTCGTTATTTAGTATCTGTACGGGACAACTACCTCTATAAATGATACGATGATATCTTGATAATATAACTTTAATGATAGTTACATGATATAAATGAGTAACCGCGGCGAGAATCGAACGCGAACTGAAGTAAAGTGCGCTCGCGGTACAAAAGTGCTTATTCTACAATATTCCAATAATTGTACGGGTGGACCGTACATGCTCCCAGGCACGAGAGACTAAGATAAAAAATCAAAAAATAACATAGGTAAATGTAGGAATTTAAAAAGACAATGGGGATGGGATGAAAGACGATGGGATCCTTGATCTATTAGGGCACGCATAGGATAATAAATCCCGTTTATTCCCATAACCTTGATTTGAGCTGTTGCCAACAAAGTTTCAAATATCTCTGGATTTGATACGTGTGTGACATTTTTCCGTTCCTTTAATGTCGAAGCGATAGCGTCAGACTTCGCGCTACTGGAACCCGAGTAGGTGTCGTGTAACAAGGTGTTATGTTCACCATGACATTCACGACATCTTTTATCGGAAATACATGCCTTACCTTTGTGGTCATAAAGACAGTTTTTGCATAAATTCAGTTTATTGAGTGTCCTGCGTTTAGAATCTGATGTTGAATCTACGAAGGTCTTGCAACTGAATAAGCGATGATTTTCTCCACAAACTGGACATTTCCATTGATTTTTAGTTGAAGAGTTGTTTAAAAATGATTTACTTGATTTATAGAAATGCTTCTTATTATTGGGCTCTTGTTGAGACTTGTTATCTGATTTTTGCACAATTTGCTTACGCCGTGATGCCCCTAATGACGTAAACTTATTCTCCAGAAATCCCAAAAAATCACTCAATATTGGTAGTTCTCGTGGGTTTTTCAGAGAATCCGTATAGTCAGAGTGGGTCTGTTGATCCAGTTTCAATGCTAGTATGTGAACAACAAATGGATCCCACGTTGCTGTGTCAACTCCAAGATTTTTAACCGCATTCAGACACTCATTAGTAATGTCATACATTTTCTTTATTTGAGAAGCTGACTGTTGTTGCATAGTTGGTATTCCGGATATTGACGTGAGAGCTAAATATTAATTTTGTGTTATTGTATCTGTGGTTTAATATGTCCCAGCAGACCTTATAGTTCTCGGTGCTAATATGTAAGTGCTGGATGAGTCTCTCTGGTTCACCTCTGAGCTTAGATTTCAAAAATTGCATCTTTTGTGCACAGGAGATGGAGCGATTGCTGTGTATAGATTCCGTGAATAGGTCCTTAAATGCTATCCATTGATGATAATTCCCATTAAATGTTGGGATGTCCATCTTAGGGGTACTCTTATCACGGTGAGAGACAGACCACATCTTACGGTTGATATTTTGCTTGATTTCTTGATAAAGTTGTTCATATTTGCTGAACAACTCTTCATACTCTTGATTTTCATCAATTGTTTCGCTATCAATCTCCCAATGCAATGAGTCTATTGTTGACCATCTTGACTGAACAGCTTGTAAATGATCATCAAACTCCCACTTTTCCGATATTTTATCTAAATCTATAGTTGCTATGGTACGCGAGAATGCCTTGAAATTACTCTTTTGTTTTCTAAGCATCTCTTCCAGCTTGCTGCTGTTACCTTGTGAAGTGTAGAATATCGGCGGCTCGGTTGTAACCTTGATGGTTGTTTGCTGAATATCCCCAATATCTGTCGATTCGCTACCGTGCCCCTGACTCTTCTCCACTTCAGCTGCTTGCCTAGATGATTGTGGAATAGTCGGTGCTTCGATAATTTTGGGGTTGGTCATGGTGACCATGCTCTGCTGTATGTATTCACGTGTCTCGTTATAAAAGGTCTTAGTTTTGTTATAATAATTTACTGAAAAGTAGCTGTAGCCACGGTCTTCAGATTTTATTAATTTGTTATGATTGGACTGGAACTCTTTCCAATATGAATCGAGAAGCTCTATACGTTTTTTAACGTAAGTAGAGGTTCTTCTTTCAGGTCCATTTTTTTTTTAACACGTTAAACGCCATGGCAGTCACCGGTGACCGACATTAGCGGAGGATTTGCCTTCAATAGTTTTTTATTGGCAGCCAATGCCTTAAATTACGCAAGACTTGTTCCATGCCTTGCATAATTTGGTTTTGATTTTCCATTAGGTTCTCCATGTTAGAGATGATATAGCTTCAGTGATAAGCTTCCTTGAGAATAGATACCCTGTAAACCCTTGGTGCTAGCTGACAGAGCTGATAAGTCTATTCTGATTACTGATAATGATTCTGAGGTTGGTGATGCAACAACAAAATGATGCTAACCTCGCAACGAGTCCACTCGAAGATGTAGACCAGACGCTCCACTGTGGCGATTAAAATGAGGGCACACTCACCGGTATCTGCTGCTTTATTACATAGTGGTTCCTCTGATAGTAATGTTCCAGAATATCCACTCACTAGTTTAGCGGGGTGATACTTGTGCTGTAACACGCGCAAGGCCCCGCCAATTCGGTGGCTCGAAGGACCATAAAGTTGTACGGGACAACTATAAATGATACGATGATATATCTTGACAATATAACTTTAATGATAGTTACATGATACAAATGAGTAACCGCGGTGAGAATCGAACGCGAACTGAAGTAAAGTGCGCTCGCGGTACAAAAGTGCTTATTCTACAATATTCCAATAATTGTACGGGTGGACCGTACAGTATCAACGTTCCAAACAAAAATCCATGCTATGTATGTGTCCGTCCGCAGCTGGCGTTCCTGCGCATCGTATGTTCGCACGAGCACTACGTGTCGCTGAACCTGCCGGCGGGCGCGGGCGTGTCCCCGGCCGCGTCGGCCCAGTCGCTGGGCGCGCAGTCGCTGGGCGCGCAGTCGCTGGGCTCGCAGTCCAGCGCGCCGCCGCCGCACGCGCTCGGACATGAGTTCCGCTCGCGGCACTACCTGGCCGGCCTCCTGCTCACGGAGCTCACCAACGCTTTGGACTTGCAGTGAGTAGGGAATGAAAGCTATTTCATTCATTTATTCTCAGCCGTAAGCTTCCCTACCTTCCTTCCACTCCTCTCTATGTAAATATTTTTGCAGTCAATCTTTGCTACAGATATCCAGTTCGTCCCGCCATCTCCTTTTGGGTCTGCCGCCACGTCTATTGACGTTGAGCGGGCCAATAAAGTTGATTCATTTTTTTGTGAAAATTGTGATATTCTTTGTAATTTATTTTGTTGGGTCCAAAAAGAAAATTTATATTTTCTATAGCGTTCATATTACAACTATCAATCAGACATAATACAAGAGCAGGATCATACTAGTGGATTGTGAGTATTAAACACGTTGCGGCCGCTTCACGAATACGCTGCGACTGCGTAGCGAGGGCGCGTAGGAAACACATTGTCCTCCGCGTAGCAAATCATTTCACTCAGTTGTGTATTGCTACACTCACCGTCTCGTCTGTAAACATGCCTATACCTCTACAATCCATCAGTTCAGCGCGTGAGTAGACGGTAGTGCGCGTAATCCCGAAATGTTTAGTATTATATAGTTACAATACTGAATGGTTGCATATAACCAAGCTAAGAATACTTTCACGTATAATCGAGGTCCGTCTCCAGGTCTCCAGTCCTGCAATGTGCAGCAGTGACAGGTGTACTATCCCTCCTGACTGCCCATGACGCAGACCCCCGACTGTCCGCGCCGGACGTGAAGGCTCGCGTGGCGGCGCTCTACCTGCCGCTACTAGGCATCGCCATGGATGCTCATCCACAACTGTATAGGGGATTCTCTACTAACAAAGGTAATAATAATAATAAACAGCTAGAGAGTCTTCAGATAGAGGATTTGTTCTCGACTTTAAAGTCTTTGATTTGATTTTAAGTATGTACCTTATAATCTTCTATAGAGGTACATATAATAAAACTGTAAAACTCTAAATTCTGTACATTGAAAATATAAGTAAATAGTAATGTGTGATTGACAGACACCGAACCCAAAAATGTGATTACAATAAAATTTATACACGCAAAAACTACCGGTCCGATTATGATCAAATTTGGTAGTACACTTTAATATCCTAGACATCATACTGGTATAAAAATACATTTAAGTACCTATAGCCTCAATACTGAAAGGCTACTCAATTATAAGTTATACTCAAATATGGTGCAAAAATCAACGCGAGTATTTAGTAACTCTCTCTCGCTTCGGTTTTGGGACAGAAGCGAGAATGATATACTAAACACTCGCTGCTCGACTAAAATACTAGCACAGTGCTAACAAGGCATTACAGCAGCTAAAATGCAACTTGTTATTGTTATCGATTCAAACACACGACTGTATTTTGCAGAGGTACTACAACTGGACAGTGAAATAGGACAGTTCACCAATTTGTATACAGCGTCATCTCCAGAGGGTGATTTTAAACAGGTAAGTTACATTGATTCAATTTTTTCTTATGTATTTATCTAATATTATGTCATTCATAATATATTACACTTATAATATAGTTTTTTGATCGGCGATCGATAGTGGTGGATTAGCCAAGTTTTAGTTTGTCGTCTGTAGCGATCAAAAGGATAAATAAAAGAGCTGGAGGATAGATAAGGGTATCGGGCTTCGGTGACGACAACAGTATAACGTGTGTCATGTGTAGCATTGTTTATTACATTAGTTGAATAAGTATAAGATCGTTGTACTGTTGTCCCTGACTGTGTTGTTGTGGCCCGGAGGACTAAACGTCTGCTAAGGCCAGTACCAATGTAACTTTTCCAAGTTATATGTACTTTCTAAGATTATTCAGACATCACTGACTGAATGGTGAAGGAAAACATCGTGAGGAAACTTGAGCTTTTAATTTGTAATCATAGTTTGAAATCGCCAACCAGCATTGAGTGATTAATGGTTGATGGTGATTAATCCTCAAACTTTCACGTGCTAGAAAAGGCTTTGCTCAGCAGTGGGCATTTATAGGCGATTTATGTTGACCGTTGTCCCCAGAGCGGGCGGGCGCCGTTCAACAGCGAGACGAGCCGCAACCTAGTGATGTGCGTGGTGTGGGTGCTGAAGTGGGCCGAGCGCGCCGCGCTGGCCGCCACCGTGGCCGACCTCCCGCCGCACGCGCTGCACGCGCTGCTCGCGCTCATCGACCTCGCCTTCCGCTGCCACGAGTACAAGGTACCATCCACTATTACCTACTCACTCCCTCACTCATGGACTATTCTCACTTATTCACCATCACACACTCACTCACTGTCACGTATTCACCATCACTCACTCACTCACTGTCACGTGTTCACCATCACTCACTCACTCACTCACTGTCACGTGCTCACCATCACTCACTCACTCACTGTCATGTGTTCACCATCACTCACTCACAGTCACGTGTTTACCATCACTCACTCACTGTCACGTGCTCACCATCACTCACTCACTGTCACGTGCTCACCATCACTCACTCACTGTCACGTGATCACCATCACTCACTCACTCACTCACTCACTGTCACGTGCTCACCATCACTCACTCACTGTCACGTGTTCACCATCACTCACTCACTCACTGTCACGTGCTCACCATCACTCACTCACTCACTCACTCACTCACTCACTGTCACGTGCTCGCCATCTCTCACTATCACTCACCTCACCTACTAATCGTAACTTTCTCACGCACTGGATTATACATTGATTCAAATATTTATCGTAGTAGTTATCTATGCAGGAAGCTAGTGCTCAGGGTACTGATCTAAAACCTTTATCTTTCCGTATCTATACACTTTGTTTTTGTATAAGTGGATTCACACAAAAAATTATGTATTTACACATTCAATTTTATTAAAAAATATTTATCTACATAAACATACATACACATTGTAAATATTTGACCGTCTTTTGGAGTTTTAACAAAACCAAAATGTTATTTATTTATTTTACACTTTTTGTTTCACTGTATCAGGGTCGTAAAGAAATACTGAAGTGCGCACAACAGAACGTGCGCAAGACGACGGACATCAAAGCAAAACTGGAGGACGTTATACTGGGACAGGGGTCCGCTCGGAACGACTTCATCATGAGGAGGAAAGGTACTGTTACGGAGTGGTTTTAGAGTATTTAAAGGAAACTTGATTTATTCACTTAAAAGATATTTAATGTCCAAAATACAGAATAGATAACTATCCGCAATGACGTTCAAATCCACACTAACTGCAAAGCATTCCATAGAATGCCAACTCAGATACACGTTGTGAACAAACGTGAAAGGATAGTGTTGTCATCGTTATTGTTATAGAGGTATATGCTTAATATGGAATTCTGATATAACAGTACGCTGGTATTAAGAACGTTATATGAGACACTACCTAATGGTTATTGACAGACTCCTTAAAACTAATGTTTATAAAATGACTATCTCGTTGGCCAAGTGATCGCAAGTTTGACCGGCCGGGCAAGTTTCGGGTTCGATTCCTAGGTCGGGCAAAATATTACTGGATTTAAAAAAAATCTCAGTAGTAGCACGTAGTCTGGAATTGTGGCCGGTATATGGCAATACCCCCTTTTACATGGGACACATAACATAAAACAGTGGAAAGTGGGTGTTAGATTGTACAGTGGCATTAAGTGCTGTGATGTGCACCTCTGCCTATGTTAGACGATTAGTGGACAATACAAGAGTTAGTAAGTTTCCTGGGTGGGTCACGTGGACAATGAAATAGTTATGTAGTGTCGGACAAGTCCGTGAGTGCGTGGAGTGCGCAGGAGCGTGCCGCCGCGAGCGGTGGCGCAAGGAGCAGTGGCGGGGCGGCGGCCGCGCCGAGGGCGGCGCCCCGCCCGCGCCGCAGCCCGCGCTGGCCGCCGCGCTCGCCGCGGAGGTCTCGCTCACGCTGCTGCAGGCGCTGGATACCATTGTGCAGGTTTGTAGCTGTCTTTATTGACTGTAATACTGATGATTTCTAAACTAAAGTTGTTCCCGCGTAAAAATTTGTTTAAATATCAATAGATCTATTTAGAGTTTTCAAAAGTAATAATACTAATTTTTAGTCATGGATATAGTTAAATATAACTAAACTATAAATGGTAATTTATAAACGACTTCGTGCAAAATTCATATACCTCTACAAATCTATTATTTTTGATGTTTATAAAAACTATTGAATACTTACTCGATTTTCCATATCAATAAGCTTGTAAAATTATTTTCTTAATACTGAATTTTGTGCCTTATGTCAAAGTAATTACGATTTCCAGTCGTGCAGCAGCCTGGAATGTGGGCAGGCAGTATGTAGCGCGGCCCTGCAGGTATTACTACGCGCACTGCAACGCAACCAGAGCGGCGCCGTGCTGCAACATATGTTCGCCACGCTCAGGGCGTTGATAGTCAAGGTAAATCTAGTACAAAGAATCAGTACATTGTTGTACATAGTCAGGCATTCGATAAAGTTTGACATAACGGAGTCTTAAATAAGGTTACAAATATTAAACTTACTTCTGTTTCCTAATTACTGAGTTATTCCTAGAAAATATAATCAAATTAAGGGTTTATAAAATGGAATATACAACTGAATCCACATTATTGTTTGATATAAAATCAGGAGTTCCCCAGGGAAGTGTTTTGGGACCAATTTTATTTCTTATACATTAGGTATTTTAATTATGATTTGTTTCGTAGCATAAATGAGTATTGTGTTCCCCCAGCTTGGTTGGTCGTGTTGCGGCGAGGAGTCAGGTATCTGCCGCGTCCTGCTGCGGCACTGCGCCGCGCTGTCCGCGTGTACCAGGGCGCACGCGTCCGCCACGCTCTACGCACTCATGCGACAACATTACCAGCTTGGGAACGTAAGTATATGGAATCACTGCGCGGCGTTGTCACCAGGCATTATCATCAGTATATAACTATCCTACTGCCGAGAAAAGACCACTTCTTACACAGTCATATTAATTTTAAAAAAATTACTTCGAAAAGTTAACTCCATTTACTTTGCTCAGAATTTCAGCCGCGTAAAGATGCAAGTGACGATGTCCCTGTCCTCCCTGGTGGGCACGTCCACCACCTTCAGTGAGGAGTCGCTGCGACGAGCGCTGAAGACTATACTCGTGTACGCTGAGCATGACTCCGATCTAGCTGATACTACGTTCCCGGAACAGGTAAATGAATGTTATGAAGAGAAAATGTGTTTTTTTGTGACAGGACCTAAAAGTACCGGGCTAATTTAAAAAATATTTCACCATCAGGATCTTAATTTTAGGGTAGTGACATAGGCTAAGCGAAAGCTCTTTATCCTGAAAAAGTAACTTTGATAATCCGGATTAACTTGCATGATATTAGGTTTAAACTGTCAAACACCAAGCGGTTCACCGGTGACCGCAAACTATTGTTCTATAATTGTGTCTATAATGACGGTACTCGACGAGTTAAAATTACTGTACCTACTTAATGTGGAATCCGAACTCCTTTTTGTAGTTAGTGTATGAGTCATCGTACATTATTTAAGAAATATTTAATAATTGTAACATTCGCAACTAATTGTGCAAGGCCGTAGGTATTGCTGACATTGTGACACACTTCGTCTATACTGTGAAGACCTTTGTATCTAAGATGATTTTGTATAGTTTTTAGTGTTAATAAATCGCTCAATTGTGTCGGTGGTGTTTACATTTCCACTATTCCCTGAACCCACATCGGGATCGTACCGACACCATACACCAACTACACACAACATCATATGTACGAGAGCATACAGCCCATTCAGTTTAGTTTTACGTCTATTCGATCAACAAAATAAAAGCATTCCTGTGACTTTATAACATTATTTAATATATTGCAATAAAATTAAACATACTTTTCCAGGTGAAAGACCTAGTATTCAACCTGCATATGATCCTATCGGACACGGTGAAGATGAAGGAGTTCCAGGAGGACCCGGAAATGTTGCTGGACCTCATGCACCGTATAGCGCGCGGTTACCAACATAGCCCAGACCTCAGACTTACATGGCTCAATAATATGGCACAGAAACATATGGAGGTAAGATTCTTTAACTTTTAGGAAATAATTGAATAGTTTTTTGTCTAAAAATATGTAATTATGTAATACATAATCGTAAAATTCAAGTGTTGAATATTATTGTAAAAAGGTGAAGGGCCCAAAATTGAACCCTGTGGTATCCACGGTAAGTTATCAAATGCTTACTGTACTGTATTATTATTTAATGCTTATTTGGCAGTATACATTGTATGTGACGTGGCACATTGCCAAAGCGCCATGAGGTTAAGAATTGTATAATTATTGTCTTTTTGTTGTATTATGATTTTGGAGAATAATATAAAGCGAAGGCTTGGTTTATTCTCTAAAAAACAATATTTACAAAATTATACACTGGCGGACTGAATGCCGGATGGTTGTCTCTACTAGTCAACCGTAGGGTGATGCAGAGATGATAGTTCTATAGTACATTTTAAAAGTGAATAATAATCTAGTATATTATTACACAATGGTAATGACACAAATTGGACAAAATTTTATGACATGACATAACATCACGCCTTTTTATCCCCGAAGGGGTAGGCAGAGGTGCACATTACGGCACTTAATGCCACTGTACAATGTAACACCCACTTTTCACTATTTATGTTACGAGTCCCATGTAATAGGGGGTGAGCCTATTGCCATATACCGGGCACATTTCCAGACTCCGTGCTACTACTGAGAATGTTTTAAAACCCAGTAATACTTTGCCCGACCCGGGAATCGAACCCGAGACCCCTTGCCCGGCAGTCGCACTTGCGACCACTCGGCCAACGAGGCAAAAATTTTATGTATTTCTTAAATTATAGCAATAAAATGAAATGATAATTATTTCTGTAAATGGGTTACAAAGTAACACTTTTCCTAACTGACTATTCTGAGAAGAGACGCCGAAACAAACTCAGAGGTTATTGTCTCATTTTAAAGTTCAGACAGATTATAAATATAATTTGCGTATAGCTCTTATTTACTTATCCTAAAAATTCAAATAAGATTTAGACAAATCACGTTCAAAAATCTGGAGAAATTGAGCAATTCTTTAGCTACTAAATTATGTATGAAAGTATTTGATACTAGTAATCTGAATAAATTCTACAACGATTTCTTTGAGATGTTAAACAAGAAATTTAACAATATTTTTCCAATAAAAAATAAAGATACCAAATTTGTATTTAGCGATTGGGCAACTGTAGGTATTCGTAAGAGTAGGGACAGACTTTTTGAACTTTATGGAATGAAACCGTACAAAAACGACTCCCAATTTCACCAGTATGTAACATCTTATTCAAAAACCTTCAGAATAGTATGCAGAGTCGCGAAACGTCTTTATATTAGTAATAAAATAAAATCGTCTGTTGATAAGATAAAAACTACTTGGAAAGTTATACACAACGAGACTGGTAGGAAAAAATTAAGAAACTCCGAATTTAATTTAAATACCGAAAGGGGACAGATTTTATCAAACGTAGATGTAGCCCAGGAGTTTGAAAATTTTTTACTAGTATTCCTATTAAAACAACTGAACATTTAAAGTCATCAGCAAACCTCTCTGTAACTTCGCTTAAGAACAACATAGAATCATGTCAATACGACTTTAGTTTTCGATATACGAATCCTCTAGAAATTATAAAAGTCTTTAAAGAAATCAAGACCAAATCAACGGAGGATCTTTGGGGCTTATCGGTAATAGTTTGCAATTCACTTATCCAAACTGTAGCGCCATATCTGGCTGTGATTTTCAATAAATGTATAGATGACGGTGTTTTCCCTGACCTAATGAAATATAGTAAGGTTATTCCACTATTTAAAAGTGGTGACACTAAAGAACCAAACAACTATAGGCCTGTGTCTGTTTTGCCGGTTCTCAGCAAAGTCTTTGAAAACTTGATGCTGTCTCGGATGCTTCATCATTTTAATAAACATTCCAACTTTTACCAACAACAGTACGGTTTCACTAAAGGTCGTTGCACAACTGACGCCGGTGTCACTTTGATTAAGGAAATATTTGGTGCTTAGGAGGAAGCACAGGATGCTATTGGTGTCTTTTGTGACCTCTCAAAAGCATTTGATTGCGTTGACCACGAGACACTTTTGCTGAAATTAGATCACTATGGGATAAGAAACTCTGCGCTCCGTCTTATGAAATCTTATTTAGAAGAAAGACAGTTAAAGGTTCATGTTAACGGTATTAACTCACAGGGCTCTGGGATGAATATGGGCGTTCCTCAAGGTTCAATATTGGGTCCCTTTCTCTTTTCGCAGATGATACATCATTAATTTTTAAAATAGATCGACGTACAAATAATCTTGACGACGTGAACAGCTCCATTCTTCAAGTGCATAATTGGTTTACCATTAACCCATAAATCACCAAGCGGTCACCGGTGACCGCTTTCCACTAATATTACATTACATTATAGACCTTATTTCTAATTTCTTATTTCTTGCCCAAATTTAGGGGATGGATATCAACGGGTTAATAATCTAGCACTTAATGAGAAAAAAACAAAATGTATTAAATTCAGTTTACCAAACGTGCGTAGAAACGATTGTGATATTGTTTTGAACGGTCAAAAGTTAGAATTTGTCGACGAGACAGTATTTTTAGGCATTACCTTAGACAATAGGCTACAATGGGGTCCGCATATAAAGGCACTTTCGGGGAGATTGAGCTCAGCTGCTTTTGCAGTTAGACAGATTAGATAGCTCACGGACGTAGATATAGCTAGTCTTGTCTATTTTAGTTATTTCCACAGCATTATGTCGTACGGCATTTTGTTGTGGGGTCGAGCTGCAGAAATAGAATCAATATTTATTCTACAAAAGCGGGCTATCCGAGCAATATATAACCTACGCCGTTGCGAATCGCTGAGAGAATTGTTTAAAACGATAAATATTTTAACGGGCACCGTTAAAATATTTATCGTTTCGGCACTGTCAATATATATATGAAAATATAATGTATGTAAGGAAAAATAGGCAATTGTTTGAAAAAAGAAGCGATAGACACAATTTTAATACTAGAGGCAAAAATAAGTTAGCTATACCGCAATTCAGACTGTCCAAAGTACAGAAATCCTTTATGGGGTTAGGTATTAAATGCTACAATAAAATACCAAATAGCATACTAGATCTCAATGAAAGTAAATTCAAAACATATATTAAGCGCGAATTATGTAATCAAGCTTACTACGCACTGACAGATTATCTTGAAGATAAGAATGCTTGCAGCATGTTGGTTCGGCTGCACTGGACAATACTCAAATGTAGTCAGTAGTTAAATTCCAATAGTAGGTAATATAATACATAATTTAATACTTTAATTCTAATGTAGACAATCTAGTTTCCTTATGGCATCGAGCATTCCTTTCTTTATTGAAACAAAGAGTTTCCTTTTTCTTGTATAAAAGCACTATTTCTATGGATTGTCAGTATGCATATGTGAGCACCATGTTAGACTTAAGATTTTTATTTTTTTATTTTAGTAAGTGATTAGTATAATGCGTCAAGCGTGTCTTTGCATTGTTCTTACATATGCGTACAGTATTGAAATATGTATCAGAGACATTGTAGAACATACTTTATTAAAAAAGAGTAACGAATGGAGTTTCTTGCTCGTTCTTCTCCATTCGAATCTACATTTTGGAATGAGCACCTAGCTTCACCTAATTTCACTGACGGACTGACTTACAGACTATTATTTATTTTGTATTTGTTGACGTTTCAAAAGTACCAAACTATGGTTTAATAGAAATACATGCTTTGACTTTGCGAGAACCGTACAAGTTGATTCTGTAGTGGTCTTTTGAAGAAAGATCCACAACAGTTTGACCGGACTTGTTCTAATGGTAGCACGCATGTGTCAGTTTCCAATCAGCTCAAGTAACGGACGTTGCTGAATGACCCGACGAACAATACTAACCAAATGAATAATCTAGTAAATGTTTTAAAAGTGCCTCGCTGGCCGAGTGGTCGCAAGTGCGAATGCCGGGCAGGGGGTCTCGGGTTCGATTCCCGGGTCGGCAAAATATTACTGGGTTTTAAAAAAATTCTCAGTAGTAGCACAGAGTCTGGAATTCTGCACAGTATATGGCAATAGGCTCACCCCCTATTACATGGGACTCATAACATAAATTGTGAAAAGTATGTGTTACATTGTACAGTGGTAAACTCAAACTCAAACTCAAAAGCATTTATTTCAATTAAACCATAATTTGGTACTTTTGAAACGTCAACAAATACAAAATAAATAATAGTCTGTCAGTCTGTCCGTCAGTGAAATTAGGTGAAGCTAGGTGCTCATTCCAAAATGTAGATTCGAATGGAGAAGAACGAGCAAGAAACTCCATTCGTTACTCTTTTAAAAAAAGTCTGTTTTACATTGCTCTGATACATATTCCAATATTGTACACACATGTGAGAATAATGTAAAGACATACCTGACGCAACATACAAATAACAGAACATACTAAAATATAAAAAAAAAAACAAAACCAAGAGAAAACAAATATCTTAAGTCTGACATGGTCCTCACATATGTATACTGACAATCCATATAAAATAGTGCTTCTATACAAGAAAAAAATAAAAAATATACTCTTGTTTAAATAAAGAAAGAAATGCTCGATGCCACAAGAAAAATAGATTGCCTTCATCGGAATCAAAGTGTTAAATTACCTATTATCGTAATCTGAACTAGGTACTGACTACATTTGAGTATTGTCCAGTGGAGCCGAACCAACACGCTGCCAAGCATTCCTATCCTCAAGATAATCAATCACCCTGTAGTACGCTTGTTTACATAATTCGCGCTTAATATATGTTTTAAATTTACTTTCATTTAGATCTAGTATGCTATTTGGTATTTTATTATAGCATTTAATACCTAACCCCATAAAGGATTTCTGCACCTTGGACAGTCTGAATTGCAGTACAGCTAACTTATTCTTGCCTCTAGTATTAAGATTGTGTCTATCGCTTCTTTTTTCGAACAATTGCCTATTCTTTCTTACATACATTATATTTTCATATATGTATTGACAGGGCACTGTTAAGATGTTTATCGTTTTAAACAATTCTCTTAGCGATTCGCAACGGCGTAAGTTATATATTGCTCGGATAGCCCGCTTTTGAAGAATAAAAATTGATTCTATTTCTGCAGCTCGACCCCACAACAAAATGCCGTACGACATAATGCTGTGAAAGTAACTAAAATAGACAAGCCTTGCCGTATCTACGTCCGTGAGCTGTCTAATCTGTCTAACTGCAAAAGCAGCTGAGCTTAATCTCCCCGAAAGCGCCTTTATATGCGGGCCCCATTGTAGTCTATTGTCTAATGTAATGCCTAAAAATACCGTCTCGTCGACAAATTCTAACTTTTGGCCGTTTAAAACAACATCACAATCATTACTTCGGACGTTTGGTAAACTAAATTTAATTATTATTATTATTATTATTACCATTTATTTCAATCAATTACATAGATCATTAATTACACATTACAAACCATAATACAATATAAAAGTCACAATCACATATCAAAAATCACAATCACAAGTCAATCATCACTAAAATAATCTCCCATCTCAAAACTATAATTTCACATTAGCCAGTACATGAACCATACAACAGTGGTTCATGTACTGACAGTCAAAACGTTCAGCAAAGGCGCTCAGGATACTATTGCGGCTGCCCCGCACCCTGTTCACTAATGACGTGCACCGCTTGCGCATGATTGTGTTGAAGCAGTCTACCCGTGCGCTGGCAAACATACCCGATGCGCTACAAAAGCGAGGCAGCCCCAAGAGCATCCTGAACGCGTTATTGTATTGAACACGCAGAGCGCTGTACTGTTTCTGCGTATAACTCAACCACAAAGCCCCCGTATAGAAAGACGTACAAAATGCTCTAAACAAGGTTATCTTGACATTCTCCGAACATCTTGCAAATCTACGGGCTATCATATTCGCACGAACAGACAGCGCCCTACGCTCCCGCTCAATATCAGCATCGTCTTCCAGGTCTGAGGTCAGAATATGTCCAAGATATTTAAAAGTATCTACTCTCTTGAGAGGGTGTCCATTTAGAATTATTTTTGGTATCTGAGCCGGACATCTCTTCTTGGCCCGAAAGACCATGCACTCGCTTTTCTTCGTGTTGTAAACTAAACCATGCTTTTCAGCATACTGCTGACAAATGCCAATCATCCTCGACAACCCGCAAACAGAGGCGCTCAGCAGCACCATATCGTCAGCATAGCTGATATTGTTTATGCACACCCCTCCGACATGACAACCTACATGCGTTCTGCTGAGCTCCTCTATCAGCGCATTCACATACAGGTTAAAGAGCCTCGGAGAGGTCAGTCCTCCCTGCCTAACGCCACACTCCAACCTGTACGGAGCCGAGTACGCCCCCGACCACCGAACAACATACATTTTGTTTTTTTCTCATTAAGCGCTAGATTATTAACACGTTAAACGCCATGGCAGTCACCGGTGACCGACATTAGCGGAGTATTTGCCTTCAACAATTATTTGTTGGCAGCCAAAGCCTTAATGGTGAACCAGTTTTGCACTCGAAGAATGGAGCTGTTTACGTCGTCAAGATTATTAGCACGTCGATCTATTTTAAAAATTAATGAGGTATCATCTGCAAAAAGCACCATTCTTGGTTCATTCTTGAATATAAATGGCAAATCATTTATATAGACTAAAAAGAGAAAGGGACCCAATATTGAACCCTGTGGAACGCCCATATTCATCGTAGAGCCCTGCGAGTTAATACCATTAACATGAACCTTTAATTGCCTATCTTCTAAATAAGACTTTATTAGACAGAGTGCGGTGTTTCTGATCCCGTAGTGATCTAATTTCAGCAAAAGTGTCTCGTGGTCAACGCAATCGAACGCTTTTGAGAGGTCACAAAAGACACCAATAGCATCTTGTGCTTCCTCCCAAGCACCAAATATTTCTTTCATTAAAGTGACACCGGCGTCAGTTGTACAACGACCTTTAGTAAAACCGTACTGTTGTTGGTGAAAGATAGAATGTTTATTAAAATGATGAAGCATCCGAGACAGCATTAACTTTTCAAATACTTTGCTGAGAACCGGCAAAACAGATACTGGCCTATAATTGTTTGGTTCTTTAGTGTCACCAGTTTTAAATAGTGGGACAACTTTACTATATTTCATTAGGTCAGGGAAAACACCGTCATCTATACTTTTATTGAAAATAAAACAACAATGTGCACCTCTACTACCCCTTCGGGGATAAAAGGCGTGATGTTATGTTATGTTTTAAAAGTGTAAATTGAATATTTGTTTGCACATTGATGGTCCCCGCAGCGCTCGAACCACACGGAGGCGGGCATGTGCCTGGTGCACGGCGCGGCGCTGGCGGCC
This sequence comes from Spodoptera picta, assembly GCA_038387885.1. NCBI lineage: Eukaryota > Metazoa > Arthropoda > Insecta > Lepidoptera > Noctuidae > Spodoptera > Spodoptera picta. The sequence goes on from JAZHFQ010000271.1 coordinate 859,291, forward strand.
GAGCAGACGCAGGCGGGCGGCCGCGGCGCCGCGCTCCTCGCCGCCGTCACGCACAACGCGCTCGACGAGAGCTGCGCCGACGCCCTGCACCACCATCTCACGCATCTCGAACTGCAGGTACGTCACTCAGTCTACCGACACATACAGACGCAGGCGGGCGTGCCATAACTTTAAACTTTCCTCTATCATAAATATTCGAATGATAACAAGTCATCTATGCTCTATTTAAATCGTATATAATATAGCAACAATCACTTTAAAAATGTTATTTGTTAGTAATACTATTAATACGTCTGAATCGTTTATGTGCCTTGCTAATTCACTTATTTGCAATGATAAAGCAAAAATTACACAAACCACGCTAAAAATTAATCCACAACTCGTCCCCTTCCAGGCTCTGCTAGAGCACGCAGCGAGCGAGCTGATGACTGCCGGCATGTATGAGACCGTGAACGAGGTGTACAAGGTGCTCATACCCATCGCCGAGGAACACAGGGACTATAAGAAACTCGCCAATATACACAGGTAAGTCCAAGTTTACAGTTAATTAGTCTAACTAGCTAGTAGAATATTCAAAATAAGAAAGTAAATTTTTATGTTAGATTTGTTATTTAGCACCTACTACTCACGCCCTATTAATTACATGGGACTTATAACAAAATAGTGAAAAGTGGGTGTTACATTGTAAGTACAGTGGCATTAAGTGCTGTAATGTGCACCTCTGCATACCACTTCGGGGATAAAAGGCGTGATGATGTTACATTATTATTTAGCCACTAAAAATATTATTTCACAAACATATTGAAACTTGTAATATTCTTTTTACGAGCCTAGATTTTTTAATTTTCTGAACAATTTTCTCTATTAATAGACTAATAATAGCAACAGAAGACTATTATGGTGAATATTTATTTTACATGGATATGTTCCCTCCCCAGCAAACTGAACGAGGCATTCACCCGCATAGAGCAGCTGCACGGCAAGCGAGTGTTCGGCTCGTACTTCCGCGTGTCCTTCTACGGAGCCAGGTTCGGAGACCTGGACGGGGAGGAGTTTGTGTACAAGGAACATGCTCTCACCAAGCTGCCGGAGATCTTCAGCAGGCTGGAGGTATCTATAAAGATAAGGGTACAAAACTGTTAAACTAATCCTGAGATAATCGTGGTCAAATATATATACATATACAGGACTCACTGAGAATCTTGGTCGGTTGAAAAGTTTAGCCATGCTTTGATACGTATGGGTGGATTCAACTAAGTGATCGACGGCATTACAAAAAAACCGATGTGTAACAACACATGCGTTGTTTGTGAGTGCGGACACCGCAGGCCCATCACTGTTCTCCCTTCTCAAAAGTCGGCACCGACTTCGGTCTGCTCGTTTATCTCATAAAATAAATTAATATTACTTATATGAAAACTATAAATGAATCAAATGACCTTGTATTGTTCAATATTTTTTTTTATGGTATAAGCCGATGTGCGGGCTGACGGATCACCTGATGGTAGGCAATTGGCCGCGGCCATGGACACCCGGGTTACAAGTGCATTACCTGCCTTTTGGGAACTAGGAATTAAAGGATTGTGGGATTCGGGGATTAGGGAGATTGGAGATGGGGGTAATTGGGCCTCTGGTAAACTCACTCGCACGACGACGTCGGTTTTCTATGAAGCCGTGGTATCACCCCAGTCGAGCCAGCCTATATGTGCCGAATTGCCGAAACATGGCTTGATTATGCTTGAATATACACACTACGGTCTTCAACTGTACATGCTTTTTGATGACACTGCAGTCGGTACGACATGCGCGTCATTTTTACCTAATTATAAATACACGGATGCTACACACACGGACCAGTGGGCATTTTACAACGATAACACAAACTACTTAAGAGAAAGGAATAGTCAATGTCGACGAAATAGTGTAACTATCAGTAATACAACTTAACTTCTTCAACTACAACTTCGTGTTCTTTTCTCTTCACACTCCAACAATTAACTACAATCTGCAAGTGTACGAACCGTACACACACCCACACTTGAATCATCGAATATACCTTATTTTACAGAACTTTTACGGCGCCCGTTTCGGCGTGGATAATGTGGTGATAATAAAAGACTCCAACATAGTAGACGTGAGTACGTTGGACCCGGACAAGGCGTACATACAGATCACATACGTCGAGCCATACTTCGAGCCACACGAGCTGCGCAAGCGCGTCACGCAGTACGAGAAGAATTATAATATTAGTGAGTTTTGTTTTTGATTGGTTGATTATAGATGTTGCTTGGGTTTGGGTTGAAATTAAATGTAGATTATCTTGTTGATTAGTAATTTACGGTACCTTTTTTCAGATAGGACTTTTATCCTAGAAATGGCAAACTATTAAATAACTTTGTAATTGTGAAAAGGTTAATTAGTTATCCTCAAATTCGAAATGTCTTCTATTATTCAATGAAAATACTAATACTATTAAAATCAGTTCAGCCGTTTAATGAGATTAATGAAACAAACAGTAGAAAACTTATAGAAGTCTATATAAAGTCTAAATAGAAACTTATGGAACATCTTGAAAGTTGAAATGGATATATTATGATGACGGGGTTGTGTCACAGAGCGGTTCATGTACGCGACCCCGTTCACGGTGGGCGGGCGCGCGCACGGGGACATCGCCGAGCAGTGCAAGCGGAAGACTATACTCACCACGGCGCACCACTTCCCCTACGTCAAGACTAGGATACAGGTACCGCGGAACAGTTCACTAATATTGAGCCTTCCAAAATGTACTATAAGGCAGACACAAATGGTTTATTTTCCCTTAGTTGACCTGAGTACTGAGTATAAGTATAAAAGTTGCTTGTATTTTCTTATGTATATTTGAATTTATTTAACCATATGGGTTTCAAGATTCCAGATTTAATGGCTTGTATTTCAAAAGAAATAATATTGTTCCAGGTGGTATCACGAACACAAATCATTCTGACACCCATCGAAGTTGCGATTGAAGATATACAGAAAAAGGTAAGTAACATAACGTAACATCACACCTTTTTATCCCCGAAGGGGTAGGCAGAGGTACACATTACATCACTTAATGCCACTGTACAATGTAACACCCAATTTTCACTTTTTATGTTATGAGTCCCATGCAATAGGGGTGAGCCTATTGCCATATACCGGGCACAATAAAGCCAGACTCCGTGTTACTACTGAGATCTTTTTAAAAACCCAGTAATACTTTGCACGACCCGGTAATTGAACCTGAGACCCCTTGTGAGTCGCACTTGCGATCACTCGGTCGAGGTAGTCTAATCTAAACACACACAAATACACTTAGTCAAAGGGTTTCAGTTCCTTGACCAAGTATTTCAAAACGATTTATTCAATAAATAAATGTTATCAGATCAACGAGCTAGCAGCTGCCACGAGCCAGGAGCCGGCGGACCCGAAGATGTTACAGATGGTGGTACAAGGCTGTATCGGTACTACTGTCAACCAGGGACCGCTCGAACTCGCACAGGTAATATAATATTTATTTAGTAACGACTTACATATTGACTTTAGGTTGCCAGTTATTTATAATTAGCTGAACCCGTGACTTCGTCCGCGTGGAATAGTGATTCACAGCTCGTCTCTCGTAATTGATAGCATGATAATATGTACCCTATGTTGACCCGACCTGTTAGTAATATTCGTGCAAAATTTGAACTAAATCCATGCAGCACTTTTTGAATTCATCCCGGACATACATACAGACAAACAGATAAAAATTCTAAAAACCATATTTTTGATTTCGGTATTGACTGTAGATCACGCCCAAAGTATTCTTTTAAAAAATATTCGATTCGTTTTCACTCTTCTACAATTTTATTATATGTATAGATGTGACATGGGAGAGATACTACGGCTTCACAGAGAAATAGATTTCTGTAATGATTCCAGTAAGGCCTTTGTAGGATCCTCATAATCTCCTATTTAATTTACTGGATGAATAAAATGCCTTATTTTCAAATCAACATAATAACAAGTTTTTTACAACCTTTTGAATTATAATTTTCGTGGGACATACTAAATAAATTATTTTGTTTTCGGCTTACTCACGTAATTATTTGACGAGGAACTCGACTAGTTTCAAGCCATGCTAGAGGCTCATATTCATGAGCTGGCAATTCATAAGCAGCATTTCGCGATCCGCGACACGGCGACTGTCGCGCTGCTACTGGCTACTCGAAACTAGTCGAGTTCCTTGTATAATTTATTTTTACAACCTCTATATTATAGGTGTTCCTGGCTCCTGTAGCAGAAGGCACGCAGCCTCCTACCCGTCTGACCAACAAACTACGCCTCGCCTTCAAAGACTTCTCCAAGAAGTAAGTATAATCATCACCGTAATTACAAATAAAGTATTTTATTTACAGCAGTTTAAGGATAATATTTGAATGATACATTCTTGTTTACAATAATTGAGGTTGTTGTAATAAAGATACTAGAACTGCTTATGTAAGTTACTTAATTATGAGTTTGTACTAATATTATTATTTGGTTTTCTCTATGTAGATGTCACGACGCTCTCCGTAAGAACAAAAACCTGATTGGCAGCGACCAGCGCGAGTACCAGCGGGAACTGGAGCGGAACTTCCAGCGGTTTACTGAACGACTCGCACCACTCATACAGGCCACACCCGGGCATGTCGCACAACTCAGGTGATCAAATCTTGTCTAATATAATGGTGAATTTATAAAACCTTGACATGCCATGCTTCGGCCGTTCGGCACGAATGAGTCGACTTGAAATGGCCGCACAGAAAACCGGCGTAAAAACTATCAAACCGTTGTTTCGCTTTATGAGTTGGTTACTGGAAACCCAAACTCATCAACCGCCCTCGAGATTTCATAACTGAATTATAAACAACTCTTGATGTTGCGGTTGTCCATGGACGGCGCTGATTGCTTGCCATGAACTGATCCGTCAACTCGTTTTTAGCCCTGTCCCACAAAAAAAACTTTGCAAATAAAATATTCCGACGTACTTAATTTATTTATGATTTTATTGATTCCAGCAATGGCCTGAGCAAACACGACTACAAGTATCAGGCGTAAGGAGTTCGCATCGCACGAAGGACGTCACTTGACCACCGTCTATGTACCTACTGTTATTTTATAATTATTACTTCGTACTGTATCTTAATTATTATACTCATTCATTATTTCTTAAACTTAGAACAACTTCTGATAGTCCACTTGTGGACAATGAGTCTGTCCTAATTTATTGGATGCCCATCCAGGTGTCGATGTCGCGGAGAACCTAACGGGTAACCGGGGCTCCGGCTCGACGTGCAGGAGAAGGAACGGGGTGGTTTTTAGTCAGTAAGAGTCTGACACTCCTTCCCGCCTCACCCAGGCGGGAGCAGTCATTCGATGATTTTACCCCCTTAAAAAAAAAATCCAGGTGTCGATTCAAGCGTTGAAATCTTATAACAAGATAAAGTGACCTAGAAACTGATCTAGAATAATTATTCTACGGTTCGCAGTTGTGGAGTTTTAGAACATGATACCTAATCGCGTATCTAATACATAGTAATATGTATAAGTGTACACGATCCAACGAAAATCGAATACTTAATATAATCGATATTATTCATTAAATATTTATCGATTAACGATTGAAACGAATATCGAAATATTATTCTCGCACAAACTTTTAATTGTTTGTAATTTAACGTAACTAAATTTAAAAAAATGCCCAGTGTTTTGTATCTGGTCATTTGTTAACGAAATACAATGAATATCTCTAAAAACTGCGTTATTTCTCTAACTAGACTGCTCTAGTCAATAAATCCATCATGGGTGCAATTTTTTTTTGCATAGCGATGCCAATATATTTCCAAAGTATATTCTTTTCATTTTTAACACAAAAAGCATTTGCTAGAAGAGAAATACGAGAAAAATAGTTGCATATTTTTATTTTTAGATTATGTAACAAATGTGAAAGGGATTATAGAACCTTATTTATTATGTTTTTAAGAACCAAATATGTATCCTTTACTCTACTATAAAGAGCTTGCGATATATTGCACGATGTTGAAAAATCGTACTTATAATGATCTGTACTATACGTATTTATTTTGTAATCAAGAAATTGAACTTCCTTTTATAGGATAACTTGTTTGAAATATTATCTATTTCAATACCTATAGGTCTTTACTTTTATGTAATCTCGACTGTTTACCTTAAAACGTGTATTCTAATATGATCTCGTTTTTACGTGATTGTTCAGTGAATGGCGCTAGTAAAATATTGCTAGTCCAATCATTTTTCAGACACTAAAGTTCCAAGTGTGTGACTGTGTGTGATTTTACTCTACATACATATTTTATTCTGCTTAGTTTTGTACGAATATTTGTCGAATGTTAACAAACATTATCAATATGTTGTTCGGAGAGAATTGGCCGAATACTAAGATGCTACTCAATTGTAATTTTAGTTCAGTAGCAGCATCGCGTTATGTGCCGTTTAATAAAGTATTTGTAGTGACAGAAAATTTGAGGAGCGTTTGAGTATTTCAAAATGAATCTTTTCTCTTTTCAACTTTTGTATGAATTGGAGGGACCATCCTTGAGTGTAGCTGAAGGATGCATATGTCAACAATATTAACATAAGATGCTGACTCATCATCCTTCAATACTGAATAAGTGGCAAAGATGCGAGTTATACTATGATCTTACTTTATTTTCTCAGTATTTTTAATAGAAATTAGTGTTAATGTTAATCAATGTATCTGTGTCTATTATTTTTGTATCTTACTAGAATTAGTATAAATAATGCACACATTAAAACTATTTATATACATTATGCGTAAGTCAATTATTGAAAATAGTCAGTCAAAAATAAATGAGCAAGATTAAAAATACTATCTCCCCAACACATTCGATTGTTAAATGTAAAGAAATCAATAAAACCACCGTTTATAGTATTTATTCGTGTTTTATTCCTATTAAATAATAATAAACATCTAAATTATAAGTCCATGTTTCACTACAGAATAGAAACATATCAATTTTAATATTAAAAAAACATTTACATTTACTCAATACCAATCGACAATATTTTCATTTATTATGTTGGAATTAAGATTATGATCACATCCTAGTCATTCATCTTTTCCCATCGAAATTTGAAGAATGTTTGAAGTAAGTTCCAGTTAGCGGCCTACGAGTTTGTAATACTACAATGTTACTTGAAACACTCTTCTCTTGCTAAATAAAACGAACTAATATTATCCCTAAGGAGCGTTTAGACCTAGCCAATGTGCGACACGAGCGTATCACAAACTGCGAGCGAGCATCTTTTATATTTAAATACCACTCGTGCGCAGTCCCCAACATGCTCGCAAGCGACGCATTCACCAGCTATAGACGCCCAATAGGACCAAACTCAGCGTCACTTGTGATGAGTAAGTAATTATTTTTACCGAAAAACTATAATCATGCCACCTTATGTTAGTCAATGATTATAAAATTTAGGAATAAATATGAAACTTGTGTAACATACACGTACGGATGTAAACATATTATTTTATATTTATTATTACTGTAGTCTCTCTACAATGACTATTTGCTTCTCACTCTGAATTCTTGCAAAAATATAAACATGGGCTGTATGTCAGCCTGTTCTCCAAATCACATAAAACTATTACACAGAGAGAGATCAATCTCTTCAACTTGTAACATTAGCTGGTACTTTACTAAACTACGAAAGATCTTGTAACAAATAACACTTTAAATGTTTACAAATCATTGGAAGATAATGTGAGAGAAGTGTCTTTTGACAGAAATTGCATTTGTAAATAAATATACAGGAACTCGTTAATCACAATCCAAATTTCATCTGTATCTTTATAAAAATAAACTTATTCAATGATCATGCATGATAAAGTTCAGATGGTGATGAAACTCACCTGTATTTACTTACATCAGAGCAAAGATCTACCTGACATGTCAGAAATATAAATATCTAAGTATATACCAAGCATAATATGCAAATGATGAAAAGATGAAGCCAGTGGCCCACTACTGCCACAAAACAGCTTATAAACTACACATTCACATGAATACACAAATACAGACTCTGTCCGTGGGAATCTATCCAACATAAATTAAACCATATCTTCTCACATTATAGTTTTCAAAATGAATAATAGTATTATGAATACTATTGAAATAGTAGATCCATCGCATGTAACACTCCTTAGTGTCGTGTGTTATATGTGGCGTTGACGCTCACGAATCTCCAAGGCGCGGTCGTAGAAATAGTCCCCGCCATATCGGATACTGGGCATGCCACATGCGATTCTATATCATTCGGACTCCGCCGGCGTGTGCCACGTAAGCCTCTCTTCGTAGAAAGCGATCACCTGCAAATAACATGTATCCATTATAGACCTTATTTCCGATGTTTAGAGACTACATTTGTATGAACAAATTTTTGGGATTTTCGGTATGATATCTCAACATATTAAGATTATATAGATTCGTTTTTTTATTTTAGCGGTCTATATTAGGTAAATTATTTAAATTCGTACCTGTTGAGGACATTTGAGATTAGCAACTCTAGCAGGCACTAGCTCAGCCTCATCAGAATCAGCCCATTTAATTAAAAACATCAGCTCTCCTGTTGCATCTGATGCACCTAGAAACACACAAAACACATTAGTAGTGCTTACCCTATTTGCAGTATACAAACCAAGTATATTATTATAATAAAATAATGTATACCTATAATCTTCTCAGCTTTCAGCCCTTTATCGAAACCAGATTTTGATTTGTCTTCCTTGCGTTCCCTCTTTGAGTCCTTGTGGTCGTCAGCAGATGAGACACTGGTGCCACGGCCTTTGCGCCCAGAGGAAGTCTCTTCACTGGATTCACGGACACGTTTTTTCCCACGGTCTTCTGGTTTCTTAGTTTTTGACTAGATATAAAAATATAATAAGATTAATTTACAACGAAAAGCTGTTGTTGCATAATGTTGTCTACCATATTGCACTCAGTGGTGAACAATATAGTAGCCAAACAAAATTAATAATAAAACATGCAGACATGTTCTGGTTTATTCCATGTTATGGTTCTGGTATATACACAATTAAATACAATAGATAAGACAACACTAATCTTGCTGATATTATAAATTATAAAGTTAATAACAAAACACTGCAGTAGGAGCTAAACTGTATATTTTCTTTAAGATACATTCACATAGAAAATAAGTAGTCCATTGAAAAATATCATTTTGTTTTTATGGTTCCAAACTTTTTAAATTCAGAGACATTCATTTCAACCAATCAGAATGCCAAATGTGGTAATATTTGGATCTCGATAAACATGACTCTGACTAAGCTGTCAGAATACTGATAACAGATTCCCTACCTCTTTTTCTTTTTCTTTTTCCTTCCTATTTTCCTCAAAGGTCTTGATCAGTTCCTCACAGTCAAGATTCTCCACTGGTTCCCATGTGCTCTCGTCCTCTTTGTAACCCTTCCATTTCAACAGGTATTGTATCTGGTAAACAAATATGGTATGTTCAATGCAATTGAATGCTATTAACCCTTGGTATACCAGAACGTAGATATATGTGAGACATAATGTATTTTCTGTTGTCTCACATGCCGGCAGATAAGAGGTTAAAGAAAACTTACTTAAAAAGTAAAACTGTAACACTATATTTCATATCTTATACTTATTATATACCTACAGCTGAAGAGTTAATTTGTTTGTTTGAATGTGTTAATCTCCAGAACTACTTGTTTCATTTGACAAATTCTTTTGAGTTGTATAGACCATTTACCGAGGAAGGCTATAGATCAATAGGCGCCAAGCAAAGCAGGTAGAACCGCGCGAAAATAGCTAGGAAGTGATATAATCATGAATGAGAAAGTGAATAATTTGGTACAGTGTGAAATGTCAACAATACAAGTTCAGATTGATTAAATGCAAGGAAAGTTGCATTCTCTAACATGAGTGGAGAGCTCTGACAAATAAATTGTTTTAAGTTTGATTAAGACTTTATTTAAACGAAATTAATTAAAAATGAAATGAGATGAATTTGAGTATTATGTTTCAATCTATCAATCATTACATTGAATTTGTTATCATAGAAGTTTCGCGAGTATCGCGAGTATTTTTATAATGCCACCTACAATAACATGTTCATACAATACAGCTACTAATGTTGCTCTTGCCATGGGTCTTCAAGAATACCGTCTGGTCATGGTCAAAATGGTCTGCACTACGAACTATGCCAAGTGGCAAGCATCAGTAGCTTTGGGTAGGTATTGTGTTGAATGTTGAATGAAAGGTTACCGCTTTGCCGATACTTTATAAACATCATGACAAATTAGTACGAGCGCCTAACCAACGTGGTTGAGGAAAACAGAAACAATACCTTCTGAATTAGCTTATTCATTAAGTATCGCTAATTTCTAACATTAAGTTTATGAAAATAATATTAAAATACGGAATTCTTACCTTTCCTTTGACAGTACGTTTGTCGAGAACCTTCTCTACTACATATTCTTCTTCACTTGATGCCTCACTTGTATCACCTCTTTTATCCCTTTTACCCATTTCAAATCTTTTCAATGTAATATATTACAAAGAAATAATTTAAATGGTAAAACACGATTACCGTAACGAAGCGTCAGTCGATGAAAATTCTTAAAATGGCGTCTCAACTCTCAAGAAGTCGAGTCGATGGCCGACACATGAAGCTTGTCAATGTAAATAAATAAAAAGTAAATAATTTTTAATTACTTATTTGCACTCATTGCTCAAAATACTAATTTATTGTTATATTCTCTTAGATAGAATGAAGACCGTAATCTTTTACATAATTGTATTTATTTAAAACAAGTTGAGTCTAATGGCAACACTTAAATCATCAAAACTACCAACATAACCAACAATAACAAAGGAAATTGTTATCTCATTTTCTATCTTTGTCTACTGATAACTGATAAATTCATGCTAAAATGTACAATTTCTTTAAAATAGTGAAATGTGTGGTTGTTTAATATTTAAGGTATTGCAGATTCACAGCACCCAATTTTTTTGTCATATCATTCATGCCTCGAAATAGTCTTGAAAACTGGATTTTCATTGCCACAACAATGGAAAGAGTGAGATAACGATAACGCTCTCGTGACAAACTTCACACTTGTTTCATTCATTTTTTTCATGTTCTATCAATCAAAACACGGCACCAACCGTGAGCCGTATCGCAATCCAATCCGCAGCAGTTTTCATTTCAGTCAATCAGCCAGCCTGTTGCGTTGAGTGTGTGTATTCCAATACAGTTAACGGATCACGTATAAATTTGTGCTATTTGATATAAAATATATCTACCAGTGTTGTTAATCGTGTAGTGTGAACTAAATAAACAACTTGTTACATTAACTGAACTAAAAAAGATAACACGAAGTTTTGTGTCGATTCGAGTGGTTTCAAATTGACTTTTGACGTCACGAGTGACAACCAATCGGTTGGCGCGAAAGAAAAAACTACATTGCGTGTTTTTGTTTTCATCAATCGTGCTTACGAAGTTTATTGTTTTGACTGTATCGGATGGCTCGTAATAGGTGAATGTTTGTTTTGTTGGAAATATGCTTTTAAAATGTACTGCGGACGGAAGGCCGATCAAAGTGAACGGAGCGCCGGTCAATCACGGGAATGGTGCGAGAGGTAAGGTCCGCTTTTTGTTAATTACCTAATTTAGTTATCCACAACTTTCCTGGCTAACACTATCACAAATCACACGAGAATTGAACTAAGCAATTTAAAATTGACTACTATTGCGTCTGATTTCGTATTTTTTCAAAATTATAACAGGAACATTGTCAGCTGTCGGTACTGAACGACGCGCGGACCGCGGCCTAATCGGCTCTCGTATTATCTAAGTAATTAGGCTAACAAAGAAAACATATCACTAATAATCGTACATTCTTACGACTGTTCATTCGTAAAATGCATTTGTTACTGCGTAAATGTCTGTGTAGATTGTACTTTTATTGCCGACGACTTATCTTGCAGTGACGTTGCTCAAAAAACTGGATAGCGGTACCCATACCTTCCCACCTAGCTAGCTACCACAAACCCTTACTTCTTCTATTCTCTATTTCTCTATTCCATGAGAAGACAATGCATTTTCAGTGAGTCGGTAGGTGCCTACCACCTGTTTGGTATCGCCTTACCTATGCCTGGGTCGCATTCGCATGTCGCCTTACCTACCTCTTCGTTATTACGTTGATCCTGCAGTCCAGCTATACTCCTGTTTTACGCTACATCATCTAGATAATCAACTTCAAAATATGTCAAACATCCTGTAGGACGTAGATAGACACTAGTGTCTACCCAAAGCGTGTTGCACTTTTTGTCTACTAAACAAATCGACTACTATGACACCGTACATGCGTGTCTGTTTCACAGATTGCCTACCTACCTATAGAACATTACATACCAAGGTCCTTAGATAATTATCTACTTCTATCCACTAATGTCTATATCGGACTCTTCACCTTTCCAACTCGTCCCAGACAACAAGGTTTTTATTAGTCTATTACGTTGGGCCGCCCTTGCGACCTTCGGTTGTACGATTTCTACTTTCCCGATTAAAATGTCGTTACAATATTCTGTTACACGCAAGAATCCAGTTATCACTGGATAGACAGAAACTTGAAACTCGTTGCCGGCGATAATGTTGCGCCACAATTTCTTCCCAGCTCAATCGACAACTCTTTTTCCAGATTTGGGTACTTTTGATAAAGTTCTGTATTCTTTCGCATTGCCTTTTGCAACTCAAACGTTACCATATATTTTAAATATTTCCGTGGACGTTACGCATATCTCATTTTAAGTAGTAGTTTGAAAAATACTAAGATAGTTTTTGTCTTCCCTCCCTCCCTTTACCAAAATTCGTCCGATCCTGCTACTCCGTTACCCCTTTTATATTGATCTAGGTCAAGTGTCGTTCAGTTTCAACTAAGCCTCATATTTCACTTCATTAATCCAAGGACCGTAGGTATTTACTTGCTGGTAAATTACTTTTAACTTCACTGTCTGTCACTGATAAACTCTGTCTAGTGGATCGAGTCGAGTTTCATTGGACGCCATTTTATTGATCCCAACAACTTTTAATTTGTTACAATGTTCTACTGGTGATGCTTTGCCATCAATTTTAAAATGACGATAGTCATTATTCGACTTTAAATGAGACATAGAAAACGATTGATTGATTTCTGGTTATTGATATTTTTACCAAATAATCAGAAGTAAGAACTTCAAGGAATATCATAATTAACTATTTAATTCTTCATCTTGTTATCATCAGCATCGAAGTTGGCAGACTCTAAATTAATAACCATTTTATTTAGAAATACTCTAAAACAGAATAACAGATATTCTGCTACGTTCAGTCACATAACATCGAAGGCGAAGAATTAAAAAAAAAATTGATAACATTATACAATGATTTTTCATGATATTCTACTGTAATCGTTATCTCTATGAGTCATCGGATATCTTGTGCTGGATTACTATTATATGCTATAAGATTACGATACGAAGTACTGAAGACCCGCGCCTGATATACAGAACTACTTAATCAATAGCAAAATAAATGTAGTAGGAATTATTCTTTGTTATTGATGAGAATAACTATTATAAAATAACATTGATGATACTCCATAGTTATAATATTTCTATTGACTATTGTAACTTTAGTTTCGCTACTGGAAGTCTGGTCTGCTCGTCCGACCTCCATGCCAATTTTCAATTCCCCAACAGGCTGACAATGCACTTGTATCTCACCTGATGTTGCGAGTGTCCATGAGCACTTAAGCAGCACCGATTGAGAGGAGGAGAAGATTGCGTTTGCCGCCTACACCATAATACTGTGTTAATGTTTTAAATCTGAAAAATATTGAACATAGATAAATGGAATATTGTAGAGGTGACGTCTCTGATTGTAACGATCGGATGTTATGAAGATTAGCATCACTGAACTTTTTACTATTGCGTAGGCAGTTCAGATTTACAATCTCCATTTTTATCTCTTCATAATTCTTATCGTTCGTAAACGTTAGTACACTACTACTTGAAACAAAATTACTTAATGTTACTGATGAAACACTGATTTTATAATGCAATTATCTATATTACTACCCGACTACTGTGGCTGTGAATGCCCTAAAGATAGAATTTTCAAGATGTGTCCGAAACATGTCAGAGATGTCAAACTAAGTAACTAGAATCCAGACGGACATTACACTTTACTAGTTTAGCGTTTCGAAGCTACATAGGTACCTACTTTATTTCCCCAAAGACTAGGTAATTCTAATTAGAGACGAGTAGCACTTGACCCAAAGGAAATGGCATTACAGAAGTAAGGTAACACCGGCACTACCGTCCGTCAGGCCACACCTTCAAAGCACATTTGTCTCAATTGACTCGCAACACGTGGAACGAACACCGTTTATCTTTTAATTAAACTCCTGAACCAATAAAATTGTTAAATCAGTAAAGAAACGGTCGATAAGACGAGCATTTCATTTCTGCGTGAGACTTGTCTGCAAATGTTTGAGAAGTGCAACAAAAAACAATACCTAAACTGTTTACAAAATATTATGAAATTCCCAATTTGTTATTTTGAATCATCATTTTAGTCCGCTGAACATAGAGGTAGACCTCTCCAAATGATTTCTAAATCGGCCGGTCGGGGTCAAACTGCGTCCAGCGGCTTCGTCGATCAACAATTTGATTTCAATTCCAATACTACATGTACAGTATAAATGTAGAATAGTTAGCAGTTCAGTGATATTTTCGTAGTTTACTACAAAACGTAATATTGATTAATAACAGTATCATAGTCATTTTTCTTGTCAACATGTCAGTCAGATTATAACGGTTCACCAGTAGTCTCTGTCCTGATGTACATGTAATGCAGGTGCCTTGATGATGCTACTGACATGACGTAGACACCACGACACACATGCATGACAAACCGGATATCTCGCTAAATATTTACACACTAGCGTCTACACTATTATACGTTAAGTTTTTGTTCTATATTTAAATTTGATTTTTTTTTACCTTATGTAACAAGTTTTTATGTTCTCGTTCAGTTTTCAAATAATTTGAATTATAAATGGCCTGTTATTTGTATTGAATTTTTAATTAACCGGTGTGGCATCTCAATGGTGTTTCGATCGATGGCGCCTGAGTCAATTGATTGTTACAGTCCCCTCTCTACTTGATATTGATGATATTGACACGATCGCATTGTTGCAGTCTTCTTAGTTATTCGGTATTCCTCAATTTGCACTTGAATAAAGCATTGTGTAGTTAGCTACTTACTTTTTACTGGTTAAAAATTTTATAATTTGCGTTAATAATCCGATTAACTAATTCATTGTAATTTATTTAACTACCTAATTTATTGTAAAAGATTTAGTCTGGCTAGACCGGTGTAAGTCTACTTGTATTTTTACCAGAAAATAGAATCGATCAAATAAATTACTAATTGCAATTACATAATATACATTTGTATATTTATACTTTTGAAAAAGTGTAAAATACAGTAGGTACACTTGGGCTATGGTTAAAAACTCCATGTGATAATCCATCAATCCAGGCTAAAAAAATGTGTAATATTGTCTTCAAAAGCCAGTCCCCCCACCATTTTCACTTACATTAATTTGCATTCCACCCAGACAAAAACAATCTAACCCTGAAGCCTACTTGACCGATTTCAAGTAAAGGTAAACTCTTGTCCGACTGCCTTTTTGGTCTAAATTCAAACACCACCTATAGATACGATTTTACAATGAAATTTCTATCTAATTGTTTTCCAAATTATTATCTATAATAACTAATACCTTCCAAAACAACTGTTTTACCTGCAATACTAAGAATTCCAATTTAAAGTCAACATTTAGGCATGTTTGTGTACCTCTTTGAAGAGAAGGGTCCAAATATGTTCATACGGCGCCGTTTTCGACGCAGACGTTCTTAGGTACTGTTTAATTCTGTATAGGTAATGAAAATAAAATTAAAATCATTTCAAGGAAAAGTGGATAGTGGAACAGTGGATATGATCCCCTCAATTTTCTGTTATCCGATCTTCATCAAATTACAGAGATTAGGCAAGAAAACTCTTTGTAAAAGAAATAAAAAAATATTGACGGGTCTTAGATGCTTAAGAAAATGATCTTTATGTATTAATTTTCTTTATTTTGGTAATCAGCACAACAACACGAACAAATTATACGTGTAAAATAATTCAAAAGCAAGAACTTCACAAAAACTGTGACAGAACAGCTACTCTAGTATAATGGCTGCGACTTGTAGTTTTCGAGACAAGACTTAACGCCCTCCATATTTCAATATCCGTTGATGTAATTTTCGACTCAACGATCTAGATCCACGAACAAACAAACAATATAATTATACTCGATGGACGTAATAACTTTATTATATTTATTCAGCGGGTTATACGATTAATATCATTGCTATAATTACAACTTCAAAGGAGTGATTTCAAGAAACGTTCTTAACTGATTCCGGTAGCACAAATTCGAGGTAAACACACAGACAAACTTATTTGTATTGATATAATTTGTCGTCAGGTGTAATCTCTTACCAAAGGTCTAATAATATTTGCGCTTAGGAAACAATATTATGTAAGAAGGTACCCGAAAGTATTATATTCTGTAAGGTCTATTTTCGTAAACGGACACGGCAACAATAATTTCTGAAAGCATAATAAATTCTCATATTTACTGAATTTCCAGGTGGGTAGGTGCTTTTTAAATCTCAGCTTAGAAATAATGAGCCTCCGAATAACACGAATGTTGTTCTATTTCCATCATAAGCTTGTTCAATTAGACAATCCATACATTTTTAAGCTTCTTTTACGAGAACTGATAAAACTGTAGCGTTTAATTTTTCCCTGATCAAATGCCTCTTCTTATATTTGTGATCAATCGGTTGCTACACAAAATTGTTCCAGAAAAAAAGATGTTATCTATTTTATAATCATCAGAACAAGCGTTGTACGTCAATATGTTTAGGTTATGTTATTGATATCTTTTTAATTGTATACAACCCGTGTAACCGTTGTAATTGATAGGCAGATTTATCCGAATTACAGAGTGAACACGGCGTCGGTGACGGTTCGCTTCAAATGTTACGTAAACGTGTTTAGTAAAAGTAGTCACTTAACACTATGCGTGTCTCTGACTGTTTAAATAAGACGCGTTGTTAGTGGAGCGACCCTCGAGTCCCAAGTTATCTGCCGTTTTATCACCAGGGACCACTATCGGAGGTCAGAATGGCGCCCGCGCAGTCCGCTCTGTTTACAGACTCGATATGCGCACGCGTCGGTCAAATGATGAGCTAACTAGTTTGCACCGAATTGTTCACCTGACTATGTTCTCTATGGTCATTGACTCCGGTAATTATTTAATTCTTTTAATTATGAAACGCGAACGTCTTTATTTTAATTAGTCTTAATTTGGATTTGGAGTACCAAACTAGATATAAAGTGCGTCTTATTTAACTGTAACACAAATCTTTGCAAACGTCCAAAATATTTTAGGTGTGTCACACTTGGGAAGCAATTTTGTTTAAAGTAGATCCACCTTTAAGTATCTTTATAGTACGGAGACGAACTAAAATAAGCTTCACTTAAGCTAAGTGCTATTAAATATTTCCTTTGATATAAACAATTATACTTACTCCGATCCTCACAATAAATTCTTAAGAAGTCTCTATGTCAAGAGCCCCTGTTGCCGACGCCAAACGTGTTTGTTTATCTCTGTTGAGATCAGTTCTAGGACATGAACACTATTCGCTATTTAATTCTTCACCAAACTAATTTGCTGGACGTTCATCACGTATTTTATTTATTAATTAATATATAACAGGTTGTACAAGTGTTTATTAATAAAAGAAAAACAATCCCGTAAACGGTGTATGAGTTAACTGATTTTGACCACTGCAATGACTCACATAAATTAAAGCACTTATGAACATGAAAAACACGAGTAGCCACAATAATAAATATACAAAGTAGTGTTATCTTGTATCACTTGTATCTAATTAAACACAAAAGGGAAGCCAATGATAAGATAACCAATTTAGGTCCGACATGAATGAAGTGTCGTTGACCGGAGAAATGGGTCGGTCGAGCGTTATTGACAAATATCGTCTGATGTCCCAAAATGCATAAGAAATACAATACAGTTAAAGGGAATTGACCTCCATAACATTTACTTCCATGTTCACCCAAAAATTAACTGAAATAAGGTGATGAACGATCTATTGGCAGAAATATGTTAAAACTAGACCCTATTATGAATGCTTTGATTTTGCATCCAAATTATTTGATTTGATTCTATTAGGTATGTTTGTTGACCTACATCTGAAGGTTATAAACAAAGTTTTCTAAGTCTAAATTATTTAAATTAGATAATTAGTTGTTTTTATGATCAAAAAGCATTTCTGGACATGTGAGTTAAAAATCTCTTAGGTTTTAAAGAATTACATGTTTTATCTGTCTTGTATCGTATATTGTCTTTTTCTCGTGGTATCTCTTGAATTTGCTTTTAAGGTACTGATATTAAACGTCTCGTCCAGTAAGGATAAAACGGTATCTTCGACGTCATTAAATCCATATTACTGACCAGTTTATTCCTGCCATATGAATGTGATAACACATTATGTAATGCCCCATGCTGCGTCGCTAATGTAATTCGGCTCCAACTCGATATTAACTTTAATATTATCGAGCCCCTAATTTGTACTTTGATTAGCACTCTGTTAATACTGTCATGTGTGATTTTTAGTGATCGATTGTGATACACTTCCGCCTAAATTTTACGTAAAATTGGACACTGAATTTGCGATACCTTATTGTCTGGATTCTTAATTCGGTCGTCTTTAGGATTGAAATGTAATAACTCAATCTGGCTTTGCAAGATCGTTTACTAGATATTTAACATAACTTGTATTTTGGAACACATTTTAATTAGTGATAATATTATTAATGTTTTTCAGGTGACTTATAAGTGCACACATTAGGATCTTGAACTTACAAACTGCTTCCAAACATCCGAAAACTTAATATTACTTGCTAATCAAATGAATCCACTGTACACCACCACACACTTAATATAAAAGGAAAACAAAAAAATATGGCAAAAAATCATTGCATGGCACAAGACTTGTCATGGCTGAAAATAAGATATGACTTGTAGAAAAGATACTTGTACTGTGATGGTGGCATAATGCTACGATAAACAGAGAGAGTGTACAATACATAAAGACAAAACTAATAATTGTTCTAACGAATTAACACTTCCTTCATAGTATTTGTGGTGCTCGGTTAATCTATATTAATACAAGACTCCGTGTGGTAAATTACTTCGGCGTCATTAGCTAAGAATACGCTAGTTCATCTGGTACCCAATGAGTATATACCCGTTTAGCATAATTATTTAAGAACCTCCTGAAAGAATAATAGAAATTCGAAATTGTAATGGTCATCAATAAAATCTTAAAGTCTATTTTTATAATTAAAACTGTAGTTTATCCGAAGTACCTATTCAGGAAGGAAAATAGAGGAATTAAGACGTTGAAGGTTGACGAAATAATTATGAAACATCTAAAAGCCAAGGACACGAAATAAAACAGGTCAGACAAGACAATTAGAATGAATATAAACACGTAAATGTTAACAGGCTTGTGAATTGTCTGAAGAACTTGTGATTAAGTTAAGTTTCTGTCGCACAGATCAACTATTAACTACTAAGGTTAAGCAATGCTTGCAGGCCTTGCAACGGTCGGTGACCATTCGTGTCATTTGAATACAAATACGAGGCGGTTCATCGAATTAAAATACAAACATTTTCTATAATACCTACGAACAGTGAGAATCGCGAAAGACTAAAGGTACAATGCTATGATTCAATGACTGTGACGATCGAGTTGAGAAAAGGTCAATAGAAAATTATGATTAGAAATTAATCTAAAGCAATTTAAATGATCAATAACGTGACAGTGAAGTCTACTAATAAAATGCTTTAATAACACAATCCCCTGTTAACGTACCTATGATAACAACCTCTCCTATGTTATCTTAGCACTGAGGCTACAAGGTAAACAGAATGAGATTGAAACAAGACCTATAAATCCAAGAAACATTTCGATATCGACTTCAAAGAACCGTATTTTCAGAACGCTTTTTTCGTGAAAGCAAAGACTACTAATTGCTTTTTTTTGCCATGAAAATTATAATAATGTATTGAATGTAGTCAAACCTTAGACGGCTTCGCATTACTGAAAATAGGGATGTATTTATTACCAATGTTTATTACGCATTAATTACTTATTCCAAGTATCTATTATATGGTTTTTGGGCCCACATTTTGGAGAAATGAGGTAGTATATTAAAATATTAAAAACTTGTTAGTCTTGACGGCCTCCAATATTCTTATAGACTTAGGTTGCCTCAAGGAGACATTCTGGGTCCTATGCTAAAAAGCAAAATTTTATTAATTTAGACAAAAATACATTATAGCTTTTATATTGATTATGAAAATGTGTTTAGAAACAACTGCCGTCAGTTAGCGGTGTTCATGTTCTAAGAACTTCCGTATACGATGAGAATCGATAAAGAAACAACAAGAATACAAATAAAAAATATGTTAATCAATGATTTCCCTATAAAAAGTAGACACAATGGCTAACTTCTTACGGTTTTGTCACCTTGTAGTCTGTAAAGCTTGAACATTTTGTTGTAATAATAATCTTCAGTATTTAAAATTATTACATCAGAGTTTGATATAGGTACTTACTGCTCGTAACATTTGCACGTGATCTTTTCATGTTTTGATTTTTATAATTACCGATACAAATAGATAACTTGTCGATAACTTATCCCCTTTTAGGATGGTAGTTATTATTAAATTGGTTTTTTATCGCTTTTACAGCAATACTAAACTTAAAGTGTATTAATTAGTTAATTACCCACTTATACCTACTATGGTAAATTTAAGTTTCCTGATAAAATTTAATAAAGCTTATCGTGAACGAGTATTTTGACCTACAAGCCACTTGGACTCTGATTTAAAACCTGTAGGACAACATGGTTCGTCGGTTGCATGTTAAATTACCTCTTAATCATTCAATCTGATGTGAGTTGCCTCGCCAATAGAATTGGCCGTACGCACAGTCTGTCACTTGTGTTTGATTGCGCAAGCGCACTAGGCGGCACGGTAACAGAACGCACGTGGTCCTATATAGGAAACTAGGTGGAATATTGTAGATTAGGTACTTGAACACTATTGTTGTTTCCAATTTCATTAAGTAATGTAAACAATGGAACAGAAATAAATAAATGCAGATGCAGGTAATAAAAATGTTATAACAGAAAAGAAATTATATTTTCTCCAGACAAGTCTAAATATAATAATCATAAATTGTATATCTGAGAGTAAAGGCAGTCTAAACTAGATAATACAATTATGATACTTCCTGGCGTTAATATTTAAGAGATAAGACTTCGAATCACACTAATCGCCATTAGCGAAATCGCTTTTGTCACGAAATGATGTATCGCTAAAGAAAATCTAATTTAGTTAATGATTTATTTTCAGCCACAGAAAGCGGACGGCACTGAATTTTTGTGATGGATCTGCTGGGTAGGCGGTTAGCGCTCGTCTGTTTATTCTCTATCCCTCACTAATTGATATTTTCAGCGTACATGTGAGAGAGACAACAAGTTTATTTGTTGTCTGGTTTTAAAACATGCGAACGGCGCGTTCTAATCATCCTTGACCTTGTATGAATCAAGCTATCGCACTCTTAAGTAATTTGCAATTGATACACATTAGACGTTTACATTTAGAAAACATGTTAGACGAGGCTTACAACAATATTCCTAACCTTGGGAGCATGTTCAATAGCTACGTAGGGTATGATGAGGCTGACATACCTTTGTAAGGGAAAAGCCAATAAAGATAAAAAAAAAATTGCTACGTATTGTTCTATGAAACTTCTACATCATCTTTGTTTGTAAATATTATTTCAAAATTTCTTTTTATTTGTCATATCATTTTACTATGCTCATCCGACATTGACCAAAGCTGTTATTACCATCTAACTCTATTTTTGTGAGGAATCAAACTTAGGAATTGGAAAAGCTTCGCTTTCTGCCAGGTTTCAATGTAAAGGGTATGGCGTTGTAATTAAAACGAGCACATATGAGACATGACAACTTTCTCTGGAATAGCAAGACACCTACGATATCTCTTAACTTGCAGGTGATATACCAGTTGCTACTTTCCATCAAGCTTGGGCCAGTTTGTGAGCACCCAGTACTTCATATCTAAAAGAAACTTGTCATGACGACAAACTTAAATGATGCAATGATGAAAGGGATTTCTTTAAGACGTGTTTTAAATTATAACACAAACGTAACAACTCGAAGACTCACATCATTGTGACCAATGTAATGCGTAAAATTATCAATTCTTAAATCCTAAATGATCCTTATAAAATAATTTTGATAGAATCATCCACCCATTTCAATAACTACCTACATATTTACTCGTTCGTATTATTTGTCTGTTCAAATTTTCGTCCACTTCAATTATTCAAGTGACGAGCGAGAATTCGAGTAGCGATTGAGAAAGACATTTTCATGGCTCACAGACGCTTGACGACAAACAAACCTTGGCCGCTCGCTTACCTAAATAGATTTATTATAAAGTTAGTAAAACATTCTTGGTTACCTACTGATTCAATTCAAATGTGTAAGTTGGAAATGTATCATAATTACGTACAGGAAACCAATAGGTACAAAAAAAGTAGAATACATTTATGACCAGCACGTGTTCCCCCACGTCTTTCACTATTTACATGTTTTCATTGACGCCATTTTGGATCGTCCATATTTATTTAATACATAATGATCAATTGTTACTTTTAAATTGATTCTAATACACTTAGTTACAATTCTTTCTTTTGTCTGTTTATTTTGGGTGTTAATCCATTATTAATTTTATGTTATTGGACGGTTGTGGTAGGTAAGTGCTTACGCATTCCCCATTAGCATTGAAGTCGTTGAATTATTATATTCGTAACCAGAAAAACCTCTGCATTATCAATGCTATTATATCGTCTTCATGACAACGTGTATAGCGAGCACTTCTCTGAAACCTGTATGTCATCTACCTACAGTTTCCAACCTAACAAAGCGGTATTCAGAACTTTCTTCTGCTGTCTAGGCAACACCCTCTTAACCTTTTTAATATTTATAAGGGCCATTAAAAAAAGTTCTTTCTTTAAAAACACAACTGGAATCATTATTTTTTCATCTTTTGGAAGTGCGTTGCCTCCTTCCAGTAAGTTCAAGTCTCGTGGGTTTAAGAGTAAGTCTACACAATAAGATTTTCTTGTCAAGTATTCTAATTCTATGCGTGTTTTCGTACAATGTGTTTTTTCCACTAAACAAACATTGAGGCTTCCCGAGCAACTTAGTCAGTACATTATTTTCGCAACTTTGTTTATTCTTTTGTATTTTGGTGCCGTATCATATCACGCGTTTCTTTTACAAACACAATCCATATCTTTGCTACTAATTAACATTATTTGGTTTCCCTGAAGCATTTGTTTATATTTTTGTGTAAATTGCACTATAACGTTTTGACATCAATGTACGCAGGGTCGACAGTGTTAACTGTCGACCCCATTTATTATCTAGTTACAAATTGAATGTAGTCTACAAGGGACATAATCGGAAGTAAAAAAAAGTTGATGATTTCGGAATTACCTTAATTTCACAGTTCATGTGACTTAATTTTCTTCTAATCAACCATCGTGAGTCTCATTATAATCTACATAGAATTCTCGAGCCATTTTAATGATACTAATAACAGTTACCGATGAAGCAACTTGTTCGGAAACACGACATGTTCCCGTCCATTTCGGTCCACACTATTCAAATTAGAATGCGGTTAAGAATCCATTTGTTTTCCAAGGTACCAAAGTACCTTTCTGTTATTGACTTTGTATTTCTTGGCAAATGTTTCGTGTCCATGGAGAGTTGAAAGTTCCAATTTCTTGCGCAACAGTTCAACAATTATTCTGGGACTATAAAAGGCTTAAGTTGATTGCAATTCATGCAATATATGGCTTCCAAATTGTGAAGATAACGCATGACTTGCATGTTACACATATTAGAGATATCGCTAACTTACTGCGACAACAGCGGTCGCCAAATCGTTATCAGCGAAATTCACTTGTTTGACTTTACACACACTTATCATATCTTTAAATAGAGATTATAATGGTGACAGATAATTACTGACAAACCACGCATTTTGGAGTAAAATAGAGGCTGATAACATTTTGATATTTGATAGGAATGACGACATTGTACTAGCTAGATCAAGTATGGATTATGCTGATGCATGCCCTGCCGCTGTAGATTATCAGGTAAACAAACATGGCCGCTTTGTTACTATTCGAAATAAATTTAAATATTGTAAAAATGAATAGAAAAAAGTAATTTCTTATTCGGAAGTCTATAAATATGTAAATTGTGGATCGATTGAGTAGCATTTAATACTGATGTGTAGATATTTTTATACTTTTCATTGTATCCCTGTAATCGTATGATGGTCTCATGATTTTTAACGACTGAAGTTTTGACGTTGGTACTTTTAACGTTTTTTTAAAGCTGGTTAATATTTGTGGAAAATTGGTGGAAACAGATGTAAATTTTAAATACAATACTTATTTTTTATTCCTAATATTACTAATTGAATTTGAAGTATTAGTGAATATTAATATAGTTAGTGATAACCAGCATCATTTCAGAATTAGTACAAGGGTTACGTATAGATGTTCTATGTATTCACAGATCGATTGTTAAAGTTACACTAACCTCAAACTAGATCCTAGACTCTTACATAACGCCCAAAAACCCAGAATGACACACCCCCTACATTATGTAACACAAAGTACAAATACTAACAAAATTACGTAATCATATTGGTACGTATGTAGATAACAATGTAGATATTATATTTTGTAGATACTACATACACCTGCTGCCGTATCAGCAGTCCACAAAAATACCGTCACTTCGAAATTACACAACAATTTTATAAAGTAACTAATTACTTCCGCGCAGTTTTACCCGCTCTGCTTGGCTCCTATTTAGATAAATAGGAGCCAAGATTAGCGTGATGTTTTATAGCCCATAGCCTTCCTCGATAAATGAACTATAATAACGCAAAAACTATTTTTCAAATCGGACCAGTAGTACCAGAGATTAGCGCGATCAAACAAACAAAATCTTCAGCTTTATATAGAGGTAGTAGTATAAGATTCTACTTAGGTACTATGGTTATAATAAATCTAATTGCCACTAACTACAGTACCTATACATATAATAAAATCGTAGGAAAGTGAAAGAATGCTTTGGGCGTCATCTACAGTCGATACCGAATCCAAAAAAATGTGGTTTTTAGAATTTTTGTCTGTTTGTCTGTGTGTATGTCCGGGATATACTCAAAAAGTGCTGCATGGATTTATTTCAAATTTTGCATGAATATTACTGACAGGTCGGGTCAACATATAGGCTACATATTATCATGCTATCAACTACGGGGGAGGAGCTGTGAATCACTATTTTCAGCTACTACTGTAATAATCAGTTATGAGTTTAACGTAGTTTGTAAATGGCGAGACAAACCGTTGTGTAAGAGGTTTCATATTCTTGAAATAAGCTCTTTGCAATAATTCTGTTTATATGCAAAACACCCTTTAAACTTCGTTCAGGTTCCAAAACAGTCTTTTATACTCAAGGTAAAAGTTTGTTCTTATATGGAAAATGTTATTCTTTCAATCAATTTATGTTTCTAAAAATAAAAATCCCGGGCAAGAAAAATTAAGGAAACAGTATTTGTAAGGAGGGACACCTTAAAAGTTTTTAATTGTAACTATGAAATTCAACCAGGGGAAAACCAAAGCTATTGAAATTTGAACTTCTGAAGTATCAAGGGCCCTAAGTACATAGCTTTTGCTCGTTCTTCAGTAATAGTGACCTACATTTTGGAACGATGAAAACAAATTACTAAAGCACTAAGCAATATTATGACATTCTTCGGTATTATTTGCATATTTATACTTTAATGATTTGACTTTTCCTTATTTATATGTATTTTTGTCATAAGACTTGTGTGTGTTTTCATCAGAACCCGTATATGTATTAATGGGTTTCTCGTTTAAAATGCATCGTATTTCTTTTTTATCGAACTGGCAGTCCTAGAGATTGCCGAAATCAAACACTTCAGCTTAATTACATTATATTAGGCCTGCCATCTTGAACTATTGTATCAGTATCGTGTATTATATTTAGCGTAATAATAATTTCATGTAGTTAATTGTGCACAAAACTATTATCAAGAGGTCTTGGATCTCTACCAGTGCCTTTATCTAATCAGCATTTATCTCCAGGCCTTGACTGTCACATGTTTTGCCCGCAGACCGACTCCAAAGCACGATAATTTTGGACTCATCAACCGAAATAGAATTTACTGGATACACGCATAATTGTAGGCTGTGTTTGTAAATCCATTTATTTCTAGAAACACGTGGTTTTAAATATTTTTTAGTTTCCCCAAAACAAAAGGCATCTAAGTTTTAAACTTTAAGTTCCTTTTATGCGATACGATGCAATGATTTCATTATAGTATTCAAAAAGATCTTTAAAGCTGTACGGGGTGTAAGGTCGTAGGTAGATATCAAACGCATAAGTGACCGTAAAAGTTTATTGTTCATAAGAAGTTCAGAGCACTTTCTTAATGTTAATGTTTAATGTTAAAAATGTTAGAAATGTTAATGTTTATGTTATATGATGAATGCACCCGTTCTGTCCGCGATCGACAAGTACACTAACGTGTCGTATGTTCATGTTAATACAATACATGAAAACTGCTTCGCAAGCAGGTGTTCGGGTTTACACCGAACATATTCCGGGGCGGCGTAAGTTAGGATGAGATATTAGTTTGTTTAATGCTGTTGTTCCTTCCCAGTAAGGCGACATGTCATAATAAATTACTAATGTCCATTTATCGCGAATTAAATTCATTTTAGCCACTGAGTCAAAATATAAAGACTGTTCTTTTCTTATTTTCATAATGTTATAACTCCCATACACCGTGTTTGTTAATATTGTTATAAATAATAGTAAGGTCATAGCCAATGATGCGAAATTAATTCGACCAGGTTTGATTGAGCTTTGCGGTTTTGGCTCGTTTATCTCTGGTTCCTTAGCGTCTGACACGTTCATGGGTAACAGAGAAAGTTTGATAACGGGTCTCTTTATGATTCCGTTTTTAGTTTTTAGTGAGACGACTCGAACCAAGCCGTCCTTACCCGGGTGGAGTTCGACCACTCGTCCCATAGGCCATTTTCCAGTAGGTATATTGTTTTCCTGAAGTATAACTAAATCACCTATTTTCAAATTCGGCTTTGGTCTCAACCATTTACTTCTTACGTTTAATTGGCAGAGATATTCTGTTTTCCATCTTCTCCAAATATCCTCAGATATTTTACGAACCAAATACCAACGTTTCCTTGCATCATTCTCTGTTTCGATAATTGTTAAACCTGCTCGGCCTGTTAGGAAATGAGCTGGAGTTAAACAGTCAATATCTTCTATGTTTTCTGATAAAGGACACAGTGGTCTGGAGTTGAGGCATGCTTCCAACTGAGCTAGGATTGTGGAGTATTCCTCGAATGTGAGCTTTTGCTCACCAATGACTCGCTTCAAATGAAACTTGAGGCTCCTGACGGCTCTTTCCCACAAACCCCCTGCGCTGGGCCAAGAAGGGGCGTTGAAATGCCAGTCGATGTTGTATTCTATTACTTCTGTTAATAACTTGTCATTAAATATTTGTTTTATCTGTTGATACTCTTGTTGTAATAGGTTATTAGCTCCGACAAAGTTTGTACCTTGGTCACTATAAATGTGACGTGGAGCTCCTCGTCTAGCTGCCATCCTCTTTAAAGCAGCCAAGAAAGCAGAACTTGTTAGGTCGGACACTAGTTCTAAGTGTACGGCCTTGGTGACCATACAAATAAAAATCGCCACATACCCCTTGGTTGTTCGAACTCCTCGCCCTTTGTTGGCTTTAATTTCCACAAAGCCCGTATAGTCAACGCCACTGTGGAAAAATGGAGGCGCCGGGTTACTTCGTTCCTCAGGAAGGTCACCCATTAGCTGTTGTTGTCTTTTTGTATCATGTTTTCGACAAATGATACATGTTCTTATTTGTTTCTTTGTAGTGTTGATTCCCCTCGTTATCCAATATTTTTGTCGCAATTTAGCTAAAGTCACTTGGGGTCCACCGTGAAATGTTAATAGATTTGCTTCATTGATAAGAAGTTCTGCTAATCGACTTTTATGATGAACGATTTTGGGATGTCGCATCTCCTCGTTTATGTTGGCATGTTTTAGTCTTCCACCTACGCGTAACAATCCATCCGAATCAATAAATGGATTTAAATTAAGTAACAGGCTTTTAGAACCTACATTACCTTGTTTATGTAAATGTTCTATATCTGTTCCAAAGTCTTTGTTTTGCATAAATTTTATCATAATTGTTTTCGCTTCCCGTAACTCTTGCAATTTGAGATAGTCCGGTAGTTGTTTACGATGATGTTTAGGAATGATAGCGCGGCGTATCCATGCTAACACTCTTGTTATTTTGTTTATATTGTTAAATCTATCAAATAATTGTTCGATAATGTTCGGAGTTGTTTCTTGTACAATGTTTATTTGTTTCTGAAAAATCTTAACTTCTTCATAATTTTCGAATTGTTGATGTTCAGGTTCATTTTCTGGGTTCCAGCTTTGTAGCCATTGTGGCCCATGCCACCATAACTTATGATTCACTAATTGCGAAGGTAATAGACCACGGCTGGCGCAGTCTGCTGGATTTTCCGACGTTTTTACATAATGCCAGCGTTCAGGAGGTATTACTTTTGTTATTTTGTCCACTCTATTAGCTACGAATACCTTCCACCGATTTTGATCACCTTTAATCCAGCTGAGAGCCACCATGGAATCGGACCAACCGTATATTTCTAGCTTGTTTGTTACTGATTGTTGTATTTTAGATATAAGTTTAGATAGTAAGTATGCACTGCTCAGTTCTAGTTTCGGTATTGTTAAAGCCTTTTTATGCGGTACAAGTTTTGATTTAGCAGCTATAATTATTACATCTGATTGATGTTTTATACGTGCATATGCGACACATCCATAAGCGTCCGTTGATGCGTCGCAGAATGCGTGGATTTCGATAATATCGTTTTTGTTATTTCTAAACCATCTTGGTATCTCACAATCTCGTATATTGTGAATATCCTTCTTAATAGAGTTCCATTCGTTAATAATGTCATCCGATACTTCGTCATCCCATTGTAAATTATTCTTCCATAATTTTTGGAAAAGTAATTTTAATTTAGTTGATAATGGTGTTAGCCATCCTAACGGATCAAATAGCTTGGATATCTCGGATAATAAGTTACGTTTTGTTGGTTTAGATAATTGTTTAGCAAAATCAAATCTGAAGAAAAAATTGTCTGTTTTTGTATCCCAACAAAGGCCCAGAGTTTTTGAAGTAGATTCTGATTTCAAATTAAATACAACGTCTATGATTGTATCTTCATTTTTTGGTTGGTGTAAGTGTTCGATCAGTTGAGGTTCATTGGAAGCCCATTTTCGTAGGTTAAATCCTCCTGATTTTAACAGCGAAATTAAGTCATTTAATAGACTTTTCCCTTGTTCAATTGAATGAAACCCATGGACCACGTCATCCATATAGCAATTGTTATCTAATATGTATGATGCATCCGGGAATGTTTTTTGTTCGTCAGCAGCAAGTTTCTTTAATGTCATTAAAGCCAAAAATGGCGCTGCTTTTGTTCCATATGTTACTGTAGTAAGTTGATAAGATTTTATAGGTTGGTTAGAATTGTTTCGCCAAATTATTTTTTGCAGATGTTGATCCAATTCGCTTACCTGAATTTGCCGATACATTTTTTCGATGTCAGCGGTATATGCGAATGGATATTGCCTCCACTTCAGTAATAACAATTGCAAATCTTGTTGGAGGTTAGGTCCTTTATGCATTAAATCATTGAGGCTGTACCCAGTTGATGTGCGAGCGGACGCATTAAAAACTACTCTATATTTCGTGGTGGTTGATTCCTCCCGTTGAATACCATGGTGCGGTAGATAGCAGTCTGGTGTAATGTTATTGTTAAGTGCTAATTTCATGTGTTTTAATTCTAAATACTCGTTCATAAATGTTTTGTAATGTTGTGACAATGTTTCTGAGCGCTGGAATTTACGCTCTAGGCTTCGGAACTGTGCCAAGGCCATTGGCTTTGATGAACCTAATTTGTTTTCTATATTTTCTTTCATGGGCAAACGCACTTCGTATCGTCCATCTTCCTTTCTGCTTGTAGTTTTCAAAAAGAAGGAGACACATTCTTGTTCTTCCACAGACATGTTTGATGGCTCTGTTATTTCTTCTACCTCCCAAAATTTGTGTATGTCCTCCAAATCATGTAAGACAACATTACACCGAAATGTTTTGTTATTGCCCCCACATAATATCCACCCGAGGTGGGTTTGTTGAGCTATAGGTTGGTATGGGTCAGATCCCTTAATTATACCTTCCATGAGAATGTTAGCATAGACTTCGGCCCCAAGTAGCAAGTCCACAGGTTTACTTATATAGTACTCAGGGTCCGCCAATTGTATGCTTTCAATAAAAGACCAGGAGGGCTTGTTAAATGTTTGATTAGGGAGATTTTTGAGGAGATTGTTCATAATTAGAACTTGTGTTGAGAACTTATAGTCGCTGTTAGTTGATTTGCATGTTATGTTGAGCATTCCTTTGCAGGTATTTTGTTTTTCACCCACTCCGAGAACGGTACCTTTACATTTTTGACGCTTAATTTTTAACATCTGAGCAGCCCTTTCTGTTATCAATGATATTTGCGAGCCCTGATCTATAAGAGCTCGCATGACATGGTAAGTACCATCAGCCGCTATTACGCTTACAAGCGCTGTTGCAAGCAAAATTTCCGTGTTACCATCCTGGGAAGCATTCGATACTTTCCCACAGTTCGTATCACTTTTAGTAACTTGAGAGGTTGACTTAATAAAAGCGTCATGTAATAATGTATTATGAGGAGCCATACATTTGCGACATTGTTTTATTGAATTGCATTGTTTACCATTATGGCTAAACAAACAATTTATGCACACTTGCAATTTCCTTGCCGTTGCAAGTTTTTGTTCACAAGGCAATTCTAGGAAAGTTTTGCAATTGTACAATCCGTGTTCACCGCTGCAACGTGGACATTTGATCCTGGACACGTGAAACGATTTTGTTTGATGTTCGCGATTCTCATAATTATGTTTGTTTAATGTTTGATTTAAGTTATGTTTCTTAAAGTTTGTTGATGATTGAGACGAAATGTTAAAACCACCCTTATGGTGGGAGGTATCTTGTTTACGACGAACTGATTCTAAACTAATAAATTTAGTTTCCAAGAAATCTAAAAATTCTTGTAGAATCGGTAGCTCTCGGGAATTTTTGAGTGACTCAATATAGTCGTAATAGGAATCAAAGTCCAATTTTTGGGATAAGATGTGGACTACCATCGGATCCCACGTACTTATATCAATATCCAAATTACGAATAGCATTAAGGCATTCTAATGTTGTATCATGTATTTTCTTAATTTGTGGCAATGATTGCTGTTGCATATTAGGAAGGCTTAAGATTGTATTTAAGTGGGCAGAGAATATTGCCCTTTTATTGTTGTATCGGTGTTGCAGAATGTCCCAACATACAGAATAATTATCCGAGCTAATAGATAAATGTTGGATTAACCGTTCGGCTTCGCCTTTGACCTTGCCCTTTAAAAATTGCATTTTTTGGGCATTCGAAAGCGCAGGATTATTGTGTATGGCTTCTTGAAACAAATCTTTGAAGGACATCCATTGGTTGAAATTGCCGTGAAAAGTAGGTATTTCTAGTTTAGGGGTAGACTTCTCCCTATGAACTACAGACCACATTTTAGTATTAATTGCCTTTTTTAAAGTGTTGAATTGTTTTTCGTGAGATAAATAACTTTCTTCGTATTCTTCGTTTTGATCAATTAATTCAGAATCAATTTCCCAGTGAAGGGAATCTATTGTAGACCACCTAGTTTGCAATGTTTTAAGAATATCTTCAAATTCCCATTTGTCCGAAATATGCTCTAAATTAATGTTTGAGACAGTTCTAGAAAAAGCTTTAAAATTAGCTGCCTGCTTACGCAGTAAATCGTTTGATTTGTTATTTGTGCCTTGATTCACCAGCCATGCGGGACGATTTGTTAAGCTAAATGCTTTTGTTTTATGTTCTTCTCTCGACTGCTGTTCTGTTGATGACTGCTCCGTCTCCGACTTCATTTCTAACGACATACTCTCGGTAGGCTGATCGTGACCTCCACTGCCAGACGGAGCTTCCAGCAACTGTTGTTGCATCTCATTGATTAATGTTCTCACAGCTTTATACGATTTTAAAGTCTTCTCAAATTCTTGTTTTGTAAAATAAGCATGCGTCGAGCTTATTTCCGTAGTAAGGCGATCATGATTGTACTGGAATTCTTTCCAGTAATCATCTAAATTATTTAAACATCTTTTAAGATATTCAAATGTTCGTCTTTGTTGAGTTGTTTTCTTTAGATTAATACCGATTTTTTCAATGTTAATGGCGAGAGCTAATTGAGAATCGTATAACTCAGCCATGTTTTTAAGTTAACTGCGTAAGTCTTCCAAAGCAAGAGTTAATAATGGAAAGATCTTACTTGTTTGCTGTTATACCACCGTCAGGATTCCGATGGCCAAGGAACGAGCACCAGCGCTGGACATCACTTTAGTCCTCACAATACGCACTTACAAAGTTCACACCACACTCGCGTTCACTTTCGGCTCGCGAGAGATCCGGCTCGAAGGACCATTATGTACGGGGTGTAAGGTCGTAGGTAGATATCAAACGCATAAGTGACCGTAAAAGTTTATTGTTCATAAGAAGTTCAGAGCACTTTCTTAATGTTAATGTTTAATGTTAAAAATGTTAGAAATGTTAATGTTTATGTTATATGATGAATGCACCCGTTCTGTCCGCGATCGACAAGTACACTAACGTGTCGTATGTTCATGTTAATACAATACATGAAAACTGCTTCGCAAGCAGGTGTTCGGGTTTACACCGAACAAAAGCATTTTAAGTTATAACTGATTTTGTATTGTTAATGACCATATTTTATTAGCCCTACCACAGCTAGTGGTACAATATCTTATGTTGTCACTACTCAAACCAAAACACTCGATCAAATCATAACAGAATCTGGTATTCAACCTGTGGTACACCTGACACTGTTTTAATCCTCGCGTCCGCTACGCCTAAGTTATTATAAATACTCTACAAATAATGTGAGTGACTGCTCAAAATATCCGCAAGTTGACATTTTAGAGAGTACAACGACCTAACGACCGATAAAAGGATATGTCCTATTGTAGATTGTACAGACATGCATCACAGCAATTACAGACTTATTAAGTTTACATTGTATTACATAATGACCTTTGTTTCCTCTAGCTAAGTTTTACTTCACTACTTACTCGCCCTGGTTTTGCACGATATTTCCTCACTTTCCCGGTAAATTCCATTTTCCTTGTGACAAACTCTGTCCTGACAATAAAACAATAGAAACGAATTATTCAATTACATTCAGTCCTTCAGAAGCTCTACCAGGACAAATTTTTATTTATACAGATATATTTACATAACAGAAATCATATAAATGTTTAATGTTTTCAAGTTCTTGCGATCAATTAGAGGGTTTAAGTATGATTGGCGGACGAACTGAGACCCGAAAATAGACTGCCGGTGCTTCTGAATTTCTGACCTTGTAACTAGATTATTAAAATATGAAATATGAATAACCAACCTTTATTTTATTTCTGCTGACACGCTACCGAATTTTAAAAAGGCTGTAGTGAGATTATTGAGTGACCATAATACGTAGATTTTTAATATGTACTTAGATTTTTTATTTCAGTTTTTTATTTTATTTTATATTTTAATTTTAAGTATTTCTTAGTTTTTATTTTACTTTCCAATTATTACAAATACTGATAAAAGTGTCATCGTTAGACTACTGTACATGTTGTGACACCTTAAAATGTTGTGCATTTAAAATTTATTACAATGTAAGTGCTTAGATATAAGACCTAATGTAGCAACTACTGGTTGTCCATATTTATAAATAAATAAATAAATAAGTTCCTAACCACTGATCATTGTCTGGTAGCCGGTATTCAAACAAGTTTTCAGTATTTAAGATGTCTTACATAAAATTATTGTATAAGATGTTGTACAGTTAGCTTTATTTGACTATATATTTAACAAACAAATTGGGAAAACATGACAAGAAACACTTTTATACGTTTTTGGGATAAGGATAAGAAGAAAGATTGTTCTATATACAATCGTACCTATATGTATAGTGTAAGCACAAGCACTCAGTTTGTATAGCTTCGGTGATGAGTAAATTAGAACGTCATGAACATTTGGTAATTCGCCAAAATGTACTTAGACGATTTTCATTTACGATTATGGTTACGTTAAATGGATTTCCTTTACCTTGATGCAATCAATGTTAATATTATAATCTTCTATAATCAGTTAGGAACTTGACAGAATCTGTTACAATGGGACTGAAAACAAGTGGACCTTTTGTAAGTTCGCCGTAACATGACCCTTCGTGATACAACTGTTATGCAACAGATACAAAATGTACGCACAATTCTATCTATAATCAGCCTTTTCGTGCGATTAACCACTATGTGACATGCACCGCTAATTCAATGTAAATTAATCAACTAAACAAAGTCTAAATCATTATGCAATAAAACCTTATTTGTAAATAGTTTCCAAGGTATATAAGGAAATATGTACCTCTATAAATGCATAGTTAATCCAGTAGTGATTACAATTCCCAACATACTGGGTTAGCTTCGCATCAGTTATTTGCAAATCTAATGTTCTGAAATTCGAGTGTAACGCCCGTTGTGAACTTTACAAGGCTACTACTACATTTACATTGAATTTTGTATAAATAGGGGTACTGTCGTAGCTGTGTGGGTGTCTGCGGCGTACGCGCATCATTTGCGCATTATTTTGAAACATTCAGCGTTTGGTGCAGGGCTCTCACGTGATTTTTGTAATTAATAAATACATGATTTATTTATAATTAATACTTTCCGTAATGTGGATTAATTAAGCATGGCTAAATAATTGATTTTTTTTTAACTGCAAGTCACAACTGACAACGAGTGTCCTTCCTTACATTATGTAATGCAACGGTCTGTATGTAGATGTAAGCACTAGATCTGTATGTTTTATCTAGCTATTTACATTACTAGGAATTTATGACTATTGTTGACAATTAATGAAGCCTATTTACCCGGAAAAGGGAGTATTATGACTTACTACTACTGTTGTGGACACGAGGCGATAGGATTATATATAAATAACGTTCTTACATGCGTTTTAATTATACAATTACAATTATTATATAACAATCTGCGGTACACAAACAAGACTCATCAGTGAATGTTGAAAAACGGCACAAGTCTCACTTTAATTAAACAAATCGTACTAAACTATGTAGGTAGGAGCTCCTGGCTTCAACCATTGTGGCAAACAAAGTGCTTAAACATAAAGTAATTTACCAATATACCGTAACTGGCAAAAGTGAATTTATTATTAGGATACACGTTCCTGTCCCCACAGAAAACAGTAGACGTAATAATTACTTCGTCGCTTCAGTTAGGTAGGTACCTACTCAAAATGTGTAATTTTATCTAATTTGGTTTCTCATACGAGAGAACACCACTTCCCGCTAACTTTTGTCACTTTTCTCCAATTATTGACTTAAATAAAACCTCGGGTAAAAGTCAAAGTCTACCACATATATATTTTCTTAAAAGTGCCTAGATATTCTATATTTCTATGTTGATACACAATTTGAGAAATCTCCCATCCCAAGATTAGTATAAAACTAACAAAACGTCGCACGATACAACTTTGTATAATTGTTACGTAATTAGGAATCCAGTTCTACTATACAGATATTACAGTCGGTATGTAAGAACAAGAAACGAAAATCAAACATTATCATGCGACTGAGTGTGTAAACTTGCTACTGAAAACTAGGGCTGGCAATCAGTCTAAGGCAAATCTTTTATTTCAGTTATACTAAATGTGATACTTTTGAATCCATCCACGGTTAAGATAAATTATGTGAAATGAAAAAGGTAATTAAAGTTGGTCTGCTTACATCTCCTAAACTGCTGCTCTGATTTTGATGCTTCAGTGTAGACAGTGGCGTGCACAGGTTTTCGAGACAGGGTAGGCAACTAAATATCGTATGATTAAACCCCTCCCCCCCCCCGCCGGTCATAGAATCATACTCACACAAGACAGGTACATGTACGTACATAATACATTTTGAAAAATGCGTTCAAGAATATTGTGGTGTATTCTTTCGCCAAATTACATACACTGACATCTCGCGTATTTTTTGTGAAGTACTTCATCACCTATTGATTAAGTCAACATAACTTACAAATAATGAAGGATCTATTATTTATTTTAATAATGAAGCATAAATTTGATGAACCAAATTTCATTATGGAATTGTTAAGTTTAATCAATCTGTTCAAAATCATAATATATTACGAATTTAAGAGCGTAGGTACCTACATTATGTCAACAAACAAAACAATAACAAGCGCAGCCGGCTGTGGCCGACCTGAGTCTATGCGGTACATTTGTTATTATTACATTACATAATTATTAATAAGAATTAATATGTGAACCAGTACAACCCGAAGTCTAAGTTGATATTTTTAAGAATTATCAAACAATAAACAAGAAATCAAATAACAGATCCATTATAGTAAGTACATATTTACATTACCTACCTTTTACTTGGGTCAATTCTCGTAACTCGAGTACACCTCTGCCTATGGTCATTACCTGAATCTAGTCCTATAAAGGACATTTTCTTGCGAAATCTTACTGTTTTTACTTTCAACAAACACATAAAATTACCTATTATTCACACAAACTTCACAATCGAATAATATAGGTACTTGTACTAGAAACTGATAAACAAATACACTATTTGAAAAACCTACACATACTACTACACATTTATGCAACTTTATGTTTAAAACTATTTCCTAATAATTTAAACGAAAACATAAACAAAGCGATCGCACATCACATGAAAACAATATGGCCGAAAACATTGGAAATGAATTGAAGTCATTACCAATAGTCAATTGAGTGTTTATTATAATAAAAATGTAGCTTAAAAATTAAGGTAATGCAGCGTTTAATTTCAAAAAAACAAAGTTTAATTTAGTAAGTCAAATGAAATTGCATCATCGTCTTAAACCAATATTTCATACTAAAAAACATTCATTCATAAAATTTGAAACGTTGTAATGGCGCCATCTTGAAGTTTCAATAACTTCCTTTTAACTTTTATAATAATAAAGACAACTCCTCGTTTAAAATTTCTAAAAACCAACAAATCGTAAAAAATTTAAGCTTTAATTAAAACACTTAAAACATATTTGTTAAATACGCAATTATAAAAATACATTCGCATTATATCGAACGAGTTCAGAAGTTTCAACAAAAAATTCAATAGATGGCGCTGGTGTACTCCATTCATCAGTACTTTACGATATACAGATTTTATCAATTTAAATCCTTTTATGATTTAATTGTTTTTAAAAATACAATAACTTGTTGCTGTTTTATTGTTTTAGAATTCTTAATAAAATACGATCGTTTTCCAAGTGATGAACAAACGGTCCTCTAATTTTTTAGTTGCAAACATTTTGTCAAGCAAAAGGAATCGTGTAATATAATTATGAATGGTTATTCTGTACCGTGACCATGGTCGTGAACTTCACGCATGCGCGGTGCATACTTTTGGTACATTACTTTCGTGACGTCACAACTAGCAGCCAAGATTTAAGGAATAGCAGCGCATGCGTGGTGCGTGCGTGGCGCATTCATTGTTTTACAAAGGCGCGTATTTATGTTAGCCGTTTTTTTACAAACTTTTATTATATTATTGAATTTTAATAAACGCGTTTGTACATTTTATGTATGTTATATATTCACGATATTTATAGGTAGGCAAAGCCTTTTCGTCTATATGGACTGCACGCCACTGAGTGTAGAGGTGGATATGGATAGATATCTGGAGATAACTAGACCAATGTTTTGCAAATGGGAACAGTTCATTTAAACAATACTCATGCCGTGTGCAAAAGTTATTTAGAGGTATATTCTAAGTTTAATTATCACGACTCTGCAGATGCGAACGTAAACGTAATACGTCAAGTTCATATCTGATATTTTTTACCACGATATGATCAACGATTTGATATGAAAATTTGGACACACCTTGTTCCTAGGTGATGAAACTTTTCATATTAAAACAGACTAATTGTAACGTAAATGTGGCTCTTTTATAATATTAAGTTGAATAAACAATACTTTACCATCATTGGCATCAGGCTTTTACCATGGGCGTAACCACACTGGGGCACTTGCCCCACCCTGGGCCCTGGCTCTGACCCATAAGGTGTCTGATTAAACAATGTTTTTTTTACTAACTCTAACTAACAACATCAACAATCATACTATCCATAAGTAATTACACAAAAAAACTGTCGACTGCGAAAAGAGCGCGATCAAAACAAAATGCACGCTCGAGTTCCCGAAAGTGCGCGGTGCGCGCGTCATTTGAAAGCGAGCCGTATTCCCTAAAAGAATAGGTACTATATGGCGTAGTGAGCCGAGCCATCCATCACCGCGCGGTCACTCATTCCCGCCCGCGCCCCGCGAAGCGCAGACTAAAATCTCTATGGCTCGTGGCGCGATTTGTATTGTTTGCTTGTTTTGTTTAATTTTCTAGTTGATCTTAATTTTAATTTTTGTAAATTAAGTGATACTTTCCCAAGCGAGGCTGAGATGTGGTATAATTTGTGGGAAGAAAAAAATACGGACATTAATGCATTGAAGGACCATGGAACTGGTAGATGTGATCAAAATTTCAGAAAGGCTTCCTTTAAGAAAACAACTGGTAGACTGCCTGATACTATCTAAACTTAATTATTGCGACACAGTCTATGGGCCCTGCCTACTTGCAAGAACTGAAAGGTTAATCCAGCGAATCCAAAATGCCTGTGTTCGTTTTTGTGTACAGATACCACGTAGACATCATGTGACACCATACATAAATAGGCTCAGCACGCTAAAAATGGCTGCCAGGCGTTGGTCTCATCTGGCAAGTCTAATGTTCGGAATTATAAAAACCCGCAAGCCAGAGTACTTATATGAAAAACTCACTTGGCGTCAGACTCGGTATGATTCCGGTCTCCGTTCTGAGGTTGATCCGCTAAAGATACCGCAGCACAGGACAGCGGCTTTCAGGGGCAGTTTTAGATTTGCAGCGACTCGCTGCTGGAATGATCTCCCACCACCATTAAGAGGCCTAAAAGCAACACAGTCGTTTAAGTACCAACTTAAAAGAATGCTACTGCATCAACAACTTTCTCTCCAATAACTTTGTCTTTAACAAGATTTTGTTTAATTTGCAAGGTGTGTATGTGTGTACGGGTGTGGGGTTTGTTTTGGAGAGGAGGTTTTTGATCTTATTTACTGGCATTTTATACATTGTTGTTGTTTACCACATGTGTCCTGGCCTGCCGCCACGGGTGGGATCTCCAGCTGGACGTCGCTGGCGCGGGTCGCTGCCTGTTGCCACGTTTCCGCTGTGTCCTGGTGCTCGCGGCGTATGTGATTTTGACTTAGCTTGGCCGTCCACAGCGTCCTGTGTCTCTTGTCCTGCTCCGGTGCTGGTATGTGGTACCGGTTCAGGAAATCCACCTAAAAATACATATCACAGGATATTAGGTAGTGACTCACACTGACTGCATAATACTATACCTCTAGACTATGGTAATACCATGTACGTTACTACAACTTATTACACATTGTTACATTATGTACATTGGTGCAATTTGTTCCTAGTATATCTACACTTCACAACTATTAATGCACACATTTATTTATTTATTTACTTAATATCTTACTTATTTATTATTACTCGTTTGTTTGTTTAGATTGTTCATACTATAATTATACACACTCACTATATTATCAGCATGTTCTCCAAAAGCGCCGCGCGGTGTGGTGGTTGATCAGCGGCGTCTCTGCTTTGGTTGCACTTTCTTTCAAAAACACTGACCATTATAACGTTATTTTACTGTAATACACATTCAGATACCGGTTTGTACAAACGGGGACGCCATTACCGCTTACCGGTACCTACTGCGTCGTCGCGTGCGCTTGAGGTTATTAGCGAATGTGACATCTGTGATGTAAATGTAGATTAGCGAGATTTATTAATAATTACTTATTATTATTTTATTTTTTTTATTTTCATCACATTGTTTATTTTAATTTGTATGTACCTATATATATTTTATTGTTATTCTATTATTATTATTATATGTATAATATTATAAGTCACGGGCAAGTGCTGAAAATCAGCGCCGCGACTCGAGCACACTCGTGTCACGGCATTTAAGCTGAGCTCTGGCCTTTTTGCGCCGTCTTTGCTATATTGTTTTATATTTTTTTTTTTGTGTTATTGTACCTTGTGACGGTGTGCAAATAAACTATTTTTTCTTTTCTTTTTCTTTCTTTCTTTTAAATGCAATTTTATCCTAGTGTAAAAACCGCGCTCGCTATTTTGCTTGCCCAGCCATGTACGACCCTGTACAATAGAACGATCGTTTAGCACATTACGGCGGATCAAAATGGCTTCGCTTAACCATGAGCGAAAATCGTTTAAGCGGCCTGTGTATGCTAAGTGCACAGAACAAGGGTCTCAGAACCGAAAAATAATTTTTAAGAAGTGTTTAACAGGTTCTGGTTCAAACGCCGTATCCTTGAAGTAATATAACTCATACATACATAATATACTTAGTTAAAATTTAATTTATAAACACCCAGTATTCATAAATAAAACTATGAAATCTGTCCTATATGTGATTGTTTATTTTCTGTACCTAAAAATATAAACCTCTCAAATTAAGAGATTTTTTAATGGGACAAGCCCGCCACAACCTCCCAAAACCGCTGCAACTCCTGTAAGCCAGGATCTACAGTAGATACAACCATGAAAACACCGGAACATTGAAGTCCGGCGCGTCCCAGGGACATGAGTAACTGTCTTAGGTCCCGCAACGAAGTGAATCAGAAGAATATCTTATAAGAGGAGCAGAAGAAAAAAGCTATAGTTACCTCTTCCCTCGGTGAACTACTGCAGGAGACAGAATGAATTAAGCCACTAAGAAGAGACTGTACAACTGGGTGAAGCCCAGTCGCCAAGCACCACGGAAATTTGACTAATAACTAAGTGGGTCCTATGTGCGAGCTGTTATACTTGCTTCCAATAATAGGTATGGCAAAAGCGCCTAAACGCACGGAAATTTGTTTTGGGTTCCACAAGGTCCGTATAATAAGCTACACCTGACGAAACAATTAAATTATTTAAGACTAGCTTTTACCCGCTGCTTCGCTCGCGTCACAAAAGGATGAAAAGTAGCCTATGTGACATATACCAATACATACAGCTCCATCTATACTAATACTTTTGTTTTCCCTCGGGAATCGGGAATATCAATTTTTCGGGATAAAAACTACCCTATTATTTAATCCGGACTTCTAACTTAACTTCTGCAAAAATTCAAAACAATCGGTTAAGTAGTTACGGTGTGAAAGCGGAACAAACAAACAACGAAACAAACTCACTTTCCGTTTTATAATATAGTGTTACGTGCATATTGCCAGAGATCACACTCCCAGAGTATGTGATGGGCCGACTGCTCGTATTGCAACTCCACTGTCGAACATTGACACCATGGTCAATAAGGTCAATAAGTTAACCAATCAATAAATTTAAATGAGAACAATTTGCTTTTAAAGTTGCCGTGGCCAGTAAGAAATTGGGCAACACAGTGATGACCTCCAACCATGTCCTCTCCAGCCGCTCATGCACGGATGGGAAGAACTGATATAGGTGGCGGCCCTTAATAGAAGATGCCCATCTACACTGCCATTCAGTTATAAGCTCATCCCAAATGTCCGTTATTGGCTTAAACAATCTAGCAATTTTATTTCGATCACGTTGTGCTAGAAAGCTTACTGACAAATTAGGCCTCGCACTGTAGTACATAGCAGCACGTCGCTGCACCTCAAGATCTACCGGAAGTACGCCCGCGAGCACAGGTAGGGCTTCAGTGCTAACCGTCCTATAAGCCTTACACAGGAAAATCAAGGCTAGACGCTGGCCTTGAAGAAGTTTTCGCCGTACCGCGCCTATTGTGGCCCTATCAGCCCAGACAGGTGCCCCGTAGCACACGCATCCCAGGTAGGTTGCTCCGTATATGATCCTGGGCGTAAGAAAAGAGAGACCCCAGGTGGCTTTTGAAATTCGCTTCAGTGAATTTTTTCTTTTTGGCTTTCTCACTAATAGCCTTAATATGTTCAATGAAAGAAAAGTTTTATTCCAAAACTAGACCGAGATAGCAAACCGACTCCTTTAGTTTTACGGAAACGTTGTTAAATTTAATAGACGGCCACGACTTTAGATTTCCTTTAAGCAATAGCTGGTAAGTTTTATGTGGTGTAAAAGTCAAGCGATTTCGTTTGCCCCATCGCGAGAATCTACTGAGACAGTCTTTAGCCAAATTTAAGAGATTAACAAGTTTGAGATTAACGGCTCAAGGTACAAAAAATCGGAGGGCCACCGCCCTCCCCCGGGGGATTTTTTTTTTTTTTTAAGGGGGGAACATCATCGAATGACTGCTCCCGCCTGGGTGAGGCGGGAGGGAGTGTCAGACTCTTACTGACTAAAAACCACCCCGTTCCTTCTCCTGCACGTCGAGCCGGAGCCCCGGTTACCCGTTAGGTTGTCCGCGACTCCGAATCGGCATCGGCCCTATTGGGCCCCATCTGTGGTGGTCTGATGGCTCTTTGAGGCGCGCGCGGAACGCGACGCGCCGTACGCTCGGGTCTGTTTCTGGTCGGACGGGGAGCCACCCATGCTCGCCGTCCGCAGGCCCGCGCTTACGGTGGCCGGAGATCGTCCCGCGATCCCCGACGTCCGGTGTGTCCTTCGCGATGGCTGGGTTGCGAGGAGGCAGCGCTTCGCTGCCTCACGCGTCCCGCCTCCTCCTTAGCTAGCATGACTGCTTCGCAAAAGGAGGAGACGGCATCCCAATCCCCCTCGCTCCGCATCATGGCCTGCACTAGGCCCGGACGCGAGAGGTCGCCATCGCCGATCACTTCCCTGAGGGCACGGCGGTGCTCAGCCCACGCAGGGCATTCTCCCACCGTGTGTTCCACCGTGTCCTCAGGGCGGTCCTCGCAGTGATGACACCTCCCCCGGGGGATAGGTTGGCTGCTGCCCCACCCTGAGCCCAAAGCTGGCTACGCCCATGGCTTTTACCTAACCTAACCTAAACCACGTCTCTGACCTCGATCTTCAGAATTTCGGTCAGCAACACTCTATTTACTCTCTTAAGAAATGTCCTAACAATAATTATGGGCTTTGTTATGACGCAAGTGGCTGTATAGAACTAAAACTATCCCGTTTATTCCTAAGCCTCAAATTAACATTACCAACATCCTTGAAAGTTCTTCTTCAAATGGGTCAGAATTCTATTACAACAAAGATTTGTTCACTCACCCCTTACTAAGTCTTCTTGGTAACTCTCATCTATGATCTCGGGTATTACCAGTATGTCCAATTAATCTTAATAGCTGCAAATTTTAGCTCCTGTTTGCTAAACTACTCCAGTCAAGGACAACAACGTTGATATCACCGAAATACTGAAGTGAAAATACTGTAGGGACTATTCATATTGGCCGAAAAGATCAAGTCCAATATATGGTCTCTTACAAGAGCCTACAAGACATTTGCAAAAAATTCAGACATTTCACTCTTGGAAAAATTCGT
The DNA here is from genome assembly GCA_038387885.1 of Spodoptera picta. Classification (NCBI taxonomy): domain Eukaryota; kingdom Metazoa; phylum Arthropoda; class Insecta; order Lepidoptera; family Noctuidae; genus Spodoptera; species Spodoptera picta. Next base: position 903,603 of record JAZHFQ010000271.1, read on the forward strand.
TCAGCCCTACACTGTTTACTTACCGTCCCAGGAGCATCTGCGTTACATTAGTTGCATCACAGCTACACGTGGCCGTAACTGGTTGTCATCAATTATGCTAACCTCCTCCTTCCGAAGGTTACTCCATATGTACTTACGAGATGGAGAATTCATTGTATTTTGACGAGATATTAGATTTATCAGTGTGATAATTTCCTGAAGTGGCTCCATATCGGTCATATGACGTCTTTTCTGCGAGACAGTCAGTGTTGAAACGCCTTTTTCGATTTTTGGGAGATGCGTCAGTCATAATTCTTAGAAAGATAGGAATTTAAAGTCCAATAATAGACCAAAATCGACCCCAGTAGCCCGCGCATGCGACTAATAGACGCACGAAGCAATCTCTTATCTTAAATCTAATATTTTCATAACGATCAAACTAAATAATGATAAAAGAAAATTCGTAGAAACATTTTCTGTTTTTCTTTCTAGAATATTCGCTCGAGGAAAATTGTTGAACAAGGGTTGTTGTAGGTACATCGTAGGCATCGTAGCTGATGTAAAATATGCTTTAGAATATACACATTTTTGTGTATATTCTAAAATATATTTTTGAAAATATTTTCGATATGAATAATTATTTGTTGTTGCTTTACCAGTGTATCCCTCAATTGTTTTTTTATTTTTCACAAAAACATGACCTAAACCGATTAATTTGTAATCATTGCATCTGCATCACATGCCATTATATTCACATTAAATACTGAAGTCAGTAGACCAGACCAAGGTCGGATGCTGATTTCAGATAGATGTTAGTTAGCCACTCAAGATCTTGGCTATCGCCCAACATAACAATAACACAATTGTTTATTAATAAAATGTAATTTTTGTTACAGGTAATGGACTTATTTTGATGTAGCAACTTCGTCTTAGTAAGTAGTCTAAAACGTAGTTAGTAGGCATGTATCTTTGTCTTCGAACGTTTAAAATTATGTTTTAGTATAGAATTATGGTTTTATGTTTGTTTGTAGTTAGTTGACATCTGACACTGCCTCAAAGGCCCATGTTTCCTGTAAATCTTTTATTATAAAAAAAAAACAATGGAACTGCCACTTCTAGGCGCTAGATAATGTTGGTTATAAAAATAAAATGTCGCAACACACAGGAAGCAACGTCAAGCAAGACGGTAATGTTGTAAGATTCATCTTGTAAATTAAAATTAACAAACAAAGGCTTATAAACAATAAAATTAATCTCGGTGTATATCAGACAGCTATAGGGTCAATATTTGATAAGACTATAGTGATAACTGCTGAAAACTGGTTCAACACTTGTTTGTATTACAATGTACTTATTACTCAAAACAGTAATACAACCTAATTAATACTTCGAGATAATCATTATAAAAAGCAAATTTTCGAAATGACTGGTGTCTATAATGATAGTGTTGAAGATAATTCGAGATGGACAGCTGGTAAATCCCAATTTGTCAGTGACGCACATTGAAATAAAGAATTCGAATAACGATGGAAGGTCTTACTAACTAACTCTTTGAGACCACTAACTAAACAATTTAATTTTGACGTTTATAATGTTCAATTTTATGTTCAAAGTTCAAAGGTTTGTGCTCGAAAAATCTTCCGAAACGCCCTTTAAAATATGGATACATATTTTATCCAAAGATCAAAATTGCTACAAACAGTCAACATATGCAAAATTCAGAAAACTTAATAGAAGCAACAGGACATTCATAAAAGATTAATTTATTCATCTCAAATGTTTAGACAAGGGTCAGTCTCAAACATCCGCTGCTAAAGTGGACTCTGAACTGATTAATGAGTTACACTATTAATCGTTCGTTATTGTCTTTGTCGGTTCCATTAAGCTGTGTACTTACTAATTGACTCGGTTCAAATATTAAAATATAGAGCAGAACATTGCTAGTTCCAGCCTGTTAAAATTGGGTTAGAAAAATCCCTGATACCCAAGATACCCCTATATGATGTTACATGAATGAGGTTTTATGTAATTTAAACTTCTACGTTTGACTGTTTGCTGGAGATCACAAGAAAAGACGGGCCATTGAATTAGCAATAGCAACTACTGTCCATCTACTATTGCTGCTGCATCTGCTATTCCACCACATCAGAAAATATGGCAAACTGTTTTTAAGAGACAATACTCTCTTCTCTCTCTTCATAAGTTCTGAACTATCACTGGCATTAGTTATCTAGATTAAGGACCGAAGACAATAATACATTTTAAATGCTCCATTCATAGGTATTCATGCAGATCGCGCGTTGATGTGAATATAAGACATAAAGGTTATCGTAAACGTGGGTAGATACGGCTAGGATATAGCTGTTGGTATGTTGGGTGTCCTACTTGCAGGCCACTATCCTGAGATGGAAAATTTTAGTGCAACCCGATTGCATGTTTGTAAGAACAAAGCCAAATAATTGAATATTTCTTTCTTCTTGCAATTGTCTGAAGTGATATAAGGTCAATGTAACTTTAAATTCGATTTTGCTTTTTAGTGTTGGATTTTATAAACACTTCTTTTTCTTTAATGTAATATTCCACTCCTATTTATATTTTACAAAGGTATTGGAATCTCAAAACGCAAACCGAAATCTCGTGGTTGGTCATCATACATTTTACTCTAAAAATCAAGAAACTTCTGTTAGTGCATGTGAAATTTGGCATCATCGGCCTTCCTACAATTAAGAAATCTGTAGACACCACAATAATTCATCTTCTGAGGTTATCAACGTCCGTACTAGACCAGTACTTTCCTTGTTCTAGAACGTTTTATTTAATCCTTCACGTTGCTCCAACGTGGTCGTTAGCACAACTGGCCCCACGAGTCGTGTTACATAATGTCATTTGCACGCACGCTGTAATTGTGATAGATAAGTAATAGTCATCGCATTACCGTAGTCAACAAGATCTCCTCATCGCCGTACTGTAATCTCCAAACTAACTCTTTAACCGACTTCCTCATAATGGTGACTGACATGATTTTAATATAAAGAAAATGAAATAAATATAAATATTTTGGATTGGACTCTTCCTCCTGGCATTAGTCCAACTAGGTTAGGGCCGGTGCAGTCTCAGCTTTGTTTTTTTTGTAATTCATGCCTTGACATCTTTATTGCATTACTTTATCTATAATGTAATCAAATCCTACACTAGTTACTCCCCAACAAGAAGGTACCCGGTAGTGTGGTATTCACAGGCCGGCATTGTGTAGTAAACAAGTAGACTTATTGTATTCACGTTTTTGCATACAACAGCATACAATGCGTGCTAAAACCAATGCCTTCAGATCGTTAGTTGATACAAACGTTTCCTGAATATGGCGCTATTCAAACGTTGCTTTATACTTTTTGTCAGCTATACCATTTTGTAAACAAATGTGAGATAGCTAAGGCCGAGAAGTTTATAGTTGATTATTAAGATGTTTTACGTGCTCAAAATCTAATAAGAAATTAATACTAAACTACTCTTAGCTGGTGACGCATTTATTTTGGACAACTGACTAATTTACTCTGTAATTTCAAAAGATTTAAATTTGCGTAGTTCCCCGACACGTCAGCCGACTCGCAAGTTAATCACTTTACTGGATTGTAGACTCGAAACGCGGACATCGCGTGCATGCTGAGAACAAACAAGAAATAACGTAAATAAATTACAAAGTTCTTTGCGTAGTACACTTTTGATACGCATAAACAACTCTTGAACTTAGCCGAGTATTATTGTTCATTTTAATGGGTTTGATTGAAGCAAACTTGCTAGCTGATTTGCAAGTTTTTTACACCGATGGTTTTATTATTTCTCTCTAGAAAGATCTTTTTGATATCATTCATTGACACTTTTCGTCGAAAGCTTATGAAAATGAAGCTAATTTGTTTTAATTTCTCGTCTGAACGATTTCCAAAGTAGAGATTTGTAGCCAATTTGTCGAGTAAGATCAAGTTGTTCCCCAAGCCGGTATTACTTTACATTATCGTAATTTAGATGAATGGCTAGGAGAGCCGTGCCCACCGCTTGCTTCTTGGAAAAACGTCGTATAATGCCTGATAATGGCATCCCCTACGTCACGCAGCTGCGGTTTTCGCGCAATTATCTCCAATTAAATTTATATAATGGTGTTTACCTCATTCCAACGTTGTGTTCAGTTTATGTTTCGCCACCGATGCGACAACTTCGGTGTGGCGTATGTTCCTAGTGTTATATGGTGTTTCTTCCAGTATACTTAGTATTACAGTGATATTGTTTTAAAGGACTGTTGTATGCGACTCATTGAGTGCTTCTTTCCCTTCATCGGAATATTTGTGAGTACCATTAACATTTATGGATTCAACAATGTCCTCAATTGCATATGGATCTGGCTGAGTTACGACTCTGGTACCCGTATTGCTTTAGTGATTTAGTACATTTTCAAAATATTTTCCTTGTATACTAATTAGATGGTTGTTAACATTCTGGGTAACGATAAAATACAATCTGTATTTTCCAATGGCAATTTCAAAATGAAAATGTGACTAGTTCCTATTTAATGTAATTTCTCATCAACAGACATTTCTTTAACAGTACTTCTATCCAATTATCTTAACGATATCCAATTATTTTCTCTAATTACTACAATTCCTATAACTGCTCTCAGCATTTTGTTCTGCTACCTAATTAGAACAACTTGTGTTAACCATTTTTGTACATATTCTAGGTACTGCTTGTAAAAATGTTTATTATGTTTAATGATCTTTATACGATACATAATTCTGTTTGTTTATGAGACAGACATGCATCTATGCGGAGTTGACAAGTTCATTACATGTTATCGCAATGTAAACATTCTAGATATAAATAGTTGTATACAAGGCAGCTTGTAACTGTCTGCTGTGGTATTTTCAGTCACTACTCTGATTTGTTTCAATTATTACACAAACTTTTCATGATGTTGTTTTGGTCGTACTGCTTTTTAAGGTTGCCTACGTTCCTTATTGTCATTTATGTCAAATGATACATTGTAAAGCGTGAGGAGTCACTATCAATTGCATAATTTTTTTGACACAACCTTATAACAGTGATATAAAAAATTGGCATTAAATAAAACCTTGACTGCTAAGACGAGTTCACTGTTTACGATAGTACCGCAGTACTATAATGGTTCGTAAACCATAGTACCTACGAGCGTATTTTTATCAAATAAATACAAAACAATACAAACTTCAACTTTACCCTTTTACTACACAGACTTGTTTACAATCAAGTGCAGCATGTTTTTGTTTTACTTCAGTCTAGCCGAAAGTATAAAATGTAATGTAAAAAGATCTAGGTAATAGACTTTGTCCGTCAACATGGCTGGCCTTGATACTTATGACGTCATACCTACGAAGGATAACATATTACTAATTTCAAGAATCAGTATCGCGTCAGTACAGCATTAACATTTTCTGTACAGTGTAAAACTGCCTTTAATTAACATACATTTTATACAACTTTGCAGAGAATCGCGTAGCAAGGTAATCATGAATCATGGTCCTGTGGTCAGTAGGTCTATTTTCGTATGGCTCCACGATAAGCGAGGTTTATACGCTAAATTATTATTTTCGTGGTAGGATATCGGTTTTTACTGAAATTGAGGTGTCTGCAAAAAGTTATGCTAATTTATGCCTTGCGTGATGTCTTTACAAGTGCAAGAGATGGTTTCTCTTATACATTTTAAGACAATCGAAGCTTAATTGACTAAACACATAAGGTTCAAGATCAAAGATACCTCACCTCATAATAGAAGTAGCTAGTACCTATTCTATCTTTTTATTTGAAAAGCAATTCATGTCTTTAAACCTAATAGCCCTAAAGGTCTCAAAACTGGTCGTTTCATTCGAATTTCGTGATCAAACCAATTAGTGTCCAAATGACTACTATTAAACTGACATCTGTGTAGTTTTGTTGTCACCTTCATATTAAAACTTTGTCCCGGCCCATTGACCTTCGTACTGTTGTTAGTCTCACCAGCTTTCACACCTACACCAAATATTAAACTATGTGAATATGTAGAAAAGATTTAAAATGTTTAAACAAGACTGCCTCGTTTGCTAAGTGGTCGCAAGTGCGACTGCCGGGCTAAGTTGATGTACTCTGATCCCAATTTTACGCATCGTATCTAGACATTAGGGCCATAACGAGCGTGGCTAAAATTTGCAAAAACGAACTTGTAACATACAAAAAGACTAAATTCACATTTAATTTCAATATTACCTGATACCTTAATAACAATATTTTGTACTTTCAATCGGGTTTACAAACTATAGGTAGAGGTAAAATGTATCAAATAGGTAGAATACATAGCCTGCGGTTAAATCGCGACCAGAGGCGCTCCACTGACGATGAGGAAATCGAGTGTGTTAGCGATGTTATGTCATTTAATACCCATCAATCTGTCTGTGGTTCAGCACTAGTAAACAATCATTGATTATATCGAGTTCATACCTATTATAATATCTTGTGAATCTGTGAAGTGTATGATTGAGAACCTAATTTAAAATTACATTGTATAGTTAAAACAATAATACTGAGCATTACGACAAACCCAGTGTTACGATACTTTCTCCTAACGCCATCTACTACAAACTTAAAACAAATAATCAACCATTAAAAAATTCAGAGGTTCAACTCCTGTTATAATGGAATAACATTCCTGGTATAATAAACTTGATTTTGGATTCCTTCATAACTACAATTTTGAACCACACAAATAATTTCTTTTCAGTAAAAGTAGTTTTTACTGCGCATATATCATGGCCTCGAACCACACAAGGCTGAAATGTACGAACCTACTTGTATTATTATGCAATTTCTGTTTACCTGCAGTACATTGGCTGCCAATGATATAGGAAACCCATTTACTTAGGTTGACTCATAAACCTAAGACGTACGTTAAGTTAGATAATATTCTACTACTAAGTATTCACATACTTTATGTATGTCTTTACACTATATCGTCTTTCACTGTAAATGTAAGTATCTCATAAACTTCTTTTATGTGTTTTAAATACGACTATAGTCTTCGTACAATATTTTATGCAAATTAACAAGTATTGTTGCAGAAATGTCTTCATGATTAAACGGATCGGGGATGTCATACTCTCTCTTTCGCACTTGTACGGTTATAACTGTGACGTCAGTATCGTGTATTGTGCTTCCTTTTTCTGTTACTTGACAGGTAGACTAATGAAAGGCTTTATTGTTTTATGGTCTACTCTAAAGTGTAATTTTATTGTTTTTTTTTATGACCTAGCTATCATACGACATGCCTTTAGTAAATTGTCGCTATTATTGTAAAGCAATCCTTTGCCAATTAATTAACTCATGCAAATATATGTATACTTCTTGGTATATAACCAAGGCTCGGCTTGACAAAGTGTTTCATACATCTGTGTAACACTTTTTGTACGTACACCTGCTCATGTTTTATGTTTTATTAATCAAGTGTGAAATCTGGCCATATTAAACCCTGACTGTTCGTCTTTACCTTCAAAATAAATTATTACGTACGTACATTTTCAAAAAAAACAATAATTAATAACAACGTCATTGGTCCGAAATTCAATAAGACTATTGCGTACTAAGCTTTCTGAATCATCCTTTAAAATTATAACACAGTGATAATCATTGATAGCTGGTATTGTACCTACGTTCTTACTCATCTTACTCATCCAAGTGCTATGCTATGACGTTTTGTCGAAAGCGGAACCCAATTAACTTCGATTACAGATTAAATAATTGCAGTATTACAAAGTCGACAATCATGAAAGACCTGGGAGTCACATTTGACCAAAAACTAACTTTCCATGACCATATAACCACTATAGCAAAGCAATCCTTCCAAAGGTTAGGTTTTGTTTTGCGTAATTGTCGTGATTTTCGCACCGCTCATGCCATTAAGATCATATTTAATGCTCTGGTTCGTAGTAAGTTGGAAACCAGCTCGTGTGTGTGGAATCCTCACGAAAGTACCTACGCCCTACTCTTAGAGAAAGTTCAAAAAGCTTTTCTTAGGAATTTGTACAAGCGAATGCACGGTTACTATCCCTACCTCTATCCGACAAAATTTTATTGGGTAGTCTTGGATATAACTCACTAGAGGTAAGGAGAGCAAGAAACCAACTTGTAGTAGCCTGTAAAACCCTCCGTGGCGCTATTGACGCTCTGGACATACTGGAGTCACTATCACGTTTTTACGTTCCAGACAATTACTGCCGGGGTAAAAAGCACAGATTGTTTGCCGTGCCCTCATGTCGTACCGTAGCACGTGCTAAAGCACCGATTCCTCGCACTCTGGCCGCGCTCAATGGTCTCTTGGATTCCAATCCAACTAGTGATCTGTTTGCGGATGGATGGAAGGAAATTTTATCGGAATGCCTGAAGTACTGCGAGAGGAACTTATGAATGCTACCATTTTTTAAATAATTTTTACTCTTCTGGTTCGTTATGTATGTTTTGTTCTAGTTTTATTATTTCATCGTTTATTTTATTAATGTGTCCAGTTACTTTAATTGGGTTTTGTTATCAACCGTTGTGACTGTAATAAATAAATAAATAAATTAAAAAAAAATAATTTATCACCCAGAAGACTTACATTCTGAGCAAAGGCATCCTACATAAATTCCCAAAATCCAAAGATCAAAAATATGGCGGATGCTGCTACCTATCCTTGGATGGCTGTTTGCAGTAAACAAGTGAAACAAGTGAATTTATTTCTGCAAATAGGCTACAAGGCGGCAATTATACAAGTAAATTTTTCAAGCGAATGATGAGGTCCGTCGATTATTATGAGATACCGGTCCAGTTAGTAACTTTGATTGTCACTATCCAAAACTTTAGCTTTACTTAGTATCTGTCCTCACCAAATCATGACTGAGCAATTATCCAAGTTGAATACTATTTCAATATCACCTTGCTCCAAATGCTAGGTAAATAGAGCATCCGTGACGTCTGACATCGTCTGCACCATATACTGTTACAATGGAATCTTTGTCTGATGCAGAAGTTAAAATTGTACGAGGAAAACTGGCGATGCATCGGGCTTGGATTCGTGTGGGATAACTATTTGAAATCTAGAATGATCATAGGGGTTTGTTTCTAGGGTTTATTGATGTCTGATCTCAATTTTTACTTCTAGCACTTCTCAATAATGCCAAAAACTTTTTGTCATTTAAGACAAATTAGACTGATTTGTTTAGCTGGATGGACAAATGAGACTATTTTCATGATCAACGTCATCCACTCGCAACAGCAGTCTTTTGCTGGAATAATATGTGCCAATCTGATTTACATTATATTTAATCAGTTTCCACACTTTCCACCATAAAACATAATATGTATTTTATTATATGTCCAAAGCTTTCTCTTCGTATTTTGATTATTATCTTTTGATCAGCAGACCTATTCTTCCAAGGGATCAAGGAAAAGATTTAATGGTCTGTGACATTAATTGTCTCATAAAATGTAGTTGAAAGTGCGTGTCGGCTAGACATAATAAAATTACCGTTTGTCTGAACGTTTATAGGCTCAATAATGTTAGAAAAACCTTCGTCATATTTCAGATTCATTTGTTGTAAGTGTCTTCAATACTCACAGTGATGAGTAGTGGGTATAATTATTTCCAAAATCGTGGTTTTCACGCAAGTTTATGTGAATAACTACAATGTTTTTTAAATGTCGTAATATCTGGTGTTCCTTTAAGAATTAGATGTTGGGTATTTATGCTAAATAGTGTCTATTAATATAGCGTAACAGCTATTCATTCATCACGATCATATTTATTTACTTCTAAAATTTTCAAACCGTGTAAAAGTGCCGCTCTATCTCGTCAAACAGACAACTTTTATATTGACCGATTATCTTATTTCAAGCGTACATAATATATTGACATTATAATCTTTATTCTACTGACATGCAGTACATCAGCACTCGAATATCAGTAGGCCTGACCTCTCGAGATTCGTTGACCCCCTGTGTCATAGTTCGAGTTTCACTGCAGTACTCAACCATAACATTAATTTGTTAAGTCAAGCTATAACTTTTAAGTTGTAACATGAATTTGTGACACAGAAATATTTAAAATGCCAATCGCACACGAATGATATGGATGAAGAAATGCGTGTCTTGTTTTCTATTTGATAATAGAGTAAGTTTGTTTGATTTGTCCTTATGCCTAAACCGCTGTGTCGCGGAGAACCTAACGGGTAACCGGGGCTCCGGCTCGACGTGCAGGAGAAGGAACGGGGTGGTTTTTAGTCAGTAAGAGTCTGACACTCCCTTCCGCCTCACCCAGGCGGGAGCAGTCATTCGATGATTTTCCCCCCTTAAAAAAAAAAAAATGCCTAAACCGCTGTACTAATTTTGATGAATTTCTGTGCAAAGATAATTTGGAACTTAAACAGGGTTTTGAGATTGACACGAGCGAGGCTGTCTATTTTTCATTGATTTGCTAGTTACCATGTTTAAAAAAGTACCTAGTGATAATGTCGGCGTCGATTAAAAGCCTATGTTACATAATAACAAAAAAAAAACATTTATCTTCGTGTTAATCAATATCTTTAATAGTAGCGAATGGGGAAAATGAAAATGTGAATTTTGAAGTTTTTCCTGCTTTAAAATTGTGTTATCATCTTAGTACAAGTTGTATTCACAGATAATATAATTTACATTTGTCTATCTATTGAATGTAACGTCATTTTTATTTGTGACTATAATCTGTTGTTACATTAATCCACGTTTTTATGTTTTATAAACAAGTGACGTGCTATGACATGCGATCGACAATTTGTTTTAAGAAAATTATATGAGTTTTAAGGGGTAAAGTTCAATATTTTTTGACTTGTCAGTAGCGATTTAATAGTAATTACCAATCATGAAAGATCTATTGACTACATTTAGGTAATAAAGACAAAGGAAATCCACTAATTACAATTATACAATGTGAAATACTTGTGGAATTTGCCTAAACCTTACCATTTTTAAAACCATTTTATTATTTGAAATAGGTAATAATAAAATCAATGTCTACTACGCAGAACCAGCGCCCCAAAAATAAAATAAGTTGTTATGACGGCTCTTTCGGACAAAAATTATATTAAAATCAGTCTGAGTGATACTTCATCTACATTCTAAAAATATTTGAAAATCCCACTCGAGACATCTTCAAAACAGTTCAGAACAAATTCAAGACAAAAAGCTTACAGTCATCGACGGGCATAAATAACTATATCGTTCTAATAATTTATAATTGACCGCAAGAATTCATTAAGTGCACGTTATTATTGTAAATAACACCGTAACGTGTTTAAATTAAGGTTTATAATAGTAGTTTATGGTATTGGGTTTTCCTCGACCATCGAAGGTGAACAAGGGTTGTCGTGCGTCACAGATGCAATGAATATGAGTACAACCCTTCGATTCATTGGAATTGTAACAAGACGAGTGTGGCAACCTTGAATTAATTAATGTATAACTATTATTATTCTTTTTTTGAAATGACGGGTTTTTCGTGATTGTGACTTTCGAGTCTTCGACCAGAAGTATTATTTTTTTAATTGCATTTAGTAGACGCAATACAATCGTTACAATTCGTAATACAATTGGTTTTGAAACATTTTTTTATAATTTCGTCGCTCTAGAAATCCTTTTTGTCCATTAAAGCCAATTTAATCCAAGAAATTGATTTATAAGTTACTGCAATTTTTTTTAAATGTTTTAATTCGTTAATCTCGTTATTGCCTAGATTTAGTTAATACTTATTCCGAAAACCAATAAGAAGAGTTTGTCTTTTTAATTTATACTTAATTATACATCGATAACGACTTAAGTTAATACATTTCTGGATTTACTACGCTTACGTCTTGTTTACAAAATGTAATTATGGCTCAAGTTTAAAAATAACTCGAGAAAAACCGATTCGATCTATATTTAAACTCGTTTTCGCAAATTTTAATGTCACAATATGACCCTTATATATTTTTGTACATAACTGGTTCTTAATACCAATATAATTTATTTTTAGCTTGTACGTTCGTCGTAAAGGTGCACTAAATGTTGTCAATTCACGATATTTAATCTCTATAAGCAAAAACAGAAGTGCACATATTCGTATAACACCGACTTTTCACCAGTAGATAGTAGCTAGGTTACCGAAGGCCCAATTCCCCCCTTCCCAATCTTCTGAATCCCCAACAATCCTCAAATTCCTAACCCCCAAATGGCCGGTAACGCACTTGTAACGTCTCTGGTGTTTCAGGTGTCCATAGGCGGCGCCGATTGCTTACCATCAGGTGATCCGTCTGATCGTTTACCGGCTTATGCCAAAAAAGCACATTTTGTAGTGGGAGAGCCATGCTTCGGCACGAATGGGCCGGCTCGACCGGAGTGATACCACGGCCGAGCAGAAAACCGACGTGAAGCAGTGTTTGCGTTGTGTTTCGTCGTGTGAGTGAGGTTACCGGAGGCCCAATTACCTTCCCCTTCCCCAATCTCCCTAATCCCTGAATCCCCAACGATCCTCAAACTCCCTCAATCCCCAAAAAGCCGGTAACGCACTTGTAACGCCTCTGGTGTTCCAGATGTCCATGGGCGACGCCGATTGCTTACCATCAGGTGATCCGTCTGCTCGTTTACCGGCTTATGCCATAAAAAAAAAACTTGTGTCTAGCGGTTCACTGCGAGGCTGCGTATGTCAAACTTCTATCAACTACCACTTATATCCATATTCATTGAATAATCCTAATTTCATTATATTCTCAAGTTGTTCAATTAAAAAATAAGTAAAACAATAAATGAAAGTCCAATGTAAACTTCCATTACAAATTATTGAATTATTACAAAATGTAATTGCTTTTTGGAGCGTGTGAGTTATTAGAGTGTAATTAAGTACGGGGGGAAAGGGCTATTAGTACTGTATTACCACAGTATTACTGTCCATAAGAGTAAAATAAATAGGGCCCACCGTGATTTTGTAATTCATTCATGTCGATTGTTACTTGGTATGGTTTTAGATGAAATCACTGTTGATTCCTTCTGGACCGAAAGTTATTTATGTAGGACTGTTTGACCAATGATCTGGCGAATTCTTATTAATTTGGCTCAAGTAATCCTGAAAGAGTTTTGGTGGCCTGCGGAGGTTTAAGACACGGGGGTGCAGGCTCAAAACCTACCAACTGCAAGTACCAATGTGGCTTTTTCACACTGACAAACAGCGAAGGAAAACATCGTGAGGAAACCTGGGCTTATAATTTATGATTAAAAGTTTGAAATCACCAACCCGCATTGAGCAAGCATGCTGATTATTACTCAAACCTTCTCCGTGTTAGAAGAGGCCTTTGTTCAGCAAAGGTCTCTTATAGGCTGTTGATGATGAATCCTGAGTTCTTTAGCACGAAGCTTTAGTGTAAATTCCAGTTGAAACTAGAATTAAACTGTCAAACACCAAGCGGTCACCAGTGACCACAACCTATTGTTCTATAATTGTGTCTATATTGACGGTACTCGACGAGTTGAAGTGATGTGAGTTAATTTGTCTCTTATTATACTCACCAAAGTTTCCAATGTAACATTACTGAGTACCAGTTCTATTAGTGTTATGGATTAAAATTCTCAAATATTTGGTACAATGGCACAGTCTCAACAATTTGTAACATGCGCTTGTTCATATTTCACGAGGGTTCATTCAAGCACTGCCAACACGCGCATACATCGAACTTTGCTTTATACAACATCGCACACATTCATTCCACACTTTTTGTCCATCAATATGGAGATTAGCTTAGAAATCGTACGTAAAATCCAAACTACGTAATCATCAGCAAAAACCCACTAGTCAGTCTAGAAAAAAACTAGTTGGAGCAACTGGAGCAGGTGAAACAAACACTATCGTCAAACCCAACACTACAGCAGTTCCAACAACGTGTTTACTTTTATTTTTAAATGCAAATTCATGCCGCTTCGCTATTTCCGTACTACCACGTTGTTCTAATCTTGGCACGTCAACAAACCGAAAACTTGTAGCGAATTAAAAAGATAAACCTCATAATTTTACATTAAACTCTATTCCTAAACTAATATGAGCCATTTTCCAACGCGTTTCCACGTCCAGGCCGCACAACGTAGCGCTGTAATCGCACAAGATTCGACTCAAATATTTTTAGAATGCAAAAAAAATAATTGTTGTATTGTAGCAAAACATGGATGTGTTGAATATAAAATGAAACCTTAATGTATAGCTGTAAGATTTAATGTTGAAGAAGGAATTAAAACTATAAACTCAATGTTTGGTCGCCAGAAAAACCGTGCTTAAAAGGTACATAGCTGTTTTGTTCCGTATAATTCAGTTGTTTGTCTGTTAGAGAAACTATTTTTAACTTCTTCATAAAAATTTCATAATCTCCAACATACCTACAATGTTTTTCTTGGATTTAAAATTAACTTTAAAAAGAATCCTCTGTGAGAATGAAGCAGTAAAACTAATCAGAAACTATGGTCTCAAGGACAATCTATTTAACAGAGTGCACTTTGAAAAGGACACGGTGATCTATTAGTGATTGGGTTGTAACTTGATTATTGTCAGTTTGCATTTCATTGATAAGATTATAATCGTTGTCAGTTGTGTTTAAGTGGCTCTTATCACCATCAACTACTCTAACGCGAAAAATGCACTTGGAAACTTCTTCCATACATTGGAAGCTAATGTAACTTTTGAATTAGATTACTTATCAACATTATGACGTCGTCACTTTAAAAATAACAATTTTATTCTATTTTTAAAACATGAGAGCTCTTAGTCTTTGACCCTTTAATCAGAAGTGACGTAAATCGTAATCGTTTTAAGGTTTGCGAATCCCATTTTTTGTGGCAAAAGTGAGTTTCATATTCAGCCAATTGAGGTCTCATGATTATGAATGCAGGTTACGCAAGCTATTGGTTAAAAATACGTATAATTATTGTAAAGCGGAGAATTTGTATGACATGGAGAGAGGCGTTCGGTACCAGCGTCATAAGGTTCAACGCACTCTCTTGATATGTCGTCGCAATCGATTAAATAAACAAGCGCGTCTGCATCGAATCGATACCTAAGTTGCACCCACCACTATTGCTGGAAAGTTATTTTTATATTTTAGCTGAATGCCTATACTAGTTTTAGAGGTTTCCATCGGTATTTTACGTCGTTTTTGTGTCATAACGGGCCGACTATCGCGAATCATGGTGTTTATAGATGATCATAACATTTTGTAGAAAATATCAACGTTTGAAACAGCTAGACACGTTATCATTATTACATTAGCTACCGTAATTTTAAAGCAATTGGGTATAAGTATATACATCTATCTCTGTTTGAAATAACAATATTAGTACAGAAAAGAAAAATCACAATAAATTCGAGAATTACTTTAACTTCCAGTCACTAGGTTAATGAAGGCCATTGAATATCAAAGCACGTTCGGTTCCTAGCATTTGCAATACACTGCACTGCCGATACGGTATAGAAAAACAATCCATTGTTGTAGGTACACAAGTTCGTGATGGGGTGAACACGCGCATAAATAATTATTGAATAACAATGTTAATTACTAATTACTCATTACTTACGCACAATTACTGTTGTTACATGCATAGTTTAATCAATAGATAATCGATTGCTTTTGCCGTATTTATAAGTATAGAAGAAGCCTTTTTAGAAACTTTCGTAAAATACCCATTTGTTCTCCCAATATTTTCTTCGTAAGTATTTGGTATTTAGTTCGATGTTGCACAGATCATGGTCACAAAACTAATTTCAAGTCAGTACACCTTAAATTCACGCTGTTGGCTCTGCATTCATACCGCAAACATGTATATGTACTTGCCAGAATCAAAATGGCGGATGCATCATATCGCTAAAATCAGAAGATTAATGTCCAAACATCAATCAGGTTCATCAACTCTTTTAAAGTGAATCTGCATTAATAATAAAAGGGTTAACAAACCCCAATGTTATTAATAGTCTATATTTTGTAGAGGTATTTAGCAGTTCATTACACGATTGTATTCTTCTGTCCTATTTTTAGAACATGACCACAAAAAAAATATTTTTCGATTAAGTTCTTGTGAACTTGAACCTCATTCAATGTCAAAGAAAAAAAGCATTCACACACCAGCTTGTTTGTTTTCTTCGCCTGTCTTGCGAATAATAGAAATCAAACAATGCTGCAATACTGACAGCGGCAGCGGTTGGACTTATACGAGTAATCGATACCACTTCAAGTGAAGTGCAACAGAATCGAATTACAATACCCTGACATGGTACCACACTTGTATTGTATATTGTTGAAAGAAAATCAAGAGTTGCTATGCTATGAACATAGATAAAATGGACTATATGGAGGGTTATTAAAGTTTACATAACATTTATCAATGTTAATTAATAATTTCAAAGTTTCTCAATAATTTATTAGTAAAATAAATAATACATAACAGTTGTCAAAATAAACACAAATGGTACGAAGTGACTGGTATGCGGCTCTAATGAAAGTTCCGGTAAAAATAAGGTACGTGGCGAACCGGATCATACCGGAAAAATCCAATATATGTCACCGAACCATTCTGGTTGTAACCTGTACGGTATTCGAGATATGAGCCTATCAAACCCGCAAAGGTTAAATCTGGAAAATTCTGAGACAGTGAAAATTAATGCCATCGTAAACTCGTAGAGTCTGCTTTTGAAGGCCAGCCATTAAAGCAGATGGTTGTTATTAGCAACTAGAATACGTTATTGTAATATTTTGGTATAAAACAATGACAAGATTTTCTTTACTTAACATGACAATACTCATTAATTATCCCCGAAAACCAAACGTGGGCAAAGATATAATTGAATATACTTCCTACGTTAATTTCCTGAATATTCCACAGAATACGCAAAACAACAGATTTCCACGTACATATATGTATTTAAGTAGCTTCACATGAGAGTTTTTGTTATGAAAGAAAACAATTCTATGGTATTCCAATTAAGGAAAACGTGGCACATGGGACGATCAATGTTTACAAACAGGCAATAATTACTGGGGCTAAAAATAAGAGCGACATTATCTACCTCCCGGCCTCGCGCCACCCGGCAACAGGTAGCCGGAGGGGAACAAACACTCATAGGCCCTCGAAGGTGGCCACGTGAACACCGCCCAGGGACTTGTCCTATATAAAGAACGAACATTTTTGCATGGGTTTGGTTAAATGAAATCAGATTTGTTTTTATAACATTAGTCCAAGTTTTCTTTGTATCAAAGAAAAGGTAATAGGAGGCGTTCTGTTTAATTTTCTGATATTATTTTTCAGGCATTGAATTTGGACATGTCTGAGTATAACTCGGCTTGTAGTAAAGATGTGACATTAAAAGGTTAATTCTTCATGTCTACTTCAGTTTCAAACTAAAATTTATGAAATACTTTAAAGTGGTCGCACATGACTCCTTAATTCTTAATTCTCTTATACTAGGTCTTTTTTTATTTTATTTTTTAGGGGGGAAAATCATCGAATGACTGCTCCCGCCTGGGTGAGGCGGGAGGGAGTGTCAGACTCTTACTGACTAAAAACCACCCCGTTCCTTCTCCTGCACGTCGAGCCGGAGCCCCGGTTACCCGTTAGGTTCTCCGCGACCTTATACTAGGTCTATCACCTCTTAATTGTGTCCATAATTCTAGAAATTGATGATATCTAATAACTTGGCGTTTTATCTGGTTAGGAGCTATGCTATTGAATGCCAATGGATTTGTTGATAATGTCTCACAGTGATATGGAGCTAAAAATAAATGATATACCTCTAGAATATAAAAACTACACTAAAATAACAGAATCTAGTTGCGTAACGACGCCTATATAAAAAAAATAGGAATCCAAATTACATATCCAGCTTTAAATAATATTAATTTTAGCATAGACTCCAAAAATTTTACATAACACAAATGTTATTCCAAATTTGGTATGTTAATTTATCAAAATGAAATATGATTCGAGAAATACTTAAATGAACAACTTGCTTAAAAGTTAATGCTTTGTATTTATTTAATATTTATTATATTATGCTCATTTAATTCAATCTGGTAAAGGCCTGGTAAAACATCAAAGTATGTAAATTAGTTAAGTTCAGGTTTGGTAATAGAGTTTATCATAATATAACGTTGATTAACATTGAATTTTAACTTGCATTAAGTTAACTTCATAGTTTAAATATTAATGTTCTTCGTGCTTCAATCAAATTGACGGTACGCTTGGTGCGGTGGCTGGGCAATCTCGTGTCGTGGGTTCGGTTCCTTCACGGAGCAACTCTTTGTGTGATCCACAAATTGTTGTTCCGGGTCTGGGGTGTCATGTGTATGTGAACTTGTATGTTTGTAAGCGCACCCACGATACAGGAGAAAATACTAGTGTGGGGCAACGTTTTTTAAATAAAAAAAAAACATTTTGTCTGTACGACGTGACCGCTTAGTTTACATAACGCTTCCGTTACTGGGTTATATGATTGTAAATAATTGAACAGGTTTTCCCATGTTAAAAACTTACTGTGTTCATTGGCACAATAAGGAGAAATATTGATACAATATATTTTTTAAGCATTTTTTCAATCATAACCGTGCATCGAAGTTCGACTTGCTTTAACGCTGAAGAATTTTACAGCTTGAATAACACGTAAGTACCATCCCTCTTTCTGTGTTGAGGGTTAAAAACAATCTATTGTTGTATCACTTTCAAGCGGATTTCTTAGTATCCATACACCTTTGGGTACTTGGTGAGCATTACATAATATCTTTATATGTACACAATCCCGATTTCCTTTGTCGTGAATCTTATGTCCTCTGAGCCAATCCGCTCTTTGATATTCCTATAAATAACACGATTCTGAAAAATTTTCTTCTCTATCGAAAGTGATAAATACAATCGATCTTTTCTTGTTCATTCCTGGTTAAAAGTAAAACCCACTCATGGAGAATACCTACTCGTGTAACATTCCCCATTTTCCATGTTCCGAGAATTTTTATCGTATCAAGGCTAAGAAAGGTATTATAGTGTGTTTTTTTTGAAAATTTCTCAGTAGTGGCATGATATGAAATTATTACTGGTGTTCATAGTATAGCTGGTGAAATATGAGTGTTACATTGTATATATCTTTGACAACCCCATCAAGGGTTTTCAACTTCTAAATTTCAAGGATAAGTACCCGTTTTCATCTTCTTTAAAGAAACCCCAAGCAAAAATAGAAGCATTTTACTTGTCACCAACTTATAGGTGACATCTAACAGTAAGTAAGGGGTTCGTTTTAATTATGAGATGGTTTAGGTGGTTCGTGGAGTCTGCCATTAGTGTTCCAGACTTTTCCTATTTCGAGGAGTATTATACAGCTATAGTGTTCAACTGAAATGTTTATGTTCGTACCGGTCTCCGGTCTATTTTGCACGTGTCTCACTTGTTTTACAATTCGAAACAGTATTGTCTAGTCCTGGGTTTGTTTCAATTGTTCAAGTACACTGAGGCTCAATTTATTTAAAAAAAATACTACGGACATGTATGTACTTGTATATTTTTAGTTTTACTCTTTCAGACTTGGAAAGAGTGTTTTCTATCTGAAACATTGTCATTTTTTAAAATCTTTGTTTTATATGTAGGGCTTTTTCCTACGAGAGAAACGTCAGCCCTATTATAGAATACCGAATTCAGTACGTACTAAAATAAAGTAGCTAAACCGGTTATAGGTTTGGCGGTTTTAAAACCTAATATTAACGATTTTAGCAGATATGCACATTAATAACTTACTACACGACGTAGATAAATGTTATCCAGAAGCTCCTATCTTCCGATTTCCAGTGGTTAAGCAAAAACTTTCAACGTTCCCATGTAGCACAAGTTACACTGGGGAGCAAACAAACGGAGCCACTAGCGTTTATTACTTTTTCATTTCTTTGGTAAATAATTTCCAAAGTATTTTATTAATTGGTAACGTATGTCGTTTAAAAGGCAATTTCATTACCTTTAAAATAAATGCATTTTGTTGTTAAATAAACATTTTATTTAACCGACTTAAAAAAAGGAGGTTCTCATTTTGACCCATATGCATGTATGTATGTTTGTGCGCGATTATCTCACGAATAGTTGATCCAATTTTGATGCAGTTTTCAGAAAAGTGTTTGTGACATTTAGGAGGTTTTAGTATATCAATTAACCGAAAAAGAGGGTTCTGTTTTTAAACGTATTTTATAAAAGAATTATTAAAGTTATAGGAGTGTTCGATAAAAGGAAAAAAAATACGCTAGAGTCTCTATTTCCTTGTTCCCAAGTGTATTTTATAATCACGACTCCTCATTCAGAGCACACGCTAACCGCAGCGTGCTCTTAGAAACAAGTAATTAGATTAATTGATTTGCCGGTAATGTCTTCATTATCGTTGATGTATGGCTGTTTGCAACAGGTCAACTTATGAACGATACATGTCTTTACTGAGAATCACTTTGTCATGAACAGTATACAGTACACATAGAATTCTTGGAGAATATCGTTGTCATTAAATAGAACTGTTTCCTGATTTAACTAGGTTAGTTTTTTAAAGTTTTATTTTATTTGTATAAAAAAACGTTTAATATCAAACTAACTTGGAATTCGGACAAGTGTACTTCTAATGGGCGGCACTTCTTACTATCTGGCGATCTCGCTAGCCCTCTTGCATAACTCTATTAAAGAAGGACTGTTTAAAATCTGAGGCCTTAGTACGAGTTTGTTTTACGCTTAAAGTAATCGTAACGAGTAGGTACGCGTTCGGCGCTCTGATTGGTTGGTTCATTGGTGCCGGCCAATCAGATTGCCAAACGCGTACTCGTTACGATTACTTTAAACGTAAAACGAACTCGTACTAAGGCCTCTGAATACTACAAATTTCACTTCCACACTTTTAAGTGTGGGAGAGCCATGCTTCGGCACGAATGGGTCGGCTCGACAGGAGTGATACCACGGCCTCACAGAACACCGACGTGAAACAACGCTTGCGTTGTGTTTCGTCGTGTGAGTGAGGTCACCAGTCCCCCAATCCCTGAATCCCCCACAATCCTCAAATTCCCAATTCCCAAAAGGCCGGTAAGGCACTTTTAACGCCTCTGATGTTTCACGTGTTCATGACGGCGCCGATTGCTTACCATCAGGTGATCCGTCTGCTCGTTTACCAGATCATTTCATAAAAAAAATCCTAAACTATACAATGAACAAATGAGGCAATCATTGAAGAATAGAGAAGAAATAAAGAAACTTTAGATGATATAGAAAATATCAATATCAGATTCGTCCATGAAACTATAATAAGATTGCAATATTTAGTCTAACGCCCATCAACACACAAATATCTTTGAAGGCCTATGTAGGTCACTTATAATAACTTCAGATACAACGTAATTATAATAATCTATGTAAAATAACATAATGTGGGAGCAAAAACAAATGGCGTACATTGTACTTTCGTTTTATATGCATAATGAATTAATATAACTGTGTTAAGTTAAATCTGTACCTTTCATAAACAACGTAATTAGGTCAAATCATTCGTATTTGTTTGTGCAAAATAACATTGCGCATTGTATTTTCCTAAATGAGTAGGCAGAACGTATAGGACAGTCACTTTTCAGCGTCACAAGTTCATCAGACCGTGACAATTCATTGCTGAACTTTGGACCTCCACCTCGCTAAGCAGAAGGATCACAATTGCAACGGTTTCTTAGATAGTCTCCGTCAAATAGTCAAGTAGTCCCTTGGTCAGTTCCTACGACCCCCTGAGGGGTTTAAAACGTATCACACTCATTACCTGGACAGTCATCACATCACATTCAAGTATTTATTGCATCCATTGTACACATACAGGTAGTAGGAAATACAATTTTAAGTCACAATCACATCAACTGCCTATAAGTGACCCCTGCCTCTCACACACGGAGGTTTGAGCATTAATCACCACGCTTCCTCAATGCGGGTGCGACACTCATCATCAGTTTGTTATTAGATTTTTCTTACAAACATCTTGTTTTATTTAATTCCTATAAATTTGTCCGGGATTACCACAGTTTAGTATTATTGTGGGTGTAACGACATCATTACCTCTAAGAGGATTCCTGAGTCATTCTCATATAACTGACATATATTCGCACCTCAAAGGGAAAACCCATATATTTATTGAATAGACTTTGAACACACGACACATCGGGGTATACAAACCAATTTATCGTGGTCTCACTTCATATGATCATTTCGCACAGTTGACGTTCAGAGGCTTTAGTACGAATTTGGTTTACTGGTTATTGGTTGGTTCATTGGCGCCGGCCAATCAGAGTGCCGAATGCGTACTCGTTACGAATACTTTAAACGTAAATGAAACTCGTACTTAGGTTAGTTTATACTGGTTTTCATAGGTTTGATGTGTAGCGTATTTATTGCGTTAAATATTGTATTTAACGTGTTATTATAATAAATTAAAAATGCATTGCGGTTAGCAAGCATTATTTAGTTGTTCCTTGTTAGGCGTACGCGAGCCATTATCATCGTGTTTTGGTCTATTTTAATTAGTTTCCAGAATTGTTGATCATTCAATAATTTAGACAGGACACGTCCTGTCTAAATTATTGAGAATTAAATGCAATATGCTTGTTTGTTAGAAATACCGACTTAATTTAATCTTTGGCTGTTATAGGTAATTAAACACAAAACAGTTCCCGATTGTTAATTTATTTAGATTTAGTACAAAAAGACACGTGTACAGGTGAACTTAATGCCTTGGGCATTGACTGACAGGTCGACCCTTTAGGTGGTACCTACAGAGATGAAAGTGGCAGGTGATTAAGTAATTTTTTTTAACTTGGGTGTTTTCAAGAGAAAATGTAACCCCATGATTGAATACAGATAGAATTAACAAAAAATTACATAACACATCAACCTTAGCCTACAATAATAATTTTGAGAACCTTCTTAGCCCCTTCCGATAACGGATGAACATATTATATACCTAGCTTTCTGAAGCCGTATAAAGGCTTTATTCGGTCTACTAGCTTTTACCCGCGGCTTCGCTCGCGTCACAAAAGGATAAAAGTAGCCTATGTGACATATACCAATACACACAGCGCCATCTACACAAATTCTTTTGCTTTCCCTCGGGAATATCAAAATTTTCCGGGATAAAAAGTACCCTATTATTTATTTCGGACTTCTAACTTTACGCCTGCAAAAATTCAAAGCAATCGGTTTAGAAGTTACGGCGTGAAATTGGAACAAACAAACAAACAAACTCACAAACTCACTTTCCCATTTATAATAGTAAGGATTAGCTAGTAAAGTAAATATGAGTGTTAATATTTACGGTCTAAAACTGTAAAATGTCCGATTTTTACACATAGACGAGCTTCTGTAATGTTGTTTATCTCACATACTACGTCAAATCAAACATTTCACATGCATATTGGTCAGACGCAAGAAGAGGAAATTCTCCTTTCACCAACCCAACGCGGTCAGCGCTTGCGCATCTGCAAGCTTTTTTACACCTTATGTCTTAGAAATATAGTTATTAATTGAATAACATTGACCATTAGCTCGAGATATTTAGACATTCAACTTAATTAACCGAATTAAACAGCTTGGAACCGAATGTGCAACGCTGACTTAACTTCATATATATTTCGAAATTATTATGGAAATCTTATGGAATTTTTGTTAAGTTTCCAGACGGTAAGCGTGATTTATTTCATTTTTTCTTTTTTATGTTGTAATTAATTAAATATCGTGAAATGATTTTGTTCATACATAAATATCATACACACAATGCCTACCTATCATTTTTTTTTACTTTTCTATCAATATCAGGGTTTGTTTCAAAATATCTCATTAATTCGGTTGCTATTAGCTTAAATCACACATATTTTGGCAGATATCGTAATATAAAAATAATTAGTCAAAGAAATAGGGTTCGCGCCAAATGCTTTTATAATAATAAATAATAATAATTATTATTATATATAATCAAACAGAACAACATTCATTCTCAATTCCTCGTATATCTAAATCTATACAAAAAGCTGCGGAATTTAAAAATAAATTATTCAGCGAACTGAGTAGGTACATCACTAGGCACGCCCACATCTTTTTAAAAAGTTCCGGTTGGCTGCGATAGTATAAAAAAGTGGTAGTAAATCTAGGTATTAAAATACCTGAATATTGGTCTAGATTGCGAGGGCTATACCTATTCCAAAGAAAGATAATATTTATGTAGGCGTTTGAGACTAATGTACTTTACCATAATTATATGTGTATTGTGTAAGTATGCCTATGTGTTTCTCCATACCATTACCAAGGTAAATTACCTTTGTTCCGCATTCCCTTCGTTACAGCGGACAACCTAACATTCGACAAACTTATATTTGCGTTTGGTACAGTAACTGTGTCTAGGGATTAAGTCGCACAATTAAGTTTCCTTTTTTCAGGTAGGTATATATTTTTCGGGATAAAAAGTACCCAGTGTTGTGCCCACGATACTAAAGTATAATCATACCGATTTTCATCATAATCGGAGACGTAGTTTTTGTTTGATGCGTAAACTGTTTATACGAGTACCTACCATACAAGGTAAACAGGTAGAAAATGCGCATCAAATCCACCAAAGTGCATAAAGGTTCAATAAAAATAAAAGGAGCTTCTTTTACTGGCCTACTAATTAAATTAAATGGCTTGTAAAACCAATATTTTGATAAAATACCAATAAAAGTGTGCTTTGTAATAAATTTTAAATGATCGTTAAAATCTGGCGACCGGCTCTTAACGTTAACGGTCACCTAAATTACTATTAACTCGTCGAGTACCGGTTTTGTAGACACAATTATAGAACAATAGGTTGCGGTCACCGGTGACCGCTTGGTGTTTGACAGTTTAAAGGGCCCTTTAAAATAATGAGGTATAATGTATCTTTAACTACTTTCTTCCAAGTATTTATAGTCATTTACTGAATAGATGATAATTTTAGTAGAAATTCCTAATGTTCTGATAGTTATACGATAGTTTTTTCATCCTTGGTAAAACCCTGTAGGCAGTGTACTCTAGGATAAAATGTGTATTATGAAATGAAGACACATCGTAACTATGACGCACTTAGCATTGTCTATAGTGAAGAGAATAAATCAGGGTTAAAAAACCTGCCGGCTCTCAAAACTAGCAAGATTCTATTCCATAATTTGCAAAAAAGCTTCAGTGCCAACCCTGCATAACATTGTACAAACTGAAACTATTGTATCAAGTTGATATGTCCAGTCGAGGGGGGCACTTGCGTCACAAGACGATCTGGGGCGACGGCAATTTGCCGCGTGCGACTGTTGAACTCAGCCCAGACTGTATGCACTATAGTGCTTTAGTCTATACCTATACCGACTATACTTAGGT
This sequence comes from Spodoptera picta, assembly GCA_038387885.1. Lineage (NCBI taxonomy): Eukaryota > Metazoa > Arthropoda > Insecta > Lepidoptera > Noctuidae > Spodoptera > Spodoptera picta. The sequence goes on from JAZHFQ010000271.1 coordinate 929,064, forward strand.
ATAGGTGATTCTACCAATACTCGTATGTGACGCGCCCCACCCTGCCCGCATTATGTGATTGTGTGTCTGTGTACTCACTTTTACCTAGGTTTCGTCTTTGTAGCTTTATATGCTAGCTTTCTGCCCGCAACTTTGTTCGATGTACTCGAAGATTCATGAATTACAGTCGTAAACGTTACTTAATAATATCCGGTACTCTCAATGTCTCAATCCCAACACTGTCTAAACGGCATATAAACTCTGTTTACCACTTTTTGACTTAATGGCGGATGCATGGGGTAATTGTCTTAACACGACAAATCACAGTACTTTTTTCTTTTTCTCCTCGCCATTGCTGTGAGCTCAAAATAAACGTAACGCCATATTTTTATTATTATTTTTCGCCATAGCTTTACTACACTGTAGAATGTTCTTGTCTGGTAAATTTTTTAACCTTTGTTCATGGAGATAAGCAAGCCCAAAGTCTACGATACCACCAGATGTTTAGAAACTAAAATAAATTATGATTTAATCTGTCATGCGGTTTGAAAGTACCCCCCAAATACGTAAACGATTCAACAATATGTCAACCAGGTTATCAGATAATATAAATATGTACTTACGCGTTTGTAAAAATAGCTGTTTGATTGTAGAACCGGTGCAAACTAGAAATATTATGGTTCCAAGTGACTTGCAGGTTAGAACTAAACAGTTATGTAATTGGTTTCAAGTGTGAGCCTAAAAGGATTAAGATACATAAAAAATAAAATGTAATCAGTTTTCATCTCATTAAGTTATTGTGCAACTGGCTTCTTCCAGCAGCTTCACCCGGTCCCTAGGCATAAACTACGTAGCCTACGTGTCATTCCAGAAAACGAATATTATACACAACCCCTGTTCTAAATTGCATCTTGATCCCTTAAGCCGTTTTGACGTGAGTGAGTAACAAACATACAAACACTAATACATAAACTAACAAAATTCCACATTTATAATACTAGTAAGATATTATAGTTCGACTCTATGTCGAAGCCATACAGTTACGTATTGAATCTCAGATATATAAATACACTAATACTAATGCACGTCACAACTATGCACGCTGAGCTCCCTTTGTCCATCGCACTATTTGTACTGGCAATCAGCTGTTTATGACGACGCCATTATCGCTAAATTATAGTTACACTCGTTTCATAAAGTAAATGCCCAGTATTTACTTTGTTTGTAATGTTTAACAAATTTCGCTAGAATTACATCATTTCGCTTGTGTAATATGTAGAAAAGTTGCATTGGATTGAATGATTTTATAATATTAGAAGTACATTGAAGATGTATTGTACTATTATTCATCTTCACTGAGAGTATTTTCACGTGTAACTTACCTCGTATTCTAATACAGTGAAACCTGGTTAACTGAGACATCAAGGGACCTGCAATGTCGTTTCACTTATAGAGGTATTCCACTTACCCAGTGTCTCAGATATACAGGTATAAATAAATATCTGTCTCATTTACAGAGGGTTCCATTAATAAAGGTGGACTTGGAATTACGTGTGGAATTTGTAGGTAGAATAAGAATGAGTAAACAAACAATGTTATCTCAGTTATAGAGGTTTATGCATATAAAATTTATTCGCTGTCTCCGTTATAGAGGTAACTATGATAATAAATCGAAAGAACAAATCCCAGATATAGAGGTTTACCTCATCCCACTAACAGAGGTTGTCAAAGTGTTGGGACCTCAGCATGAGTTCCAGTTATGGAGGTTTCTCACTTATCCAGGTACTTACTTACCTACTTAACCAAGTTTCACTGTAATATTATAAATGGGAAAGTTTGTATGTTTGTTTGTTACTCTTTCTCGTCGAAACAGCTGAAAAGATCGGGATGAAATTTGGAATAGTAGTTATAGTCTACTTTTTACACATAGGCTACTTTTTGTCCCACGAGAATGCGATAACAACTGGCAGAAGGTAGTATTTGATATTAATTTACTAAAGAGACGTGAAATTCAATCGTTATTTTCGAGCAATGTACTCCAAACAATTAGCCAGATGAAACCAAAGTTTGTATACAGTAACACAGAACACACTGAAGTCTAATTTTAGCCAAATAATTCCCGTTTTGTTAGACAACTTGGCTCCTTGTCAAATCCTTTTGGTTATGTCACGATGTTCCTACGTATTCCCTTGTCACGTCTCGGTATAATAAATTATACATAACATCACGCCTTTTATCCCCGAAGGGGTAGGCAGAGGTGCACATTCTACCACAGTACAATGTAACACCCACTTTTCACTAGTTGTTATGAGTCCCATGTAATAGGGGGTGAGCCTATTGCCATATACCGGGCACATTTCCAGACTCCGTGCTACTACTGAGAATTTTAAAAAACCCAGTAATACTTTGCCCGACCCGGGAATCGAACCCGAGACCCCCTGCCCGGCAGTCGCACTTGCGACTACTCGGCCAACGAGGCAGTCATTATAAATTACAATAAATTCGTTTGGGAACCAAATAATTATGTTAATGTTTATTATTTTTGTGCAAATTGTTTTGCCTTATAGACAGAGTGTTGAACGTCCACCGGTCGCCACTTGCATCGATTTCTATAGAAAACGGCAATTTCTTTTATCAAATTCCATATTACACAGGCAGCCATTTTCATTTAATATCGCAGATTTTTCTCTGTTATCAGTCTTATACATGTACCTAGCAATGAATACTGAATTGACTTATCACCCCGCAGCAATAATGTCGGTACGGTAAATAGTAAAAAAGCTGTATCGCTCGTTTTACGACATTTTTACTGCATTTTGTCACTACGTTGGGGTCGTAAAAAGTGTTCAACTTAATGATGTATAGTAGAGCAGTATTTTCAAAAAAAATATCTGAATTACTCTGAATTAAAGGCGTTAAATGAGTTCTGGCGTTGTGTCAATGCTCAGTATTTCTTGTGTGGTCAGTAAGATGTATTTTAAAGTGCTTCACGTTGACTTGACACTTACGAGAGTATGTCAAGCATTTCTGAATATACTTATTTAGACAAGTTCTATATACATACCAGGTCATTATTATCATAATATTTTACTTGACAAACGGGTACATTTAATAGAAATTGTTAGTTAAATCTGACCTTGACTGCGAGACCTCTACGTGACTGTCTCATTGCCGCCGCGTTTCATTGACCACGTGTTTTCCGCTTTTGTTGTCTAACTAAAGTTTTTTGAGCGCATGTTTAGCCCGACCAAGTAACGAACTAATTAATACTAGTATATTAATCATTATTATTTGTTTGCTTACAGCATCAGTAAGCGTTGTGTATAGATAACTCATTAAATATGATATTATGAACAACTAATGCCAACTCACATCTTATACGAGAACCTACGTATTGGATTACCATCTTTAGAGTCTCATTTTATTAGAAGCCATAGTCGTTCAACCAGGTCGCTTAATTACTAAAATTTTACAGTATAAAGAATATTAATCCATCTGGTGACAACTTGGTCACCCAACCATCTGGTCGTCAGCGATCACATATACTAGTATTTATTATTGTGTCTCTTTGTCGACCACGATTTTCGCGACTGGTATGTATCCTAATGAATTAGGATCATTAAATCGAAATACGATTGGTATTCTAAATGTCATTTTATGATGACACATAGGAGATAGTAGATCAGCATAATAGTAAAGTACCCACCTAAGTATGGGGTACAATGTTGCCAACTGAACGTGTATGACGCGTTTCTTTAATCATCAACTAATTAATTAACCGACGGCGCGTGGGTTGGATTCTAATTTACTATGAGTCTTCGAAATGCGTAGAAAATCGGCTGTCGATAAGCCATGTTGATGTTGCTATTCTATATACTTACCATGAAGTTAATGAATTACTATGAAGTTCCTTACTCATTCTTCTACTGGGATATTTAGCAAGCTTCTATCTATAAAGAGTTACCTTCTACCAACGACTTCTTCCGCGTGAAATAGATTTTTAAGGAGTATTAAAACTGACTGCCTCGTTTGCCGAGTGATCTTAAGTGCGACTACTGGGACCCCTTGGTCACTGGTTCGATTGCCGGGTCGGGCAATGTATTACTGGGTTCTCTAAAACAAATCTCAGTAGTAGCACGAAGTCTGGAATTGTGTCCGTATATGGCAATAGGTTTACCTCCTATTACATGGGACTCAAAACATTGAAACAGTGAAAAATGGGTGTTGCATTGTATAGTGGCACTCAGTGCTGTACAATGTAACACCCATTTTTCACCTCTGCCTACCCCTTTCGGGGATATAATGTTATGATATGTTATGTATTAAAATATCTCCTTTATCATTTCGCTTGGTCTCTTCTGTACCCTCAATACATACATTCATCTAAATCGATGTTGTACTGCTATAGTTTAAACATGGTAGCTTAACTGCTAGACGTAGTAAATTATAACCTTGTTTTAACTAAAACAGTATAACCCGTCTCCATTGCTCAATGTCTGTCATTCCAAACCCGATGATTACTGATAATATCACTATCAAACATTGAGAACTAGGTCACGTCTCCACGCACTGTCTAACGTGGTGTAAATTATAAAATTGGTGAGATTCATACATCCTTTTCTAACATATTACAAAAGCGACTAACTCCCTGTGTGTGGAAAGTCAAAAGGTGCATTGAATCTTCTTTTACAACATGTAAACAGGATATGATACCGTAATAAATGCTATTCTACAGAATTTAACCTACACACTTTCGTAAGAGTTATCTACTTACTGTAATCACTCTTGGGAAATCGTTATTTTTTACCTAAAATTGGTGGATGTTCAACCACAATTGACTTGTTCTAACAAGTTGCCTACTGTAGAAACTTTTTTTTTTTTATGGGGGGAAAATCATCGAATGACTGCTCCCGCCTGGGCGAGGCGGGAGGGAGTATCAGACTCTTACTGACTAAAAACCACCCCGTTCCTTCTCCTGCACGTCGAGTCGGAGCCCCGGTTACCCGTTAGGTTCTCCGCGACTCCGAATCGGCATCGGCCGTATTGGGCCCCATTTGTGGTGGTCTGATGGCTCTTTGAGGCGCGCGCGGAACGCGACGCGCCGTACGCTCGGGTCTGTTTCTGGTCGGACGGGGAGCCACCCATGCTCGCGTCCGCAGGCCCGGACGTGAGAGGTCGCCATCGCCGATCACTTGCCTGAGGGCACGGCGGTGCTCAGCCCACGCAGGGCATTCTCCCACCGTGTGTTCCACCGTGTCCTCAGGGCGGTCCTCGCAGTGATGACACCCGGGCGTTTCCTCCCGCCCCATCAGACACAGGTACCTCCCGAAACTCCCATGTCCGGTGAGGACCTGCGTCAGGCGGTAGGTGAGGACGCCGTAGCGTCTCTCAAGCCACTCCTCAAAGAGGGGACTTACCGCTGCGATGGCAGCGAGCCTAACTGTAGACACTAGACTATTACTGTAATAGTCTACAGTAGGCAACAGGCTCACCCCGTATTACTTGGTACTCATGTAATTTAACTGATGAAAAATGGGTGTTACATTTAATACGCGCCTCTGTTAACTTCACGGGGATTTAAAAGCATACTTATGTTAATATTTTCAGAGATACAAAGACTTCTCGATGAACAATATTGTATCTTGATACTTTGAACGTACAGACGGGGCTTACGTTACATATAGGTTGTACAGGCCAGTGTTGACGATACATTAATACTATTTTAATAGTTACTTCGTTATCGGTACGGTAATGCCCGTGTAACGAGCAAGTAATCGTTTCATAATCACCTAGGGTTAACGATACACCTGCCCTAGGCCCCCAACGACGATAAAATGCCGCGTCGGACGGTAACTTCAGGAATTCTGCCTTGAATAAAAATAAATATTGGTCTTTATTTTAGGGCTTAAGCTGTTCACAAGAAAAATGATTTCTTAGACCATCCTTAACACATTAATCGCCATGGGGGTCACCGGTGACCTTCAACAGTTTTTTATTGGCAGTCAAAGGCTTAATTTGTGAAATATTTTAATTAAGACAATTATACTTAAATGACTAGCTTCTGCCAGTGGCTTCGCCAGCGTTCCCATGGGCTAAAATGTGGCCTATATGTTATTCCAGACCATAACCTACCCCTATTTCAAATTTTATTACGATTCCTTCAGCCGTTCCGACGTCAAAAAGTAATAAACACACACACGTACACACACACACAGACACACATCCTACATCTTTATATACAAACTTTCGCATTTATAATTTTAATAGGATTACTAGGATATTCCTTTGTTGTAAATTATTACTAACTGTAGAACGATTCTATTTACCATCTAAACATTTATAAAATGAATGTAACATATATAATATGTGCAGATTCACCCATTCTTTATCAGAACGGCTATGATATTTTATTAGAACAGGTGCAATGAGCTGAATTGTTTTGTCTGTCTATTTTAAAATTAAACAATTTTAACGCCCGTTTATTTAGGAATAAAATATTTTGAAAGTAGAATGTGAATCTTATCTATATAAAACATCATTAGAATCGTAATGATTTTATATATTCGTGGAATAATGTTGTCTACGCCGAGCAGCATTTTAAATGCCTCAAGCACGTGGGTAGCGCGTGGTTTATATCAATTTGATTAGAAACTGGACGCAATATTATATATCTGGTGTTATGTGGGGCTGAGAAATGCTGCAATCTATTAACTAATTAACGATTTGTCATTCCAAACAAACGGAATAAATTAACTAGAGATGTACTCTGGTAGCATTCTACTGAGAATAAATATATCATAAAATCCCCGGAGGCTTTGGCAGAGCCACATTGCGGCACTTAATGCCACTGTACAATGTAACATCCCCTTTTCACTATTTATGTTATGAGTCCCATGTAATATGGGTGGTGAGCCTATTGCCATATACATTTTCAGACTCTGCTGAGATTTTTTTTAAAACCCAGTAATACTTTGACCGACCTGGGAATCGAACCTGAGACCCCTTGTCCCAACGAGGCAGTCATAAAATTCATAACATAACATCACGCCTTTTATCCCGAAGGGGTAGGCAGAGGTGCACATTATGCCACTGTACAATGTAACACCCACTTTTCACTATTTATGTTACGAGTCCCATGTAATAGGGGGTGATAATATTCACTTCACTTCAATATAAAAATTACTCTATTATAACAGACAATATTATATTATTTATGGTTACTTGGATTGTAGCGTTTAGTAAAAAAAGAAACTGAAATATGTTCAATTCTATAAGATACGAGTGTTGTAAATAACTTTATATAGGTGTACAGATGGACACAAGATCAATTTGTAAAAAAAATACTTCAAGTTTTTAAAAATTATTACGAAAATGTTTACGCAGACAAAACACAAAAACAGTGTTTAAATTGATCATTTCTAATTTTATAACTGTATCATTATTAATATCTTAATTCTACGATCAGTTCTCAGAAATAGCAACAATAGAGGTATAATGGATCCGGTATTATTAGTTTTTATCATGTTGTTTACAATTTTTGACGTTTTTATTCTAACTCTTTTTCTCTTTTGGGTATTTACGTACTACGCAGCTACGTTTTTTCGTAGTCCTCGTACCGCGTAGCCAAATTCGTAGCCCGCTATTCTAGCAGTGTGCGTATTACTTTGAGATTGATTAAATTCAAACCGGTCCGGTCCCTTAGACTCTTAGAGTAAGATTACGGCGATGAGCGAAGCCTACGTAAACTGTTGCCGCAGGTCAATAAAAACTAGTTTGGGGCACAAAAAATGTTGTTTGACCAGCTGGTAATTTTTTACGAAGCTGTATGTGTTGTGTATACTTTCATTCTACTTCTAATTCATGAAGACTTATTGCCATTTTTGTGGCTATTTTGTAGTACATAGGTTAGATTTACAGTTTCTATTGTAAATAGATGCAGCTGTAATATTATCAGATTAGAGCGAATGTAAACTATTCACATTAATTTAATTAGACGAATTCTAGTTTATATGTTTATTACAATATCTGTACTAGTGGGCGTTGCTATAGTTTTCAATAATGACCTGCGGCAACAATCTTAGTTGTATTTTTTTCCTTCAAAGTGTCTATCGAAAGGTCATCGTCTGTGATATCTTTATCCACCTTATCTAGTAGCTTGAGCTCATCTTTACTGCCCTTCTTTTCTTAACATAAATTAAAGAGATATCTGTAAACGTATGTACTAGCAACTTCAATGGAAAACCAATAAAAAAAATTTAAGTATTCGGCCGCTCCAAAACAGTGACACTTGTAAATGGTAGAGGAACACTAAACCGTCGACCATCAGTACCAAAGTCGGTAGAAGCTAGGACCTTGCTCTCTCCGTGACCCAGATACCGGCCTAATAGTGTTTACATATTTATACAGTACACACACACACGGACGACAAATCGCTTGTTTGTTTCTTATTATCATCAGCCATAAGGGTGAACTCATATATTGTAAGTGTTACTGCTTTGTACACTTTCAGAACTACGTTTTGCTATTAATTATCTTGCACTTGAATTCTGTAGGTTGTCTGCTCAACCAAGCCCACTTGCTTCTCCGTTCATAGTTCTATCTTGTACTGTGTATCTTGTATTTCTATTTGCTGTAAATCTTCGCATAGGAACGTGTTTATAAATGACAATGATCTAGCTCACGCATTTCCCTACAACATGATAACAGCCTCGATAACGTCTCCACATACAATAACTGCAATTTGTGCCGTTGTATTTATAGCTTGTCCCGGCGTCACGCGAGTCCACGATGGTTCCTAGACCTAATGATTGACCCCAGCGCGCTACAGTTCAATATAAACAGAGGCTAATTTATCAACGTCCCTTGCATTATCTATGTGTCTGACAACGTTCAGTTACAACATCGTTACAAAACACTAGCTTATCAAGTTATTTTTAGGTTAGCCGTCATTTCGTACCGGTGCTTTTATATTTTTATTCATTGGGGCAAACGTCCGTAGCAGTATTCACGTATTTATCTTAGGCTACGGTCAGTAACCTGGCTGCTTAATAAATTATGCTGATAAGTGGGGTTGCGGTCGACGCGCGGTCTGAACGTAGATTGGTCGACAGTTCTGCGCTTTGACCATACTGTTTGTTTACGTTCCCTGGGTGGCTGATACGTGAAATGAAATGTGGTGGAGGAAAAGCCATTTTGACAGAATTATCTAACTCTAACAAGTGATTTATTTCAATAACAAGCTGCAGTAGAGGTGGATACTGTGTCGTAACTCTGAATTTCCAACTTAGTTCAATCAAAGTAATATTTATGTTAATGAATAAAATGAACATAAAAGTTTACATTATAATAACCCAAGTGTAACCAAGTAATGTATTTTCCGAATTATAAAAATAGATAGAAAGCTTCCATCAGACTCCCAATTCTTCAAAAGGAGAGATGGCATTCGTTTTGACTCAACACAAAAGTTTTGTAAAAATAATACATATTTTTAACAAAATAACTCTCCAGTTTTAAACTTTCACGTAATGGAAATGAGCCACGTATAATGTATTTACATTAGTGAAACTTGTAGAAAGTTACGTTATTTAAATGGAAGTACTTCTAAACTTAAACATTATATCGAAGTTATTTAATTTTCTGGGCAAAAAGTAAAGATTTATCTTTACATTGAAATTGCTTAAAATATCACAAGTACTGCGAAGGCACCAATAAAGTGGGCATTTGAAACTTCGATAGACCAACATTAGTATTCAAAAGCACTGGAGCTTTAAATTTGGATTACAAATAATGTAAAGTACAATTACAGACCTTGATAATAATAATACCAATAATAAACTGTACAAAACAGTGTTTACAGTTAGAACTGCAAATTAATATAATTCATTTCACTCAATATACAATAACATAACACGTACTGGACACAATTTAAAATTGTAAGTCGATCACGTGGATCGCCACGACACAAATCAAAATGTCCATCGAGTGAATATGTATCGACAATATTCAAAGTTTGACCTATTCCTATCGGTATCTCTTACGTAATATTTACAGTCAGTGTTAGGCGTGAAACGATAAATGTTTCATGTCACTGTAACGGAAGCCACGATACCAACAATCCAATTGTTTCTCATCCAAGCGCAGTTTGCTTTGTAAATAAAAATTCGCTTCCTTATTCATTCAGTTCATTTGCAGATGATAATTTATTTCAAAGTGTAATGCGGTATGGCATGACAAGAACATAAGTCCATTATGTTTACCGTATCAATGATATGATTTTACAAATAATCTCATACAGCTGCTATACATTATTATGATTATGAGGCATTCTTAAGATTTAAATTGTGTAATACTTTATCCGTAAAAGTATTTGTTCTATCTTTAGTATATCCTCGAAATTTGTCAGGAAAAAGCACTTATCGACCCTTAATCAGCGTTTGACAGGGATCACATGTCTGACCAATACAAACATATTAATCTGGGCTTCCTGTTTTCTTCTGGGCTTGTGTACGACCTGTCAGGTGAGGTGGACTTTCACCAGCGGACGATGACGACCGATAACCGTCGATAGCTGAGGTCGCGCGTCTCGGCGTCCCACAGGGTAACGAACTCGGTCCTATTATATCTTATACACATGTACACATGCACTCAATTGCGCGCCTTAATGGCCTGTCGTTTGTATCGATTCACGTCGTACTGTTGTTAAAGGGCCGATACTTATCTTTAATAGGGCTACTAGTTAAGTAGTCATAATAAAGGTTTTATGAGGAATTGTAAAAGAAATTTTGTCAATGTTTGTACTGTGTAGTTTAAAGCGTTTTAGTTTTGAAAATACAAAATAAAGACCATATTGATGTAAATATCAATATGATCTCTATTTTGGTAGGAAGTCACAATATTAAATACCTATCTTTTAAAGTATTTGATTACTGTATTGATAGCATATCTATGGAGCCAGTTATTTCAGGTTTTGCAATCAGGTGATTTTTATTCAGATTGTCATGCTAGTTCAGTACAGTTACATACTAGTGCTTAATATTCAATGGCACTCCATCCAAAGGAGCCGGCTTAGTAATATATTCACTATGCGTAAGTTATAATTCTCATTGTCGTAACTTGCAATGATTTGGGACAGATCTAATGGTTTTTAATTCACATTACATTTGAGGTAGTTTATTGTATTGTTATTAATTTGATTTTAAATCGTGCAACGTTTATTGAATTTTAAAAAGCTTCTTCGTGTTATTTTTATCTCAATAGTTCATTTTTTCTGGTGTGTCGTAAAGTTCATAGTTGACATCAAGGAAGAAATCGTTATAATTTATATTGTAACCAGTAGTTTTATGGAGCTGCCCTTTACAAGGCCACTAAAGCAGACGCCGTAGGTACTATCACTATCTTCATAGTCATCAAGGAAATATATAGAACAGGTAATAAAATTATGGATAAAGTGAGGATAACTGGTGTCCCTAAATGTTTGAAGGTTAATAATTATTTTCTTACTGTTAAGTAATGGGATTTTGTGGTTCCAAAAGAAGCCTTCTGTGCTAAAAGTCTAAGTGTTGCCTTTTTTGTTAACTACTTTGTTAATATTTCAAATGCGTCCTATTAACTAATATTCATAATGAGAAAAAACATATAGCTCCTTTGATTACATGATGAATCTTCCAGCAAATTTTACAATAATTGGATCGTAAGGAATGATGATGATGTTTTGGCTGTAAAATAGCCAAAACAAATGCAAAAAGTAGTAATTGTACCAACAATTAGAAACCTACGATAGTAACCATTGTTCAGTCTTCGTTATCACTCCGCAAGCAGACGTCAAAGGCGGAGAGAACACGATTAAAAATCGCAAGGACGGGGCTATTTTTAACGTTCCAACGTGCTCGAGTGAATGTCTCTGTGCGTGGCGCGTCGGTAATCGTTACATGTGGTACGTAATCGATACGTGTACTAAATGAAATGAAATATTTAATTTTGTCACAAAAGGGGCTCTCGATTTGTTGTCTACGTTACTATCGTTTGCGTGTATGTACTTCGATTGCAACATCTGTGTGATATCATCTATGTGGTTAATAATATATTAATAATCTACGCATGAAGCGTAGATCATATCTATAAGGGCTTAAACAAAACTTCCTTATTGTTCGTCTTATTACAATTGACACTTAAATGACGTCAATCGTTTTGCAAAAAAATCTATAAAATATTTCGCAAAATTCAATTATTACAACGTCAATAAATAAAATAATGTTCCAAAGCTACGCTAAACCACAATTTGCATATACCAATAAATACCTGTGACGGGTCTGCGAATTGTGAAGGAATACTAAGTGGGTCCACATCGCCAGATGTACTCGCGCAAGGACAAGTTTTACTATCCTAATTTATTATTTCCTGTGAACCGTCAAAGCATTTTATATGACAGTATAACGCTGACAATAGCTTTGTGAGCGTAAATCATATCTGCATTGTGCATAAAATGATCGCGGGAACGAACATAACTACAAATCAAATGAACGGGTAAGGGGTCCCTCAAGGTTTAAGGTTTTCCTAGACATGAGAAAAGCGTTTGATATTGTTAATTTAAATTTATTTGAATTTAAATGGTACATATTGACAATTAATTCACTTTATACAGAAACAAGAAGTATCATCTGAAATAAGGATAATAAACTATAAAAAAGACAACTTTGTTAGAATTAAATTCTTTAAGAAGTAAATAACATAAATTATTGTTTTTACATTTTAATTTACCACATAATTACTGATTTCTATTACATAAACGTTAACTTTCTAACGTAATTTGGAGGCAAACGGCATAGATAAACAGTCTATGACCGTCAAGTGTTCAACGTTTAACGTATTCAACAATTATCTTTACAAGTATATTCGACGCACGTTTTGTGTTATATTAAAGGTTTAAGATTTCTCACGTTAATCACTTTTAACTTTACAATTTATGGTTTTGTAAGGTGCGTTACGTACATTTATTGAAATTGTATTTTATAGGGTTCGATAACTAAATATCAAAACAAGATTTGTACGTCATACCTTTAGAAAATTTTATCATTGTCTTTCCGCAGGAAATCTCCTGTAGATGTTCTTTTTGAAAAAATATCCTCCATTTTCTTAGAATTGTATTTATTGCTGCAGAAGTAACAGTAACAATTTCCTTTTCATAGAAAATTAATTAACTGATTTGACCTTTTCGTTTCGCATTATTTTGAGAAGAGTGGGAGACATGTGTCTGTACGTTAGAGGAGGATGTAGGTATAGATTTATGTCCATCTATTAAAGTTAAATTTAGCTGAGCACGGAATTTTGGAACGCTACGTAGATCAGCCAACATACATACTAGACTAGATGATTATGACAAAACACTTGAACATCAACATGCCACTAGCAATTGAAGCTCGACATAATCAAACGATCGTAATACCAATCAGGGTTTTATGATGTCGAGTCACTATAGCACCCTAAAACATTACACTAAATGTTACAAGCTCGATTAATGCGCCCATAACCAAATGCGACGATAATACCAGCACTAAAATAACAAAGTTACAACGTAGTGCTGTAGTGTGATCAATCCGAGCGTATTTACTGCTCCGAATAAATTAGTTTTATGTATTTTGGCAGTAATATGCTAACTACCAGTCATAACGACCTTAGGCGTAAACTTCGCGACTTTGAATTTGCATTGGTTAAAATTTGTTAATTATTCGATCACTCCTTGCAGATTTACCATTATATTCGTGGAACTGTTAATATCAGCATTGTATGTCTCGATAATGGCTTAAACGAGGCATATAAACATATCACTAGTCGCCACAAATACCACAGACCGGAAACTAAAACCCGTGCGTAATATACTTAGAACTACACTGTGTCATTTAATAGCCATTAAAGAAGGCCTTACTGATTGTGTAGCATAAAATTAAATAATAAATTCATCTGCAGTACTACCCACGGAGAAGTAACTGAGGCAAATAAATTAGAGCCATCTAATAGGCGGTAGACTTTAACAATTTAAAATGTATGGACGATACTGTGTCGGTAGCATGCGTCTTATGCTCCGGTATTCTGTTCAACATATTTTTAGTGTTCGGTTTTGGATTTATTTTTATCTTTGTCTGAGGTGAGAAATTTTATTTTCTGTTGCAAAACTGTCTTCGAACTTAACTTGTGCCTTTTTAGTGGTCCAAATGTTTGTCAGTTTCCAAAAATCTTTGTTCTGTGATTTTAACTACTTAGAGGTATATTCTGTCCAACAAACGTGCAAATGTATTTACTCAATTTTATGTATTCACTAACGCGACCATTTTACGATTGAACATGTTATGGCATTTGGTCCATAAAATTTTGATTTCGATCTCGAAATATTGTCCGTGACTCATAGGCTTAGGACTCGGGAATTACAATTATTTTATCTGTCTAACACTTCCGTGAGATTAGTTTTACAAGGACTTTTTGTAAGTTTTGACTGAGATTTGTGTTCAATTTTGACTATGCAAATAGCAATTAAATTCGGAACATATACAAATTTATCAAAGTTAATTGGATGGATGTACGTTTTGACATTTTAGATGGATTTATAGTACTTATTATTCTATGTTAGTGCCTACTAAAACTATGTCTAGTAACAATAAATTAACTTGTCTTCCTAACAAATAAAATCTACTCGTCTTAACTACATTTTTTATCACCCCTTTAACAAACATCACTGTATTTAAAGTCAAGCTTTCTTCAATATAGCGAATAAAAATTATTAAATTTTTATTTTCTGTTTGTTGACAGGCATGAAAATGACTATGTCTACGACACCGACGATGAGTGCTCGGGTACACAGGAAAGTGATGCGGGCGCCACATAAGCGGGCCCACCCGGGTAAGACGCAGCACCCGGGCAAAATGGTGCACGCCGGGAAAATCGCACACCACCCGGGTAAACTGGCACATTTAGGCAAATTCGGGAAACTCGCGCACTACGCTCACACGCACGCCCTGCGGCCGCCCGAGCCGTGCGAAAACAGTAACGACAGCGGCCTAGGACCCGACGCCGGCAACAGGTAAGACCCTAGCAGCTTCACACGCGCTTGGCAACACCTTTACATCTATAGAGACTCACATTACTACGGTAATCGCTTGCATATGGTTCTAACACACCTATGGTGTCCCATAATCCTCAAAGGACTCACATCGTTCCTACCCTACTAACACAATGTACTTAATTATTTGCTTAACAGAGCTTTAGAACACGCGTCTTATCGTCCTTACCTTCGCGCTTATGGCATCGTAATGCTTCACAAATTTTTGTTAATTCTGAGAAGATGGAAGCCAATATTTTGATTAGCATCAAGCCCCGCGAATACTGAGTGACTAAATAAACCTGGGCTGAGTCTGCATCGTCAATGTGTTCATCATTTGTGTGATTCATTAGCATCGATATGCTGACCGATAAAATTAGATCGACTCTTGGTGGCGCGTTCATATTATACAGTCTCGCATCAATATTTTGTATATCGTCATCTTCAATGTTTACTTAACTATTTTCAGTTTGATCCACTAAAATAATAGCCATCTTTCATGCGGATCAAAGATTCATGTATTACAAAAATAGTCATGGTAATCATTTGCAATTGCATCTGTTCAACATTCCAAAATGATCTCAATCAATGTTTATCCTTAATTCCAAATAGGTAGATGAACACTAACTAAAATCATTTAACACTAAAGATGAAGATTGGTATAAAAGTACCCATCTGAATATACTGGTTACTGGTGGATTGAAAAATAAATACATCAATCATCTCTTTATCTTCTGCTGTAGTTAATTTGAAAAGAGCTGTTACGACATTAATTCCGTAAAATTGTGAGAAACGTCTACATCTCCATCATTATTTATCTATTAGTTACTTCATAGATGCTTAGTCACCTAATTACTACGGGCTCAATACCGCAGACACAAATCTATTCGAATTCTTAACCATATGACCTTCGTCAGTAGTAGATATATTTTGATGCGCACTCACGTCCGTGTACTGGCGAGTCGCGTGCGCACACGTCCTTATCGATCGTTAACTACTCGAATTTATATCCATCTCAAGTCTAACTACTCGATTTTATCTCAAACTAGATTATTATCTATTGTAAGCAGTTAGAAATTCGGAGATTCAGACATACGACAGTTTTATAGCAGCCGTTAAATGAAGTATGGACGTGATTGTGGTTGATTTAAATCGGTTCTAATTTTGAGTCGTGCAAAGTATTTTCTGCAGCCTACGGTCTTTTGTGAATACCCTACAAATCATGATGATACGATCAAAAGTGAAGTTTACAAAGCTTTAGAACTCGCACGTCAAAGGCCACGCAAACAATACAAGCAACCTTAAACTAGCAAATTATTTACTAACAAACAAACAATTTGACAAATACAATCCACTCGTGATATTATACAAGTGGATTAGTACACATGTACATATGTAATTACATAAGGCCGTAACAACATGACATAAACGCTTGCGTAATTCGCTATTGTGAAAAGCATACGAAATATTGAATATGTCATTGGCCTCTTATGAGTAATGCTAGACTTTGATCGGTTAGCTTTTTCCTCTGATATTTTTGTTGCAAGTATTTTTAGAGGTAATTATTTCCCGTCGTTTTTGTAACTTTGTTCATAAACATCTACATCGCGGCAACTAGTAACTCTAGTGAAAAGGTAATAATGTTCATATAGTTTGTGTTTAGTTAAAGTCATCATCTTGATCCCTACAATCTGCATGTCTTGTTCATGAATATGCAAAAAACTATTTCGAATAGACGTGATAGCTTCAAAACTTAAAACAATATCTCAAATATGAATTTCACTATAAGATTTGAAGATAAATAACTTATTAACATTTTATCCGTTATGCGGAACGGGTACACCCAGTTACACCATAACCATTGCTTGCCTAAAACGTACCACTTACCAATTATTATGTACACAAAACACCGTTAATTAGTTCGCAGCGCTACACATCGACACTAGTATGATTACACAATATACATGTGTGGGTAATTTCATATTAATAGATATGTATAGAAACTATTAGAAACATTCGTCTATCACACATATCTTGGTATTTAAATATCATTTTTGTGTCGGTATACGTAATTATTTAGTAAATAAGTTTAAATAAAAACGAGGGTAAAGATAAAAATAACTTATAACAAACTTTGAATAAATCGAAATCAAATAATGAGCAATCAAGCTATACAATACTCATATAAATATAGTGTTTTCTCATCGTATTTTTATGTTACTGAATGGTATACAATATTTCGATAATCTCATTCACAGCGCGTTTGGCGTAATGGTTATCACCTCCAGTAAAGTGCCGCCGGATCGATTCCAGCATTCACAAGTTATTTCAAGAATTCATTAATCAAATATTTAAAATTTGAAACAATGTTTTAATCTTTTCTTTTTTTTCTATCCTATTTTTCTAAATCTTCTTATGTTAATTTTAAAAGTATATACTTTATCGCATGATATTTCCCAATTCGACTATAAGGTTTATTGGCATATTGATTAATTATTATTTAAAGAACTTTAAGAACTTAACTGTGGTATGATAATTAATTATTATAAATATTGAATATAAAACCAGTTATTTATATAATAAATAAATTAATTGTAATAAAATATAGTATTGTTTTATTTACTGACTTATCTGCTTCTTTTATAGCCTGATTTAATATTTCAAAAAATAAGAACAACTACATAGTAAAATAAAAAAAGAATCTTTCAGCTGGAATAGAACTCACATCATCATTGATCATTGAAAGACGATAAAAGCGTGCTCATTAACCAGTCGACCACGAACACTACGTTAATACACGTCAAAATATCGGGTCATATCAATGATTGTAAATAGTTTTAACCTTACCCGTGAATTAAATTATAAAAATACATATACCGACACAAGAATGAAAATACCAATGTGAATGTGGTGGACGAATATTTTTATACACAGTAGTATGAAATTACCCACACATGTTCACTGTGTAAAAGATAGTAGTGTCAATGTGTGGCGCTGCTAACTAATTAGCGGTGTTTTGTGTACTTTCTCTTCTGCTTATTACAAAGTAACATTTAATAGTTTTCCACGTAAACAAGTTTCCACTGTCCGCCCATCTTGTCCCTTGAAATAATTTGCATTTCAATTTAATTAGTTTGCATTCTGTTAAAGACTAACGCCGTCCATTGTCGTATTTTACTAATGTTTGTTCAAATAGAAGATACCTTCATAAAATTCTTCTAAAGGTTGGAATAAATCGGATCACTGGCTAAAGTTTCTTCTCTTTAATCATCTTCAAACTCTTTTGGGCCTTGTATATCCCCAAACATCCTTCATCAGCAGGAACGTCTACCTCTTAAAAGGCGGTTTGCCATAATCACAGGCGGCTTGAGTCACTGAAAATTTAAAGCACGCCCCCCAAATACCTGCTTATATCTTGTTTTAGCAGGGTACATAAAGGGAAAAATATGTTTGCAACAAATATTTTGAGGCAATAAATTGAACAGGAGCACTCCGACATTTGTACAATGGTCGGCGGTGCCAATCCGCTTCCAATTTAACAGTTAACATTGTGAAGTGAACACTAGATTAGATTAGTCGAGCTCCTAGATCAATCGGCCGAACTCATCGCAGCGCAAACGCACCTCACGCTAATATATGTATTTTTAGCACGTTTGACCGCACGTGCGCATGAGTCGCCTATCATGCTGTTACTTCGTACGCAAGCGAATAATAAATATAATATCCCTTTATTTTAGCCTCTAAACTTTCAGGATGCGAAGCTGCTTTATTTATGTTGCAAACAACAAGCTTTAGCGATTTCGGCACACACCTTGTGAATGTATTTAATTCAATCACTAATTGCACTTAATCAAATGACTATTGTGTGGTGTGTACAGAATATCATTGGGTAACATTTTTACAATATAACGCGCCTTTACATGGCTCCTTCCATTAACTTACTGAAGGCAACGTTGGCCTGCCGTAAGGCGGCACATGGCCTGCATTGTGGGTAACTTCACTCAAATTTAACTGAAGCCGTTAATGGTGCAGATGTTCGGACACTTTGGAGGAGTGGGAACACCCGGAGTTGAAACGAAGACGCGGCGACAGTGAAGCTGCGGTTAAACTAGAATGCGACGACGCAAACGACGCGTACGCTTTCCGTGCTCCGGGCGCGGGAGACCCCGCGTCCGCCACTGTACCCGCGCTGCCTGACGCTCCCGCCGCCACGCTTGCGCCGGCGCTACCCACTCCCGTGTACGTTCACTATTTTGTTAGAGAACATTTTGTTCTCGAAGGTAACATTGGATCATACTCAAAATTCATTTCCGACTCGATGTTAATGACCCTAACCTGACAAAAGTACGGATCCTGGATACGGGTTAGAACCGGAGACTCCAGAGTGTCCTATTCATAACGCGTTAATATCGCCTTTGTTGATACAAGGCTGGCCTTAATAAATGGTTGCTTGAAAAGCGTTCGTTTGTGCAGTGTCACGAGCATATCCATAAATCCGCATGTTCACCGCATGTAATTGTCGCATCGTCTGTGTGTACGTATACTGGTGACGCACTGATGCTTGTCCTTACAAATGTCCAGCTAATTGTCTGATGCCCGCCGCCCTACCATGAATACACATTCATTTGTGTTGTTATCACGATGTATTTGGAAAAAGATGTCAAGTGAGTGACTAACACGAGGTGCATTGGCAAATATTTGGAGATTATCAGTGTTATTGGCTATGTTTTTTTTTTGTTTTTCAGTAAACCATAACAAAGTCTATTTTTTACAGAATGAGAGCTGGTTGCAGTATATCTAGTCCAAACATACCTGAAAGTACTGGCAAAAGATTCCAGGACCCGTACAGATCGTGCGGGAAGCTGGGTAGTGCTGGGAAACTAGCCAGCAAGTACCCGGGAGGGGGGAAATTGATTGGTGCTGGTGGAAAACTAGGAGGCAAACTAGCAGGGAAGTGGGGAGGTAAACTAGCACAGGCAATGGCGCGACGAAGGGTGGTAACAAACATGATCCCGGGCGGCAGGCCCGGGCTATCGTCGCCACTGTCCAACAGGTCTAGGGATGGTACCGTGGAGCTGCAGATTCTCTGCCAACCCGAGACACAACACAGAGCGAGGTAACTACAAACCATTCACAATTAATGTAAACATATTTCATCTTCCACCTCAAAATGTATGGATAACTAACGTATGTATTTGCATCCCAGATATCAGACTGAAGGCAGCCGAGGTGCTGTCAAAGACAATTCTGGGAATGGTTTCCCAACTGTCAAATTACTTGGCTACGACAAACCAGCTGTGTTACAGGTGAGTCGCCTATATTGTTAATTTGTAACTAATTTACAACATATTAGAATTTATTTTCGTCTTAGTACAAAATATTATAGTAAAATTAGTATTAGAAATGTTTTATTAGAATTGTAATTCAACTTTCGCGACATTATCTGCAAAATAGGGGATTGTTTTCTGACGCAACCTTTTATTGTTTTAATTTCATATTCTGCATTGGCATTGCAATCTATCGTAATATAGAGGTATATAAAGTGACGTGAGCTTAAAGTTTAAACAAATCAACGAATAATCTCGAAGAAGTCAAATCAATATCACCTTTGGTTGCTCAATGTCGAAGGTTAATCGTTCAGGGCTGTAGATCAAAGGATACCATCTAGTCGTGAGACGAATGCTAATCTTGATCAACTGTTGTATTACCATCTCTTTAATTGAGGGCGTAACAATTGAATTGGAATTCTTATATAGATGTGTTAAAGAAATTAATGAATTTAGATGTTCTAAATTGATTGATGAACCTCACCCCATTTATCCTGGTAGGCAGAAGTCCACATTTACGGCACTTAGTGCCACTGTACAATATAACACCCACTTTTCACTATTTATAATATGAGTCCCATGTATAATAGGGGGTGAGCCTATTGCCATATCCAGGGCACAATTCCAGACTCCATGCTACTACTGAGAATTAAAAAAAAACAATAATGCTTTGCCCGCCCCGGGAATCGAACCCGAAACTCGGCCAACGAGGCAGTTAATCAATTTAGAGAAGTGCTTTATATGCGTCTGGCTAAAATTTATAGTATTTGGTCTTAAAAAGGAACTTTAAAAAAATAAGGCAATGGCAACTTTTTCTATATATTATTGGAGGAGGCCTATTTCGCGGTAGATTTGATTTATATGATGGTGGTGATGATGCAACAATTTCTTTAGAGATGGTTTTCAATCTTAAACACATTAGGTGGATTTGACAAGCGGACGTTTAGCATCAATAAGAAAAACCCAAAACACATCGTAATGATAAAAACTTTCTTGTTCCTCCAGGTATACATAGGCACAGACACAGGTAGGGTTGCCCCACACATGTTCTACCAAGCGTGTCGAGTGTCTGGCAAGAACTCGACGCCATGCAAGGAAAGGAAGGAGGATGGCACAGTTATCATAGAAATAGACCTGGAGCCGGCCAAGAACTGGCAGGTCACCTGCGACTGTGTCGGGATACTCAAGGTTAGTAAAAAATAATAAAACAACAGTTTTGTTTAGATGTTAGAATTCAAGGATAGAATATAATCTATACTAATGTTATAAAGCTGAAGAGTTTGTTTTTTTTGTTTGTTTGTTTGACCGCGCTAATCTCCGAAACTACAGCTCCGATTTGAAAAAAAATTTCTGTGTTGGATAGCCCATTTATCGAGGAGAGCTATAGGCTAAAATATCACGCTACGATTAATAGGCGCCGAGCACAGCAAGTGAAACCGCGCGGAAAGTAGCTAGTATAATATAATGCTTAAAGTTTTGCGAAAGAGACGAATGAACTATAGTATCTAATAATGATAGAGTTTTTTAAATGTATTGTATATGTATTGCGTAGTGTAATTGGTTTTTTGTACCGTTCTATTCGTATAAATAAATAAATAAATAATTCCTGCACTTAATTGTCCTTTTCCCCTATAAATATCGTACGCAAGTTCTCTTTCATGAAAATAATTTAACTCGGCCTTTTTACGCATCAAGCTTTATTGTTTCGATACTTATTTGGTTGATTCCTATTTGAGAAACTTACTGGAAGCCAGTAGTTATAACAAAATTATATTTTGTTTATTGCTATCCTGGTGGACACGGTGGTCCTTTTAATTGTTTTCATCCAAACGTGGAGTAGAAACCAGATATTAGGACACAAACACAATTATGTAGTTCCTTAAAAACAATCCTCAAATATTTCTCTTATTTCTAGGAACGTAATGTGGACGTAGAACACAGATTCGGTGAAGCACTAGGTGGCAATGCGACCGTAGGCTCAGGCACCAGCGCTGCACACATCTCGCGAGGCAAGAAGAAGTCCACACGATGCCGTATGGTCTTCCGAACCGATATCATCAACGCTGCCGGCCACACTGAGACATTGCAAGTCTGTTCCACACAAATTATATGCAGTAAGTCATCATCCTTCTCTTAATATAATAATTAAACTCATATTTAATAAGGAGATAGATTGGATTCGGTTATCTAGTAACAGGTAAAGTTTTAATGTTAAAGAAAACTTATCAAGATAAGCCTGATCTTAAGCAATCTTCGGGTTTAATTGTCAAAAATCCCGCCTTAACAAGTGATGTGGGGCAGGTGATATTTACAACATACACTCTTTGCTGCTAAAAAAAACATATTTTTCAACAGTAGACAACAAGATTAGCTGTTAATTTGATTTTATAATAATAACAAGCAATAATTCTTCACATATTTCCTTTCCCCCACTTCCAGCTCAACCGCCAGGTGTTCCAGAAGTGTGTCGTAAATCACTAGTATCATGTCCCGCGACCGGTGGACTGGAGCTCTACCTTCTAGGCAAGAATTTCCTTAAGGAGACCCGCGTAGTATTCTGCCAGCGACAAGACGGACGCACTCACTGGGAGGAGGAGGTCGCGCCTGACAAGGAGTTCTTACAACAGGTATGTTAAGTTCTTAAAAGTTCGTTTATTATTGTTTCAAAATATGAGATTTAAAAAAATCCAAAAGTAAGTTTGAGTCAATATTGATGAATGATTTATTAAAATGGGCTGGTATATTAGTTCTTTACGAACCTAAAGACCCTAGTAGTTATTTAAACTGATTCCTCCTGGTCTTTTCTCAATTTCATTCTGTCTTCCTGTCATAGTCTAAGTGTGTGTACACGTCGTGCGCCCTGCACATTATTATAATAAATCCAAGTATAATAAATCCGTCTACAATTCATTAATCCTGCAACATAACATGGTTTGGATTCCTCCTGGTCTTTTCTCAATTTCATTCGGATCAGCGTTAAATATTAACCAGATTTTCATCATAATTAAGTTTCAAAGTCAAAAATCTGCACAATACCACAATATTTTATCTGTTTTTCGGGATATTGTTAATATGATACTGTTTCTGTAGACGCACCTAGTATGTTGCGTGCCGCCGTACTGCCGCACGGACTTGTCGGAGGCCGTGGCGGTGCAGTTGTTCGTGCGGTCGGGCGGGAAGGCGTCGGAGCCGCACGCGTTCTACTACACGCCGCCGGCGCTCGACACCGGGCCCCAGCACTGCTCGCGGCACCACACGCAAGGTAACACCACTCTCTGTCGGACCCGGCCCGCTTGCCTGAGCTTGGAATACAAACTCTTTATGTCAATCGCCTTATTATGTAAGAAAAAAAATGTACAAAAAGGTTTATAGTCAACGCAAAATATTCAGATTAAAAAGTTTATTCTGCTTGTACTTTTCAAAATATATGCAAAATAATCAGACTAAATGTAGCTTCGGTTATACCATCAAAGTACATGTAAAATATTCAGATTAAATAATAACTTTGCCTGTACTTTTCACAGTATAGGCAAAATATTCAAATACAACTTTGCGTGCACTCTTCATAGAACAACATCATTATTGGCATTGACATAAAGAATGGCATTTTCGCATATCGTTCAACATATCATAAGTTAGATTCGTCATAATATAATAATATATAAAGTTTAGATGTCCATGTTCGCACGAATATATAAATCAAATAAAATAATAACTGATGCTTTTTATTTGTATGCAATACAAAATTGCTGTCAATATAGTGCGAGGCTTGTTGTTTCATAGTCACATGTATGTGTAACAAACTGTAAAATGGGGCTCATATTGAATATATAAAAGTCGCATTTTTAATAATTTATGACATCTAATAGATCACAATGTATAATGTAAAATATGCTGTTTTTAACTAGCCCTAATTTACAATTGACTCATTAAAATCGGGACAAAGTAATACAGCTTCATTTAGTAACAAAATACTACTAATAATCTCTTCCTAGACATCACTTCGTCTCATCAAACATTTTAATTTCAATAACGTTTTGTTATTTTTTTCTAATTAATCTAATTAC
Source organism: Spodoptera picta (assembly GCA_038387885.1). Taxonomy (NCBI): domain Eukaryota; kingdom Metazoa; phylum Arthropoda; class Insecta; order Lepidoptera; family Noctuidae; genus Spodoptera; species Spodoptera picta. The sequence continues at coordinate 953,525 of JAZHFQ010000271.1, forward strand.
TTATCTATAAGTTTCTTCTTTTTATTATAAGTTACGCTTCACTGAAAGACTAGGCTTGCACTTAACTAGAATATTACACAAACACAATTCTTAAGTTTATTTATTTTTGTTAATTTATGAACAATTGTTCAGTAGTTTTGGGGCTCGCTTCCAAAGTGGACATGACAGACCTACTAATGTTTGTATGTGGTTTTTTAGCTGTAGTATGTAGCGTATAAACTTTGTCCCTAAATCATGTTTTATCGACAATGTTGCTTAAAAGCTATTTATAACGCTTTTTTTATCTAATATTGCTTCTTATCATTGAATACTAACAAATACTGTATTATGATAATAGTCATATGATAAAGTGCATTGCATTAAAAATGAATTTGCTTTAGAAAAATTTGTATTAATGTTCAGCAAATACTACGTTTCGTTTACACTTTTATGGCTTATACGATTTATGTATATTCAAAATAATTTCATAAAAACGTCAATGCAGTACAGAGTAGTTATATGTCAAGATAATAGAGTCATTATTTTAAAATATATTTGTTACATCGATATAAGAATAAAAGCGTAAGCGGCACAGTATATACAGAGACTGCCTATTGTATATAATGTAACAGGTTGCTTGGAAATAACCACGCTTATATTACTGGCATGTATAAAACACTGCGGTACGATATGTATTGTAATAATACTGATAGTTAAGTTATATATTATGTTATAGAAGATATTTGGAAGAAACGACTGATGCGCGAATTGCGTACTCTTTCTTTTTTCCCTCTGTTCAAGCTAGGTCTGTCTAGGTAGCGAGCATCGCCGCCGCGCGCCGCTGCCCGCTCCCCGCGCCCGCACGGTACTGACACACACACACACACGCGCACACACACACGCACACGCGCACACACACACACACACACTCGCACACGGACACACACACGTACACACACACACACACGCGCACACACACACGCACACGCACACACACACGCACACACACACACGCACACGCGCACACACACACACACACACTCGCACACACACACGCACACACACACACGCACACACACACGCACACACACACACGCACACGCGCACACACACACACACACACTCGCACACACACACACTCGCACACGCACACACACACGCACACACACACACACGCGCACACACACACGCACACGCGCACACACACACACACACACTCGCACACACACACACTCGCACACGCACACACACACGCACACACACACACACGCGCACACACACACACGCGCACACACACACACACGCACACGCGCACACACACACACACACACTCGCACACACACACACTCGCACACGCACACACACACGCACACACACACACACGCGCACACACACACACGCGCACACACACACACACGCACACGCGCACACACACACACACTCGCACACGCACACACACGCGCACACACACGCGCACACACACACACACACACGCACACACACGCGCGCGCGCACACACACACAGACACGCACACACACGCGCGCGCGCACACACACACACACACACACTCAACATACATACATACATGCCACAATACAGACACAAAATTACACTTGAACAATTTGTTGTATTCAATTTTATAGGCACTGTCGATGTTTTGTGTTTAATGATCGAAAAATTTTACATTGTCTATATATCTAAATTTTTTGAGTGCGGAATTTATAAAATATGTAGTTTCAGTTTCGTAATTTGTTCATATAAATTAGTTTCCATTGAATTCTAAATTAAAATATTGACAAATTTTGTTTTAAATACATTTATTTAGTATTTCCCGTCGACAGTGCACAAAAACACACAAGCAAACTGTACTCAACTCAAAAAACACAAGTATGACCATCTGACAAGGCAAAGTCAATGGAAAATGAACTGTACGAACTTGAACACAGAGCTCACTACCCAGTAACACTGACTTTCGCGTAGGACAGACTGCACATCCCCCCACACTTTAGATAGTACTTCTATTGTGCCTACCCCCTTATATATTGTCTATGTCCACCCCCACTTAACTGACGAAAAAAGAACTAGCATTTGACACGAATCCTGTGAAATTATGACCGTTTTCAACGTGCTGCGAGGTGATTTTATCTTATTAGGACCATCGATCTTTCTATTACATTAAAAAGGTTAATTTTCCACTTAATTCTTTGCCTTAAAAGATCTAAAATGCAATGACAAAAATAATTTTAAAATTACTCCGGTAAAACCCGATTAATGTACCAAAATCGGTCGTACTACTGACATGGAGTCACTAACCTGCGCTGTGAAAACGAAAAAATAATTACATGATCAATAAATTAAAGAATAAACGTAACGCAACATAATAATTATACAATTTGTTTCTACAACTTACCACTCCCAGTAATCAGACCATAGTGGTATGCAAAAAGCTCAATGTCGATAACAAGATTAAGATGTAAAAATATCGATAAAATACAACACTGTTGTAAAGATATAAATCGAATTAAAAGTCACGTGAAATTACATCAAAATATATAAAAGCTGTTGTATCTATCTAATCTTTTAAATCATACGATGGCTACAAATGTACAATAATTGATAACAGATGTTAAAAAAAAATAGAAATCAATTCATAAATATTGTTGTTTAAAACGTTGCGTTTCTTTTTTTTTTGTAAAACTGTGGAAAACACGCCTTAGTGTATGTAGAGAGCTACAGAGAGTGCCAGCATGACGTACGTGGCGAATGACTCGCCTCGCCGCGGTCTATGACACGTTGCGGTCACACGTAGAAGACAGGGTCTCGCGCTGCAGGCGTATCTTCCGCAGACTATAATGACAAATCTACAAAACCAACTTAACTTTATACCCTTCCCCTACTAACAGCCATAAACAGAAAGACCTAACAATAATTTTAACACTATTCAAAATGGCGATCAGAATTTTTGTTATCTATTTCTGGGGCTTGCGTAAGAGAGGGTATGAAGTGCGGTTAGTGTGCGCCAGTTACGTGGGGGATGTGTCGGGAGGCACTCGCGTAGTGTATGCCCGGCGCTAAGTATGGTGGCTGCAGGTGGCGACGAGGCGCGGCCCGTGCTGCTGTGGGGCGGGATGATGCCGCCGCCCGCGCTGCCCGTGCGCCGCCCCTCCATCATACTGCCGGACCCTCACTCGCCCGTCGGACTCAAGAGCGAGGTATGTACTATGGACTTCTGTATTATTACTCCCCACAGCTCCTGGTACCCTGGTTGTACTTCGTGCAGAAAATTAGCATGAAAGCAGAATTGGTACTTTTACATCCCACAGCTCATGATGCCCTGGTAATGAATGCAAAGTTGAACCAAAATTGTTTCTGAATTTGTACATCGAAGCTGTATACCGCAACCGTTTTCGCATGGTTTGTAGTTGTAGAAAATAACAAATTATAAAGTTTTTGATTTATTTCAATTAGATGAGGACTAAACCCAACACTGGTAATGCAGTAACACTACCCAAAATCGTGATAAGCAGTGACGAATGTTGTCCGCTGGACGGAGCACAGCACTGTAGTGTGGATGTGTTCAGTATGGAGGTCTCTCACTGCACAGTGAGTCATAGCTGCTACTCCACTCACCCTCCAAACACACCTTGTATTTTAAATTCACCAGGTTTGCTTTCCTATACATAAATTCATAGGTACATGTGATGTGATTAAATAGTATGTCATCTTCAGGTGGCCGATGACACCAGCCAACACTCGCTAGTAGACGGTGGCGAGTCATCGTGTGGCGCTGAAGGACCCGACAAGCCAATGAGCATGTCCGATGAACTTAACATCGTCGACCTCAGGCTCAAGTCTGAGATGTCCAGGGACTCACAGAGCCAGGTATAAAAACTATTAATCATATATATTGCAACTTCTTCAAATTGTCCTTCTATCGCATTGGGAGGTGATGAATGTGGCTTATTTATAATTATGTTTGCCTTGGTGTTTCAGGTGGGTTTCGTGGGTGGCTATGACAATATAAAGCTATCCCCGAGCACTCCGGCGGCGAGCTCGCCTCCCTCCCCCCTGGCCACCTTCACGCAGCAGTTGCAGGCCATACAGAACCAAGTGCAGACGGACAAGATGGTGGAGTCCGTCACTGCCGCCATCTTCAACTCCGACGACAACGCGCCACAAATCTACCCCACCATGATGCAGCCCATGGACACCATGCGACAGTTGATCTCCTCCAAGAGCGTGGACCCGCTCGAGACAGACATGAAGGTGCTCAACCCTGAGCTCATGATCACAGAGACATCCATGCAGCAGAATGTGCTGCAGCCCGGCGAGCAAAGACTGATAGTATACAACCAGATGCAGGCCGCGGCGCAGGACGACTCCTTCCCCTTCGGCAACATGACCAAGCTGGAGATGGGACCCACCGCCATCGAGCACCGTCTGGCGCAACAGTCCGCGCACATGGAGGCCCTCGTCGAGGACGCCATGAAGGCCACCGCCGCCATGTTGCCCGACAGCTCCAAGCTGGACGAGCTCGTCAACTCCAGGGTGGACGACCACCTGCAGGCCGGGGCCGCGTCCCCCGCCAGCGCGGCGCCCGACCTGATGCCGCCCATGCCGGCGTCCGCCATCTCGCCCGACGTCATCCTCAACCCGCAAGTGTCGCCCAGCATGCTGTGTGACTCCGCGCAGCGCATCGTGATGCCGGCCGGGCCCTCGCAGGACGAGCTCATGATGATACAGGACCAGGTGCAGCTCACCTCCGTCAAGACTCCGCCCGCCGCCGTCAAGTCCATGATCCTCAACGCGGCCGCTGAGATCCTCACCTCCGACACCACCATGAACGCGCTGGTGACATCGGCCATCAATACGGCCAACATACTGACCACTGAGAGCGTGTCGGGCTCCGGCGGCATGCAGACCACGGACTCTGCCCAGCCCCCCGCGGAGCCGGCGGGAGAGACTCCCCTGGTGGCCATGTCGCAGGCAGTGTCGCAAGCAGTGACGCAGGCCGTGTCGCAGGCCGTGTCGCAGGCAGTGTCGCAGGCCGTGACGCAGGAGATGACGGCGCCGGTGCAGGGACTCACCGACATGAGCGACCAGGACCTCCTCTCTTACATAAACCCCAGCACGTTTGACCAAGGTGAGTACATGGACGTCTACTACAACTAGTCAGACAGTCGCGCAGATCCGACCCCCGCGGCCGTCCCACGGCGTCACACGCTCAGTCACACGTAGCTCAACCTAGACGGACACTCTTCTGTAAATATATTGTAAATAGTTCATACGCATTACATACTAAGCGATACTACCTACAGTGCATTGCCCGTAACGTCGCGGGTTCGGATCCACGAGGCTTTCTTGTATTTTCATTTGTTAAACATTCTAATATTAACTGCAGTAGTTTAATCTAATTTACAATAATGCATCAATCCGAAACTGTACCTGGATACTGTTTTGATTGATACATTATTAGTGGCAACTTTTTAATTTGAACGTAAACTTTTGTTTGGTATATTGGCTTTGAAAGTATTTGTTTGGTAATTGATTTCCTGTACAATACTACTTGCACCTGTGGCGCTCCAATAAATAAATGATCCCAGTTGTTGCTAACCAATGACAATGTTTATTTATTGCAGTGTAAGGCTCGCGCCGCCGATAGTTCCCGGATAGTGGCGGGACACTTTGCCTACTGAATGCATTTCTTGTGTCGAGGGCTCAAAAGCAGTTTTTATGTGAATTTTTAATGGATGTCTACGTAGAAGTAAAGTATTTAGAAAATTGAGAATATAATCTCCGGACGTGTGGATGTTGTGTCGCTATGATTCTCAAGTTGAGCTTGGTAACTAATAGTGTTTGGTCGTCAATTAATGCATCGTGTGAGTCAGTATTACAGGGCAAATCAATTGAACACGTCGCTAACGAATTATTGTGGATCGACCGATGTGTGTACTAGTATGTATTTATGTATGGGCATATACCAGACATTGTCACATTCATGTTATATCATAAGAATACATCTACACCGATTATTATATTGACAAATCCTATATTTATTATACAGAGACTCTACATGTGTGAACCTAGATCTAATTCGGATGTATGTAAGCGCAATGATAGCTACAGCGGAATATATTGTGTGTCTATGTTAAGGAACTAATCATACGTTGTCTTGTACGTAGGATTTATACTTTATGTATGCACGTATGTAGGACACAACTAGTGTACATAGCCATGGTTGAGTAAATAGACCATCCTCCCTGACTTCTGTATCAGAAATGATAATTTACAATTTGTAATTTTGTCTCAGATTACGTGAATTTAGTGAAACTTCAGAATTGGACAACATTCTACAACAAGAACTGCGTCGGTTATACGTGTTGATGTACATGCCACCTTGTCGCAGCCACCACTTCACTCGCGATGTTACGCCATTCGTGGCTCCATGGCAGATACGACCAGTATTGTCCCTTCCGATCACTCAGTGATACGAAACACTGTTTCATACTAAGTCTAAGTGATTAGATTATCTGGACCTTAATTCTAAGTCCCTCGCAGTTAGGCAGGATATATATTACGTACAAGTCATATTTATTGATATTAATACACGCTCATTAGCATCATTAGCAAACTATAAACAAACCAAAAAGTTTTGAAAATTTTTGACAACACATATAAAATAAAATTATCATTTCTTTTACGGGTTTTTCAAGATTACAGCTGTACACAACACGACAGAAGATTGGACAATGTTACATAAATAAACTAACTATTAACTATTTTCATCCCTTCTTTCTTTTTTTCCTTCGCAAAACGGTAGACAGAGGTGCTGATTAATGTTATGACCTAATCAACTGCGTAAAGATTGCAAAGGCCATATATTAATTGTTATTTTTATATAGGTAACATTGTTTAATTCTTCGGTTTTGTTTACAAAATCACATTTGATTGTAAACTCTTATAATATGAATGATTTTGGTGGCGAATACTCAGTTGCTATTCAGACTATTGTAATGTTCAGTACAGGACATTGGCGTTATTTATTTATATTTATCCAATTTGACACGATTTTAGACCTAATTTAAAAACTCCCAAAATTTGCAAGTTTGATTATTCGCCTACCAGAGCTACACAATATTAGACCTTATAATACATAAGCTTTAAACTATATATTCCCGAGCATACATCGAACCACTGAATTCACGCACTACATTACTAAATAGTATATTTTTATAATTATGTTGTATATGATTGTGATATGTAACTGAATATACATATTAATCAACGTAGTAGTTAATTTTTTTATAAATGTAAGGAAATTGTACTGATGTGATGTTAGAGCAAAGAGTATATTAAAAAATTATGTTATGAACATTTATTATTAATTATAAAATGAGTTTTTATAGAGTCGAATGCTACATATTTGTGCCATTTAAATAAATGTAAACGTAGATATATATGTTAGTGTATGAAGCATATCGATAGAGTTGTACCTACTATTGGTTTGTGGCCGACATGAAGATGTAAGCGTGCTGTACGACACCCCACTACTCAGACACGAAGCGACGCGCGTTAACGTGCGATAGCGCGCTGGATGCAATGTTGCTTCATTTATGTAACGATCGCAAGCGCACGTTAACGCGCGACCGCAAGCACGCCAAAACGGCTTAAAAACGGATTTACCGACGCGCGCTTTTAAAGCACCCGTCTATTTTTCATATACGAGGACAAAATACGACATAATTATTGTCATTAAAATATAATCAATTCAAACATTTTTTATACGACAATATTTTGACATACAACACTAGTAATGGCAGTGATTATGTCTAGTTTTATAGAAAAATATACATTATACAGTATTTCAATCGGGGACCATGCAAATATACACACATTATACAAGATGGACGTTATATATACAAGTCTACAACATTTTATACGGAGTATATTTGACGCACCAAATACAATGTCTATGAATTTATATGTGATGTTATGGAACGAAAATTTTACATAAACGTATATTTATTACTGTTGAACGCGGTGCAAATTATAATATATTTGTGTGCTATCATATGACAATTTGATATGTGTCATTTTGCACAATGTTCATGAAGTTTCATGAAGTTATGTACCCGGTAATCTCCTGTCTTCCTCTCAAGTCTTTCTGAATGTGTTTAGCATCGTATATTTGTATCCAAGCGACATCACATTTCATTGTATTTTATACTTATTTGTTAGTCTTCCATTAACCTGTTTATGTAACCTGTGAATTTATTTATTTTAAAGGGAGAAGATAGTTTAGTGTTTGTGTTTAGTAGAAAGATATGTGTTTAGACATTATGTAAGTAATTATTAAATTAATTGGTACTTTTATCGTAGTGCTTAATGAAACATACGCCTATTATTTCTCAAAGGGGTGGACAGAAGATACATTACCGATTAGTTCGTAGGTAGTAATATAATTGGTTTACACCGAAAATGTTCTTGTAATAAGATTTTTCATACCATAATGTATATTTAGGAGTTTTAAACGAATGGTAAACTGTCTTCTTCATTTGAAAGTTTCCGGTGTAACGTGTGTACCGTGCAATGCGTACAATGGACGTACAGTTAGATCTCTAGTCGGTCTAAATCGATGAGTGCTATTGCAGAGCGAGTTCGTCAACTATGTTATTTGTTTTGATGTAATTAATAAATGTTATGAAAAATGTATTACACTGTTTTTTATTTTTACCCTGGATTTATTTCAAAGCACTTCAGTCTCAAGGGAAATTCAAAAATCTTGAAAATATTGGGGGGATGGGAGTAACCTTGACCTGTGATGTGACGGGCCTACTTGTAGAATTTCAAAGATGTTTTGATGAATACTAATCATTTTCGGTTTCTCTACTTTGCCCTAAACTACTCGAAAATCTTGCGATATTTCAAAATTGTATTTGAATATAGGTACTTCGTTTAGGTACATATTATTTACTAAAAAACTAGAATGCGAAAAAAGTATAAAAGTATCATTTTTAGTGAAAGAAGAAAATTATTTGTGGTTTAATACTTGTTTTTGAAAAATATCTTCTTTTATTTTATGAATATTTTAATTTAATTCGTAGTACGTTATCGTTTACATTTACATGGCGACTGAATGGGTCGTGCCTTGCCCACATGTCAAATGATACCAAATGCATGTGACTGCAGAGTTGGCACGGTGGTGGCTGCTCAACTGGCCGCGCAACATGTACCAACTTTGTGTGATCCACAAATTGTTGTATCCGGTCTGGGTGTCATCTGTATGTGAACTTATGTGTTTGTAAACGCACCCACGACACAGGAGAAAACCCTAGTATAGGGCAACGTTAAAAAAAAGTGAAATAAAACTCAGTAATTATTGCAACATTGCACCTCATTTAATTCAATTGCATAATCCTATTTATACATACATCATATGTATATGAGCGTAATATTCATAATTGCCTATTACAATAAAATTATACTAACATAACCCCGAATTACTTATATAAGAAATAGTTTCATTTATTTTCAGTCCAGTCATTTGGTACGGGAAATGAAGTTTACCTGTAAAATTCTGGTAGGTTTAGAAATTAATTAGTTCATAGATTTTAATAGGCCATATTAGAAAAATGGCGCGGAATTACGGTTTTTACCATCTTTTCAATCAGTTTTTTATTAATTAGAATCGACAATGTCTCTCATTTCCACATTAAATTGAGATCACCAGTGTTTATTATGGTTTTAATTAATCTTAAATATTTTAGTAAATCAATGACTTAATTTGTAAATTATAAGAAAGGTAAGGAAAAAGAATAAGACATCTTTAGAAAATTATATTAGTCTGTCTCGAGCAGAATTCCAATGAGTGTTAATTTTCTTTGGTACAGAAATTGTAGATGATTGTGTTGTTATTCATTTTGTAGTTATGTACCTTTATGATAAAATCAGTTAGGAGATATTATCATAAAACTGCTATTCAGCATGATTTTCTAATGTTAACGAGAACAGGATGGTAAAGGGTAAAGTAAACATTCAGAAACAACATGAAAATCTAAACTACTAATTTCCAAAACTCCGGGAATATTTCAAGTAAAAATATCAAATGACTGGACAATTTAGTTTACAATAAATATTGATATAATATATAACGTTAAATGCCCATGTATGAACATAGCGTGAAGGTACAAAACAGTACGAATATTATTAATAGGATGGCAACCCAGGCAGGTACAGTATCTGTAAACAAAAACAAAGGTTAAATACATTATTAAAGATAATAAATGAAATTTTAGACCAATATAAAATTATATATTACTAAATTAGCAAGATACCATTTGAAGAAAACTAAATACATTTGGGTAAAGATGAATTGTGTTTATGAAGTAAGTTAAATGAATAGAGATCATTACGGGGCAGATAGGAAAGAGATGAAACTCGGGCATTATTTATTTTTACGATAAGTGCCTTTCTTATTATTGTTATTAAACTTCAATTTAAGAGCAGACAAAATTTCTTAATGCAAAAACTGGTGTTAGTACTGGATATTGGAGCAATAAACATATTAAATAAATTATTAAAGTATACTGACTTCGATGCGGTAGAGAGTGCACACAGAGACAGTTGTCGACGGATATGGAGAGCAGGGCGGCCTCGGAGCGGCTCGTGATGGGCGGCCCATAGCCCCGGACCGGCAGGAACTCCAGCCCCGTCACGAACATATTGTGCGCGTTCTTCACGTGGAGGACTCGCTGGAAATGTATTAAGTAAAATAATCATACTCCACGAAATACTGGGATGGTCAATTGTCCTGTCTTTGACAATTTGGTTTAACTCGTTGAGTACCGTCATTATAGACACAATTAAAGAACAATGGGTTGCGGTCACCGGTGTCCTCGCGGATTTTGATATAAACTGTCAAACACCAAGTCTGACTGCACAGGAAATTTTGAAAGTCAAATTGTATGTCGTCAATGCATTCTTACAAGATTCTTAATTATTTCTGATGGTATAGTGTTACTTAATACACTTCAATGTAACAAGAAAATAATATCTTAATTACTGGTTTCGTAACTTTTAATTAGGCACTATTTAGAACCTACCTGTAAACTGAATGCAATATAAATGTCGACGGATCCACTGAACATAGTGCCGACGCCCACAAATCTCCCGTCGTCCCGCACTGCGAGGGCCGACAGCGACTCGTTAGCGAGGGCGGAGCTCCTCAGGGCTCCGGTCCGGGGCTCCCACGACTGTAAGAGTCCGCGCTGCCGCCCTGACCGTGTCAGCGGATTCGCTATTGTGAACATCCTGTATTCATTCTTCTTGTCTTCTATTAAACCGAACCTGTAACATTAAATCGGTAAATGAATTAAAAAGAAAAGATTAAAAAAACTTATCTTATTAAGTAATTATATAACAAGTAATATAATTATGTACTTCCAAGGCTTTATCTCTTTTGTATTTTTTTTTATTTAGATTCTAGTTAATAGTTACTACAGCACACTTTTCACCATCGTATCCCTAGTCTGCGACTGGGACGAAGAGGGAAAAGGATGGCGATGTCAAAACATCACATTAATTTAGGTATAGCCTTAATATTAGCATACCTGCATCGTCTAAACAGGTACTTGTTCCCGTTGGGCGGCTGGCACGTGATCTGCAGCTTGGGAGCTCGCTTGGCGTTGGTGGCCCACAGCAAGGCCAGCCCGTCCTTCGCGATACTCACCAGCGACGTGTCGCACGGACTGAAGTCTAGGTCGTCGATCTAGAATGAATAATATGAGGAATTATTGATGAGTTTACAATTTATAATTATTGAGGAATTCGGATGACTGGCATAGAATGTTGTTAGCATTAAATCCTCCTTATGCAATTGTATAAGATTTCAATAAATAAATTATTTGTCATATTGTGGAGTACCTACTACTAAGTTTTACTAAATGGTAATCAACAAAAACATTGCCTTTAAGCACCCAAAGTGATGTAATTCCAGTAGTTCAGCTAATGAACTGTGTAGTGAAGTATATTATTGAGGGTCTAGTCGAAACGATACGTGTGTTTAACCATCGGATTTGTTGGTTCATTAGAGCCGGCCAGTCCGTGTACCAAACGCGTACCTACTCGTTTCGATTACTTTAAAAGTACCTAAAATTCGTACTATAGTATAGACCTCTAAATAAGGGTTACCCCAAAACAAATATGCCATCTCAGGTTCTCGTAACAGAGATCATTGCATATTTTTGCTTAAAGCTTTGTCCACCTAATACATTTATACCGAACTACAGATAAAAGAACAGATGTAAACATTTGTAATCTAATCAATCAATGGTTTTCTAGTAGATATTATCCTTATCAGCGATAACTCACTACTGTAGAGTATTTGTTTTAGTTTAAACTTCTTTGGGGTGAATGACCTAATTCTAAATTCCAGGTATTCGATTCCTGAATATCACAAAAAATTGATAGGTATTCTAAATTAACTAAAAATCGCGGGTTACGTGAATATACTGATAAAATCTCTACTAGTTTCGAACTACAGAGGGTGAGTGACCCGCGATTTTTATTTAATTTAGTATGTCTCACAATAGAGGTAGTTATCCTTACTATATACTATATATATACTTACTATATATAATATTATAAATCGGAAAGTGAGTTTGTTTGTTTGTTCCGATTTCACGCCGTAACTACTAAACCGATTGCATTGAATTTTTGCAGATGTATAGAGGTAGTTAGTAGTCTGGATTAAATAATAGAGTACTTTTTATCCCGAAAAAATTGATATCCCCGAGGGAAAACAAAAGTATTGGTATAGATGGCTAGTATTGGTATATGTCACATAGGCTACTTTTTATCCTTTTGTGACGCGAGCGAAGCCGCGGGTAAAAGCTAGTTATTTATAAAAACAATTGATATTCTGTTTCGGTTTCGTAATGTAATACTTTAAAATAGTGTAATACTTTAAAATAGTTTAATATTTTAAAATAGTTTACAGTATGAAATGATGTCTGGCCTGGAGTATTGGTATAGGTATAAAGGATTTTTTTAAACGTTGCCCTACACTCTGTTTTCTCCTATGTCATGGGTGCATTTACAAACATACTAGTCCACATAACCATGACACCCAGACCCGGTACAACAATCTGTGGATCACATAAAGAGTTGTTCCGTGCGGGAATCGAACCCGCCACACGTTGCGCGGCAGCCAGTTGCCCAACCACCGCGGCAACAGTCAGTATGAAACGTAGGTACCTCTTTCGTGTGTCCTTCCAGCTCGTAGAGAAGCTCCATCTTGGGGAACCCCCAGACTCGCACCTTGCCATCGATCCCACCAGTAGCCATCAGCTTACTGTTGTGGCTGATCCGCACCACTCGCTGTAGCGGGTCGTTGCTGGAATATTTACAAAATACATTATTTATAGAGATCCATTATTTAGACCTATCAAGATATCAAAATCCTAATCACATTAGCTAGGTATTGTAACTGTTGCGCTTGAGGTCTCAAGTTTTGAAATCAGAACGAGATAAATAAATCATCATAAAGTTAAAAGCAAATGATTAAAGGGTAGTGTTACATTAAATTGAGCACAAGTCCCTGAATAATAGCGTAATATTCGTTCGACTCAATTAAAATCTATATTAAAAAAAGAATTCCGTCTCGCTAAAACTCTAGAACGGCTGAACCGATTTGGCTAATTTTGGTCTTGAGATGTTCGTGGAAGTCCAGGGAAGCAATTAAAATGTGAGAAAAAATTAAGCGGTACAAAGTTTGTCGAGTCAGCTGTACGGCGCGTCACGTTCCGGGCGGTTCCATCAGACCACCACAGATGGGGCCCAACAGGGCTAATGCCGATACGGAGCCGCGGAAGACTCAACGGGTTGCCGGGGCTCCGGCTCGAAGTGCAGGAGTAAGAATGGGGTGGTTTTAGTAAGTAAGAGTCGGGAGTACGGGAGAAGTCATTGGATGATTTTCCCCCCTCAAAACAAAAAAGATAGTTATAAATAAAAAATATGTTATATGGCAAAAAGTGTGTGTACTGAAAGTAGTATAATGATGCTACATACATAATTATTATTATAACTTCCGTAATAGATAAATATCAATTATTATAATTTTGAATTTTGAACAGCTGTGTTCGTGGACCGTTAGACAGTTATTCCGGTACAGACAGAACAAATATTGATGCAGTTGTTCATTATGTGAAGTTAGTCTGTAAGATTTTGTATTTACCTAACTAAAAGAATTATAATTTGCAAAACTAGTGAAATATAAACGGTATAAATAAATAAATGAATTCCAAAATAATTAAATATTATGTTTTCCGGGTTACTCACGTAACTGTTTGACGAGGAACTCGACTAGTTTCAAGCCATGCTAGAGGCTCATATTCAGTGCAGAGTGCAGACAGACGCCGCGCCGCGTCGCGGGTCACGAAATGCTGAATGCGGGCCTCTAAAATGGCTTGTAACTAGTCTAGTTCCTCCCCAAAATAATTTCATTTTTATCCTGAAATAAGTAATCAAAATATATCTACTTCGGTGATCGTGTAGAATCGCGAACGCAACTGCTGAACTCAGAAAAAGGTAGACAGTTGACTCATTTAATATCTGCATACATTTCTGGAGATTAAAAGTCGTGTCGTTTTGTGAAGTTTTGTTTTGTTCATCATTCAAATATATGAATTTACATTTCGCGAAGAATGCACTAACATCTAGATAAATTCAAGAGAAATCCAGACAAAAGAAATACCTAACCATTAGCGATTAGAGTCTTCTATTTATTTTGGTCATAATGATGTTTTTAAATAGAACAATAGCTTTGTTTAGTCTTTAATTAGTGACGTACTGAGAATTGATATTGTTAATATGTTTGCATCTGTGTAACAATATGTATGTTTTAGTATAAACATTTTATTGTTGTTATCATATCATAACAACACCTGTGAGATGAAGCCAGAGGTATGCCAGAATCATGTTAATTGAAATGCATGTTATAATGTAAAAAAGCACTTTTTTATAGTATAAGCTGGTAAGCAGACGGATCACCTGATGGTAAGCAATCGGCGCCGCCCATGGACGCTCGAAACACCAAGGCGTTACAAGTGCGTTACCGGCCTTTTAGGAATTGGAACTTTGAGGATTGTGGAGAATTCGGGGATTTGGGAGACGGGGACTAGGGCCGGTATGGACGGTAACCTCACTCACACGACAAAACACAACGAAAGCGTTGTTTCACGTCGTCGGTTTTCTGCTCGGCCATGGTATCACTCCGGTCGAACCGGCCCATTCGTGCCGAAGCATGGCTCTCCCACACTTAAATAACTACTAAAATAAAGCACTCGATAACTGTCTCATTGGTAAATTGTTAACGAGCGCGTCTGACGAACACGATGTTCAACGAAGCATCTCAAAAATTATTAATGTTTCAGAGAGTTATATTATATAAAAAAATATTGCCTGATATTCTATCATAAACATTACTTAACAACAGTGAAATCGCGGGAAAACTCGTTTTTCTTCTACCACTTTCCATAGATAACTAATTAAAAAAAACCTTCTTTAATTTATGAGTAAGTGCTATCTATGCATAGCATACGTAACTATGTACCTAACATAAGTAGGCTGATGAATGATGAATCTTTTTTATCTTTTACTGATAAGACTACCTGTAATCTCTGTAGGTTGCATGCAGACGTTAACTATTATAATATTAAATAACTAATAAAATAATGCACTGAGGAATTTCGTAATCTGATAATGACAACATTAGTAATGTTTCCTTGAAAGGTAGTTCACTGACAGGACCGTCTATTTCTGCTAATTACTTCCTGGAGGAGTAGATAAAGATTTACATAATCTACATTAAATACTTATAATAAAATCGTAGAAAAACCAAAACTGTACATTTAAAAATTTTAAAAGAATATGTGGTGCGTGATTTAGTATCGATACCGAATCCAAATATATAGTTTTTGGAAATATTGTCTGTTTGTCTGTATGTATGTATGTCCGGGATGATCTCAAAAAGTACTGCAAGGGTTTACTTCAAGTTTTGCATATTACTAACAAGTCGGGTCAACATATAGGCTACATATTATCACGCTATCATCGAGGGAGGACCCTATACTAGGTACTTAATCAATTCTGACGACATTCGTTTCCGTAGAATATCCCTTGATAAAGACTAATTCAAAAGTATAAATTCTGCCAGAAGTCATTATTGTACGCGGACAACGTTGTGGTCAATAGCTAGTTACATAATATACCTAAAACTTTTAAGTTATGTCATAAATCAGTAACAGGAGGAGACCATATTGATGTCAATAATAGGCTCTGTAAGTAAACTGGAGGTGAATCAACTAAGCTCTATCAGTAAGGGTTTGGAAAACCATATAATACTCAATAATATTTAGACTCCTCATAAATTATTAAAGAGGATTCGAAAACTGAAATCCATATACTTTTTTGAGTAGCTCAGTATCTTGTTATTTCAAATTCAACTACTACAAATTATCTCTGAAATGAATTAAGAACTACTGTACAAATGATGCAGTCTTTAGATTAGTAATAGATTTATACACATTTATATGGTAATGAAACATTTGTTAATTGTTTGCTGTGTATACTACTTAAGGAGCAGGTTGTTGAAGAATATCTACTGATTGCTACTGATTGCAACTTAATGATACAAACACATACATTTCCTATTAATCTCATTAAGGTTTTTCAAGGGAAACAAGATCTTGATTTATTACAATATTTACAAAATGAACAAAGAAAATGTTTACCTTACTAATATAGTTATTGTTTTAAAAATTTATTGTCAGATTAAATTTCTGTTGTTTTAAATGTGTATTAACTCGATGAGTACAGTCATTTTAGACACAATTAAAGAACAATAGGTTGCGGTCACCGGTGAGCGTGTGGTGTTTGACAGTTTAAGCTCAGAGCAACATGGTCAGACATCAGGAAACAAAACCCAAATAAAAAGCATATGAGTATGCTTTTAGGGAATTTATTATTCCCCAAAAGCAGGGATTTTCCTTAAGGCTTTGGCTGCCAACAAATAATTGTTGAAGGCAAATCCTCCGCTAATGTCGGTCACCGGTGACTGCCATGGCGTTTAACGTGTTAAAGTAATTTGCTAAGGGTTTTTCATTCCATTCGTAATAAAATTAGTGGTAAACCTATTATTTCATAACACTGCAAAGAACTAATAAATATTGACCTTCTTGTAGTTTTACCTGAAATCTGTCTGCACACTGTCGCTAGGCCTTATTTCAAATGATATTCGTTTCTCCGTAGTGTTACTGTTGCTGTCCTTCTTAGATATATTGTCATTCTCCGACACAGTACGCCTTCTTCTCCTCACTAGGCCGTTCTCTGCTCTGAAGCTGCCTCTGCGCATCTCTGCCGCATCCACCATTCGAATGTTCACTTTATAGAGCTGACAGTGACTCTCCTGGCCTGCTGTTAGATATGTCTTGTTCTGGTTACTCCGCACAGAACAGTTCATCACAACATTCGGTCCAGTCTCGTGGCGCATCACCTCTTCGGCAACAAATCTATTTCCATTGTGTGAGAGCTCAAATATTTCCTAAAAACAAATGTTTGTTTCATTTCACACTTTGCTCAATTACTATGAATAAGGTAACATACTAGCTACATGTCCATTCAATGAACATCATAATTCTTGCCTACGCCTTGCCTTGCCTTTTTTTTAGTACGTGCGATAAAAATCAAATGATTAATAGCTACCAGTTTGCGATCATTGGACCATCACTGGAACATTTTGTTCATGACGCTAAATTCGCATGTTACTTTCTGTATGCTAATGTAGTTTAGGAATGTGAGAGCTATGGTATTTGTTTATCTAAATCTAGTGAAACTGCATTGATTACCCGTGTGAGTAAGCAGCTGACACGTATACCCATAAAATTAATAGGCATGGCATAAACACGAGTTTGTACAATTTTATACTTACAAATCCATTAGCAACGCCTGTAGCTGCGGCTCCTCCACCACCCGCGACAATTACGTGTCGATTCGTAAGAGTTTGAAGCGTGTACAGCGGGAAATCAACCCTTGCCAGTAAACCATCACATCTATTAGGAGACATGGCTTTTTACATCAATTATACCGTTCCGATGAGCCTTTATCCAATAAATAACACTATCCTAATGTTAAAGCAAGCCACTTAAGAACATTTTAATTAACTAAACATCGTATAATTGCCGTAATATGGACAAAACTATACGAATCATGAACCAAACTTTAGAAAGAATTGGCCACTTCCAACATGACAAAAGTCAAATGTGACAGCTGCTTGTTTACGAATAGAGCTAACCAACTTCAGTATAGACAATAATACATTGCCAATGCTATTTAATATACTCGAAATGTAAATCACTCTTTATAAAATGTTTTTCGAGCACACAAAACAACTTATTATAATCAATTATTACTTTTCTTCGTTTTAGTTAAATTATTGTTTAGCTTTTCGTAACAATCTTCGTAAAATCTAAAAGTTACCTGTTCACAGCTTGTCAAACTTGAAACCATAATCGTTTATAATACATTCACGGGGTTTGCGTTAAGTACAAAGAGCTCGTGACTATAATGTAATTAAAACGGTTTAGTAATACACCTTGAGAATATATACTAATCTACGAGTTCTAAATACATAACATTAAATTGAAATACCTCGTTGGTTATAAAATAGACTTGGCTAACTAGGGCTATTAGATATTATTTAGAGGTCACAAAAACAAAAATGTTAAGGTTAAATTAAAAAACTAGACAAAGAAATAAAAAAAAAACAGTATCAAAAATATTTTTAATAAATAATTTGAACAAGAATTACAAGCTAAGTACAATGATTATCCTTAAACAGTTCTACTGATTACATCATAAAAACAAATCTAAAAAAGTAAAAATAATCCACTATATGACGTAGGTAGACAAATGCGTACAAAAACAGTATATACTATGTATTTTTACTTAACATAGTAAAATGATTACATTTCACACTTTGTGTGTTTTTATGCATATTTATTCATACAAATCAATCAATATCTAATCAAATGATCTTCACTTAAAGAAACTTAAAACTGTTTCTACCATTAAAAAAGGTATTTGCAAAAATAAATATAATTTCAACAATCAAATTACTTTTAACTTGATTGGCATCAATTGGGTATGAATATATCGTGCTATTTATTTACAAATCTGTTTATTGATTATCTACCATATGAAAATTCGAAGAATATATTAAAACTTCCGTGAGACGTACTAAATTAATTAATATGTTTTCGGCTTACTCACGGAGAGACAGTTGCGGAATGCTTCTCGTGAATATGAGCCTCTAGCATGGCTTGAAACTAGTCGAGTTCCTCGTCAAACAATTGGGTACATGTCTTAATTAAAAATAAATTATATCGACTGTTCAATACAATAAAATATATAAAAATAATCACACACTTTCACTTACACTTTCATTAATTGATTTTATAACATAACAGAACATCACGCCATTTTATCCCCGAAAGGGTAGGCAGAGTTGTACATGCATAATTGATTTTATGACCAACTTAATTTTAGTATCTTTCCAGGAGCCTATTTATTTCTTAAAAAATTTAAGAAATAAGAAATAAATAGGCTATTCGAAACGAGACGTCACAATACACAATCTCGTACGAAATTTATAGAAAACTGTCGTTTTTGACAGTTCGAATTAAGTATTGAATTTGACTGGATGGCAAGTACCCAATTACGTGATTAAGCCGAAAATATAATAAATAATTCGAATGAATACTTGACAATATCATGGAAAACTTCAATTATTGACTATAAAATTGACTATACTATGTATTTGAAAATTGGTTACAATAAAAAATATACAGTATACACACACACTGACGCTTATAACAATTAACAAAACTTTGGCATACACCTTAAGCTTATATTTGAAAAACACTATATATTCACTTAATTTCGCGATTATAAAAGTCAGATTTTATGAACAGATACCAATTCTATATAAATATTGCGTTATTCTGGTCTTGTCACATAAAATTGTATTATATTCTCACACATATAAGAAACAAAATTGATGGAAGCTTTGGTCAAGAGACCACCAGTCCTGTAATACTTTATGAGTACTTATATTTATATCACCAGCAACCTTTTGTCCGTCATTAGACAACGAAGCAAAGATCGGGTGGTAGTCTATGCTAGTATGTGAAAATAATGGACCTTATGAGTCCATCTCGAACTGAGTCGGAGCTCTGTCCGATGCCAAAGTTGAAGAAGACGGACTCAGCTGCTACTTGCTGGGCACAGGTGCCCATGGGATACCAACCCACCTTGTTGAATACTATGCCCACTTTGTACACCTGCAAAGTGAAATAAAAAGGTTTAATTTAAAAATAATAGAATAGAATACAACTTTATTGTACACCATTAATAATATAGTACATACAGAAAAGGAAATGGCAAACATAAATAAAATAATAATGGACACAAAGGCGGTCTTATCGGTTATAGTGATTTCTACCAGACGGTTGTCTTTGGGTGGATAGAAGAAGAGAAGTTAGAATTCACGTTTTGTTTCTTTAAATCTATTATGCAGTATATATTATTTTTAAACATTGTCCTACCATGGGATTCTCTCCTAAGTGCGTTTACAAACACAATTTCACGCGCACATGACACTCAGACCAGAAACAATCATTTCTGGATCACACAAAGAGTTGCTCCGTGGCAGCTAGTTGGCCAGTCACCGCGCCAACCGTGCAGTCAACTTCAAGCAGTTTATGACAACAAAAAGAAGAAGCAGTATTGAATGAATTATATACCTTGTTTCTCTGTATGTAGACAGGTCGGTTGAACATGATATCGAGCAGATGTCGGTAAGGCACGCGGCTCGTGTAGTGGGTGTAGGTGAGCCTGGCCCCGTCCGCGTCGAGTAGGTGCGCGTATAGTAGCTCGCAGTACGAGCCGCCGCCGCCGCCCGCCATTGACACTCCGCTCTCCTCGCTTGGGGCTTGAGTTGGCACCTGTAAATTAATGTAATAGCAATTTTAGTCATGTTAAATCTATGTCAACCTCTTCAAGAAAGAACACTTGAAGTGATTTGGTTCATCTAAATAAAGAAAAAGGAAGCACTCAATAAGAATTTAAAGGAAGTGAAGGGGAACAAAAAAGGAATTATTATACTTTGTATCAAAACTTACGAAATGGAATTATATGTATGATTTTTATCAGCTGCACACGCTGGAAAGAGACTAGAGACGATTCTCTAGTCTACAGATAAATAAAATACGATTGTCTGTTTGTAATATTAAAATAACAGCTTTTTACTCCATACATATGAATATACATATGATACACATACCAAAATAATGTACAATTTCGTCTGCATGTATGTATGTCTGTCGGTCTGTTTATACTGGCTAATC
The DNA here is from genome assembly GCA_038387885.1 of Spodoptera picta. Lineage (NCBI taxonomy): Eukaryota > Metazoa > Arthropoda > Insecta > Lepidoptera > Noctuidae > Spodoptera > Spodoptera picta. The sequence continues at coordinate 974,966 of JAZHFQ010000271.1, forward strand.
TCTGGAATTACTGGACCGATTTTGCAAGACTTTTATTGGCAGGTAACTGATGTACTAAGGAGTAACATACATAACAGGCTACTATCGTTTTGAAAAAATGAAATAAAAAATGTTATGTTCTAAAATTAGCGAATAATATAATAATAAGTCTTGGCATTCGACATCCATCTCAGGAGGCTGGCGTTAGGTGGATGGATCAAGGGCCTAATACAGAAGGCAGTTCTCCTAGAAACGGCACGTATCGTGAGGAGGATTCTGTCTCTGAAGCCTTAACCACCGGTAGCTTGCACCATGCTCCCGCTACTGGTTGGCTCCAATTTTTTATAAGATAAGATAAGATTTATTTTGTGAGTAGTATTTAAAAATGTAAATTGTAGAGAATTTAAAATAAATATATGTGAATAGTCTTGGCATAATTCTGACCTGCACACCAAGAAGACAGATGTTCTTATCCACCATAAAAGTGACGGAGCAGTCGAGTACAGAAGTGTTGAGACAGTCCGTGTGCTGGATGATAGGTCGCTGGCAGTAGATCTTGTTGTAGTCGGCGCCGTGCCGGTCCAGGTGGGGCAGCTCGGCCACGGGCAGGCCCACGCCCACGCCTGCTCCTATCCCAACTCCCATTCCAGCCGCCAGGTTCATGTTCTGGACTATTGCTGAGTGCCTCGTACCTACTGCGGAGTAGAGAAACATAACATCACGCCTTTTTATCCCCGAAAGGGTAGGCAGAGGTGTACATTACGGCACTTAATGCCACTGTACAATGTAATACCCGCTTTTTACTATTTATGTTATGAGTCCCATGTAATAGGGGGTGAACCTATTGCCATATACCGGGCACAATTTCAGACGCCATGAGTTTTTTAAAAACCCAGTAATACTTCGCCCGACCCGGGAATCGAACCCAAGACCCCTTGCCCAGCAGTCGCACTTACGACCAACGAGCCAGGCAGCAGAGTAGAGAAATTTTTATCTTTAAAGAAACTTATATCCAAGTACGAACGAAATAACGATGTAATTCAAAGTGTTTATTTCGATTGGTTCCTGGATGGTTTAAAAATGACTGGAATTGGGCAGATCTAGTCGCTACTCAAATACAAAAGGTTATTTAGCGGAAAAAAACTGGCTGTAAAATGTAGTCGGATAAATATTACACTGCATTGACATTAAATACTTTAATATTATATGCTATAAAGTTGATTTTTCAATGATTTTCAGGACTTGTACGATTTATACTGTGGTGTGATTAGAATATTTGAGTTAGTGAATGTTACCATCGTGTCGCGTAGGCCTGGGGTAGGGAGGTAGGCAGGCGAGATGTGACGGCGCTCCGAACACTTGGTCCATCATCACTGGACTTGGAGTATCCACCGTTAATGTTGCCATCTGAAATACGAGCGCAAATCAGTTAGACAGAAAGAAGAAGAAAGTTATTTTTGAAAGTAGAAAGTAAAATTGTTGTTTTTTATTACTGTAGGCCCAAAATAGGGGGAAGTTCATACAATGGCTTCTCTCGCCCGGGTGAGACGAGAGGGAGTCAGACGACTCTTTCTGATTAAAAACCACCCCATTCCTACACCTGCAATTGGAGCCCGTTTAGTTCTCCGCAGCTCCGTATCGGCTTCAGCCCTATTAGGCCCTATCTGTAGTGGTCTGATGCCTCTTTGAGAAAAGAGGGAGAGGCTTAAGTTCAGGGTAATAATCTTTCGATTCTTTAATTATCAAGCAATGTGAACACATCACTTACATTAGAAGATGGTCCATCGCCAATAAGCTGCTTCCTGGGCACTCTGCAGGTAGAGAAGCCGCTTGGCATGGCCACATCCGAAGTGCTGGATAGAATATTCATGAGAACTGCAAACGCTTCCGATTCGGTGAGTAGTGAGGAACGAGCTGGTCCCTCCGCAAACTGCTGCGGCGTCAGGGTCAAGAAACGAATCTTCTCAATGGCTTTCCGAATCGTCGGTTTGTCAGTTTTAGGATCTGAGATACATACAAACATATTTATTATAAAATTATGAAACTTGGAAACTGAGAGGTCCACCCAACACCCAAACTGACAATAAATATTACTATTGTATGCTATAGCAATACCTTCAATTTTGGAATTTATGATTTCTGCATAGTTTATGGACTCTTCCCCACGTGACAGTAAATTTTCGATCTCCCCATACAATCCAAAGACCTGTATTGGTTCTTAAAATAATAGAAATACTTTAATATCATATTTAGACTTTATATTATGTGAAAATTAGGTGCAAGTTTGAATAAAAAGAGTATAAAGAGAGTTACATGACTTGTTTAGCTCACCGGGTCTGTTCTTCTTGCTCTCGTCTGAAGGTCCGGGTAGAGGCTGGTCAGAGTTGTCGCTGGACTTTGCAGGCTCCATCACTGCTTCTGGACTGTTCTCAGCACTACTTTCAACATTCACCACCTGTGGCTATGGTAGCAATGAGGATTTCCATATATTTATTTAAAATTCTCTATAAATTACATTTTTAAATACTACTTACAAAAAAAAAAAAATAATATTTAAAAATATAAAAAATGAGGATTGTTATAATGTATTTATTTCACAAAACAGTATGATAGTAGAATAATACAATTATATATTGAAAGCCCTACAAAACCATTATAAGTTTTCGTATTTTATCTCACTTCCTAGATGGATCTAGTATGATTCTCTTGTTTTTCTTCCAATAGGGAATTAGCTAATTTTACACCATTGGACTTTTAAACTGTCAAACACCAAGCGGTCACCGGTGGCCGCAACCTATTGTTCTATAATTGTGTCTACAAATCCGGTACTCAACGAGTTAATATTTTTTTTTTTTTTTTTAATATAAAACCTTGCCCCCTCACTAGGATTTTCTCCTGTGTCGTGGGTGCGTTTACAAACATACAATATCACATACACATGACACCCAGACCCGGAACAACAATCTGTGGATCACACAAAGAGTTGTCCCGTGCGGGAATCGAACCCGCGACACGTTGCGCGGCAGCCAGTTGCCCAACCACCGCGCCAACCGTGCAGTCGATTTGACAGCTGCAATGATTGGACAAAATTACATCTTGCTACATTTACGCCATCTGGTGACTAAAAATACCGTAGCCCCCATTGCTTCAGTTCTACTTAAGTACTTACTTTATCTTTAGAAGTAGAAGGTTCAGGGCTTTTAGGTCTCTTCTCGTTAGGAGGTCCAATCTCTGAAGGTGGAGACATGCTCCTCTCCGAGTTCCTCTTGTCCTGAGCCTTGGCATACCTGACAGCAGCATTAAACAAGTCCAGTTCACTGTCCACATTCAAATGGTCCAAGGAAAACACTGTCATCACTGTGTTCAACTCCACATCTTCAAAACTGATGTCGTTTAAAACCTCCTTGGTGTTTGTACTGATGATCTATAAAAGAGGTTGTTATTATTAGAGAGTGGTTTGCAAATATTTTGTAAACCACTTACAATTATGTAAATATTGTCATCATTAATTCATGCACATGATTTGAGTGTAAAATAGAAATAGATTGACTTCTAAGTCTTCTAACCAGTCACTAAACATACAATTATCATGATGTTGATATAGTGAGAGGATACAGACCTGTATGCATTTATCCATTAGTACATTTTCTTCAAAGAGCCTTGCAAACTCATAGGCACGACAGGCATTCCGTGGATACAGGTCTGACCACAGGTACCTAGTACATTCCTTCACCAGGTGAGGCAGCATGTACTTCTTAGCTCCATAGCACAACTCACAGGCCTTATCGAACGAGCTGATGTTGATATTATCTGTGTATATGTACCTGGAAAGTTATACATGCAAAAGATAGGTTTTGAAGTGTCTTTCTTATTCATTCTTGTACATGGAATTGAAATCATAAATAGTAGAATATAATAAAGGTTATATGGACACTTTTTACTTTACATACTCACTCTAACAGAGCTCTAAAAGCCTCAGGCTGCACATCTAGTATAGGTATGGGCTCATTCCTCTCTGCCATACCACCATAGAACATCGCCTCGAAAACTGGAGATGCCATCGCCAAAATCAGCTTATGGCCAGCAATAACCACTTGGTCGGGATCTGTTCCCACCAAGAATGTACAGTCTGACCACTGCCCAGACTTCAGGAGATATTCTCCCCTTTGCTTCACTTCGACGCATTCTAATTGCCAATCATTCGGCACACCAGACATATTTCTGTTTTGTTGTTGTCTTCTTGTTCACAAGATTATGTTATTTAACATTTATTCAGCTCAGATAATCACAATCATTCGTCAATTTATTTTACAATTACCCAAATACACCAAAATAATCACTCAACTTGCTATTGCTAGAATATGCATTTCTGAGACTCGTTTAAATTACCTATGAACAACCAACTGATATAAATGAAATCTGCTTCTTATAGGCAATTGATGTAAAGATGTAAAAAGGAGTTATTAGTATCGGTTATAAAATTATTCGTGATTTTTTACTATTCGATGTTACTATTTTGGTTAGAAATAGTTAGGAATATTTTTTTTCTAGAACAGTTTCTTAGCTTAACTTTCTTCGTAAACACAATATTAAATCACACGACATTCGCTGGAGCGTTCAGAAATATATTTTGTTTTACTTTCCTTCATTAATGTCTTGTTTTGGTTTGTTTGTCTGGTTAAGAGACTGAACTGTATAATGCATGCTTAAAAATTACATTGGCTCATATTTTTTTATTTAGATATAAATAATAAAAATAAGCAATCGGTCGATCTTGGTCGAGCGGATTGTTATGAGGTTGAAAGTTAAATAAACGTCAAAGTCATTATCATTACGCGATGTCAGTCAGCAAGCAAAATAATTTTGCAAACCTGTCAGTGTAATGTAATGAATTCGAACAATATTGATGTAGTGTGAAAAGTGGAACGAAACAAATCCATGAAACATCATGAATCACGACGAGATAAAATCTGTGGTACAGGAAAAGTTCTTATCCAGCGAACGGGTCACAGCTTTCCTGTGTGACGCCAAGGTATTACATCCCGAATGGGTGAAAAAGGATCGGCTTCTGGCCATCGTCGAGTTTGGAGATGAAAAGGCAGTATTTTGCTTGTTTACGTCATGTTACCCACCAAAGTCCTTCACGGATTTATCCATAGAAATAGTACTGCCTATAGATAAGAGTTTTAAATGTGAAATAGACAACAAACCTTCCGACCCTGAGGCCATACTGTACCTGAATCTGCAATCTCGTAGTAATAAATATAAGTTTGAAATACAAATGACTCCCCGCGTCGACAACTTTGTTGATGACCTTTTTAGAGGCATAGAAGCTGTGAACAAAGTGCCAACTCAGCCAGATTTTGTGTGGCTTAAGAAGTACACTGGTAAAATTGACAATGATATACTGACCCACACCATGGCGCTACCTGGCGGTGTCCCGCACACACAAAGCTCAGCTCCTGTTGCCATAAGAGAAAGCCTTATCAAACACAAAATGTCTGACAAGGAGTATGAATACACTTTTACTAAGAAATTCTCTATATTCTGTGGCACATGGAATGTCAATGACAAATCTCCTGTGATTCCTCTCAAGGACTGGCTGAGTGTTGACAGGGAGCCCCCTGATATCTATGCTGTAGGGTTCCAAGAATTAGATCTGTCCAAGGAAACATTTCTGTTTGACCAAACATTTAGAGAGGATGAGTGGTATTCTGCTGTTATTAAATATGTTGATAAAAGAGCAAAGTATGTCAAGGTGGAGAAAGTAAGACTCGTAGGCATGATGCTAATACTTCTCATTAAAGAGAAACATTTGTCTCATGTGCGCAATGTAGTATGTGATACTGTGGGTACTGGGATCATGGGCAAGATGGGGAATAAAGGAGGAGTGTCCATAAGATTTGACCTCCACAGCACATCACTGTGTTTTGTGAACTCCCACTTGGCTGCACATGTAGAGGAGTTTGAGAGAAGAAACCAAGACTTCAGAGATATCTGCAACAGGACCAGATTTGTGCAACCCAATCAACTTCCTAAATCCATCAAGGATCATGATCAAGTGTATTGGTTAGGAGACCTAAACTACCGCATTACAGAACTAGATCCTACCACAGTCAAAAAGCTGTGTAATGAGAACAGTTTTGCGCCAGTATTGGAGTGGGACCAGTTGAAGCAACAACATAAACTAAATAATGTATTCTCTGGATACACAGAAGGTGAAATAAACTTCAAACCAACATACAAGTATGACCCTGGAACAGATAACTGGGATTCCAGTGAGAAGAACAGAGCTCCTGCTTGGTGTGACAGAATATTCTGGAAAGGAGAAAATATTGTACAACTGGGTTACAGAAGTCATCCATCATTGAACATAAGTGATCACAAACCAGTATCAGCTATATTCAACTCCTCTATTAAAATAATAGATGAAGAGAAATATAGGAAAGTGTATGAAGAAGTTATTAAACAACTGGATAAAATGGAAAATGAGCTGATTCCCCAAGTGAAAGTTGACAGAACAGAAATTGATTTTGAAACTGTAAGGTACTTGGAACTGCAAGTTCGGACAATCACTATCAAAAATGTTGGTAAGCTTCCTGTAGAGTTCGAGTTCATCAAAAAACTGGATGAAACTAGCTTCTGCAAGGAATGGCTCATAGTTGAACCATACAAGAAATGTATTTGTGCTGAAGAAACATGTGAAATCCAACTTAAGGTCCTAATAAACAAAACATCTGCTTGCAAGATGAATGCAGGAACAGACAAACTGTATGATATTCTTGTACTGCATTTGTATGGAGGCAAAGATATTTTCATAACCATTAATGGCACATACCAAAGAAGTTGTTTTGGATGTTCTATAGAGGTTTTAGTGAACCTCAATATGCCGATAAAAGAGGTACCTGTAGGAAAATTAATTGAGCTTGAAAATAAAAGGGATTCATGTGTAGCCAACCAGTGCACATACTCTATCCCCAAAGAGATTTGGTTCCTGGTTGATCACATTTACCTACATGGTTTGAAAGAACCCAACTTGTTTGAGCAACCAGGATTTCATTCTGAAGTGTTACAGATTCGTGACTGGCTGGACAGTGGCTCCATAGACCCAATACCTGGGAGTATCCACTCTGTGGCTGAAGCATTATTGTTATTGCTCGAGAGTACTGCTGATCCAATCATTCCTTACAATCTTCAGTCAGTATGTTTGAGAGCATCCGCCAATTACTTGCAATGCAAACAAATTATAATGGAGCTTCCAGAATTTAGAAAGAATGTTTTCTTATATTTGTGTGAGTTCTTACAAGAAGCTTTGCAGCACAGTGCTGAAAATGGTCTTGACTCGAAAACTCTATCGACGTTATTTGGCGCCATTTTCCTCAGGGATAATCCGAACCAAACACAGGAACCACAGTCAAGGATAAATAGACAAGTGATAGATAAGAAAAAGGCACAGTTTGTATACCACTTTTTGGTTAATGACCATAGTGATTTAATATTTTCTAGATAAATAAATTAATTGATGCATCATTGTAAAACTCTAGTGGGAAAATAGAACACTATTAATGCAGCAATAATTCCATCATGCATTTTGCCCCATCAAATTGTTCTGTTTTTCCATTTAAGCTGTTTAGTACGCGTGTCGTACGCATTATATTTATTAGTATAATACTCACATATTTCCATTAGTAACCCTAGGAAATAAATTAATAATAACATAATTATGAGACTGCTTTGTTGCAAACTCTTATTGGATTCTTTTTTATGTTATGGAATTGTAGCTTGAATGGAAATGGCTCACACTTTGTAACGTGCAGTATGCCCATCACGTGTAACAATCACGATATTATAATTATATCATATCTACGTAAAAAGTCTCGTAGTTATACATTTTACGCTTATTCCTTATAGTTAATGTGAATCTTCGTTCGCATTTATCCATGTAATGTTTCGGCCCATTGTTTTCTGCTAATTCCATTTGTAATCGACGGTTCGTGCTTAATGACGTAGTCAGTTACGTTACATCATGTGACAAAATTAACTTTTGTGCATTTTCATACTTTGTATAATAATGTTGTTAGTTGTTTCCAGATTTTATTTATAGTAAAATGGGGGATATGGTAGACACTTTATAATATCTAATCTATAAATCAATAATATTTTCTCATTATCTCGTTATAAACTTGGCGACTATAACACGCCAAATGCAGCAGAGGCGCCGTTGTGTCTGACTGCCATAGACTATCTAATTAACAATGATAAGTTGGGCAGAGTTGCGTGGGCGACATCCCCTGGTACTTAGTCGGTTTAAGCTCTCTCACAAGGCCATTCGTTACTGTATTTTCTTGGAGACTTGATTTAAGAATATTTCTGTATAATTTATGACCCCAATAAAATCAAAGGTCACCGAAATTTAAATTACTTATTAATCAATTCAAATGGGGGAAAATATGCCAAAAGATTCATTCGATAAGGTAAAAATAGGTACTATATTTTATTTTTAAAACTTTAAGTTTACCGTAAACGATGTATTATAATTATTATGTTTAATTAAAATGGATTTAATTCGCATTAAAGTTCTACGAAAAATACAAAGGCTCTTAGACTACCGAGCCTTAAATAACACTAACTATGGTTTTTAAGGGCTATATCGTAATGATTTCACACATTACCGATCCAGCATAATTATAATTAGTGCCTATCGTATTTTTCCTGTAGAACGTAAACAAACGGAAGTATTTTTAGTCGCTAGTTCAACGAATCAAAGTGGCCAAGTCCATTAGTTTATAATTAATATTTTCTCTACACTGTTATGACAAAAATATACCTAAATAGGTACTATGATACTTTTGTAATAACTATATTGCGATTACGATGTTTTTAAACCCTCTTTAGCATCACAGAATTTTGAAATTAATACATTTTTATAGAATTTACTATTCGAATATGTAGTTGGATGTAGGTATGTAGATAATTATACTACCTACAGTTATTTAAAAAAATGTGTGTTTACATTTTATTTTAATTGGTGTTCGTTAGTAAAAGCATTCAAGCCCTCCTTGCGTGCCACGTGCACATCAACAATTGCAATTAATTCTAATAAAATGTAATCATACCTTTTTTGTATACGACAGCATATACAATATTCATATTGGTGTCCATGTATTGTAGAAAATATAATTATACCTATGTATTTTACAAGTTTATTATTATATTTAAACAAATATTTTATTATTGTATTTATTCGTTCAAGTCATAGTGAATATAGTGAACTGTTAATTTATTAAATTATTAAGAATACTACTTTGATGTTTTTTTTTAAATATTCTCTTACATTTAGACCCAGAAGTAAAAATCACCCAAAAGCCTTAGGCTACCTAGTCAGTTTCATTTTTACAAGTACGTTTAACTAGAATTTAGATCGCGACCAGGCTTGTTTTATTTTAGTCTTCACTTTATATGGGGCCTGAAATTAATTTTTTTTAAAGAACTTTCCCATAATGAGGTGTTTCGGTAATATAATTAAATAATTCGGCCGCTTGCCGGTTAGTTTTTGTTATAGTAAAAACACAAAGAACAAGAATGAACGAACGATACATGTTCAAGTGAGTAGGCACTAGGCAGAGGTGCACAAACAAAATAGTTCATATTACAAAGGTATACATAATTATCTTTTTAATTTTTTACTGCTAATAATTTTAATGATTGTTTATATTTTAATAAATAATAGTGTCAACTATATTTATTTATAAACCGGCAATGTCAAACGTTAAAAATCCATTTAAGGTAGGTACCCAACTCTTACAGAATGTACCTGTGAATAATGTTCTGAAGTGTCAGTAGATGGCGTGAATGCCCGGATCTAAAAGTTTATCGAGAATTCACTAGGTGTCGTTAGACGCAGTTGTGAATAATTTTGTAAAAAGTGAGTAATAATATTATTTATTACATAATTACACGAGATTATTTTGTCAAATCTGCTTTTAATTTATTACTATAGTTAATACTTGTTTTTAATACGACTGACGAAAATAATGATTTTTGGAACGCGACCTCCTAGATCACTGGTCGATGGATCGAACGCTAAGCCGCCAGATTTGATTTCAACCAATCAAAGCAGTGCATCCATGCGGTTTGTCAAATAAATAAGAAAACTTCACATATGAAAGAAAACGTCTGCCATTAACTCATATCCTGTCTTTCTTTACTTCAAATTTAATTCAAAATAACTGTTTCAACGGCATAAGAAGTTATAAAGATTTTGTATCGAACGCATCCTGCTTTAAAACTTGTTAGTCCTTTGTGTGCAGCGGTTGTGTGAAATAAAGCATCCTTTGTTTTATCCTGAGCGAACTACCAGTTCAAACAAAGACAACTACAATGGAAGTTGAAGCCGCTAAATGTAAGTCAATTTAATTAAATTACAATAAAAATATATTTCTTTAGTATTATAATATTATGTCGATGTCAATGGCTGCATCCAATTAAATAAAAGCTATTTATTTTTCATTTTATATAACAGCTACATCTACTTATTCCGATTTTTAACCGTCGGTAAATAGTGAATTATGTTTTATATCTTGTGTATTACTTTTATTACAAATAGAATGTGCATAATTGCTACTACGCTGTTAACATTTTTTTTAATAATACTCTTATTAGAAAAATAAACTTACCTATTTAAACCAATTGGAAACACGGGCACTGACCTACCGCACCTTTACATTTTCGTGGTTTCCAATGTCTCCAATTCGAAGGTCAATCTTTTCGATAAAAGTGGATAAAAAATAACATAATTAGGTATAGAAGTATTATTTTACATTAAGTAGGTACCTAGTAGGTTTTTTTACGAGCTAACAAACTCGTACATCTATGTACCTAGGTAGGGACAAACGTTCAAAATGATGTACATCCGTTTTTAAATCGGTTTAAAATATAGTTGTATGTTTTATCGTAAAAAATAACCCCTGCCCTGAACCGCAATAATTTAAAATGCGTATCTTCAACTACTGCAAGGATTTTCTGTTTTTTTTTTATCTCGGCGAGATACAAGACTTCGTTGTTTGTTTATTACGGCAAACAGGTTTTATCGAGATGTTTATTTTTGTTTAAAATTGGTACCTACCTGCCTATTTATGAAAAATACATGATTAATTTAACCGTCGTACTAAAATATAGGTCTTCTTATTCATAAACTTCACACCTTTGTCTCAGGGACACAGTAAGTAGACTCCAATTATTATTATTTTGTTTTACATTTTTATATTAATCAGTGTATGAACTGACCATTATAGAAATGCTTATTATAAGCGCTCTTTGGAATACCTATAACAGCTATCAAATACTTTAATTCCCAATTAGGTACGTGAAAAATTAAGTTCCTGAAATAACGGAATATTAAGACTGCAGTTTATTGCAACTTTATTCGATTTACTTGCTTATAATTCCTAGGTACATATAACATAACATATAACATAACCTAGGTACCTAAAAGAATAATCCTTGCATAAACCACGTTTATAAAACCAACTTCGACTTCCTCTTTTTTCAATCGGTTAATATTACCTATACTCAAACCTTCTCTTAAGTGTAACAAATATTTCAGAACCGCATCGAAATCGGTCCAGCAAGTGGCGAGGTAATCGCGCACAAACATACATATAGGTCAAATTTAGAACTTCTTATTTGAAGTTGGATAATAAGTCCCTATGTTTTGTACTAAACGTAGGTTCATGTTCATGCCGGCTCCAATAAACCAACCAATTAGAACGCCGAATACGCCTACTCGTTTCAATTGTTATAAATATAAAACATACTCATACTAAGGCCTCAGTATACTCCTAGACTCCTAAGTTAAGTCTAGTATCGTAATAATAATATGTAGTCCATAAACTGTTTCGAGAACGCTATAATATGAAACATTTTTCTCTTCAGTAGGTATTTACATTTTTGTACCAATGCGTACTTAATAATTTGACTGTCTCATCGAATCATTCAATTGCATGCACATAGCAATATAGCATGCGTCTTCGAAGTTGGGAAATTCAGTTAAAACCGGTTTCCTAAGACGAGTGCAGCTGTTCATTCGCCTCAAGTTAATCACCTTAGATTTAGGGTCAGTAAGTAATCTCTTAATATTCCCGAGAGCACAGTGGGCTGACATATTTTCATCTAAGAGAGCCATTGTTTTCCAGCGCACAAAATATTTTGCATAGAAATTGAGATAATGTGGTATTCATACTATTCTAACGTGATGAAGTATTTGTCTTCAAGTCAAGTAATCACACATAGTTATCGCACCCGTAATTACTTACAATATAGCTTGCTACTAGTGTCACTGGAAACAGGTAATAAATCACTACAATATAAAGTACTTAACTACGTATATATTTACAATGAAGAAGTTCAACGCTCTCCGTTAACTGGTTAATTGCAGGTTGGTTAATATTTTAATAATTTGCAGCAATTTTTATGCCCGACAAAATTTGCCATTTGTCATCATTGCGACCGTTAAACAAGTTCCAATTTACCGGCTGCCGGCCGGCGACGCGCCACTGAGAAAGTTATTTTTTCGTGGGTGTGTGTCATCCTCTGTTCAAACGAACGGCGGTTGGCAAGGCCACTGCAGCCGTTGCGATGACTCACGAGCATCTCTTGAACTCTTCCTACATAACGAGTTTATGCCATATTTTGAACTTTGAAATGCCAACCCTTTTAGGGAATACTAAAGACGGCTAGCTGCACGTAAACAACCGGCGTCGTATGTAAATCGTTTCGTTGTCGACATGTAAAGAAACTTGTTTTGAGTTCCGGTGTTTGTACGAAGGATACGTATTCCTTTATTTACCTAGCGAGGTTTTGTTTTATTTTACGTTTAATTGTCTCTAATGAAGCTAAAACAGCTAAAAAGGGAGTGTTTTACGACTTTTTAACCCTACTAAAAGCGGTATAGTGATCACACCGTTCTACGGTACCACAATCTCCATTGTTCCCATTTAATCGTCCATGAAAATGTAATAATTTCTTTCCTCTATTGTCCTGCCCGCATTAGACACGCCGAACGGTTGGCGTAAACAAACCAGAACTTAATTAAACTTCTAAAAAATCCTGCCAACAATAAACTTTAATAAATTAGCTACCTTCGACGATACTATAAAAAGCTTTTGCCAAATTACTGGATTCGATGTTTAAATTTAACGCTCAATTTGAAATGTTATTAAATTGACACTAAGAGGTCCCAAATCTCGGAGGGTGGCGTTGATTAAAAGCGCAGGAAGCGGGTAGAGAAAAGCTATAGCCCCAGAGTGGCGGAGGTAAATTCCAATGCAATACAACAGCGGTGTAATATCTCGAAGCAAGCCGCTTAATGGGCCGTTTTGGGGCGGAACTTTGTTCATTTGAAAAATAAGTGGTGCGGAATCAAAGCTACTCCCTATTTGGTTGATATCCGACACATTAACATGACAATAAAGGGAATCCTCGGCCGCACCAAAAGCAAATATTGACCATTGTCCATGACGGACTGTAAACAACTACATTATCCCAGTCAACGAACGGATATCATAAGGCATTGTGCTATCTGCAGCTATCTAGTTTTATACGTTTTGTCTTTAGAGTTACTACGCAACTATAGGTACATTAGCTACGCAGAATCAGCTCATTGTGTTGCGCAAATTGATAACGTAGTTCCACAAACAGATAAAATAAAGTAGCATGTACTTCGACCAAGCCAATCCTTAAACGTGGCCTATTTGATCAAAGACAGTGATTGGAAAGGAATAGAAATTGTACACTTTGTGGCTTTACTAACTAAAATGCAATTACGGTGCTTTTCCTGAGTTATTTAACTTGGGAGAGTTAGGTCGTTCGGTAGGTCAATCTAATTTGACCGGTTGCGGCTTGAATAGTTTTTCCCCTGGATTTTATCGTCGATCGATAATGTGTTTAGCAGAGCGTTTCTTTCGAAAGCTTTTACTAAGAATAGTTCGCTAGTCTGGATTAGTAAGCCACAAAACTTTCTTCAATTCAAGACAATCGATCATTATAATTACTCATAAGATTTAGTAATATGAGAAATTGTATGCAATCATAGGCGAACATGTCCACCTACACTGCTTTCTATATGTATAGGCTTGCAATGCGACCTGCTTGTTTTTGTGGTCTCTTTGCTGCACGCAATGAAAGCTTGTTCGAGCGTACGTTGCCCAGAAAAGGCAAGACGTGGGCGATACTTGTCGGCCCACGCCTTCCACACTTACCCAGTACTCCGAAATTCCATTTTGCAAATCATTATTCATCGAGGGAGATCTATTGTGGCAGTCGACTTTGGCGTGACTAATAGACACAATGCATTCAGGTCATCAAACTTGGTGCGTTTCGTTAGCGCTTCACTTAACGGTTTGCAGAAATGCGACTAACACATGTTCGCTATAATTACAACAAACGGCCGATGGCCTTGCGCAAGACTAAGGACTAATAATACTCACTGGGAAACGTGGAACTTCTGGATCCAATGTTTGTTTCCTTGGGTCTTAACTTAATTACGCCATTCCCAGTTCGAAGACAAAGTAAATTAAATGAAGTTATTTCATCTTCGGTAAATACAATTATTTCGGGACAGTCTTTTCAATAGAGATTTAGATTACATTCGAGATAGTACTAAATTATTGTATACTTTTTGTTGTACAATGCGAAAATTAGATTTGTCTGGGGCTTTAATGCTGTCTCATGTGACATCATAACTAGCTGCGTGAATGGAGATGAAAATAAATTAAATTTTTTTTTGCTCAGTCTAATCATATTTTGTCCTTTATTATCTTTAGCTATTTGTGTGTGAATCAAATTGGGCTTATAGAGTACGAGGGCGAACTAATGTATTTTTTGTTTTTACTGTACAGAGTGACATTCAAATACATACAATTTCATAGCCCCTCTATCACTCGTAGGTACATCGCAGTAATACATTAATTTGAACTTTATTGTTGTCATAAATCCAGCCTAGTAGCGGTTTTACTAGTCATTTTATTGTTTTCATGAGGCACAGGGAGTCTGCCCTCGTGTAAGGTCATCCAACTACGCAGTACTACTTCAGAATTCTTTTTTGTGTTTCAAGAATCGTGTTTCTTAACAGTCGTCGAGGAATCGGTTCGTCTACCTCGGCTTCTTCACCCGATAACAAAGACATATAGAGGTATAGACTTTTAGAGACGCTTGCGAACAATATTGTCCTTGAATATATTAAGATGGAATGGAACACAATATTCCTATCTCTTAGCCCCCATTTTATACCAAGAACAGAAATACTTTTTGTTCACCAAATTCAATTCCTAGAGTCAGTTGATCCGGAAAATTTGGATGGGGCCCAAAACATTTAATCAGATTCATTGCGCATGACCTAAGCGAGTGGCGCCGGGGTGAATAATCTATAGTATGCAGAGCCAACATTGCGATTGCCTAGCGGTGCTGCACACAACGGTACATCGTACACAGATGAATGAAATAACACTGAACTCAGCTGCAAAAACATGTAAATCCAGGTCAGATTACTATGTAAAAAACATTTGCAACTGGTATCTATCGAAGTTAGATTCAATCTATAAAGGCCGCAGTAATTCGATTTTACTTTAATATTACCATTTAAAGCATTCATTGCTAACTTTTATCACTATGGTAACAAAGGGCATTTATTAAAATTGGTGCCTTTCTTTTTTCTGGCGGCAGTCGATGATTTATGGAAAATATTATCTAGAATGACATTACAAACGAAATTGTCTATGGACTTATATATGGAAATCTCAGTCTGGACTGAGTTATGAGCGTTGAAAGGAGCTGGAGTCAAACATTTTACTTCGGTTTTTTATTCAAATTATTCATAGTTTTGTCACAATTTCTAACTTCAAATTGCGCGCCACTGTACTCCGGGCACAGGAAAACCATATCACACCACAATATATTCATATTGCCAGACACTAATTTTTATTACCTATTTTCTCTCAGTCGATAACTTGTGGGATGCTTCTAGGAGTTGTGTCATGAAGCTTCATGAGCGTCAGCTGTGGTACCAGTGGTGGGTTGAGTAGTGGTAGCCGTCCAAACATCTAATAAAGTATATTTTTTTTGTCATTGTTCCTGGTGGGACACTGATCTACTTAATAGTTAGCATAATCTTTTGAAGAAAGAAAACCGTCGAGTTTTAAAGTGATCAGCGTTATTCAATCCGCTACCGACGCTGCAGCTGACAAACATAGCATTTCATGATAGGGCTCAGTAAAGTATTTTGTGGGTTTTTGACTGAGAGGAAATTGATCATGAAAATCTGTCATAAGCCATAAACCGTATACATATAAATTGAACACGCTAGCCAATCAAGCGAAATGTTTTTTTCTTCAGCAGTGGTCAGTTAATGGTTCACTCTGTTCTGATTCAGTGGCCTTATAATAATAAAAAAAAAACTAAAAAAAAAATAAGTAAAAAAGTCCACAATAAGCTTTATTATATTCCTTGAAATCGTTTATAAACATTTATTATAAAATATTTCTGACAAGAAAACGAAAGAATATGCGTTGTGTACGGTCACCATCAACAAAATCATAGGGATAATAGAGGTATAGCACTATTTTCACATCTTTGAACTGATTTAACTCGATTTGGACTGTGTTTTTTATATAAGACCCCATATATTTTTTTGTTTGTAATGTTATTCTGCATCAGTTTTTCCACATCCGATCAACTGCCGCGAAAGAATGAAAAGGCACCACGCTCCATACAAATTTGGTCATTGTCATTTATTGCACGACTTAAGAATAATAAAGCTCAACCTTGTGATTTTAGCTCTCTGCACCCAAGTGTCCTAGGGATCAGATAGTTTTTGACATTTATTCGTCATTCACAATATGTTTAAACAACCGAGTTCAACCAAAAACCTTCTTCATTTACACACACACTACATGAAAACTTCATAAACTAAAATGTACCTTCAGTCTTCCTACATATTTCGTGCGCAGGATGTGCATATCAAAAATAGATACGGCGTATGGTGTTATGCTAAACATGCCCTAAGGAACTTTCGTGTTGGAGTGCAGTGCCGGGAATGTATACTTACAAGCACCTTATCTACACAGCTGAAACTACTTTATGTCTAACTTAAATCCGCGATAATATTGCAAAGTTATCCTATAACGATTTCAATGTAGTTTCTGTTTCAATCTGTTTCCATAGAAACAGATTTGATATCTTCGGGGAATTATTGTTTCGGGTGTTGTATCAAATTCAAAATGCCATCATTGGTTTTTCAATCGACTTAGACTATATGCCTATTCGTTTTCGGTTACGATAACGCCATGAAAAGTGTTTGTTGTAGCGTCTTAACAAAGATCGCCCGATTGGTTTTATGACCATATACATTCTACAGATTAGGGTCCTTTATCGTATTACTTTCTATTGTATACATCCCTCACTACGCCAAAACAGTAGTTTTTGCCTTCTGCTAGTCAAGCCGTACCAGTCCATCATTGTAAACCCATTTCTCAAATCGATGGTTCTCAAGCTACTTGTATTTCAATAGCACATTTCCACGGAACTGAAATTGTTTTCGGTTTAAATAATCCGAGATCAATGACCTCAAGGTGAAGGTTCTACAACTGTCAGTTGTTTTTTTTTTTCAATTCATTTTATAAGTACGCAAAGGTGCAGGACTTGACCTTTTTATCGGTCAATGTGCTTGACATTTGCGTTTATTTTTCCTTGTATATCGTAATTAATTGTTGTGTAATGTGGTCATTGTGTAAATTACATTTAAAAATAAAATAATGAGGTTTACATGTTCGATGAACTAATTTGTATTCAATGTTTTAAGCTTATTAGAAGTTTTTACACATCTTTTTTCAATGAAATCAATAATAATATGTTTTCTTTAAAATCCTCACATGTATATTGATCAGGCTGAAAGCTCGATATTCTCTATATTGTACGTTTATCCAATACAGATGCCACCTAGTATTTTCAATTCCATAAAAATCCAATATGTAGTGCGTGCTCTGTTATTTTCGGACGATATCACCCGAATCTTCTAGACCTTTTACGTTTATAGACTTCAAATGTGCGTGTATGTCTTACTCGTATCTATAGGTCCTATTCGGAAATCTCATCTTCGTCTGTGAGTCATCAAATAACTTTTACAAGATAATTTGTCTCATGTTTAAGTAAAAAGTTACTTGAAACAAATCTAGAATATTCCATTCCATGTCGTTCGTTTCTTTATTCAGACAATGTACTCTAAAATACGCATTACGGTAAAACGGCCGACGAGCTGAAGCAAAATTGCTGTTATTATGGAAGTCTGTCGCTGAATCGATTTACAAATAATTGTTCTGAGAATTTTGAGTCACCCTCGCCCATTACAGGATATTATTGATGGACGAACCGTTGCAGTTATTTATTGTTTTAAAAATCAATACTCTAAAGAAATATTCACGTTACTGAAATAGGTTTTATTCATACAGACGGGACCTAATTAGTTTTCAACGTAAGTACTTATTGATTTTACCATTCCAACCAGCTTACTGCTGCTACTAGAGCATACAGAAATTAGACTGAAAACCCCATTAGGATTGATTCTGAATACCTTTTAGCTGAATTGCTGGTTTTAATAGCATTAAGCAAGCAATTTAACTAAAATTCCATTACCTATACAAGTAAAGAAGTGAAGAAAAAAATAACTCTTCTTCGGAAACAGCCCAATAAAAATAAGGAATAAAATAAATAAGAATCGTAAGTCTTTGCTCTTAAATTCTATATTTGTCTAGCAACTCACCTAATATTTAGATCCTAGACAGGCTGAAACTTGTGTTACCGAATACAGACAGACAGACGTACAGCAAAATCAATACGAAGTGATATTTATTGGCTTTGCTCACAGGCATGGATCGGGACATCGCGCCAGATATTGCGAACATCTGTCCCTGTTTGATACACGTCTATGTAAATACTACATTAATATTTAGAGGATGCCATCAATTGGGAAGATGGTGGACTTAGGAAGGACTTAGGAATGCTATAGATTTTATAGATTCGCGAAGAAACTTTTTAAATACAAGATGTTGATGTATACCTACATAAATACTGTGGCATTTATTTTGAAGAATACTGCTCGGTTGGCGCGGTGGCTGGGCAACTGGCTGCCGCGCAACGGTTCAATTCCACACGGAATAACTCTTTGTGATCCACAGATTGTTGTTCCGGGGCTGGGTGTCATATGTATGTGAAATTGTATGTTTGTAAACGCATCCACGACACAGGAGAAATTCCTAGTGTGGAGAAACGATAAAAAAAAATAGTAAAAACATTTGTAATACCTACTTTTAGTTGAGGAAGACGTTTTTTGCTGTACAAAAGCAATGCCCTTTAATAAAACATTTTGTGAACAGACTAAAACGAAATTTATTTGAAAATTCCTCAGCAATTTTTTCCACATTTTCCTGGAGCATATATAAGAGATCGCGATTTTCCGGCTTGTCATCGAAAAATGGCGATAACTTAGCTGTCTCTTGAGATTGAACTCGTGTGATGGTGTGATATAATATTCTTTGAGTGAAAACGTCGTACGTAGTGTAAGTTAAAATAATCAATATCTGCAATGTTGTAGACTTCTATAAAATATGATTCATTAGCAATGTTAACCGGTTTAACCCTTTGCCATTTTCCTCGAAAGGGTTGGTACGGTGTGCATAGGTTATGTGCAAATGACCATATTTACCCTCTACAATAGGGACAAATATATTGCTAACAAATTGCTGACTTAATACACTCATAATTACAATTATACAACAGTTTTCACTTTCGACTCCTTTGAATGAGGTATTCGCATTCATAAGAAATACACTCAAATATTTGACCTGATTTTAAGCTAGATATACTTATAATTTCAGGATGGCCAATTTTCAATACATTGTCATCCTAGTGTTCTCCAATCTGAAGCAACACCAATTTCAATATGCCACTCAGTTTCACGCCGATCAGGGTTCACGTTTCACGCAACACTTGCTTTAATTACTGCTCAGCAGTTGGGTGCTTTCTAGTTAAGACCATATGGGTCACTGGTCTTCGTTCTTTAATGCGCTCTGACGAGCCATGTGTCTCGTAAGCTTACTTGCATTTTGAAATTATGTTCATAAGTTCTTTGACTGTTATGCAAATTGCATATTCAAAGACTGTAACATTCGGTACTTTACTGTTCGAGTGATAGAAAGAGCCAACTGTCGCGCAAGGAATATCAACCAAAATGTTATATTTTACGCTGTGATTATCAAATTCTTTAATAACAGTATGTATAGTCAGAATTTTAATTAGATTCCAGATTTGACAATAGCTACTGTCATTTTGTGAAATAATGATACCACATATAATAGTGTAGTGATGGACACAAAAATCGAGAAACAATCAGTGTGTGTTTTTATAATAAATGTTACAGAAAGTGACAGGATAGCGATAGCGATGACGGCGATAATTTATAAAATAACTTATTACCATAATACATATATCTGATTTATTTGTCATGTTCCTTCATGAGTACATTTTTTTATTAATTTCACACACAATTATAAAAGAAAAGTCTCAGATCGTTAATTAATCGTCGAAACTAAATTATCAGTTCAGAAATATTTAATTTCCTAAAATACTTAGTTTACGAGATTACAATTATAAACAAAAATAATCGATCCAGAAATATTGCATTTCCACATCGAATAATTTCGCAACGGCACTATTTAGTACTTGTCATCACGTTGCAACACTGAAATTGTCAAATCTGGAATCGAATTAAAATTCCGAATATAGTTGAGAATCGTGCCCATTTTATTTCATAACAATAGAATTTTTGCACATTATTGTTATATCATCATCCACATTTATTGTTTCACCTTTACCAACCCCTTTGGGGAACAAAAGGGTATTCATAATAAATTCAGTCTGCTTATGACTACGATTAGTGCGACCTGACCGACACGTCAATATAAAATTAAAAAGAATTCCCTACCAACATGTGTCCATGTGTTTGAAACATGGTACGTAATTAATATGAACAGTGGCTCTGATAGCTGTTGTCCCCATAGGACATGAATGATATATGTATATATGTTTGGGCTTAGCAGTAAGCTTGCTTTACCAAAAACTACATCATTTATGTTGGTATACATGAAGAATTCTGTCTGTCTGGCATTCTCAGAAAAACTGTTCAACAAAAAGTCCAAGTTAGACTGAATATCATCAAGATTTTAACTTAACGCATTTCAGACTAGCACAAGTAATATTTCTTACTAATTTCATATTCATGTGTTTAATTTTACTGTTTAATACAAGAAATGTGTACGCTCGATCCCCTCGCTGAGTCGCAAAACACGCGTCTGCTTGCTTACGAGCCCCTACGTAGAGATTAAAAATCATGTTTTCCATATCAAAGAGTTATTCTTTGATGTCACATCTAAGCCTTGTGTATGGCTTGTGACATTTCTACTCCACTCTGCACGAAAGAGAATGCATAGTTGCATATAATCAAAGTGTCTCCTTCAATCCAGACAGGCGTTATCTACAGGTAGGTACTAATCCGAACACCAATACCGAAGTACCTACTTGTACTACCAATGCGAGAGCTTTGCATGCTCTATTCCACTTACAAGGATTACGCCTGTATACAGAAACACTAGTGAATTTGAATTCGTCGCTAAGTTTCATTCTGTTTCTGTCATTGATGATGTGTCTTCTGTCTTACTAAGTGATGTTTAAGTATGTGAGCTTTAGGGGTTCAAGGTAACAAGCATTGTATCTGGTTGCACGCTTGACACCTAAGTCTACTGTTGCAAAGGGAATTACTAAACGACAGTGCAACAGTCGACTAATTACTAGCAAGCTCACTAGCGACTAAGTCTTCTTTTTGTAATGACATACAAATGAATTGTTCATACGACACAATAGCTTTACTTTCGTATCAGGACAAATTATTAGCGAAAATTATGTAAAATTACTCAGTTACAAAATCCAAGAAATGATTAATTTTATCATACAGTTCATATATATAACAAAAACAAACAAAGCAAAATTCATAAGACTTACGAAATCAAAAACAAAGTAAATAAATGCGCAGTATTGCTAAAAATATATATAAGTGGGTATTATAGATAATAACATAATAAACAAAGAGAACAATAAAAACTTTGTTCATGCGGTGAGGGCAGAACATGATATTTTACACAAAGGAACCGTTACAACTTGATTCGTCATACGCTGACGATTAATGGCAGTAATCTAGTTCACTACATCGGTGAATAAGATCGGAACCGAATAAAAAAATTAAGACACGCTTGTTTTTTCCGATGAGACTTATTTTTCGATAGTTAGATTTTATTCTAAGGAGTCCCATGTGCGAAAGTTTCGGACGCTAAGATAATTAATATGATCATACGCCCGAAACATTATTTACAGGATAAATGGAGAGGAATAAAGCTTGATGTCTTTACCTAATATTGTATAACTTGAAAGGTTTAGGTAGTCTATTTTTAGACCCAGGTAGCAATGACCGTCCATCGTCCAATTAATGCGTTGGACCTTGGCAATTAACCGCGACAGGTGTACGTATGGCTTCAGGTCTAACGTTTCATCCTCAAACCGAAGGCATTGCGGTTTTTGGCTTCACATTAACCACTGTGTTCCAATTTATTCTAGCCTCGATCAATCTTTATTTCGCATCATTGAGATCCTTTATTCGTTCTGCCTTTATTGATTTTCCGCGAATCCTTGAGCCGACGACTTGTTTCAGACGTAGGTATACTACTTACTTCTCACCTTGAGAATGTAACACAGAGCACGAAATTCGCAAAGCTTCGAGACTACTTAAGACTTGTACAAAGAAAGGCTTTAAGCTACAAATAATAAAGGAAACGCACATGTACAAAAAGTCTTGATCCTACAAAGCGTCTGGCCTTGATCGATCCATGTGCGTGTGTCACTCTCTTTACAACTTTTGTCGGCGACAGTCGTGCCTTGAACCTCTTTTATAGCATAAAGGGAATTCCGATAGAGTAGTTCTTTACGGCTACCTGCAGCTATGCGGTGTATTACGGTTGTACTAAGGATAATCTCGTTCTTACTTAGTATCCTTGTTTGTAAAAGAAATAGTGTTTGCTATAGATTCATTCACAGAGCGAAAAGTAAATGATAGTCTATAAAAGCAATTAAAATAAATCAAGCGGAACGAAAGAGGGCGCGAAAGGATACAATAAAGATGTTATTATACAACACATGGAGGGTCATTACATACGAACCCTCGAGCTCGTCCCTCCAAATATTGAATGTCATACAGAATTGATGTTCCACCCACGGATGTCTGTCAAAAACTACATTCACGATTTTATGGATTACTTTTTAATGTCTATGAGATAAGAAACTGGGGTATCTGAATGTTCTGCTGGCTGAACACTTTCTTTGATGTATTTGGGTTACGATCAATTTGAAATAAGTAGAATATAATGTGCTGACAGATTCCGTCTCTTGTATGGTTCTTTTATATTTCTAAATTATCCAAAGTTTTCAAAAGCTCTACAAGTGCCACTGTGTCACTATGTTGCAAATTGTATCAGTTATTTAGAATGGTGTATGAGTCAGATCTTTTTTTTTCTATGGCATAAGCCGGTAAACGAGCAGACGGATCACCTGATGGTAAGCAATCAGCGTCGCCCATGGATACCTGGAACACCAGAGGCGTTACAAGTGCGTCACCGGCTTTTTGGGGATTAGGAGTTTGAGGATCGTTGGGGATTCAGGAATTGAGGAGATTGGGGAAGGGGAAGGTAATTGGGCCTCCGGTAACATCACTCACACGACGAAACACAACGCAAGCGTTGCTTCACGTCGGTTTTCTGTGAGGCCGTGGTATCACTCCGGTCGAGTCGGCCCATTCGTGCCGAAGCATGGCTCTCCCACACTTAAAAATGTAATAGTCGAAATCAAAATTAGTTTTATCATCTTAAATCTCGTTATAAAGTAAAAGATATAGATTTATTTTCCTGATATATTTTTGTCTTAATAACCGAAATCTTTGAGGTCAAAGTAATATCTTACGAAAGCGAACGTCTTTAATAATTCTGCGAACAAATTTTCTTTCTGGAACTCTCAGAAAGTTTGCTCGGTCCAGATGGCTTGGATACCGACATGGCTAGTAAGTGATAGCCATATGGCGTTCCAATCTCTTCGCAAATATTTAAAGCTCGACACTAAACCACAGCTAAACCCCGTCTTACCACCAAAAGGTTGTATTTTCCCATTTCATATTCTGCGAAGAGTTGTAAAATAGACGTTGAAACTTTTACAGCGGCTCTAGCTCCCCTTCCTAGCTTCCTATGATATTGAGAATGATCGCGTAAGCATATTAACTTTTCATATCTGCATATATTTACCTGTAAGGTTCATGTTATTCGTATCAATAGAATACATCTGTTAATAAGAAACACGGGGACGCGCTGTCTGAATAATTTATAAGCCCTAGTCAATATTAATGACGTAACTTTTCAACTCTGATTACTTATCTCCGAACGTGGTATCCATAATTAATATCTAATCGAGAGGAGTCCTTAATTACCATTATTTTGTTTGCCGACTCTCTACTGCTGTCAACGGTACCCTTTAATTGGTTTTAATGTCACCCGGACCCATTAACATTACTTAGTTTAAATTTATCGTACCCAAGCGTTCACTGCACTGCCGCCGGCTCTATTAACACGTAATCTGTTTCTTTTCTTTACTGTATCTCAATCCGCAGTACACAATATGTTACCATTCCAAGTTATTTAACTCACGTATGTCGACCTCTTACACGTTCCCACTAAGTTACTTTAGATGTCTGGACCGACATAAACGAATGAAACTCTTCAGATATAATTCCGAAAATATCCAGTAAGATAATGCTCGTTGGGAGTTTATGTTAGGCTGTGTCTGCGTCAAAATACAGGGTCGGTTATGTCTAACCATTGCTGGAAACAAGGCAAAATCGATACTGTTGCCGTCGCAGGCGGACGCGCGCCGCTGGCTCCGAATTATATTCGCAGCCAAATCCAGCCGGCACGTGACCCAACTTGTTGCCGCTCCGGAGAGAGACAAAGCTACATTATTATAGCTTGCATTACCAGCGTGGTGAGATCGTACCACCCGATGGCGGATTATTGACCATTATCTTAAGTGCTCCATTTAAATTGTTTGAAGCACCATTGACACCCTTATGGTTGCTGCGGTTTCACTTTACACTTTACTATGACAATTGTATGCAAGCGTAACCTAGGTAAAAATTAATTATGATTTAATTGCATTGTATTGTATCTTTCAAAGTAAAGTTAAACTAATTTTAAAACGAAATGCTTAAGTAGTGACACTACGACAGAACTGGTTAAAGGTTCAGGTACTTCAAAATAATGTACCAATGCTAATTAAAGAGTTAACATCCAAACTAAAACAAACAATAAATATATTACCCTCGTATAAAAATTAACTATTATCGCTACCGCATCGCCCGTGAATATGACTGCAGCGTGCGCTGCACGTATAATAAGGCTCTAAGCAAGAATTTATTAATCTTGTTGTCCCACGGTGGGCGCCACAATGTCGCCTATATTAAAACATTTTTTAATAAAGTAATTTAATTTCGGCAATCCTTGTTTCTATCTTACAAAAAAAAAAACAATCTGTCCAAACTTATCTTGTTTTTGAAAGTTTGAAATAATTATGTCTTAATTTCATAGCTAAAGTTGGATGTCAATAGAAGCCTCAGAAAAGTTTATTAGTCACCTCTCGGCGTTGACTCGACGGCAAACTTTTATTGAGGAAACTAATTTATCACTGCGGTGATATGATCTATGGAACGCAGTCGTTGAGGGAGACCGACTACCGGTATTATCTTGAATTTCATGTTCTTTTGATGGAGTGTTCACAAATTGTTGGGGCTTTTATGTCATCCCCCACATTATTATACAGTCTGTAAATTGACTTTTTATTCAAGTTATAGGCGCTCGTACCTTGTAACTTGTAAGCTAGGTGTAGTAATGAGATATTATACATGACGGTTTTAACTAGAAACCTAGCATTGTAGAGTATCTTCTGTGTTGTTGGTGTGCAACTATTGGGCATGAATGTTAGTATCGTCAGCCAGGCGGACGCCTGTCGCGTCGGTATTTCCACAGCTCTGTCAGCTGTTGTCCTTATGCACCGGCCAAACGAGGTTCGCTCCTGGTATTCCCAGTTATTACCGCAGGGGGACGCGGTCTAGAGGTTGTTGGCCGGAATCGATCCACCGCACCACAGCCCGTGTTACCGGTGCACGGGGTTACGACACCATCACCACTGCAGTCTTCTGTTTCATTTCTCTCTTGGACCGGGCTAGGTAAGCCGTTTCCTTAGCTATTTTGGGACACCAGACTTAACCTTACTTTTCTTTTGTTTGTCTTATGTCGTTGAGCTACTTCAAGGTGTTGGAAGTCCTAATGTGGCTAGTAAGTCATTCATAGAGTGATAGATTTTAGAACAGGAAATCAATCGGAAGCAATTCAAGTGGCGAAACAAATTCAGCGTGGCGTTGCCGGCTGTTAATTGGCTGCGGGTGGCGGCGCCGAGACGGCGGCGGAACCTCCGCATGGAGGCTCCCTCGCATGCCCTCCCCACGCACGCACCCGTCACCCCCCGACAGCTCGGCGTTTTTATGAGCGAGAAGTCCGTCGAGACCCGCACGAGTCTGGGCGGCTCTTAAATTAGTTTGTCTTCCCCGACCCTAGACCTTGTAGTTGCTAGGTGCCAGTTTCACCTAAATTTCATATTCTTGTTCTATCCTGAAAACTTCAGCTTGAGCTACATCATTACTTGGGTATTAGAGTCATTCAAACATTTACAGCATCGCTGTCGAACGTTGACGTCTTCTAACATGAAAATCTGCCTTTTTGTACGGGATCTCATATGCAGCGACATGATGCCTCGTAATACATGTCATGGGTGACATTATTTTTTCCATTTGGTAGGCTTATTTTCTTGTGCGGGTTATCAAGTTAGGGACGGTAGCGCGCAAGGGGTGACTGCGGGGTGGGTCCGCAGGGCGGGGGTTGCGGGACGCGGGGTGTAGCTATCGACCGGCTGCCCTCCCCCCGGCGTGGCTCAGTTTCCGGGCGAGAGTCGCGCAGTCCGCCAGCGCCGCGACGCGACTCCGTCACACGTTAGATAGTCAATTTGATCATCACCATGCTGATAGGGCTCGTTCGGGACTCGGTGATGCAGTGCTTCTGCCACTCATGCCGCGCGCCCGTATTGCCTGCAGGTTGGAAAGAAGCTACTATGGACTTTTTCATCGTATTCCATCATAAATTCAACCGGCGACGCTGTTGCTACTCTCTAGAGTTGGAGACAAACGCCCTACGTCGTTATCTGGCCTAATTTTATTTTCGAAATCTAAATTGTATGCCCAATATTTCCCCAGGAAAGGCAAAATAAAAGGTAACCTCTTTGATTGGTCTTCTGTGACGTCTCCAGGTTCTTAGATACTGGGAAACTGAAGGTATGGTAATTGCTTTTCCTTTATGCCTATGTGCTTTATCGCACAGTTCATAATATTTGAGCTTTGCTGCCTTATGATTTCTGTTATTGAGTCTTCACACCACCGGCCGGCCGGCAGGGGGAGGGGTGCCGGCCGGCGCCTATATTTAAATTGTATCTGACGTATATCACGTGATCCGTCGATTACGAACAAGGGACAATGTTTTGTTGGATGACAATTGCTGGCTACGTCGTTATGATAACAATAACGTTGTAATGTCATTGTTTATGTCTTTGGCGTATTAAATAACAAGAATTTTCTCAGTTATGTAAGGATTGGACATCTCGCTATTGCGTATTTACTAAATTCTAGCAGGTACGCAATATATTTCACAATTATAAAGTTTGGAAGATTAATTGTACATTCGTTTTTATGCGACGTAGAATAATATTTGTCGGAGACGTAAGGGCTGGTGAGTGCTGAATCATGTTCGAGCTTTTCCACATCTACGGATACCTATCAGTCTGTGCCGGCCTCACTACAACTATTGATTAAACATTACTGTATAATGTCCACCATTTTGTACCGACAACGAATCGCGATACTGTGGCACGCGTCCACCAGACTGCGCACTGAGTTTTCAAGACTTCTACATTTGTCTGTAACACCACCTATTGTATTTACCTTGAAGAACATAATTTCTTACTTACGTCTTACGTAATGAACTCGGATTCCGTAATATTCAAGCAGTTCAAACATACTCGTCCTGGGATTTCGGAAAAATGGCTGTTTTCACATAATATCGTAGGCTTGATTAAATAATGTCACGCAATCGCGACATAATCACTTTACTAGACCCTTCGTAAAATGTTTTGGAATTTCATGCGTCACTACGCACGCGTTTGAGGACCGCGTGTCGACTTTATTATTGCGGGCTTGTTAATTAACGAGATTTTTTAAAGTTTTCGACGTTTATACTACCTATCCATTACCCAGATTGCAAAACCGTTGATTAATGACTGACTGAGCAATTACTCTGTGAAAGATTTCATTAGTATGATTCTCAAATTGCAACTTACAAAATAAATTACTTTTAGTACTGCGATCTGTCGGTGTGATTTCAAAATTGGATGAAATTTCATTTACAAGTATAATGGAAGTATGTACGTACCATTATGGAACATAAAAACAGAATACGAAATTATATTTGAAATAGACCCAGACGCGATATACCTGCTGAATTATTGATGTTCGAGGTATGAAACTATTCATCGATCCCGTCTGTGCAAAGTGAGGTGCCCAACTTTACGACTTCAAAGCTTAAAAAAACCTAGGTTTACGATCCATACGACTGGCCTTGGGCATGCGATTTATTAATGAATTCTTCGGAAACCTAATTAAGGACCTATTCGTTACAACCGCAGCGAATTTTCTAGCACATATTAGTGCCTACTGGAGTCATTCGTGATGTGAAATAGCTTCTTAATTAACGCTACATGCGTAACTTTACTTTAAAATTAATCATCATGCCTTAATACACTTCGTAACGTCATAAAATGCTTGTCACTACATTGAGCTCTTGAATTAGCAAACACGCTATTGTGAAGCGACAACGGGGTACACCAGATCACATAATTGTTTAGGGGACGATTATAACAGTAGGGTTTAATTGGCTTAACAGGTTCTACGCCCTTTGTGGAGGGTTCGGCAAGGCTTACATTTTGATCATCTTTATTACCTTGTCATTGTGCTTAATAAAAACATTACTTTTACGTTGTGATTCATTATGATGAACGTGTTAAATAAATTATTGTCGTTGGGGGGTCCATAAAGGAACCTAATGCAGGGAGGGTTGAAGTTTACGCGTTTTTTATTCGGATATGAGACGACACACGTTATTGATCTCGTATGAGGGTTGAACAATGCTATAAAACACGTTCCATCTCATGCATGGGATCTTTCATTTCATACATGGGATCCAACGTGTGTTATTTCGACTTTATGGCATATAATGTAGCAGGATATGTAATCGAACAGCCTCCTAGGTTGCTTAGACTTTCTATAAGTACCACAAAACAGTTTTCGAATTTCGGTTACACATGTCCAGTGCTGGTTTCTATCCAAAATTTGATGTCCAAAGGTATTCATTCTACCAACAAACTTAGTCTTAGCCCTGGATGGTATTACGACTTCCAGAGACTTAATAATTTTCATCCCTACTCAGCTTTTTACAGTGAACGGTTTTAAAAATAACACTTTGACGTCGTGTGCCATAAAACGGGGTTGCACACAAAGTCGCACCCATTTTCCTAATGAGCGTAACTCGTAAAGAGGACGTCACTGCCGTCTCCACCGCTGTGGAATACTCTCAACGGTGCATAGAATATATCTCTTGTTTCTGCATCAGCTAGCCGCCCGCATTTGCGCCGTGCTTAAAACACTCGTACGTGCCAACGCTCGTATTCCCAAAGGTAGTAAATTTACTTTCAGCTCTCCCCTCAAGGGTTTTAAAGCTAGCCTTTAAATATTTTATCAGGTTTTCCACATTGAATCGTGTGGCGCCGAAGGGGACTGCCCGTCGACCTTTCAGCTGTAACGGCCCTGTTTGTATTCGATTACCATACTTTTTGCTTTATTGTTTTAATGCACGTACATTAAATTACTTTTTTATACGCTGCAACTCTGTTGAATATGGATGAAAGATTATATTGATCAGAGCATCGAAGTGAAACGGGCACGGGCTGAAGCCATTTGGGTTTTTATTCATGAAATCTGTTTATCGAAATTTCACTTCAATTTGCCAAGATGTAGTGCTTGTTATAAAAAAAGCTCATTTTCGTGTCTTTATAAACAGTGATTAAATAGATACAAATCATCAGTATTCTTAACGTTGTGTATAATTTGTATTCCTTTGAGTTGATACCTAAGCCTAACTTTTAGTTACTCGGGTCTAGATTTAACATTCTCATCGCTGTCTTCGGTTACGTAAACCGTCAGAGATTGAAGCGGTTCACCGCAATGATTTCGCCTCATTTCTAATTTGCGACAATCGTGATGAAAAGGGTTTAAATTACACAGAATTTAGAAGACAATATCTCATGACGTCTGTTTTGACGTGAATTATGGCGAAAGCTAATTAACTTTTGTTGAACAACCCTCCCGAGACGTTCGTGCAATCGCAAATATTGTTTTCATTACCATTGTTGGGTTTCAAACCTATTTTGATTTTATGAAATTTCTTAGAAAGGTATTGATCCAATCCAGTTACATTTTGTTGTCTAAGGTTTTTTCATTTCACTAATAAGTTGCCTTTTCAATCTGATATGACTAATACAATAAATGTTACAATATAGATGCTATTTTTCTCTACACCTACGAGGGATCCTATTGGGGAGATTCCTCAATAGCGAAACATAATTAACAAGGGTCTTACCTTGTTTAAACTTTGGCCATGAATTGGCTGCGAATTAAAGTTTTAAGTAGACTTAGCTGTTTGTATAGCATGGTCTCCGCACCGTCTGCTGTGTAAACTGGGACTTAGCACTGCCGTGAGGGATTATCCGTATTTGCGGCGAATTTCGTCTACACTAACATTCCCCTCACGTAGCGGCCTCATCTCCCGACGTCGTGTCGTCGTTATTACCTCGATACTATTACCGAGACGTCCCCAACAACATGAGTTGGAACCCAAATATCTAATAAATTACTATTCATTTGCGACCTCGCTTTACAAGTCTAAAACTTTAATGCTGTTTCACAAAAATGGATTTGTTAACAATAGAAGCTATGAAACGTTATTAATGTTTATACTGTTATTGTTACTTCAATATTTACAATAATATTATTAGTTAATCATTTATTATTATTATTATTACCATTTATTTCAATCAATTACATAGATCATTAATTTATGATATTACCAAAAATAATGTAATTGACCTTGGGAGGTCACCTTTTGTCACAGCTTGAGGCGAATTTCATTCAATCGAAGTAATCTTATTAATAAGTTACATTACACAAATAAAACGATTAACTACACTGACAACCTGACGACTATTGATAGAAATTCAGGAAAGGAGAATGCCCACGGCACTATGGACAAATGTACTGAATTCAACATTGTTGTGTCTCCATGAAATAATCTTTAAAATATTCGATGGCATGTCAAAATACTACCTCAAAAGATTTAACACAAAATACATTGGCATTTTCGAGATATTCACAAAATAAAATTACTATTTTGAGGTTATGTCCGACCAAAAATTAACTGATAAAAGCTATTTAAAAGGGTCTGAATGGGTTTACGGGTGTGCTTGGTATCTTTGAAGCATACTTATTTGTGTAAAATCTGTAACGTGTTAGCTATGTCAGGTGGCCAGTTACTGGTGGACACATGTGTCTACCTCACCAAGTCTTATTGATTTAGATTTTGCGCATTTTTAAATCTATCGCCCGCGTTTCATTAAATTGCAAAGCATGGAAGGAACCGTTACTAAAATAGTCAATAGCTCAGTGTTATATCTAGACCCTACTCAAATCATAGATGTGGTAGGTATCATGACATGGCCTTTATAAATACCTACAGAGGGAAGGAAAACAAACAAAAACAATAGAATAATGATTATTTCTTATTATTATTTTATTAGCCGAGTGGTCGCAAGTGCGAATGCCGGGCAAAGGGTCTCAGGTTCGATTCCCAGGTCGGGAAAAGTATTACTGGGTTTTGAAAAAATTCTCAGTAGTAGTAGCACGGAGTTTGGAACTGTGCCCAGTATATGGCGATAGGCTGACCCCCTATTACATGGGACTCATAACATAAATAGTGAAAAGTGGGTGTTACATTGTACAGTGGCACAATGTGCACCTCTGCCTACCCCTTCGTTCGGGGATAAAAGGCGTTATGTTATGTTATGTTATTACTATTTCTTTTCTTATGAGCAGTTGAGACATTGCATCACAGTGGCACTCGGCATGATCGTAACTCAAAAAGTCCAGTTATTAGTGATAAACAACACACACGGTGCTGCGGCGTTAAAAGTATGTTTATTTTCAATGGATTGTCAGGAATTACGTAGGAACAAAAAGGCTCGACTCGACGCAGAACATACTAAAATCAGCAGAAATAACAGTATTGTATTGCAAAAATATGTCAGACGCGCAATAAACGTCAAATAAAGTTCTACCCATAATGATGAAAGATCGATTTTTTTTCTATTTCCGTAAACCAGCCAGTGGTATTTGACAAATACAACCTGTATGCTGATGCCGCCGTTTACAGTGAATGTTGTTACTTTATAATAATAGATTGAACAATCAATACAAAAAATATAATACAATAAAAAAAATAACATTTAGGGAACGGAGAGTAAAGTTCCCTAAGATCGAAAAAGGAGGATCGTTCATCGATAGTCTATGTGCATAAACTGCCATGCTGTCATTTGACATATGTCGGCACAGACATACCTATAAATGGCGTACTATAACTTCGGAAACATAAAATTACTAATTAATTATCAAAAAACTATCCCAATGTAAATATCATTCAAAGTCTGTTTAAAAATATATTTTTATTTTAGATGTTTCATGCCGTTAGAGATTTTGAGACACAAGTAATTTATCAAGAGTACTGTCCATGGGCATTCTCCTTTGTAGTAAAACATCGATATAATGTATGTGAACACGTCATGTACTAATTGGAAGCTCTCCTACTCCATGGTGGATGGTGGACATTAGCTCGGTACATGTTATGTAGACTGCGACAATTTGTATCGATTGTTTGTTCACCACAATCGATGCTTTCTACCAGTCACGCAACCAATACCGATTCAGTAAAACGTAGGCCCGACTCGGAATGTTCCTCAAATACACATTAGTTGGGTCGAATCGACCGATGTAATGGTTTTTCGATTGTCCTTTAGTGATGTTTTGGAAGAGTTTGCGTAGGCAATCGGGGGCTGGTTTTTGGTGTTATTTGCAAATAGTAACTGTCGTTTCTATGTCTGTTGGTTTTCCTTCCCATGCTTTGTTATACATTCAACCATGCGAACTATCATGGTCTATCCTTGACATGAATTCTTTGGATTTCGATATTGAATGCCGTAGGGTTTGTTTGTCTCCATGAGAGCGGTCGGCGTCGCGGGCTCGGGCTCCGCTGACTGCCTCTTTCTCTTCCTAGCTCACCGACGGTCGGCGCCCGTCAAGAAACCAGTCGGCAAACCGAGGACCAAGCAACCCAAGAAGGTCAAGTTTATAAGTAAGTATATTTTTTACAGGAAAATTAGGCGATTTACTTGTAAGGGAGTGCTTCAAAGTTAATCAGGAGGTAGTCAAATTATCTAATGCAATTCTTAATTATTTCACTGATACTTCATAAATCTACAAGAATAAAAAACTCGTGAATTCTAACAAGACCAAAGGTTAAGTTTCTTATAAAATAGTTGATCCGGAGATATACCACGTTAATATGAAGCAGACAGCCATTTGGAAATGTTTCAATTTGGCTGCCAAAAAAGTTAACTTGTTTTAGTTCAAAAAAGCACTTAGTACAGTGGTAAAGCGAAGAATCTGTTCACACTGCTGCCAAGATTTTATAGAATAGCTTGAGACGTGTTACTTCCGTTTTCCTAAGCCGTAACATACATGTATAAGTTAAACAAACTGACACAGTCGACAGTAAATGAAGTGCACACATTCCCCCAGAAAATACGTAACGTTGGTTAACTTTCGATTCAATAACTTAAATCGTGTTAGTTGGAGACGTCCTTCTCGGTTTGCACCGCACTTTAACACTCCATTTGCTCACAATTCTCCTTTGACTCGCTGAGCATATACAGGGTGAGATCCCTTACAAAAGATACTATGTACACAGCCCGGGGGATGCGAGTCCCCTTTGTGTGGTGGGTCAAGAGTTTTCGCCGCCCCCCTTTAAGTGAGTTATTGTTAGTTTTGTATTGTGGCGCGTGTTTGCTTTTTTGAAGCCCTTTTCATGTGTACGAGTGAAATTCCTACGCTTATTAAAGACCCTTGACTCTGTGTTTCCCCCTACTTTCGTGCTTGCACAAGTTATATGTCTGACTAAAAATTAATGGGCCTATTTTAATTTCCATTATTGCAAATGTCGAATCATTGTATTCAGTACGAACATTTCCAAGTTCGAATAGTTCAATATAAGTACGTACACTTTATCAGAAATTCACCCCATCCCCTGTAGCCAAGGGGGTGAGTCACCTGTTTTCATACAGACGTAGTTTGCGGATACAGTCATACTCTGAAACGCGACTGAAATGCAATTGGCATGACTCATAAGAGGGAGTCGGGAGTCCCGTGTCTCCTCACACCCTTCCTATAATTATACAATACATTCCTTACCACGACGAAGTTTACCCGACCTTGAATATAACCGTAATTTACCTCTTACCCCATTGCATTTTAAGAATTCCTCCCTTAAACGTCGGGGGCGGTAATTTAATGAGCTGAGCGAGTGTATTCAGGTGGATATGTTAATTAACGCCTTTAAAATTACGGTAAATTTGTGAAATATTTGAAGGAAATTAAGGTATGAGATGAATCGTAGTGTCACGAAGGAATGGAAATGTAGTCATCAGCTTACATGTTTGCATGTTGCATGAAACCGACGCAACTTAATTCTTTCTACGCAGAATACTTGTAGAAGTTTGAGAACTTGTAAATGTCTTTTAAAGCTCCAATTACATACCGTAACTCGGAATTAGATGTACAATGACTGAAATTGTTAAAGTTTTCTGTAACTGGGCTGTTTGAAGCACACTCGTAGCGGTGCGGTATTCCAATTTATTTTTAAAACAATTTGGTCCCAAAACAGTGCCCTGGGTCGAACCTTTGTCAATTTTAGGAGGTAAGTATTTGCGTAGTAGCGAAAGTAGATGTCTTCTATTTATAGTTTATGTTGGTGTTTAAAGAGCAACGCGCAAGTAATACGGGTTATTTGTACTTTAATACCTAACATATACTATTGTAAAGGTATTATAATTGGCTTCATAAATAAAATTATATCAACTTTAATATTTTCGTCATTTTCGTAGTGTTAAATAAAATTAGCAGCAACTCACAACAAAACCTTTTGTGCTGTATACAGGTTTCTATAAGTTTATCTTTTGGGTTATACATATATATATACATAGCTATTAAAAAAAATTCACTGTACCTACCCCTCATTGTTTGTTGTCAAAAAAGAATTCTTTGAATTTGTATAATGTTTGTGTAGTCGTGTATTACGCGCATCCATTGTTCGTTCAATTTGCGTATATGCTCATCATTGTATGCGGCGCCAGAGATGCGTTTCGTCTCAATAGCCAATCGTAATATGACGTGGAGTAATATGTTACGCACAGAATCACCTATTGAGATATTTTGTAAATCTGAGTTATATGTAAAGTGTATTATAACTTTCGTGAGAAATACTAAATAAATTATTATGTTTTCGGCTTACTCGCGTAATTATTTGACGAGGAACTCGACTAGTTTCGACTAAAGACTCGAGTAGCCACTCGCGCGACAGTCGCCGCGTCGCGCGTCGCGAAATGCTGCTCATGAATATGAGCCTCTAGCATGGCTTGAAACTAGACGAGATCGTCGTCAAATAATTACGTGAGTAAGCCTAAGTTTATTATATATATTATGTACATTATTATGTTTTCGGTTTTCGGCTTACTTACATTATGTAAATTAGAAAGTTTTTCAATTCTATTCGTTGTCGTCAGTCTAGCCGTTGTTTATTTATCTTAAAGATACATTTGTTAATACTATTCTCAATTTTTTTATTTTTTTTATTTTTATTTTTATGTCATAATACACCTTTCATAGTTATGTACTTATCAATAAAACGGACGGTAGGATGACCCCTGTAACACAGGTTTTCCTAGCACGGGGGTCATTGAACATAATTATATACTAGAGGTAAATGACAAATGTCTTCATGAATTCTAGATCAGTGTCATGATTGTGTAACGTGTACTTCTTTATTTTGAATAAATGATTTTTATTATTATTATTTATAATTATATTATTTACCATTGAAGCTGTATCACACCGAAAAAGACAACACATTCAAGAGTTATTGAATGAATACTTATAAGTAATTGGTATTTATGACCGTGTATGATCACTGTTATAGTAGTCATTACCAGAGTTATATGAGAATCCATTTGTAAATTGCTTGTAACATCCCCTATATATTTCAGAGGCCTTAGTACGAGTTTGTTTTACGTTAAAAGTAATCGAAACGAGACTGCCATCGGCGCTCCGATTGGTTAGATCATTGGAGGCGACCAATCACAACGCCGATAACGCACTCGTTTCGATTACTTTAAACGTGAAACAAACTTGTACTAGGGCCTCAGTTTGTAGAAGGGATCCATGTGTAACATAATATAAATGTCATAATTATGGAAGTCCATTGCCACATCAAAACTTTGAAAAAAGAACGTATTCATTTTTACCGACTTCAAAAAACGTAGGAGATACTATGTTCGGCTGATTGTTTTTTTTTTAAATGGTTGGTCGGTAACGCACTTGTGCCTCCTTTGGTATTGCGCGTGTCCATGCGTGGCGTCGATGGCCTACCATTAGGTAAATACTTCACATTTGCTTCCACAAAAACACAGCTTACAACTATTAAAAGGACATTAAATCAATTTCGATGCAACACGTATACGACAACTATTTGATCTGTAAAATCGTAAACATTCGTATTGACATGAGTAAGTAGGTACATATGTTAGTACTTCACTTACAGGAACTGAAGAATACTAAGTTAGGTACGTCAGTCAATAAACTATCATTTATTTACAAAATATCGTCCAAACAGCACGTCACTTCCCGTGTATCACTTTATAGTTTTCAAACAGCCGCTTAACAGCATTACTATTAAACTACCTCGTTGGCCGAGTGGTCGCAAGTGCGACTGCCGGCCATGGAATCTCGGGTTCGATTCCCGGGTCGGCAAAGTATTACTGGGGTTTTTAAAAATTCTCAGTTGTAGCTCGGAGTCTGAAACTGTGCCCGGTATATGGCAATAGGCTTCACCCCCTATTACATGGGACTCAAACATAATTAGTTAAAAGTGGGTGTTACATTGTACAGTGGCCTTAAGTGCCGTATATAATGTGCACCTTTGCATACCCCTTCAGGGATAAAAGGTGTGATGTTATGTATGTACTATTAAACGATTAATTAGAAACAGATAAACAGTATTTTTCTAAAAAAAATTTTGATTTTATCATAGCCAAATACCTCTAAATTGTACTGTAGGTATTAAACTTTATATCGAACTCAAGTGCATTGTGCTCTCTTATCAGAAATAGAAAGCAGTCTGTCGCTACCTGTACTGTCATTCAGAAGGTAGTCGGCAGCGCAAAGTCGCGGGATGTAGTAGTGGTCCTTCTACAAAGACGTCATATGGGGAAGGTTCCATTTCTACACAAAGATTTAGTCTGTGCTCCATCTTAACTTCATCTATTGTCCTCAGCTACTGAGATCCGCTGCCAAGAGATGTCGAAGGGCGGTCTCGCGTACGAAGTGATCCTGGCTGAGCCAGTGGGTGTGCCAGCCCCTCGCCGCGCCGACTCACCTGAGAAGACGCCTTCCGTTGAGGAGATTCAGGAGAAGTTGAAGGCTGCCGAGGAGAGGAGACGTGTAAGTAGAACATGATAGTGTCTCTCAGAGAATACATTTGCATTCTAATTTATTTTATACGTGGTTTATTAGTCTTCACTGATACCAAGACTGAAAACCGAAGAGCTGAACTTTAATTGCCAGAATAGGTCTATTAGAAATAAATGGGTCTCTCAAATTTTTACAAAAACAGTTCAAAAAATACGCTAAACGGAAAAACTTTTTGGTATTTTAAATAGTTTTGACTAAATCCATCCTATAATATACTCTGTCAACTATCCTCAGAGTTTGGAAGCCAGCAAGATGGCGGCGATTGCACAGAAGATGCAGAAGATAGAAGAAGCATCCCGTATCCGCAGCGAACAAACGAATAACTTCATTGTGAACACCAAGGAGGCTCTGGACGCTAAGATGGAGACACATGAGGAGAAACGCGAGGCGTACATCAACGAACTGCGCGCGCGTCTCAAGGACCATCTCGAGGGTGTTGAGAAAACTAGGTAATGTGGGACTTGCAGTTTTGACCCGTTTCTGTCCACTACTGGACATAAGACACTCTATTGGTCTGTCATTGAGCTCCATTTTCTTGTATTTTTTTTTTCATTCTTGTTTCACTTGCTCAATGTCTTTTCCACATTCCCGCAGGCTGACCCTGGAACAACAGACGATGGAGGTTTACAAGGCGATTGAAGAGAAAATGAACACCGCCGCCGACAAGCGCGACGAAAACATCAAGAAGATGCTCGAACGCCTTCGTGAACATGTAAGTCACACTTCCATTATAATCACGGAATATAGAATACAATGGAAGTAGCTTGAAACAATATTTCTGCCAGAACCGGTGTCGCCAAACTAATACATTCATAATTTACTCATACTATAAATCGGAAATTACGATTGGTTAGAAAAAAAATGGGCGTAAACGAAATGCAAAAAAATATCATACGATATGCAACTTTAAAACCAATGCACTATAAATCAAAATAAAAAAGTATATTTTGGACTACCAAGTACCGCCATTCGTCGCTAGATGGCGTTTAACAATGCCATCTAGCGACGAAAAGTGGTACTTGGTTTGAACTTTAACGTTGTAAGAATAAAGGTGATATTTGAGTGGCTTATCACTGGCTCGAATGCGGGTCTCTACTCAGATAGTGATGTAGCCTAATTCGATAAAAATAATATCAATAATATGAAAATGTGATTTAAAAATAATATGAAAAAAAATATTAACTGCTATAGTGTGAGTTGTGACAGTATTAAAATAATAAAATTAATATATCGTT
Source organism: Spodoptera picta (assembly GCA_038387885.1). Lineage (NCBI taxonomy): Eukaryota > Metazoa > Arthropoda > Insecta > Lepidoptera > Noctuidae > Spodoptera > Spodoptera picta. The sequence goes on from JAZHFQ010000271.1 coordinate 1,014,434, forward strand.
GATAACTTTTTATACGTAACAAAAAAGGGTAAGTATTTATTTACATGTAAATCAAAAACCATTTTGTTCGTATTTTTTATTAGTTTCTTTTTTCAAAAAATCATTTTTTTTTATTTCACATAGGCAATATAAGTAACAACTATTACATAATTTTTTACAAACTTTATATGGATAATGACTGCACGGTTGGTGCGGTGGCTGGGCAACCGGCTGCCGTGCAACGTGTCGCGGGTTCGATTCCCGCACGGAACAACTCTTTGTGTGATCCACAAATTGTTGTTTCGGGTCTGGGTGTCATTGTGTATGTGAACTTGTATGTTTGTAAACGCACCCACGACACAGGAGACCATTCTAGTGTGGGGCAACGTTTTATTTAAAAAAAAAAAAAAATGTGATAAATGAGAGGGATGGCGATAAGAATGACGGTGCTGATCTGCTCCGTGAAGTGAAGGTTGCTTCCAATCACGTCGGGGTCACCACTAAAATAATAATAAAAAAAATAATCTAAATAAATGATACATTACACTTGCATCGATATCAATCTATAAATTCAATATGTGATTTGACTACATCACTATTTGAGTAGCGTAGAACTGGCGAGAATGTTCTATTGAATGGAATAAATCCAAAATAAACTTTATCTTGAAGGCGTAAGGTTGATTTTGACTAACAGTTTTAGTAAATAATATTATTTTAATAACTGTTTTTGTAAATTGAAATAACATAAGATGAATTGTACTTACCGATGATACAGAACACCTCCATTTTTACGATTTTTCGGCTGCTATCATTTTTACACGCCAAAACGGAACAAAACGGCATAGTTGAGGAAATATGTATTTGACACGAGACTAGCAACTCGACGCCATGTTCGAACGAGACTGAAGTCGAATTTGCCTCGAGTAAGCAGTACACAGCTTAGTTGTGGCACGCGTGCCACGCCTACTTGCTACTTCCATTGTATTCAATATTCCGTGATTATAATCATATTGTAAAACACTTACCAAGAAGATCAAGGAACAATATAATTGTTATGCTGTCTCAGTCTCAACCTCTCTTTCGTCCAGTAGACCACTGAGGAACTTGATTTTTAGTTGAGCTTAATATTTGGCAGACAGACTGCAGATCAGGTTTATGCTACGCTGTCCGATCTCTGTCAAAGTAGGCCCTTAAGCCCCTTAGTAACTTGTCGGATCTTACGGCACGGTCAGGGAGAGTTCATGTGACAAATGTATTCTTCTCTGCAGTCGTGTATTCGAATATCTAAAAATAAACCCATATCCTCGTCGCCAGGAGGAGCAAGTACGCAAGGTCCGCGCAGGTAACCATGAGCGTTTCCAGCAACTGGAGAGCGCCATTCAGGAGAAGCTGCAGCAGGCCGCCGACCGCCGCCTCATGCTCGAAGCCGAACAAAAAGAGAAACTGCGTAACCATGTAAGTTTAACACTCCAACTGACCGAACTATGCAGCTCCTTACCAAAAAATTACAATAGGCACGTCAGATTATCGAAGAGACGTTGGACAAAGTTACACAGACCAGCGCATCAAGCTACCTCTAAAATAATTTAATATTTTTTTGTTTTCTGTCAGTATACAAACTAAACTTGTATAAAAAATGGAACTGTTAACATTTTTGGGAGGACTGCCTGTTGTGAGTTTATGGTAAAGCTTAGAATATAATGCTTTCGTCATGTTCTGTGATTACTGTATGTCGTGTCGACCAAAAACTTAGGAAACAGTCAAGTATTAAAATAATGGAAACATCATATGGTTTGAAAAATGGTTCTATTTTAGACTTGACTGGAGAGTCCATGGTAAGCTTTTCGGATATGTGTTGTACCTCGTGTGGACCTTAGGTCTTAGGTGTTCTGTTTGTATGCCGGCTGCGGCGGTTCGAACTGGTTTCAAGCGGATTGTGAGGTAAACAAAGTTACACTCTTCACTATTCGCTGGGTGGGCTTCCATAATCATTATTTTTCGTTATGGCAATACTAGAAAATTCATAATTGTGTGCCTAGTACAAAAAGTGCAACGTACTTGCTAAATTGGTAATTAAGTAATTATTAATTACTGCTTTTCAAATTATTTTCTTGGGGTAAAATGGCTTTCACGCAAAATTTTAGAAGAAAACCAAATCAAACCGTTTCAGCCTTTTTCATTGTCTCATTTCATTTTTATTTCTCATTGTCATGGCATGTGTTATGCATGGTTGTTTTTACTTTTATTTTTGTTTTTGTTCGATGCGTAAACGCAGAACCAAAAGCTAGCCGAGGTGCGTTCTGCCGCTACCGCGAAGGTCGAGGAGATTACTAAGGACATCGAGACCAAACTGACCGCCGCCGAACAAAACCGAGAGAAGGAAATGCAGAAAAAGCTGGACTTCGTCAAAAAGGAGGTCTGTTTAGACTTTGATTAAGATAAAGGGCACTGCACTCGAATTAAAGAAGTTCAAGTTTTTGCATGCACTTTAATGAAGCCATGTGTTACCTTATTCGCGTTATTTTATGTAAAAAATTGTATAAGAAAAGTAACTGTGAGCCTAAATTACGTCAGCTATGTTGAAACTTTCAACCCTTGCCATATCGCGGTGGTGTAAAGAGAATAGAGCCACTTGCATGACTTGCATATTATTCTTGTATAGCTAATCAGGACACTCAAGTGGAACGTCCTTCGAATTATTGCTTTTCATCATGTTATTAAGTAGACCGAATTAAATTAAGTTCAACACATCATTTTATATACTCGCGTTTCTATAGTAAGGTTTTTTAGGTCATAAGTGGATATTTGATTAGGTTTTCTGTTGTAAATTTTACTTAATAATAATAATAATAGCCCGCAGGGCACCTTGAGGCGAGGTGACGGGCATTAGCGATCCCGCGGGCTACCATCATCCCGAGTGCTCCAGGGAGAAGTCACCGTTCCTTCTTCTCCGGCTTGCCTTAATTGGCTGGCTGGAGTGAACGATGACAAGGAACAGGTCTCCCACCTCTGGCTTGCCTTCATTGGCTGTCCAGAGTGGAGTCGCTAGAGCAGTGATCCTGCTCGGAGGGTAAGAAACTATTCGTAAGTCGCGAGTGGGCCAGGGATGCAGGAGGCTTCGGCTGGAGCAGATGATCTGAGTAGAAAGCGGTGGTAGTTTCTTAACCCTTCAGCCACTCACATTCTCGTTGCCCCTATGTTGCTATATCTAGCAACCATTCCCGGGGCCCGGTTGGTGAGTTGGCGAGTCTCCGCCTGCCATTTTTACGTGTAAAAATTACATTGTTTCGGCAGGTGCCATAGTCATCCATAGTTCCCAATTTACAAATCCACAGCAACCCATCCATAGCCCTATCTTTTTTTTTCCATTATTCACAATAGTCCTACACTAACCGGGGACTGTCCTTGGGTGAATTTCCATAGTGCATACAGGGATAGTCGCCGGTTTATGTCTCCATTACATTTAGATTAAAGTTGTCTAAAGGGCCTCTGCGCAGTTGGCTTCGGCCCCTCGTACGCCTCCCAAATGACCGGGACCCTGTGGTCCCGTGAATGGTAAAGACATACATAATAATATATACTTGACACCCTGGATAGGCGAGTCCGGACACTGCTAACTGCAAATCGCATGCATCACCCTCGTTCGTCGGTCATGAGGTTGTACATCCCGCGGAAGTGTGGTGGTCGAGGCTTATTAAATGCTAAGACCCTTCACAACCGTGAGGTGTGCAACCTCAGGGAATATTTCCTGAAAGTCAACGAGGGTATGCATCGAGAAGTAGCCGCAGTGGACAATGGATTCACTCCACTATCCTTGGCAAAAGAGAACTGGCGCAAACCTGTGGTACTGAGCGTCAATGATCGCAAGGAGGTATGGCATAGCAAGGAGCTCCACAGACGCTTCTTCCGGGCCCTTCATGGGCCCAGTGTAGATTTTCTAGCGTCCGTATCTTGGCGACGATTCAGTAATCTCTTTGGAGAAACTGAAGGATTTGTCTGTGCAATAATGGACGAAGTTATCCTTACGAATAACTATCAGAAATATATAATTAAGGATGGGACGGTTGACATATGTCGGGCATGTCATAGTCCTGGTGAATCCATTAGACATATAATTTCTGGTTGTGGTCGTTTGGCTAACAGTGAATATTTGCATAGGCATAATCAAGTAGCCAAGATTATCCATCAGCAACTTGCTTTACACTATCGACTTGTTGAATCTGAGGTACCGTACTACGAGTATGTGCCCGACCCAGTTCTGGAAAATGACCATATCACATTGTACTGGGACCGGTCTATCATTACTGACAGGACTATTGTAGCCAATAAACCTGACATAGTGGTGATAGACCGACAAGTACGCCGCACGATGATAATCGATGTCACCATTCCCCATGACGAGAACCTCGTGAAAGCTGAGAAAGATAAACAAATAAAATATCTAGACTTAGCTCACGAGGTTGTCGACATGTGGAGTGTGGATTCGGCTATCATTGTGCCGATAGTTGTGTCGGCCAATGGGTTAATCCCTAAAAGCCTCGACATCCATCTTAGGAGGCTGGCGTTAGGTGGATGGATCAAGGGCCTGATACAGAAGGCAGTTCTCCTAGAAACGGCACGTATTGTGAGGAGGTTTCTGTCTCTGGAGCCCTAACCACTGGTAGCTTGGACCATGCTCCCGCTACTGGTCGGCTCCTATTTTTTATATTTTTAAATATTATTTTTATTTTATAAGTAGTGTTTAAAAATGTAATTTATAGAGAATTTTAAATAAATATATGTAAATAATAATATAATAATAATAATAAAACTTAAGGCATTTAACTTCGTAAGAATATTGTATACTTGTCCAAATCTATATTGTAACAGCTACGAATGGTAGCAATGTGACTACATTGACTACATTAACGCTGATATATCTCCACAGGAGCGACGCGCGGAGCTGGTCCGACAGAACAAGAGCGCGCGCGTGGAGAGCGCGGGCGCCGCCACGTCTGGCTAGAGGGCGCCACTGCACACACACACTCCACCACACCTCCACGTGACGAGCCAAAAGACTCATACCACAACTCAAAACATGCCCAACTATCAGCGCCATATCTGACGACATTGTCTTAGTGTTGCCATGTGCTAAAATCTCTTAGCGTTGTCGGAAATCGCAAGTCGTTAAGACGGTCGCTTAGCGAGCGTTTGTGCGCTCTATTCGCATTTATGTAGTGTACATCTCTGTTAGTGTCGTTCAGTTTAAGGTTTGCGTTGGCGGAAGCCATTGAATGAATATGAACTGGTTTGTCGTGGCCCAATTAATGATTGAAAAGACTTCGTAAATTACTAAACATTCTCCAAAAGACGAGTTGGCGTCGTTGGAACAACTGATGATATTTGTGATTGCAGTGCTGACACGTCTTTTGCTGATAATGTTTGTAATTCATGGCATAGATTTAAGGTCTTTTGGCTGGTCCAGTAGCAAAATTTGTACTCCGGTGTATAACGTGGAAGCGCCATTAGAAGGCCGATACTGCGTCGGTGTTGTAACATGTAAAAATATTGTGATAAAATTATAAAAAAAATATATTTCTCTAATATTGCACACCGTACAGCATCCTCACAATATTTGTGTTACACCCCCCGACGCGCTTACTTTGAGACACCAAATATGTCCCTCGTGATCATGCTTACGACATCTTTGATTCTAAAATTAAGTTATGAAATTATTTTCACTAAGATATGGCAACATTGCTGTACACTTTAAATAACAATAATTATGGCCTATTTCCAATTATTTACCTAATTAAATATGTCTTAGTCGTGATCCCACTTGAAACCAACTTTTAGTATTCCAATTGAACATTTTATCCATTTCACTGCAATGTAACACCTGTCTTGGTATACTAAAATTTGGCCACTCATATTCAGGGTTCTGTACCTAAAAAGCCGCATATTTGCCTATTATTTTTATATGACCACGTTTTAATTTAATGTACTCTCTAGTTACGCAGAGGCTAGCTATCTGTTTTTAGTACGGAACCCTTGGCAAATTAAACGATTGATGAGATTTGTAAGCAAGCTGGCGGGACGAAGCTTGATGGTGAAGCGAGAAGTATCCCTAATCGTTAGATATAGACTTATATCATTATTTTTAATGTTTATCATACGCAACAGTATTTTTAGGGAGGTATAATCTAAATTTAAGTTTTATCATGTTCTTTAACCGTATCGCCGTAACGCTATTAACTGGCCATTAACATTGAAACCATTATTTTGAGTTGTGTTGTCGATGAGTGTCGTGTCGCGGGTTGTTTGTGGCTGCGTTTGTTTCGTCGAGTCGGTCGTTGGAGCGTCGGACTGCCACGGGCGGGGCCCGACCAGTCTGCACGACGCCACAACATCTAGTCTACAACGTAAATTAAGTCGTCTCACTTCCTTTTATGATCTCAGTCGGTACAGTAAACATAATAGTTTGATCGTTAGTTGAATAGTTAACCAGCGGAAGTGCCTCAGTATATTCGGTAATTGGCTCTCGGATAATATCAATAAAGTGTAACGTATAAAACTGCCTTCATAGCGTTTTATATTTTTTTAATTGTAGATGGCGAGGGCGCCGGGCCGCGGACGTAATGGTGTGTTGGACACAAACCGCTTCTGTGATGTTTTTGCTCTAGTGATATTATGTATCGTATCGTTCGGTTAGGCACAAATTATATCGACACGGACGCTCCGTACTTGCGCATGACGTCGGGACGGGAAGGTGTACGACGCGGGTTTGTCGCTCGACTGTGTAGTGAGAGTATTCCTGTATTTTATAGTATATTTTTGCCATTCATTTAGCGTCGGTCTGTTTTATCGTCAAAGATATGATAATAATTGTATATAATATAAGATGATGTATCGTTGCTTAGCGCGGGGAGCGCGGCGGCGGCGGCGAGTTGCTTGCCTGCTTCTACTATGTTACTAACGCTGATATGAGTAAGGGAACTAGTTGTAAGTTACTAGCTTGTTTCTCGGTGAAGAAGTGAAAACCTCTGACCAATTTGCCTTGGGTATTGTGTAGCCTTTTAGATTCTCACGATCGAGACGAATCATGTATAGCGATGCAACATATAGCTTTCAGATGATTATATTTTTGTTTTTCGTAATTTTTGCGTAATGTTAGTCACTCTCCTATCTCTTATTATGGTGTTATTATCGTTAATTTTTATATTTTATCTGATTAATTATATTAATGTGCTTCAGTTTGTGAGGTATATGAAAATTGCTGTTTGAAGTGCAGGCAACTTTTGTAGTTTCATTGTCGTATTAAATAAAGTCATAAATACTAATGAATTTGTGTTTTTTCTCACTTAGTTCTTCTCCCCTCTTTCCGAATCTACTTACAAAATATATCATAAATATAAGAGATCACAGCGGCATAAGATTGCCTGCAATACAACTAACTTGAAGGGCTGACAAACTTAGTTTTCTCTGTAAACCAATATTTTATTCAGACTGATTTATGAATAAATAAAATACAATTTACAAATATTTACGCCTTGAAAAGTTTTCTCTTGTTATAAAGTTACATGTATCGACAATGTCAATAGTGACATGCGAGTACTATCCCCGACAGAATCAACCTTGTAACCGCTGGTGCACCGCGTTCCGCGCGCGCCTCAAAAAGCCATCAGACTACCACAGATGGGGCCCAATACGGCCGATGCCGATTCGGAGTCGCGGAGAACCTAACGGGTAACCGGACTCCGGCTCGACGTGCAGGAGAAGGAACGGGGTGGTTTTTAGTCAGTAAGAGTCTGACACTCCCTTCCGCCTCGCCCAGGCCGGAGCAGTCATCCGATGATTTTCCCCCCTTAAAAAAAAAAACCGCTGGTGCAAAGTAACCTAACCTAACCTAACCTAACCCAATATACGTGACGGAGTAGCGTAATGCCTACCCATTATGCTTCTTGGTTTTTTAGGTACTTGCGCTCAGTTCCCATATCATACTCTAGTGCTCAGTAATTGCAAATAGCAAGACAAGTTTGTAACTGTGATCGATACTCGTAACCTTTGATCATCGGTAACGTCAGCAATAATTCTATCAAGAGTTTTTTTAGCCGGGTTACATTATTTCAGTTATGTAATCCAGCGAGAATCCAGGGCGCTTACAACCACTCGTAGCTGTTACAATGGCATTCAGAGTACGGCATATCCCTTATACTTATTATACTCGTTGCAATAAAGCCAAACTCAATACTTTTTAGTTCATTCGATATCCACGCAATACGGATGCAATGGGCGCTACTGTTGCAACTCAAAAGTACGAAATTTCGCAATACCAATGTCGATCGATCGGAATTGGATTCAAGAGTAAGCCAGACTGGACTGAATTTGTAACGTCTGCATTATTCCGTTGAAGTGTGGATAATGATTTACTGTGGCCTGTGGTTACTGTGTCCATGGACTTAACATACGTCCATGACTTTGTCAACCCTAGGTGTCGGCCGTGTACATGGATTCAAAAGTAGATAGACGTTTATATTCATCCAGTAGCTACTAGTCGAGTTCCTCGTCAAACAGTTACGTGAGTAAACAGAAAACATAATAATTAATTTAGTATGTCTCACAAAAATAATGTAAACTTAGACTATTATTATTTATTTTCAGCTATGATAGTCTTACTGCAGGGCAAAAGCCTTCCTATCTTCCTTCCTCTCTATGTAATGGGTTTTGCGGCTTATCTTTGGGCCAGATGTCTAGTTCGTTCCACCATCTCCCTTTTGGCCTTTTTTAAACTGTCAAATACCAAGCGGTCACCGGTGACCGCAACCTATTGTTCTATAATTGTGTCTGCTAAACCGGTACTCGACGAGTTAAACCGCGGCTTATTGACGTCAATCTTCTCGTCCTAAACAATCCATTTAAAGGTAAAAAAATCAAATAAAATGGCAACATTTTACCCAAAAGCCAAGAATCCCAATCATGACAAGTCAATGGCATCACGATTAAGTCAAAAATGTCAAAATAAAAATGGCCGCGCATCGCGTGTTAGTGCCGCGCAGTTAATAATCAAGGTTTTCAGTATTACTTGATTAAAAAACAATTATAATAGTGATTATAAACATTGAATAGTGTAGTTTATCAGTTTAGTTTAAATACAAATACTTTATTCATACAAAATGGAATCCGTTAGGGATGGTAAACGAAAGAAGGACAGAAACAGTGATGATGAAGACAGACGGAGGGAAAAGAAGACAAAAAGGGCACGATCGAGATCCAGGTCACCAGCTGAGCACCGTGAGAGGGATTCCAGAAGAAAGCGTAGACATTCCAGGTCGGTGTCACCCGACGGGCCTGTGAAACAAGAAAAACGGTCAGACAAACAGCAGGAGCCCGAAGTAACGAAAGAAATGCCACAACGTCGCGTCAAGGAAACAGATATGTTGAATACACGGACAGGAGGAGCTTATATACCTCCTGCACGTCTCAGGATGATGCAGGCTCAAATAACAGACAAATCATCAGTGGCATATCAAAGGTTAGCTTGGGAAGCCTTGAAGAAGTCGATACACGGCCACATCAACAAAATCAATGTTGGAAATATTGGTATTATTATTAAAGAGTTATTGAAAGAGAACATAGTTCGTGGAAGAGGTTTGTTGTGCCGGTCTGTGATACAAGCACAAGCTGCTTCACCTACATTCACTAATGTGTATGCTGCACTGGTTGCAGCTGTCAACTCCCGTTTTCCTAACATCGGAGAGTTGCTTCTAAAGAGGTTAATGATTCAATTCAAAAGAGGTTTCAAGCGCAATGACAAACCTATTTGTATATCTTCAGCTTCATTCATAGCTCATTTAGTGAACCAGAGAGTAGCACATGAGATCCTTGCATTAGAATTGTTAACTTTATTGGTAGAGACTCCTACTGATGACTCAGTAGAAGTGGCCATTGCTTTCCTGAAGGAATGTGGACAGAAACTGACTGAAGTGTCTTCTAAGGGTGTGAATGCAATATTTGAAATGTTAAGGAATATTCTCCATGAAGGACAGTTAGATAAGAGAGTGCAATACATGATAGAAGTCATGTTCCAAGTGTGGAAGGATGGGTTCAAAGACCATCCAGCTTTGATTGAGGAGTTGGAGCTGGTGCCCGAGGAGGAGCAGTTCACTCATCTCATGATGCTAGATGAAGCCACAGACCCACAGGATATCCTGAGTGAGTTATTGTTTATTATTACATGTTTTTAACATTATTAGTACTATGTATGTGTTAAATAATTTAATTCTTAAGCAGCATCACAAAATCAATACATTTTGCTAGTTGCATAGCTATTGATAACAACAGAAATCATTGCAGATTATTTACAGTTATTTGATTTATGTTTCAGATGTTTTCAAGTTTGATGACAAGTATGAAGAAAATGAACAGAAGTATAAAACACTGAGCAAAGAGATTCTTGGATCGGATGCTGAGTCTGGTGAAGAGGATGGTTCTGGAGAGAGTGGCAGTGAGGAATCGGACGAAGATGAAGAAGAAGAGGGACAAAAACCAGTTACCATCATTGACAACACGGAAACAAACCTCATAGCTTTACGAAGAACTATTTACTTAACTATCAACTCCAGTTTAGACTTTGAGGAGTGTGCTCATAAGCTGATGAAGATGCAACTGAAGCCAGGCCAAGAAGTGGAGCTCTGTCACATGTTCCTGGACTGCTGTGCAGAACAGAGGACTTATGAGAAGTTCTATGGACTTCTAGCACAACGGTTTTGTAATATAAACAGGATGTATATTGGTCCTTTTGAGGAAATATTCAAAGATTCCTATGGTACAGCCCACAGGTTGGACACAAATAGGCTAAGGAATGTTAGCAAGTTCTTTGCGCATTTGTTGTTTACGGATTCTATTAGTTGGGAGGTATTGGAATGTGTGAAGTTAAATGAGGAGGACACAACCAGTTCTAGTCGCATTTATATCAAGATTTTGTTCCAAGAATTGGCAGAGTATATGGGACTGAAGAAACTAAATGATCGCCTCAAGGACCCGTAAGTTAAATATTGTCTATATTACAAATTACTTCTATTCATTCTTAACTCATACTTATACTTAGCTAGTTGTTGGTGAATATAATCTCCATCAAGTTGAGATTGATTATGGCAATAGGGACCCAAAACATAATAGCTAAAATTAATATTTATGCTCCTCCCATGTTATTTTTTTCACTTATAATGGTTTAAAACCTAGTTTAAGGATCAAATCAGATATTTTAACATTACAGTCATTAAACCAAGGCATTAAAAATTATAATAAAATAAACATTTTATGATATTAAGGCATTGGCTGCCAATAAAAAACTATTGAAGGCAAATCCTCCGCTAATGTCGGTCACCGGTGACTGCCATGGCGTTTAACGTGTTAAGCGCCCCATTTAATGAGCATGTTTCTTTCTTTTTCAGGACCCTGCAGACTGCGTTCTCGGGTATCTTCCCGCGTGATAATCCCAAGAACACGAGGTTCTCCATCAACTTCTTCACTTCCATAGGTCTTGGAGGATTGACAGATGAGCTGAGAGAGCATTTGAAACAGTTGCCTAAGGTTTGTAAATATCAGGATGTGGTGTTGAAAAATTCAAATATGTGTTGAATTAAAAGTTTCGCAAAACTTTTCTTTAGGTTGGTGGTTGGTGACGGTACATTCATCTTTTTTTTTCATTCCAGAATGTACCTGCACCAATACCAGATATAACTCTGGGTAGTGACTCCAGCTCGGATTCCAGTTCGGACTCTTCTAGTTCCAGTAGTTCCGACTCCTCATCATCCAGCGACAGTTCAAGTGGTGAGTTTATTGAATAAAATATGTCAATCTACTAAGCAAATTCTACCCTTAATATGTGGCTTGCATTTATGTTATTATAAATAATTTTTATAATCCCATTTTAAATACCATATTTATTTTTATATTTTACCATATATATACCATATTATACCATACATATTTATTTGACATTCTACTGTCTATACCTACCTTATTAGGAGACACTGATGATATTATTAGATATGTAATAATATTTAAGTTGATGAAATTATTAATTTCACAAAACAATTTACAGAATCCGAGTCAGAGAAAACTAGTAAAAAGAAAAAGGAAAAGAAATCTAAAAAGGATAAAAGCAAAGATAAAGTACCTAAAACGCCTGAACCCGAACCCGAGCCACCTGTTGAAAGGTGGGGACATGATGGTTTCTACGACACCTACGGCAAAGACGCTAAGAGAATGGAAAATAGAAATAACCAACGTCAAGATAGAGACAACTTTACAAGACCTCGGGACGCTAGGAGAAATGACGACAGAATAGATCATAGAAGTGGAGATAATAAACGCAGAAGGTATGATGGAAATGAACAAAATGATCGTGACAACAGGCGCCACGAGGATAGAGGCGATCGAGATGATGATAGGAGACCAACCCATGAACGGTATTGGAATAGTGAAAGACCACGAGATGACGACAGACAAAATGGAGATGATAGGGAACGTAACGACGATGATAGAAACCGCAGAGACGAGAGGCCACAAAAAGATAAAAAACGAAGCCGAAGAGATGACAGAGAACGTCAAAATGAAGAGAGAGATGATAAGAGAAGCAATGATGATGATAGGACAAAAGATGATAGAAGAGAGCGTAGAGACGAAGATCAAAGGATACAAAACGAAGAAAGAAGTCGCAAGAATGACAGGCAACAGAGGGACGAGGCCAAAGGTCGCAGGGATGACGGTGAGGAGAGGAACCGTAAGGAAGATGAAAGAGAATTAAAAAATCGTAGGGATGACGATAGAGGTCGAAGAGATGATGACAGGGCAGGAAGAGATGATGACAGGCGACAAAGAGATGACGACAGGCGACAAAGAGATGATGTTAGAGAACGAAAAGACGATGGTAGAGAACGTAGGGATGATGACAGGCCACGTAGAGATGATAATAAGGGACGAGGTGATGATGGTAAAGAACTCAGGGATGATGATAGAGGACGCAGAGATGATGACAGGGTACAAAGAAATTATGGAAGGGGACGAAGAGATGAGGATAAAGAACGTAGGGATAACAACAGGGAACGCAGGGATGATGATAGAGAACGCAAAGATGATCACAGGGTACGACGAGACGATGAAAGAGTACAACGAGATGATGAAAGGGTACAAAGAGATGATAGTAGGGGACAAAAAGATGAAGAACGTAGAAATAATTATAAAGAACCTAGAGATGATGAAAGAGAACGCAAGGATAATGATAGGGGACGAAGAAATGACGATAGACAACGTAAGGACGATGATAGGGCATGTAGAAATGAAGATAGAGAACAAAGAAACATCGACAAAGAAATGCCAAATGATGATCCTAGCCGTAACTATGATAAAGAACAAAGAAATGACAAAAGAAGTCGCAGAGATGAAAGAGATGAACATAGAGGACGTCAAGAGGATGAAAAAGAACGTAGGGAGGAAGATAGAAGATATCAGGAGGACGATAGGCGTAGAGACTATGAGAGAAGCCGTAAAGATTATGATAAAGGAAGGAGAGATGATAACAATGATAGACTACGAAGAGAAGAGAAACATTACGACGATAGAGTGCGTGGAGACAAAGATGAAGCTCCTAGAAAGAGTAAAAAAGACAAACAAAATAGAGATGACGACACAAGAAGTAAAAAGAAAGAATTAGAAGAACAAAACGAACAGGATAACCTCAGAGAAGTCGACAAGCGAAAAAAGGATAAACATAACGATAGACAAAAAGACAGTCGCGATGAAGACGAATCTAGAACTAAAAGAAAAGATAACAGCCAAAGATATCAAAATGGAGACCAACACATTGAAGATAAAATTAAAAGTATCAAAGATGAAAATGTAGAACATAGATCAAAGAAAAAACAAATTAAGAACAGAGATAAAAGTAGTAAAAAACATGAAGAAAGCAGCAGTGAAGAGGAAATACCTGATAAAAAAAGTAAAAAGAAACAGTCAAAGGATAAAAAGAAAAAGCCAGCGAGTAATTCTGAAGATTCTTCATCATCATCATCCTCTGATTCGTCGTCATCATCTTCGACGTCTAGTTCATCATCGTCATCATCGGATGACGAAAATGATAAAAAAGTGTCTAACAGATACTGGGATACTTTAGATGTCATGTCTAAATCTGATTCACAGAAAGCTATTCGCGTTAAAAAACGTTCTTAGCGTTGAATACTTGCGTATGCGCAGCGATGAATATAAAATATCCATCACGTAACATGGCGAGATTTTGTCGTGAAGCGAATGAGTTCGCGCTTTGTGTATTTATTTTCGAAATTATTTTTCACTTTCAACACTCTTTATTTTATTTCTTGGTATCATTCATCATCTTATTTTAGATGAGGACCATAAAGTAAGGAGAAAATCTTGCTATGTTACGTGCAAAGGAACATATTACCTAATATGTTTTTGGACTGAATTTTATGTAGGCACTGACATTGCATGGTGTAGTCAAAGGCTTGTGTCGTGTCGCCATAAGTAAGTGCACTGATGAATGTTATAATACATATTTGTTGATAATCTTAGCAAAATAAATACATATTTTAAAATATATTTCAAGAATTTTATTTTCTTGCCAATAAATAAGAGAATATGTTTCAGTTTAACCATAAGTAACAAGATCTATTCATTATCTTCTGTATTGAGTATAATTCATGACAGCACAAGTTTAAACCTTAGTGGATTTTGGTTGAATAATAAAAAAAAAGATAATCCTATAATTATTGTAAAAATGATAAATAAAAAAAAATTATATTGAATAAATACTCTTTTGAAATCTTCACAATTTCTCATGTCAATCACAAATTGATCACACATTGTCGATTTTATTTTTGTATTATGTAAATACTTCCCATATACATAATATGAATTCAACATTTGAATCGAAATCGAGTTACATAGCGCCGTCTATGCCAGAAGAGTTGAAGACGAGGGCGGCATCAGCTCCTGACCTTCCTAACTCTTCGGATGAGAATGAGGACGAGGTGTCGTTGAAGCCACAGCTGTCAGCTCCATCGTACTTGCATCACTTCAGAGAAAACGAATCTCCGCCCTTTATGAAACCGCAACTAGAGCCACGCCCACGTATCCTGGTAGGCACTATCATGAATGAGGAAGAAGCCGTGGCCATGGTCGCGGCTGCTGATGCCGATAAAGAGAATGGGCTAAAAAGGTTTATAGGTACTGCCTACTTTTCAGTACACACATACATTTAAGTCTCCATATGGGAGACTGATACTACAGAGCGCGCCATACTTTATTTTATGGGATAAGCCGGTAAACCAGCAGACTGATCACCTGATAAGCAATCGGTGTCGTCCATGGACACCTGAAACACCAGAAGCGTTACAAGTGCGTTACCGGCCTTTTGGGAATTTGAGGATTATGGGGGATTCGGGAATTGGGGAGGGGGGATAATTGGGTCTCCGGTAACCTCACTCACACGACGAAACACGTGACATACGTTTTCTGTGAGGCCGTGGTATGTATCACTGCGGTCGAGCCGGCTCTTTCGTGTCAAAGCATGGCTCTCCCACACTTGATTCTATTAAGTATAACTATACTACTACAATTCTTTCTTTTTTTATGAATTGGTGGGTTCCATTTCTGCATATGTGTAGCGTGTATAGCATACACGCATTTATGCCTATTTTTAGATCACCTACAGTGGCTACAGTATTGTTTACAAAAAGTAAAGGTTGTAGGTAAGTACACCTGCATTCATTTTATGTAGGTATCTCGTCCCTCAGGTAATTTCCTAATAGAAAAGAAAATAGTACACAACTATGCTATACCTGAGAAGAATTTTTTAATTAGTCTTGTGATGGAAGTTATTGATTATTCGGCGCAGAGGGACTTTGATGCGTTCAAACTAGCTGTGCTCATAACGATATATTTGAACTCTCATCTTTACTTCAAATGGTACTACTGGCAGTCACCGACAGCGGTCTGGAGTTATTTCAAGCAAGTTATGATAAGGCATACTGTCGAGGTGAGTTGAGATATAACGTCGCCTATTTTATTCCACGAGGGTGGTAGACTAGATGATTATTTCCTCCCTCAAGTGTCAGCCTATTGCTGAGAATTTAGAAAATCAAATACCTATTTATTGGTTCCACAATTGGTGCGATACCACAGTCTGTGCAAAGTGCCAAGCGTTCAATTTCCGTGCAAATAATACTTTGTAAAGTCCAGAAATCGTTGTTCTGACTTTTCTGTTTGGGTGTGGTATTACAGTGAAACCTGGTTAAGTGAGACATCAAGGGACCTGCAATGTCGTTTCACTTAAAGAGGTATTCCACTTACCCAGTGTCTCAGATATACAGGTATAAATAAATATCTGTCATTTACAGAGGGTTCGATTAATAGAGGTGGACTTGGAATTACGTGTGGAATTTGTGGGTAGAATAAGAATGAGTAAACAAACAATGTTATTTCAGTTACAGAGGTTTATGCATATAAAATTTGGAGTCGCGGAGAACCTAACGGGTAACCGGGGCTCCGGCTCGACGTGCAGGAGAAGGAACGGGGTGGTTTTTAGTCAGTAAGAGTCTGACACTCCCTTCCGCCTCACCCAGGCGGGAGCAGTCATTCGATGATTTTCCCCCCTTAAAAATAAAAAAAAAAAAAATTGCATATAAAATTTATTCGCTGTCTCAGTTATAGAGGTAACTATGATGATAAATCGCAAGAGCAAAGAATAAATCCCAGATATAGAGGTTTACCTCGTCCCGCTAACAGAGGTAATTCAGTGCCAAAGTGTTGGGACCTCAGCATGAGTTCCAGTTATGGAGGTTTCTCACTTATCCAGGTCCCACTTAACCAAGTTTCACTGTACATTATGTTTGTCAATACGCAGGCGAATATCCTAGTTTACAGCAATATTTGAAAATAATAAAATGAATTCCTTTTTACGTACTTCTAGGACACTCCAGATGGCGAGGAAGTATTCAGAGCCCAGGACTGCTACGATATCATCACCCATTTCCACACAGTATACCTGTCTAACATGCCACTGATTCATATCATCACCTTCGGCACGAATAGACTCAAACTGATTTGGCCTTTCAAGATAGGAAAGTAGGAACACAATCTGAACTATGGAGAAGTAAAAGAATTTGTTGATGAATTCTTTTGTGTTTTTAGTGGACATCTTCATGTCCACTGCTGAACATAGACCGCCCCCTAGTCCTACACTTCGAAAGATAACTCGCCCTTGTATCCAATCTAATGGCTCCCATAACTGACAATGTTGTTGGACCACCTAGCAGGAGATTTGCATAAAAGTTCGTGTGATGATTATGAAAATTAGATTTTAATCTTGGAATATTATTATATCCCTAATTTCAAATAAAGTTATATTACTAAAATTCTTGTGTTTTGTAAAAGTAGCTTAGCTGTAATAAGGTACACTATATTATTGCAAGGATGACTAAAACAATAAGGGATCACCCATGTGATATGATTCATGTGATGGAATCTAAAGAAGTGTAGCAATTGTGCAAGTGCATAAGAAAATATTTTTTATGGATTTACATATCAATAAAAACAGATTAATTAAATAAAAATACAACTAATTACAATTAAAATTATATTACATTAAATCAAGCATTACTAACAGCACTCTTTAGTTGCTCCTTCAAATGCTGTGGTATTTTTTTCTTCTTTCTTTTTCTAACCTTTCCTTCGCTCACACTCTCTGACTTACTTTTATTATTATTATTAACTGGATTCTTCTTTTTCTTCTTACAAGACAAGGGATTAGGATTGTGGGGCTTTTTCTTTTTAATTGGAATCTTAGGCTTATCATCCTTTTCTTCAACTCCTAGAACTTTTTTCATAGTTTGGAGTGCTTCATTCTGAGTTTCACTGATAAACATAAATTGGTTTCCTTCTAATGTTTGGCCGGCCTTAGCATAGCTGGCTGGCGAAGGTTTCTCTAATGTGGGAGATTTGTTGTGAAGGTATAAAAGTGGAACTCCTGCTTTTTCTCTAAGTTTGTCCTGCAAATCTCTATCCTGTGTTGCCAGAATATAATGTTTGTCATTTTTCCTACCAATCATGGACAGTATACAGTTGGATCCTCCAATAGGTTCTTTATGATTGCATTCATGTATACCAAATTGCTTCAATATAGTTAGGGCTCCATGAGTCTTCTTTGCTATTTTTTCTGTTTCTATAATTATACATCTTGTAGTGAGTAATTTAACTTGAGAGTTTAAATATTTTGGGATCTGGTCCCTAATGTTGATTTGTTCCTGAAAAAGTCAAAATGAGGTAATTTAGTAAAAAATATTGCTTAAAATATCACACAGTTGGTAAAAAGGGTTGTAACCAGTGAAAATGAAATGTACAAATAAATTTATACAATCACTAGGAAACTTATAATTGGTGTTTACTTTTAATGAATATGAAAAGAATACCTAGTTTTAAATATTGCTTGCAGCTGGTTCTGGGAAATTCTCTTGCCAGCGCAGGCTCTGTTCTTTGAGAGTGAGGTGAGAGTCTGCGCTGTCAGCTTCAGGGTCCGGGAGCTCCTCCAACGGGACCTGGATGTCCTCGTGAGGGAGCTGTTCAGCCCGCCACTCTTCATCCACAATGTCAATCAGGCGACCGTTACGGCGGTATTTGCTGTCCATTCTGCGCAAATATTATTTATTTAAGTTGGTGCATAAAAATCTTGAAAGTGGTAAGTGGTGGTGGCGTTTGCAAGCAATATTTAAAACTAAGTCTTCTTTTATTGTGTAGATATTTAAGAAGACTTACTTTAAAAGCAGCAAAACAAAACGTGCCGTCCAACAAAACTTGGTATGGTTGGTGAAAACCGTAGTTGTTGTAGTAGAACTTAAGATATTTCTGAACCTTTTTATATCTGGTGATCTTCATGGTTTGAAATTGTTATACAAACCTTTCAGTTTATATTTTGAGAAGAAATAAACGGAATACCACGACAAAATACACCACGAGCGTGAAAGCAAATGTCAATACTGCTAATGTCAAAATTGTCTATTTGATGACATTGATAAAATATTGCCAGAGAACAAAATAGAGAAATAGAACTCAACCATAGATCGTTATCGTCATGAACTTTTTGCATCAATATTCTTCGTTTTATTTATTTGTAAATAATATTAACTATAACTAAATGAAAATATATACAACTTAAAATATAAATAACTATGAACTAAAATATTTACATCTTAAAAAAAGGTAATAATAAATAAATAAGCTATAATAAGGCATCAAAAAAAAAAATTTTCCTCATCATTATCGTGAGGTAGGGTGCCCAAAAGACTGGCAGCATTACCACGTTGAATGGCAATGCTTAACCTTTGTCCAAGGTAGAAGCCAGCCCTTCGATCACCTGAAGTGTCAACCATCCTCTTTACAATATCTTTGTAAAGAAGATGTGCACTTGGGCCCCACGGCCCTAAAGTTTCAACCCCAAACGGTTCGAAAGCATAATTGCCAATCAGGCTATCATACTTTCGCCGTTTGAGGTTCTCGGCAGCAGCAGCGGCAGCACCGGCTCGACACGCTGAGTTTGGAAGATGGGATGGCGCCAGAGTATCAACGCAAGTGGCGTCCCATACTAAAGGCCTACCCATCTTCCAAGGGAATAATGACATACCGTCAGGTCTCTTGCCATCGTTGCGTACCAAGCCATTAGGTTCTAAAGTAGCTGGCACGCCAACGGAGACAAGAGCTCGACGAATTATGTCATTAATACTCGCGTGTCGAGCAAAACGACCCGCACTACGGCTACACGACAAGCCGTGGTGTTGGGCTTGGAAGATGGCAACAGCCTTGGGCTGTTGACATCTTCACCACAACGACAACGATGAGGTGAACAAAATGAAGCCCCAAGCCTTAAACAAATAATATGTAAAATAATAATAATTTGCATCATAATATGTAAAATCTAATTATTTGTCACAAATAATAGTCATATTCATAATTTTCGGAATCATAGACAAAATAGGATTTCTTAAAATGACGTATACTAAACCATAGACAGTTTTTTGTGAAATGAAACGTCTCGCTCGCTCTCTCGCTTCCATGTTTGTTCGTGGTCATTTTGCATTTCTGTGCTAGATTTTCCAGTTTAGCATTTAAAATTAATGATTTTATTCATTAAAGTGTGTAATTAATGATATTTTCGGCGATACGGCGACCTCTTGAGGATCTGTCGCCCAAGGAAAAGTGCAAAACAGCGGTATAATAACAGGGAGGGTACGTCTTTCATATCCTTATAATCAAGTAAATGCGTCATTTTATCCAATATTGTGAGTGTTCATATAATGAGAAGATTAGTTGTATTGTTCTTCTAAGTAGTCGTCTGGACAAAGTGATCGGACGCGTAGATGACTACGTCGAGTGCTTTTATGACATACAGCTGATTCCGATGAGGGCGTCTCTATGTAATTTTTAATCGTCCGAGTCGAAGGAAACGCTATGATACGGGCATAAGCGGTTAGTCATCATCATAACAGACACGTTTTTGGTGCGCGACAGATAAATTGATCGAGAAATTATATTATGTAGGTCCGGCGAACTGCGCCGAATAGTGGCTGATAAGTGTCATTGTTAATACCTTTTGTTTCTTTGTGATTTCGCGACGATACGGACGTGGAGATAACAATTTCTTGTTTACCATTTTAAGCCAGTCTTTATTACGCTCGCTTTCGTATTCTTCAACTCTCAAGGTTTAAAAAAAAAACAACAAATTGAATTCTTTGTCAATGTGCATGGGTGATTGATCATTAGTTTTAGTTGTAATTGCAAGACTTGTCAATGGTGTCCAACTGTGTTTTTGTAGGACTTTTATCTGGTGAGTACTGGTTAGTAAAATACTAAAACCTGCAAGGTTATCTTCTGAACATGGCTCTGCAACTTTTCTATAGTAAACTGGATAATTAAAAGTGAATAATGATTTGTCTTAAAGTACTCCAAAGTTTTTTATGACCAAGTTGTATTGAAATGAATCATTCTCGACAAAAAGTACACAAGTAATCATCCTTGAGTAAATAATTGTTTAATTTCACTTGCTCATTTATTATCTGTGGAAGTTTACAAACTAATTTTATTCTAGTTAGCTTTATCATAAATATAATAATAAAAAAAAAACTATCTAAATCAGTTTGAGATGTCATCATCTATTTACACACATAAATAAACTTCTATTATGTCTGATACTAAGAACTGAAAGACTGAGAAACAAAAACAATCATACCACTTCCTGGAATTGCTTACAGGGTATGTCACCAAATAACCCAAAAGTCAAAACTGGTTTTCAATTAGACAAATGGCTTTTTAATTAATGTAATTTTAATTAGGTAGTATAGTTTAACTCGTCAAGTACCATCATTATAGACACAATTATAGAACAATAGGTTGCGGTCACCGGTGACCGCTCGGTGTTTGACAGTTTAAATAGCTTAATTTCTTCATGATTAGCAGGCATTAAACTATAATTTATTAATAAGAAAATAATTGCTGTAGTGTTAACTTAAGTTAACCCATAAATCACCAAGCTGTCACCGGTGACCGCTATCCACTAATATTACATTACATTATAGACCTTATTTCTAATGTTTAGAGAATACTTTTGTATGACCAAATTTAGGGGATGGATATCAATGGGTAATGCAGCTGAAGAAACTCAGTCTAGTTTTTACCTCAATAAAGGCCAGAGCTTAGTGTGTTAAATAATCTGTGGTAAACATGTCCTATTTTAAAGAAAAGCCTGCATTGTCTGTGAGTATACAGCCTTATTTTCTATTTCAATATGCAAAGAGGCTATATGGACATATTCTGGAAATAGTTTTAATATCGTGAACATGTTTACATAACATGGCATAGACATATAACATTATGCAATATTTACTAAGTAATTATTCACACTGATTAGTTTATATCATGTATTAATTAGTTACTAAAGATTTCTGTTGGATTACAGAACTTTAAACTTTATTTCCTTGTTCTATTAACTAATCTACATTAAACTGTCAAACACCAAGCGGTCACCGGTGACCGCAATCTATTGTTCTATAATTGTGTCTACAAAACCGGTACTCGACGAGTTAAAGATGGAGTGCACTCTATTATTGTGAACTAACCTTTATGTCATTTGTAATAAAGATGGTTTTTATTGGTACAACATAAAACTTCATATCTAATTATTATGTTAAAAGGGTTTTAAACAACTTCAACAAAAAAGATGTTCTCAGTTTGACCTGAATGTATGTGTGCGATTATATCAAAACCCGTTCAGCCAATTGCAATTGACTGATGATTTTGTTGTGGTTTTAGTATATTAATTAATCAACTTCAAAAAAGAGGGAGTTGACGTCGGTCTTTAAAATGTTTATTTTCTTCTTTATCTTTGAATTATTTGTTTAGATAGTTTAAATAAATCACTCCTTAGTAATTTGTCTATGTGACAATTTGACTTAAATTATAAACTTATACAATCTCTTTTTAACATTTACAAAAGCAGTTGATGTTTTTCCTCCAAGAGAAGTGTTTGAACTTTAAAATTAACATTCTGTGGTTTATAATATTGAAATGTAGTTGAACTATATTATTTAAGGTTTTCCCTGTCCTTATTATTTTGAATGGGGCTTAGTATTTCTTACTAAGAGGTCTTTAGTGTGTGTTGTTACTATCTATCTACCTTGCATGGTGATATTTATATGTTAACTCGTACACAAGCATCTGATATAATTCCCCAAAATTTCTTTATACAAAATTAGTCTCTAAACATCGGAAATAAGGACTATAATGGAGTTTGTGGGGAGCGGTCACCAGTGACTGCTTGGGATTTGATCAGTATTTATTTCATCCAGATATAAGGTTTAATACAAATGATATTTGTTCTGTCTGTTTCATCACCTGTAATTAAGTTACAGCTAACTTAACTACCACATAAACTGTTGTGTAATTTAGTATGGAAAATATGTCAAATAATTCACCAATGGAAACATGACTGTTAAATGGATAAATATAGCGTAAATAAGGTCCAAATTTGCATAAAAGAAAAGCATTTTCTTGCAATTTCCAATCTTTTTATGCCACTCAGATGTGCATTTGCCAGTTCTTTTCAAGATAACATGATTTATGTCACTAGGACATGATAAATCATACACTGTCTTTTAAGTTGTATGTTTTTATTGTTATTGTGAGAAACAGGACGGCCATTATGAAGTCATTGACTGTTCCTTTCCTTCTCACGATTTTTGTGTTGGAAGCAAAGATAGCACTTTCTTTTTTTATCTTATTTCAGTAAGATAAACAATGTATAATCGTGAATTGATGTTCTTGGGTGCAGTATGTATTTATGTAAATTTGTTTGCATGAATAATTTATTTTTCGTACGTACATGATTATGAGTAATTTCAGTATTCAGAGTTGTTCTGCACACTTACAATCTTTTATTTTGTTGCCAGGGTGCTATGTTAATATTAACATAACATAACATCACGCCTTTTATCCCCGAAGGGGTAGGCAGAGGTGCACACAGAAGTAACACCCACTTTTCACTATTTATGTTATGAGTCCCATGTAATAGGGGGTGAGCCTATTGCCATATACCGGGCACATTTCCAGACTCCGTGCTACTACTGAGAATTTTTTAAAAACCCAGTAATACTTTGCCCGACCCGGGAATCGAACCCGAGACCCCTTGCCCGGCAGTCGCACTCGCGACCACTCGGCCAACGAGGCAGTGTTAATATTAAGTCCTAAATAAATAGTACTAACCACCACTGTACAAGGTATAATGAACTTAGATGTCTTTTCCCACAGACTACTTTTTCTTTTCCTTTAATTTATGGTCAGTTTCAATACTACTTACTTACTTTTTCATCAACGTAACTGGTTGTTCACACTAGTCAATTTAAAAAGGTTTTCATAAAGTAGTTAAATAACATTGATATTTAAGGTTGGATCTCAGCACAATCATTATAATTAACAATCATTTGCATGTCCTGTGCAAGTCTGTCTGTATTCCTTCCTGCCTCTCATAAACATTTTATTATTTATTGAAACTACTTACATACTACTTTGTTATATTTGCTTTGATTCTATAAATGTAATTATGCTCTGAAGGGGTAGGCTGGGTAGTTCTAAGTCTTCTTGTTTAATGTGGTTCTAAATTAAATTTTCTAATTACTTTTGCAAATAATAACAAAGAACAATTTAGTGACTTGATGAATGACATTTATTTTTTGCAACTAGGCCGTAAAATAGAACTTGTGCATCAAGAAGTTTCAATTAATTATAAAATAGTAAAGTTAAAAATCTGGATCAACTAACAGAATTTGGGATGAAACAAAAAATCCGATCTATTATGTTTTTCTATCTATCCGTTTATCGATGTTTTGTTACGAGTATGAGTCACGATTGGTTTGTAGCAATTTTTTCACGAAATTATTATTAGTGCTTGTCAAAATGATAGGTCAGTTGACGCCCATAATATACCGCTATCTCTTATCAGTAACAAACGGATTTAACAAGTGAATTGAAGTGTACCACGTGTTTTACCATTTTTGTTGCTATGTCGTTTTAATGAGAATATAAAAATTCTTGCCTAGGCTTCATATTGTTTACAATCTATTTTAGGCTTCCTAGTGTAGGTACTATCTGGAAGTCTTTGGGGGAGGCCTATGTTCAGCTGTGAACGTCCTGTGGCTGATATGATGATGATGATGATGAGTGTAGGTACTGAAAGTTTTATCTCTCAGCATATTACTTAACTCATCATTATCCAAACCTGTCCAATATAATTCCATAAATCATTTTATTACTAATAAAGCCTAGTTTTCTAGCATTTTCTTCAATAGATAGGCATCAATTAAGGATCAAAATCTACTAAACATCAAAATCCTCTTGCTTGTTATGTACATGATGCATAAGTATATACACATGTCTTACGAACATCAATGACAATTAAGACAAAACATGTTAACCAAGTGTATCATAGTCTAGGTAATTGCACTTGACTTGAAAAATATTTTCACCGAATCGACCTGTTGTCGCTTCCCCGCGAACTGAAGGTTACATTGTTCGCCGTGCCCTCAAGGACGAAGTTATTATTTAAAGCCTATGAAATATGCTTGTTTCAAGGTGCCACTTGTTTAGCTAATTCCTATTTTTACCTGCCACGTTTATTTTAGTCTTTGAGACTTAAACTATTGTTGTATAACAGTAAGTTGTTGACTGATAAGTTGAGAGACGTCCAAGATTGTGCCTATCACTTATTGAATTAATTTCTCAGAAGTTCATAAGACAATGATAATGACGTAACGTTATTATTCTTATTATAAGATGATACAAGCTAAGTCTTGTAATGTTTGCAGGCGATGGCGACCAACAGGAGCGGTGCGGCGCAGCGGCCGAACGGCGCGCCACAAACGAAAGTCTGTCAGTTCAAACTGGTACTCCTAGGAGAGTCAGCAGTGGGCAAGTCTTCTCTAGTACTTCGATTCGTCAAGGGCCAGTTCCACGAGTACCAGGAGAGCACGATCGGCGCTGCTTTTCTAACTCAGACCGTATGCCTCGATGACACCACCGTCAAGTTTGAAATATGGGACACTGCGGGGCAGGAAAGGTATGATATACACTACTCTATTTATCCGTCTAAATCCGCTCTGGGTTATTTCTCACAGAGTAGTCGGTAAATGCATGAAATCTTTTGCTTTCATTTTAGAAATCCCTTTAGGCAATGACTGAAACTGAGCATTTGGAGTGGGATTTTTACAGTGATTTTTATTATCTGAAAATATTACAAACATCCATTCATATTATACTCATCCTTACAAACAGTTTCAAATGGAATATTAGGATAAAAACGCACTCGTTCTGACTCGAAACTATCGGACATTGGACTATTCACCTCAATGGAAAACAATGAATACATGAATGAAAGAGAAAATACGAAAAATAAAAAGTTAATGTTACTGATAAGATAATGTGATAGCAATCATGTCTACTTGCCACCTTTTTAACTGATTACTAAATGTAGGTAGCTCCTATAATTCTAGACTTAAATATAACAATACTTGAGGAAAATGTATCATAAACGTAAAAGGATCAAGCCTTGAATCTTTAAATAAATAAATTGCATGTTGATAAAGAAGACAAAGAAATTATTATAATTTAGGTCTCTTAATGTTTAGAATATAACGTTAAACATATAATAATAAACATATAACTAAGATAACTTGATAAAATTAAAGGTCCCAAGAGCAATTGCCTAGCTAAATACCTAGAATACTCATACGGGAATTGTGACCAGTATATGGCATCACCCCCTATTACATGGTATTTATAACACATTAGCGACCCGCCCCGGCTTTGCACGGGTGCAATATGCACCATAAACCTTCCTTAAGAATCACTCTATCTA
Source organism: Spodoptera picta (assembly GCA_038387885.1). NCBI lineage: Eukaryota > Metazoa > Arthropoda > Insecta > Lepidoptera > Noctuidae > Spodoptera > Spodoptera picta. Next base: position 1,040,865 of record JAZHFQ010000271.1, read on the forward strand.
TTAAAAGAAACCGCATGAAAATCAGTTGCGTAGTTTTAAAGATCTAAGCATACATAGGGACAGACAGACAGCGGATAGCGACTTTGTTTTATACTATGTATTGATCTAGTAAAAAGGTTGTCCCATTGTGTATGTGCACTCTGCCTGCCCCTTCGAAGATTTAAAGGCTTCTAGTATAAGATTGTAACAAAATATGTCTTGTTCTGCAGGTATCACAGCTTAGCGCCTATGTACTACAGAGGCGCGCAGGCGGCTATCGTCGTATATGATATTACTAATCAGGTAAATATTTTATTTAATTAACTTAATCCGAATTATGAAATTACTTAGCGGCAGTACAAATGTTACAATCACATTCTTTGTAGGAAGTTTTGACGTAGGCGCATAAAAATATTCTTATTAAGTACTTACTACTAAATGATTTGTAGTTATCAAATTTCAAGTTAACGGAATTGATTAACGTCTTTACAAAAGTAATCTATTTATCTAGCCTACAGTCATCTATGTTTCGAAACTCACCCTTATTGCTTGCGTAATAAAGACGCTGACGATAGCACGCGGCGGCTTGGAACAAAAAGTATAGAAAAGTGGAGTAAGGCCGGCTGCTCGTTAGATACGATCATTGTATCGTTCAATTGAACGAACTTCCGTGGTTAACTTCGAGACTAAGACGTTAACTTGATATCGAAATTACATTGAATAATTATTGTTAGACGTTTTGGTTGGCAGGCGACCAACGTGGAAAAAAAATAAATATTTTTGAAAATTCGAAGGGACAAGTTCTTAGGACATAAATACCTGGACCCTATTCCTAGGTCAAGACTGATATCAAATCTTCTAAACAAACGACAAAATTAAGGCTACATTTGACCGCATCAAATAGCAGATTTCTCTGTTTCTATTCTCTTGCTGTATCTTAGAAGATCTTTGCCTTAGTCAGTTAGTTTGGGAGCCATTGATTCCCCTTCGAGAATGCTAGGCTCGTGTCGCTTGTACAAACCATCTAAAGTAATTTAAGTGTGGGAGAGCCATACTACGTCATGAATGGGCCTTCTCAACTGGAGTGATACCACGGCCTCAAACTCAAACTCAAAAGCATTTCAACAAATATGAAATAAATAATAGTCTGTCAGTCTGTCCGTCAGTTAAGCTAGGCGAGCAGTAAATCGACGTGAAACAACCCTTGCGTTGTGTTTCGTCGTGTGAGTGAGGTTACCGGAGGTCCAATTACCCCCCTCCCCGATCCCTGAATCGCCAATAATGCTTGAATTTTCTAACCCCCAAAAGGGCGGGTAATGCACTTGTAGCACCTCTGGTGTTTCGGGTGTCCATAGGCGGCGCCGATTGCTTACCATGAGGTGATCAGTCTGACTCAGAGTCAGTCTGTTTACCGACTTATTCTATAAAAAAAATAGTAGACAAAACCTACTAGTAGGTTACCTAATATAACTTCTAAAAAAATACAAAGATCATAGAGCCTTGTACTGCAAACATCAACCATCGCGTAAATCGAATGGCCATGGACAAAACTAGTTCAAGTTTAACGTCCATTCGACACGGCTAAACGTAACGGCCCACGAACATAACCGCGCAACACTTGTGCTAAAATATTGATAACAGGTAATAGTACTTTCATTCTAAAGTCTTTGACTAGAGTACTGTTGAAGGCATCCTCTACTAACGTCTGTCACTGATGACCCCCTTTAACATGGTAAAGGGATATGAAACTACCTATACATGCCAATTTATTAACATCATAACATCACGCCTTTTATCCCCGTCCGCGGAGAACCTAAGGAGTTGCCGAGGCTCCGGGTCGAAGTGCAGGAGTAGGAACGGGGTGGTTTTTAGTCCGTAAGAGTCTGACACTCCCTCTCGCCTTACTTACCCAGGCAGGAGAAGTCATTCGATGATTTTCCCCCCTTCTAAAAAAAGGGGTAGGCAGAGGTACACATAACAGCGCTTAATGCCACTGTACAATGTAACACCCACATTTCACTATTTATGTTTTTTTTGTCTTGTTTTTGCAACTAATATTTTTATTCGTAAATGTAAACATAATGTTAGATATCCTAAAAAATAATAATCTGCAATGTGGAGCAATGAGGGAGACGTGTTATTGTTAGGAATAACTTTAATTGAGTGCCTTAATAACTAACTTACACTACTTACTTATACGGCGAAGTGTCACACACACTACAAATCCCCAAAAAATGACGTAGGAAATCAAATCGTTGAACCATTAGTGTCAACGATAATCGCGTCCAACCAAAGTTCAACTTTATTATGTTAATTATTATGCTTAAAATCGTTAATTAATTTAAAACTAGTATTGTGACTTTGTTTACAAAAATGTAAACTATAAATAGTCATATTTCTGTATTTAATATATATCCTTGAGGATCTCAAATAGTCGTCATCTTAATGTAATGTGACCTACATGGTCAAGTTTGGTGGCCAGTAGGTAAAGGTTGAACATTATTTACTTCTTTATTTAGTGACATCCATCTAATGGCAGTAAAGGTTCTCATACATTGAAGTGTAACAAACAATTTGGTGATTTTTCATTCCCAATGTGTAGGTATTAACTACCATATTTGGAGAACTGCTAGCTTTAGATTTATCTAGTATCTGGTCCAGTCCATTTTGTTATGGATATTTGCATTCAGTGTTACTTTTGCACTCGTTTCTTTTCAAAAAATCGCCTTCAATTATATGAATTCACTTGTAAACGAACAGGCTTCTATCTTTTGTTCTTCCTTTCGGTCTTTGTCACAGCTTGAGGCCGGAAGTATACGTAAAAGTAAAACTGCAAAGACAATGAAACACCGTGAGATATACGAGGAGGCTCGTCTTGTAGAACAAAACTACTTAATTAGCCACTAAGTAACAGTCAGTCACACGACCAAACAAATGAAGGATAACACCTTTTGTTCTCGCCAGTTGGCGCCACTGGCGATTAAAGTTCTGTCCCGTATAAGTTATCCATTATAGGCTCATCCCCTTTTACCTGGAACTTATAACTTAACTGGCGGAAAATGGGGTTGTATTTACACTTTCGCGGGATGTTAATGTAACTCTATAAGGCCCCACTACTTCCACCAGTGTTCCTTGACAAACAAATCTTAATACATTTACATAAATAACTGGTCTAAAGAAAAATATCAAGTTAAATCAGAATCGTTCAACAAACATAGATGTTTATAACATAATCACGTCACGGATAATTAAGAGTACTCACTACAAACAATAGCGCGGTATTTTACTTGCAATTGTTAAAAAATGGCGGAGAAGTGAATAGATATTAACTTGATGCTTATGTCGTAATCACGTAAATTTTAATACCTTTCAATATGTCTGACGCAGTGACTGGGCTGCCGTTGATCCATAGGGGCGCCGCACACACGCCGTCTTATTCTCGCACTCGTTCACGAACCTGTGCCAACGTCGCCGTGTCTACCGAGTCATATATCAGTCAGTGTCTGTACAATTCGTAGACGAAAACAAAGCAAGATGGAAGCGAACGTGTCCACCAACGTAAAGCGACATTATCGTGAACGAGTGCGAGTGTAGACAAGTGCGGCGCCCCATAGGCAGCAATGCTTTGTATGATCCACAAATCGTTTGTCAGGGATTGGGTGTAAACGCTTTCTATCATTTTTTTTATACACTAGTTAGTAAAGAACTTATATGTGACTTGATTGTAAAGTAATTTGCTTTATTGTCTGATGTTCATATATCAAATTAATATGGTGTCTAGTCGATTAGACATTGATTGAAATCTAGGAAAACAATTATTGTTTATTCTCAATCAGTCTAAGGAATGTTTTATTGTCGGAATTGCGTCAAATAATTTTATCAATATTTAAATGTCTTGGATTAAATGTTTAATGTTTTCATAATCGTATAACACCGTCTATTATACGTAGATAAGATAATAATAATAATGTAGTTAATAAGACTTGTACACATTTGCCTGTATTATTTATTTATATATTTACTTATCTATGAAGACATATAATTGTAGGTATTCATTACGATGCATATTGCGCATGAAATGCTAGGAAATAGCTGCATTAATTAATTTTACATAAATCTTGCAAAAACAAATAAATTAAGCTGCAGGTGTGACCAATTAAAATATGGAATGCTTTTTATAAATCAAATTAAGTTATAAATATAAGATCATGCATTATTAATTACATAGCTAGATTTTTAAAAATTCTTGTAGAATAATATAGAGGTAGACAATAGAATAGTTCGCCATATAAAATGCTGCCAAAAATACATTCAGGCAAACGTGACGACACTTTCCCATCAAATCGACGCCCATTTTTAACAGGTTGAAACTGTTGAAAGCCATGTTGGCCACGGTAGCCGAGGATTCGACCTCAGCAGTTTTCTGTCGACAGTCTAAGCCTTTTTTAGACGGGAAAATATCATCCAATGACTTCTCACTGCTGTAGGTGAGGCGAGAGATAGGTGTCAGACTCTTACTGACTAAAAATCACTCGGTTCCTAATCCAAATTCGAGCCGGAGTGCCGACAACCCGTTAAGCCTTAAGAGTTCTGTCTTCATAACACAGTTTGTGAATACCGTGATTTAGAACCGTCTTCGTTGGACGCATGACACGTGTGCGAACATTTTATAAACAACTGAACGTTCGTTTCAAATGTTACAAGCTAGTGGGCGGAAATCTTTACCAAGAGGGTGTATCATGCTTTAAGTGTGAGAATAGGATTTTATTTTTTTTCACCTTCTCTGTAAGTTGTGAGTTTATTTAGTAATTGAGACCAATTTTATATAGTTAGTAAACTAATAAATGTTTTCAGTTTGAGATTAATTTTATGTTTTCCTAAGTTTTTACCGGTTACGGACTAAAATAAAATATGTCCAGGCCATAAACTTATTTTTTAGAAAAAACATTATTTCATTATAAATCTTTGAGGAATATTGTATTTTTTTTATCTGAATAGTATTGTCTTTCTTGACGCACAGAGCTCAAAAGAAACTTTTCGATGCTTTTTAAATGTCATTTCAATTTAATCAATATTAAATTATTATGTTTTCGGCTTACTCACGTAATTATTTGACGAGGAACTCGACTAGTTTCAAGCCATGCTAGAGGCTCATATTCATGAGCAGCATTTCGCGACCTGTGACTTTTAATACTATAAAAATATCACAGATGGACAGCAAATATACAACACAGTTGAAGAAATGCATTGCTATCGTTGAGATAGAGCGAGTTATCTGATAACGCAACAATTATAGGCACGATCCCTAGCTGGGCCTCCCGCCTCACTCTGTGTATCTCTCAGCTTTCATGACAGCCTGGTACTCCGTTCTGAATACTTCTTTCTTCTATCATAAGTAATTTATGGCTGTTTTTATTTCAACTTATTTTTATACAACCTTATTAGTTGCAGCTTATCTCAATTGATTTATTTATATTTTCTACTACCTGTTGCCCGTCACTTGATCCGCGTAGAATTGGGAATTTTAGAACATATATAATCCAAAATTTTTTCAAAATTCTCCTTAGTACATCAGCTACCTGCCAATAAAAGTCTTACAAAATCCGTCTAGCCATTCCAGAGATTAGCCAGTACAAACAGACAGACATATATAGACAAAAATAGTAAAAAGCATTATTTTGGTATATGTATCGTATGTATATTCATATGCGTGTAGTAGAAAGCGGTTATTGTTATATTACAAACAGACACTTCAGTTGTATTTATCTGTATAGATTCAGTCATTAAAATAAATAAAAAAAAAATAAAAAAGACTTATATTTCTTACTAGTTTACAAAGAATTAAAAAATAAAAAGATTGGTTTTACGTAATAAGGTTTCCTTTGCTTTACGTCCTACTCAGTTAACATTGCTTGTAGTAAGAACCCCTCGCGTTATTCGAAGGTGAAGGCCTCCTCTAGTGCTTTCCATTTGTCTCTGTTCTTGGCGATATCTATCCAATGTTTGCCAGCCACTTGGATTATGTCGTCTGTCCACCGCGCGTATGGTCTACCTCTTTTTCTCGTGCCCCCTGGGCCTGGCCAAGATGTTAGGAGGGAAGTCCACCGGTTATCTGCATACCTAGCTATGTGGCCAGCCCAACGCCATTTTAGTTTCATCGAGTGTCCTAACGCGTCGGTGATCTTGGTTTTGGTTTTGGTTTTTAATTCAGTCATTACTGAATTATAATTATTATTATTATCAAAGTTAATCGTTTATCTACCTCGACAAAACATGTCTTTGTCCTCTCATATTTTTATAGATTCTCAACCTTAATGTTTTACAACAATGTTTCGGCGATTCATTTTTATTTGTACAAATTTATTATAAGACTAACACTGACACATACGTCAATAATCTCTATGATACAACGAAGCCACGAATGTTCCAAAGTTTATATCTACTCGCTCCGATTATACAATTATGAATTGTATATAGATCAGTATTAGTCATAATATTGTATAACAGGTCTCGCATGGTTAAGAGTTTAAGAAATAACTTGGTAAACAAAGTTCTTATTATGGTTTTATTGTATTTTGATAGGTCAATGTGTGTGTATGTATCTTAAAATGCATTTTTAATCTGTGTGAAATAGGGAACATACTTCAGGCTAGATATTCATCTCGTTATGCTCTATTTCTAATCAATGAATGTTGTATTAAATTCGTTTTATACTCTTCTAGTTAACCAAAAAAGATTGATTTTTTTTTCCAAATTCTAATAATTTTGCTCTAGAAAGTAATCGTTTGTTACACGGAATGGTAAACTAATAAAATTTATTTATTTATGGTGAAAATTGACTTTACATATCAGTCCAGCACTCCACAGTTCTTCAAAAATAACAAATATATATATATATATATATTTGCGTTTTCATAATATTGTTCACGAAAAACAATCGTCAGGCTGCAAGATATTGTATCGAACTTTACTATCAATGTATTATCTAGATTCTAGCGTACACATGTACAATATTACAACACATGAAATAGCTCGGAGTTGGGATTACCCACAGTTATTTGCTGTGTGAAATCGACGTGTCATGGTCATGACTCATTGTATACAACTATACGTATATATGTATCATCATACTTGCATAGATGCATTTTAGATGTTGCATACGCAGACTCCAGATACTGGTATTTTAATTGGTATAAATTATAGGATATAAACTGTTATTCTAAGCTATATTTCAACATAACATAACATCATGCCTTTATCCCCGAAGGGGTAGGCAGAGGTGCACATTATGCCACTGTACAATGTAACACCCACTTTTCACGATTTATGATATGAGTCCCATGTAATAGGGGTGAGCCTATTGCCATATACCGGGGACAATTTCAGACTCCGTGCTACTACTGAGAATTTTTTTGTAACTCCATTCCTAATCACATTGGTTGCTGTAACAATCTCTGCAGTAACTACTATAATTTTGTATAATAACTAACGTGAAACTGCAAAATACTAAAACACAGATGAAATTAGCGATAAATACAGACAAAATGTGGCTAACAGAACATCTCTGCTTGCACCTCCACTATAATAAACAAGTGCGAAATCGTGTAACTCACACACAGACAGACAGTTCAATATTTTGGCTGCGGTCAATCCAACTCTGCAAATGGTATTACCCCAGTAGGACTTCGCGAGTTCAAGGGCGCGCCCGCCCGGCAGAGATAACTGTCACATATACAAATACAAATATTTACTGTACACACAGACAAGTATTAAATATATTAAACATAACCATAGCATTTTTGATCCCTTTAAGTAGCAGGCTAGTCATTAATTTGTAGTTTTTTTTTTAAAGCGTTGCCCACACTAGGATTTCTAAGTGTTGTTCCGTGCGGGAATCGGACCCGCGACACGTTGCACGGCAGCCGGTTGCCCAGCCACCGCACCAACCTTGCAGTCGTGTCGTGCAGTCAAGTTAAAAGTCAAAATCATTTATTAACTAAAACACGTGAATATACTGAGAAGAGCTCTACTAGTTTCGAACCACAGAGGGGTTCTTCCTGATGAGCAGCATGCCCGGACGTGGCGCAGATAATTATTATCAAAATCATTTGTTTCAATTAGACCAGAAACACACTTTTGAACGTCAACAAAAAGTGAAGCTATTTGCTCAATCCAAGGTTATGTGATATACTCCTGACTTAGTGAACAAGCCATAGGTTCGCCTCTTTTTTACTTAAAAAAGTGAAAAATTCTCATAGAATCTCATCATCTGTGGAAGACGAAGGGATCTCTTATGTATGAAATACACTAAGTCTTCTCAAAGGGGCAGGCCTATGAACACCTATGTGTTCATTTATTATTTTTCGCCCACTTTTTACTATTGTTAAAGTTGATTAACAAATTTAATATATTCTTCTCTATCTCTATTTAGGTGGAAATGCCATGATGATATTAAGTTAAACGGCTTATTTAATGAACATATGTTCTGTTTATAACTATGAATAGTACCATAGTGTCGTTCAATGCTTACATACGTAGAAGCTAAACACGTATAGTTAATACCTGCCTACGCAAGTTCGCCTATGTATGGACAGTAGGAAATCAATATTTATATTTAATTCTATTATCGATTCCTGTATGAGTAGTTTTACGGTTGTTTTTTCATGTATTTGGTAGTGTTATATCTTGGCATCACACTTCATAGCTTGAATACAATAAATACATAGGGAAATACTTTAAAATAGTGAAATGATAACATAGGCCACACTGAACTAATGGAAGGAGTTGGTCTGAAAAACTTAAACTGGCTATAAATGTAGGAGAAAGAACTTTTGAATAAATCTGTAAAAGATTTGGTAAAGCTATTCGGTGATTTTTACCCTGGTAACGGGGTTGAAACCGCTGACAAAAATTGATTTGTTAATATAATTAAACTAATATATTCCTAATCTGTGTTCCAGGACACATTCGGTCGCGCCAAGAACTGGGTGAAAGAGTTGCAGCGGCAAGCGTCGCCTTCCATAGTGATAGCTCTGGCGGGCAACAAGAGCGACCTGGCCGCCAAGCGCATGGTGGAGTTCGAGGAGGCGCAGGCCTACGCTGACGAGAACGGACTCCTCTTCATGGAGACCAGCGCCAAAACCGCCATGAACGTCAACGACATTTTCTTAGCTATCGGTGAGTAACTGGATTTTATTTGTAGTTTAATGCCTCGTGTAATGTCTACGTCAATATCAACAACAGGACTATCAGATGTAAAAAGAACTTTAGTATTTTCTATAAATTAATGTCTTCTTGTCTTTGTTGCATTAGTCGATTTTGTCGAACCTATACTAAACTAAAAAGTAGTAGGTACTTTTATGTATTTTAGAGGTTTGTTTGTCGGCGAGTATCGTATAACTGTGTAACAATATGTGCCTGTGAATGTTCCAGCGAACAAGTTACCAAAGAGCGAGGGCGGCGGCAGCGCGGGCGCGGGCGGCGCGCGTCGCCTCGGGGACGCCGAGCAGGCGCGCTCCTCCTCCTGCTGCAAGTGATAGGTACCGGCACGGTATGCACCACTCGTCACTTTTTGTATAATAACTACACAACACTAATTGAAATATAGTGCTTACTGTTAACAATGCGAGAAAGGTTATGCTTGTTCCATGTCACACTCATTCTCATGAGCAGCTCTATTCTATCATTATTTCTACATTTCTCTATGTTGTACATTGTAAAATCATATTTTTACAAAATATCTTATCTAGCATGCCTATCTACTAGGCGGCTCTTGTAGATAAAATATGATGTGGCGATTGTTCTAAGACGATGTTCTGAAATATTCCAGAATAACCGCCGTACGGTGAGGGCGTGCACGCGGGTTGAGGTATGTAGTAGGTAATGATACAGCCGCCGGCAGACGGAGCCCCGCCCGAGCCCCGCGCGAGCCCCGCACTCCCCGCGCGAGCCCCGCACTCCCCGCGCGAGCCCCGCACTCCCCGCCCGAGCCCCGCGCGAGCCCCGCACTCCCCGCACGGACATACACACACCCGGCAGCTTCTCATCACATCAATCTATGAATTATAATTCATAGCATGCTGCAGGGTCGACATTAGTACTGAAGCTGTCTCTGGACATCCGTTGCATTCGCCTCTTTCCTAGCTAATTGTTACCGAGCTACGCCTCGCGAGGCAGTCCGCTGTATACATATGTATATCTACCTTTTATGCAATATTAATTAAATATAAATACGACTCGCCTCCCTGGCTCGCCTCGCCTCATACTAGTGTGTCGTACGTCCACGCGGGCCGCATTAAAAACATTATATAATATTAATAAAAAAAACAAGCTAATTATAAAAAAATGATAACTAGTTTTAAAACTTATTTGTAACTGTAATGAAAATGTAATAAAAAATGATGGATTATATTTACTTTCGTTTGTATCAAGTTAGCAGTGCACTGTGCAGTAGTAGGGTTACTTAACGAGATTCCTTCGTTTAGCAGTAATTGTGCTTGTGTTATACCTGTAACACAGCGCGCAGCGTGCGCCAGTGGGGGGCCGAGTCGAGACGAGGAATCGTTCGTATCGTCCCTGCTTGTGCCCCCGACTGAGGCGTGCTGCCACATAGACGCGTTTATTGTCAAAATTATTGGTGAAGGTGCATTTACATTTGTGTATCGTTACATATACATTTAATATTATTTTAATCATCTGTTCACAATCGCGCAGGCGCACCGTTCCCAAGCAATCTCAGTGTCGCAAAGTAACATCTTGTCATTTGGGAACGTGTCGCGTGCCACTAGTGTCACTAGGTCGCCACTAGATGTCGCAAGCTTCTTTTACTTATAAATGTTATCATTTGTGTCTGCACTGTTTAATAAAATATTTTTATCATATACATATTATATATATTTTCTATTTAAGTTTGATAAATCGGAAATGTTTTAAAATGACGAAAACAGTTACGCTTGGTAAAATATTGTAATTTTATATAAATATAGAGTAACATTTATAAGTGAGGAGTTTCGTTCCCCCGGCAGTAATGCCCGCTCCTTCGCCCGCGGCACCCAGTCTGCTGACCTTCGTCTCCAACCCACTCAACCTTTGTCCTTACACCTTTCACTAAATTCCGGGCGAAGTACACCCTAACAATGAATTGGGAATTCCCAATAAATCGTATCGGTTGGGAGCAAGACGTGAATCCTTCATAGTACTAATAATAAAATCAATCGTCGAAATGTCTAGGTACATTCATCCACACATTATTTTAGTTCAAAATAATATATTACGGCATAGTTATTTAATGAAATAGATTTACACTTCTCAGTTAGGAAGTTTATATAGTTATTTTTAAAACACTAATTATTCGATGGATAAATTGTTCTATACATATTATTAATTATTATGTATATTGTCTTGTATAATTTATATTTTATAAGTAAAATGTAAACGGTGGGTCATTGATGTCGTATCCTTTTTTATAATCGCATTCCATACAGGGAGGACTTAGTGTGGGGCAGTTCCGGAGTTGTGTCGATAACATTAGGCTGTACACTTAACATCGATCATTTCTCTGATGTAGCTGTCACACCTCTATTTGTCGATATATTGCAAGTACTTGTAGCGTTCGCCAGTTTGTCCTTACATCCAGTAAACTTTGGTTTATATTGTCGCTACTCGCTCTATGTATCAGCAATGTTATGTATGCTGTGTGAACGCAATCAGTTTTCGCTTGTTCTAAGATATCACGTTAATTTCCTTCGAGGGCTTGCATCACTCCTTAGCAAACTTATTATTTATGTATAAGAGGATAGGTCTGTACTGTGTAACACCTGCAAGATGGAACAAGTCCTGACGTGTCAGTATAGTAACTGTTATCAGCCCATACCGTAGAGTTGGGAGAAATTTGTCAATGAAATTGTTGAGTCAGTCAGCTGTTGTATATTAATCAAAGCTTTTAGATATATTTGCTGTCCGTTTCGTGGTATGCCGTTGTTCCAATACAAGGGCAAGTGCTGCTTTACAGTGCGGTTGTCACGGCGTACCATGAAATGTTGCAATGTTAAGGGCAGCCTGGATGACGTAGAAAGACAGATCTTATTTTCTAACCAATCTTAGTAGACCTATCTCAAACAAGGAAGCGGCAATGACTAATGAACTTTAAAACCAACGCAATAGAGTAGTTGTTGCAAGCAGTTCCACGAAATTGGTTAGTAATAGTAACACTGGCCGTCTCGGCTGGCCACGGACGCCGATCATGGTCGTATTGTATGTTTTTGTATTGTGTAAATATTTTGGATTTATTAAGAATATTATTATATTGATTAAAAAAACATTGTAAATGGAAGAGTTTCTGGTGTTTCATTTAATTTTTACCTTTCTTCTGTTAATGAGTTCAAAGAGAGTAACACAAACTTATGAGTCACTGAGCAAGAATTTTTTTTTGTTTTTTTTTTTTTTATAAAACGTTGCCCCACACTAGGATTTTCTCCTGTGTCGTGGGTGCGTTTACAAACATACAAGTTCACATACACAATGACACCCAGACCCGAAACAATTTGTGGATCACACAAAGTGTTGTTCCGTGCGGGAATCGAACCCGCGACACGTTGCACGGCAGCCGGTTGCCCAGCCACCGCACCAACCGTTCAGTCATCAACATTGACAACAACAAGCAACATCAATAAAAATGGCAAAACCCTTACAGACAGAAAATATCGATATAAAATGATAGATAAATAAATTATAAGATGTTTTGCATACATAATTATTATACAATTCAATAAAAAAATACTTAAGTAAGTAAGTCTCAACAAAAATACGTCATATTTGAGCTGAGCTAAGACTTCATAGTGAGTGAGCTAAGACAACATAGTGAGAAGTGTATTATAAAGTGGGTAGAATCAGCTGTTATAACCAAGACACGCACTCGCGCATACCAATATCTATAATTTCAAAAATTGGTAGTTCCGTGGACGCGATCATTATAGTTTGGAACTTGTGTACTTCCGTACAATATAGATTAAGTTATACACTTCACTGAGTTGCAATACCTGTCTTCGAGAACCAGCAAATTCACACCCCAATACTACATTTTTAAAATGTATTTATATTTAAACATTACTTTTGTCATCACAGACAGTAGGCACACATAATAACGTCGGAGCCTCGGCAACCGCCGTTAGGCCTTCCGCGGCTCCATATCGGGCATCAGCCCTACTGGGCCCCATCTGTGGTGGTCTGTAGCTCTGAAGCGCACGGGGAACGCGACACGCGGTTCTGGTCGGGCGGCGAGCTGCCCTTATCCACCGTCCGCATACCCGCACTTCTGTGGCCGGAAATAGTCTCGCAATCTCCGACGCCCGGAGTGTCTCCCGCGACGGCTGGGGCGGGAGGAGGTTTGTTCCCTTACGCGCCCCGCCTCCTTTTTGGCTAGCATGACTGCTTCGAAGAAGGAGGAGACCGCATCCCCTGCCCCCTCGCTCCGTATAACAACAAATATATTTTTAAAATCTATGTAGGTACTATCAACGTAATGAATAAATATAATGAAATAAAGTACAAATCCTAGGAACTTAGTATTAACAACAGCCTCATAAGTAACTTTTGCGAACTCGTTGGGTGTAGGTACCTAGGTATATGAGAATATATCCGTACTGTCCGCTATTGCATTCAATGTGCGCAACCCTCGCGTCGTTGGTACCTTCCTTCCTTCCTAGCCTGTATACTATAGTAGTCTTTGGTGCCTTCTGCAAGAGGTTCGTGCGTGCGCACGCTACCACCAACAGCCGCGGCCGTCGCCTACGCTGTACGTACTCGTCTCTAGAACACACAGGCTATATTTCTCCAGTAGGGCTGGGTTGTGCGTTGTACCTTGCAACACCTTAAATAAATAAGTACTTAGCTAGAGCTACTTCACACCTCACCTCCAGTTTATAGTATCCTACCATACCCAGTGCAAACAACGTTGGATATAGTATTGGGTATCCTGGGTACACAGTACGATTTTGAATACATGGATCTGGATTCTATCATAAACTTATATTTTGTCCTCATGTGGACTCCAGACACCCGCGTTGTTACACTCCAAGTGACATTTAACTAAAGCTTCGTAGAGCGCCCTTAAAGCTGGGATATTATTGAACTGGTTCGCCTGACGTAATATAAAACCCAAATTACGTAATGCCTTCTTGCAGGCATCCATAATGTGTTTCCTAAAGTGTAACTCTGATACAAAATGAACTCTTAAATCTTTCACCTCCGTAAAGCGTAGCAACAGTTCACCTTCCATGCAGTATCGGTGGTGACGGGGACTGCTTGCAGATAGAACAGCATTTAGCCACGTTGAAATACAACTTGAATTCCCGGCTCCACTCAGACTCTGACGATATCGTATTGCAAAGTAATATCTATAGTCGTCGTTATCTCGTATTTCGTGTACGTATACGTTTTAGGTCATCGGCAAAAAGTAGGCATAACAACCCATTTATTACGCTTGATAGGTCATTTATCATTAAATTAATTAGTAATGGACCCAAGTTACTGCCCTGGCTGACCCCGGACCGGACCTCGTGTAATACGGCTCAGAATGATGCCCGCCACAGTCCACGTATTGGCGCCTGTCTCTAAATTATGTGGAAAATAATTTAAGAGTGTGTAGCGTACAGCCTATTCCAGCATCGTGATCAACTGTGTCAAATGCCTCTTTAAAGTCTAGGTAAACTACGTCCATCTGCCGACCAACCGTGGCGAAAGTCGTGCTGAGCGTTCATCAGGTGGGCAAACAGATGGTTTTAGATGATTGACTCGATAACCTTAGCTGGAGCACATAGGACTGCCAAAGGGCTATAGTCGCTGGCTTCTTTACCTCCACCACCTTGTCGCGGAGAACCTAACGGGTTACCGGGGCTGCGGCTCGACGTGCAGGAGAAGGAACGGGGTGGTTTTTAGTCAGTACGAGTCTGACACCTCCCGCCTCACCCAGGAGGGAGCATTCACTCGATGATGTACCCCCTTAAAAAAAATCCTCCACCACCTTCCGGTGCCTACCGGTACGAAACTAGTAACTTTCCACGTATCAGGAAACCTCCCTCCCTCCAGAAAGATGTTAAATAAACGTAGTAATGGTTCGACTAAAACCAAGCTACAATGCTTGAGGATAAAAGGTGGTATGACATCCGGCCCCACTGATCACTTAGGTGGTAGACGACCGAGAGCACGACTGACAGCCGCCCGCTTCAGCGTGCCGCCCACACGACCTGTCGACCTGTCGACCGGTTCTGTGCTATACATAGTTTGAAAGTATCGGGCATACCTACGCCTCAACGCACTCTCCCTGTTAGCACCTGTCCTTTTTAACATCATATATTCACCTGAGTTTCCCTTTTCTAGACGTATATAGTTCCAAAAACTTTTAGGGGTAAATACATAGATTAAGTAATTTCTCAATCAACAAGCAGACTGCTGTTAGCCAGTTTTTTATCCAAATAGATACCGATAATTCAGTCTCACAAAATCTCTGGAACGGCTGGATGGATTTGGCTAATTTTTTAATTTATTTGTGGAAATTCAGGACAGGTTTAAGATATATCTAGTAGGAAATAACACACGGAATATTATAAACATTGTTTAATAAGCACTTTCCGACATATTGTAACATTGGTGTGTTAAATTAATACTCTCACATGACGATACAGGGGTGAACGATGGCCTACAACATTTTAAACAATGTTCATCATTTTAAATCAATTTCTTAAATTATATTAACATTTCATGACTAGTCTATGACATGACATATTGCGTGGTTTGTGCAAAATTATAACAAAGCGTATCTATTTCATATTATTGAATAACTTTGTACAAATGTTGGTTATTTTTACATATTTTACAATGCGCTTTGGGCTAATATCAATCTTAACTAGTTTGTTATTAAGTAGTTTTTGTTGCCGCCAGTTTTTCATTAGGGATATTGTATTTTCAGGTCTGAATGAGGTAAGATTCGAGTACAATACAAAATTAAAATTAGGCCGTAAGTAGTTTAAATATTAATGTAGTGTATAAATAATAAGAATAATTTATTTTATAAGATCTTATGCGTGTCACACGAATACACAATTCATTAAAATTTACGAGATAGTGGGCTCAGATTAATTGGTTTTACGGTTATAGTTAGTAGAATATAAAATGCAAATAACAGATATAAAACAAAATACTTTGATTATTTTCACAATTTAAGCCCTATTCCATTGGAGTATCATGGTTGTACGACCAGTCGAGAAGCCGAGGTATCAAAGACACCAGAACAAATACTTGGGTTTATTTCGCCGCCGACAGAATACGACTAATAACTATCGTATGAAATATACAGCTTACTATTGTGAACTATTCTAGAAAAGCTTTTAGACACAAACTCATTCATATTTTATATATTTATAGTTTCTTTTACGCTACGACGCACCATGGGCTTTTTGTGTGTACCTGTATTCTTGTAGTGTGTCGTGTTTAAATGATTTTCCTTTCTTTCTTTCATATGAGTCCCGATGTGACACGAAATTGGTTGAGCTTTACTCGAATGGTTCACGTGTTTAAGCTAATATGTTTCTATCCTATACGACTGTATAGATCTTATGGTTGGACAGCCATGGCGTCTTTATGAAAAAGGACTCTAAATACAAACGCACACTTACCACTACATTTTTGAATATAAATACAATTGAATATATTACGCCCATCCCCTCAAGAATGGGGAAGTCTTATTGCTTAGTAAATAAATTAGTTGGACGCGTTACTCACGGTAGACATCCATTTATAAAACCTTAGAACTAGACCCAAGCGCGCTTGGTGAGAACTGGCCTTGAACTTGAAGCATTCAGTTGTGAATATAGTTAACATTTAAACTAGAGATAACTCTGTTAATAAACCTTTTTGAGC
Organism: Spodoptera picta; assembly: GCA_038387885.1. Lineage (NCBI taxonomy): Eukaryota > Metazoa > Arthropoda > Insecta > Lepidoptera > Noctuidae > Spodoptera > Spodoptera picta. The sequence continues at coordinate 1,057,758 of JAZHFQ010000271.1, forward strand.
ATAAAAAAGCATGACTTTTCATTTTTATGTAGTTTAATATATTTTTTATAGATGTGTATCAATGTTCATCCTTATGATATGTGTAAATTCAGAGCTCTAAACTAAATGAGATTTGTTCAATTAAAATTTTCCATTTAATCTTTACACAGAAATATCATTAACACGTTACAAAAACACAAATATACTCAAAAACATAAAGACAACTATATCAACAAAAAACACATAAACAATATGACCAGATTTATCTATAATTTAAACATTAACTATATTCAACGTACACGAACGCTCAAGTACAAGAAGAGCAGGCCAAGTCTTCAGAGCTCGTCATCAAAGTGCTCCCCCATCAGGTCGCTGCCGTAGTCCGTGGCCTCGCTGCCCACGAACACGTCGTGATGCTGCAGGATCTCATCGAAAGAGAGCAGGTCGTCGTGGTCATCATCAGCTGACGCGAACAGGTGGTCTACTTCCTCGTCAGCTATTTCCCTGAAGAGAGAATAGACAATAGGTAGATAAGTATGGGAGAGCCATGTCATGCACGAATTGGCCGGCTCGACTGGAGTCACTACTACTACTACGGCCAAGCAGTAAACCGACGTGAAAAAATACTTGTGTTGTGATTCGTCGTGTGAGTGAGGTTAAACCCCATTCCTAATCCCCCAAAAGGCCGGTAACCCAACCACACCCTCTGGAGTGCGGGTGTCTATGGGTAGCGCAGATTGCTTGCCGATTTGATCCGAATGCTCATTTACCATAAAGAAAAGATAATAAAAAATAATAATTCATTCATAGCTTAAATCGGCTGATCTGGAGATCATTGGATTTGACTTTCGCTCTGTGATCAGAAGTGGATGTCTTATGGCTGATATAAGTCTGATGGTTGTTCTCAAATATTACACTTAATATGTGCCCTTTACTTCTTTATTTTAAAACCTTAATAGGAGTAATAATAATACATTCTAATCAAACTATTATTGTAGCGATATGAGAACGAACAAAACTATAATAATAATAATAACACACTGTTCTAATCTGGCACGGACATGGTACGATTAGAAATGGGTGTAAACTTGCAAATTATTTCACTGTCGCGCCGATAAGGATTGTATAAGAGAAAACTTAGTGGTACAGTTTTATTTTGTAACACTATTTCAAATGAAGATATTTAAAACTCCTGAGTCGAGGGTGTGTTTACAAACATAAAAATCATACACTTGGAGTAAAGAAACAGAGCCACATGCGTTTATTTTTTCATTTTATCGAACCTTTTTTACAACAAAATGTTCTCATTTTTAACGTATTATGTTACCAATTACGTAATAAAATATTTGTATCAGAAAATATTTATCAAGAAATGAAAAACAAAAGACTGCCGTGTGGTCGCAAGTGCGCCTGCCGGGAAAGGGGTCTCGAGTCGGATTCCAGGGTCGGGCAAAATATTACTGGGTTTAAATAAATGGAATTGTCTCTGGTATATGGCAATAGACTCACCCCCTATTACATAGTACTCATAACTTAAAAAAAAGTGAAAAGTGGGTGTTACATTGTACAGTGGCATTAAGTGCCGTAATGTGCACCTCTGCCTACCCTTTCGGGGCTAAAAGACGTGATGTTCTGTTATGTTGAAAAACAAAAAACTAGTGGTTCCGTTTCTGTGCTACCAGGTGTACCTCTAGTTATTCCTTGCTATATTTGGGGTTTCTATGTTATCTATGTCCAGATGATGCCTTGTGAATGATATGATGAGTATGTAGATTCCTTCAACAAAGTAAGGTAAAGCGAGTCATCATCATGGTAGCCACAAGATGTCACTGCTGGACTTTGGCCTCCCCCAATGGGTTCCAGATAGGTCAGTGACCTGACTCCAGCGGTTCCCTGCGACCCTAATCAGGGGCCTTAGTCTGCTATTACGATTGTGTCAGAATGGTCGATCATTGAGCAGTGTAAGAGGGACAGAGCTATACTACTTAATACAGTATTGCATAGCAGATTCGGGCCCCTGATCTTCTGCCCGCTTTGTGGGACGTTCATGGCCTCTATTCAAGAATCTTTCTACCTCATCAGCCGTCAGTTCTACGTCGCACACAAGTAAAGATTACTTACTCATTATCAGGTATGATCCAGCTATGCATCTCCTGGAGGTCGATGATGCCATCCTTGTTCAGATCCAGGTCGTTGTCGAACTTGTCCTTCTCTGATATCAGCCATACTTTGTCCTGCTGGCTGCCTGTAGACAATAGTGATCACAATTATTATTTCGCATAATAATACTATGCATTTACAACTTCCATGACTTAAATAAATCTATATATTTATTACACTAACATATTATAAATGTGAAATTTCTTGGTTTGGATGTTTGTCCGTCAATCACGCTGAAACTATTGAACGGATTTTGATGAATTACGGTATACAGGCAAGGTATGGGCTGACTTAGGTGATAGGAGCATTCAATCGGAATTTTTATCCTGCTTATATGCTCCCATGGGATAAAACAGGAATACAGGAAAACGCGGGCAAAGCCGCAGGTAAAAGTTAGTCCTTAATATATACAGCTGAAGAGTTGTGTTTAAACGCACTGATCTCCGCAACCACTGGTCCGAATTGAACAATTCTGTTGTTTTGTGTTGGATAGACCATTAATCGAGGAATGTTATATTTTCATATATGATGTTTCCATCACGCTATGATCAATAAGAGCGCGGAATCATCATGATTATCATCAAAAGCCTATAAATGTCCACTGCTGAACAAAGCCTCTTCTCACACGGAGAAGGTTTGAGTATTAATCACCACGCTAGCTCAATGCGGGTTGGCGATTACAAACTTAAAATTAGAAATTATAAGCGCAGGTCAGCACGATGTTTTCCTTCACCGTTTGTCAGTGGTGTCTAGATAATCTTAGAAAGTACATATAACTCGGAAAAAGTCACATTGGTACTTGGTGTTGGTAGGCTTCGAACCCGTACTCTCATGCATGAGAAGCAGGCGGGCCACCCACGAAACCTCGACAAGAGCCGATTAGAGCCGGTAAAATCGCGCGGGAGTAATAATGGATTTGTTGCCTACACACGTAATAAATTGTTATAAGTGATTATTTCGGATTATGGACTCGGATCGTGGATTGAATATAGTCGAGCTCATGTAACTTCATTGAACAGTTTTGTGAGTAAGATCTCTCGTGCGAGATCTTAGTTCTAAATCGGAACAATTAACAATTAGTTTGTGCATATCAAAACGGTGTCAACTGGCGAGACTATTTGATTGAGAGAATCATTCGAATTTATGTCAGTGTCTCAAGTCTGATTAATTCATTAACGACGAGTCATAATAAACTATCTGTTTGTATATTTTGCAACAACATATGGAATTTTATTTGTGTATGGCGTTTTCAAATATCAAGAGGACATTGCTCTGCGTCCATACATTGTTGGCCCTGGAGCCAAGAGTATCGGATAATTATGTATTGTAGAGGTATTCTCTATCATTTGTAGACTCCTAGAAGATCTTGTTTTTATAGCGGAACAGCTGCAGAAAAGATAATATTTCAATAAAAGTATCAGATTTTGAGGTTATAATCTAACCATTAATTCTGATTTATTTATTTATTACATTAGGCGAAGATGGCGATCTAATGTTATTAATCGCGTTAAATTCTATTAAAAGTACGTTTTGGAATACAGCTAGTCCGCGATACAGAAGTATTTGAAACAATAGGTGATTAATTATCGTGTATTCTGGTACTCTTTATTACACAGGGCCATTTTGGACATTGTCTTTTTATCTCTTACTAGCGGCCCGTCCCGGCTTCGCACGGGGGGACTTAAGATTTTTTACATAGTTCTACGTTTTATTTATATTTATTCTCAGTTTTTTTTTATTTAGGAAGTATTTACCTTTGGAAAATATTTTTCCGGACTTCATTTACTTATTTCATTTATTTATGAACAATTCATCTATAGAGCATTTTTGTATAACTTTAACTATATGCTCAGCGCATGCCACGGAAGGCATCAGAAACGATACTTTTCCCCCGTTTTTAAAACATTTTTGGTTACTGCTCCACAACTATAGGACCTAGCGTGATATTATATAGCCTATGTTACTTCTGAATAATGCAGCTTTCTAATGGTGAAAAAATTATTGCAATCGGTCCAGTAGTTTTTGAGTTTATTTATTACAAACATACAAAAATACAAATCTTTCTTCTTTATAATATTAGTATAGATATAGATTGACATCGACCCTATAAGTTTTTAAGTAAAAAACAAAACCCTTTGTTACAAAATCTTATGTTGAAGATAATCACAATGAGGTAATAATAATAATTATATATTTGTTGCAATCAGTGCTCATATCATATTTTTTGCTGAGAAGAATTTTAGTCTAAAAGGGCCACAACCTATAGACAGATTGAGATTATTACTATATTACTTTGTGCGTCCCAGAAGTCGAACCCGACATCTCTTCCTTAACAGCCGGATTAACACGCGATCTACTAATAAATCGATTGTATTTTTGCTCATAGACTCATAGCAAGTTATTTAGTGAAACGTTATTGAACGCATTGTTCATGAGGTAAAAGCGTACAGACAAAGAACAATACTACTTTGTTTATGTTTTTTAAAAGAACAAAAGAAGTTGTTTGTTTTCAACGCGTATGCACTTTTATTTGTAAAGATAGATAAGTTAATAGTTTGTTGAGAAAACATTTGAGTAAATCTTTAATAAAATATTATTAATATTATCTCTGTAGTAGTTTAAATTTTCTAAAAATGTCAATGTTACTTTGTCTCACTCGGGAATGGTATTTAGCACTCGACGAATGCACTTCGAGCCGGAGCCCCGACAACCCGTTAAGTCCTCTGCGGCTCCGTACCATCAGCCCCATCCGTGGTAGTCTGATGGCTCTTTGAGGCGCGCGCAGAATACGACGCCTGTTAATAGTACTAGGACCCGTTTTATGTACTTTCCAGTCCAGGCATGAAGAAGTCATATTTGAAAAACTAATTAATGTGTTTAATAAATAATTATTGCTATTATAACGACATTTGACCTCAAAGGTGGGCGTCGCGACACTAAAAACATGTATGCAATCAAATATAAACCTTATCTAATTCAGATTATAGTTGGAATTCGTAATTGAATACAAATGTATACATTATCCAGCTAATTTTAATCTTACTTGAATCTAGTTAAGGTTGATCTTGTGATTCAGAGTAAGTTGATACTGTCCAGTGCATAATGACCACTGTCGGGTTTAGATAACGTGTTATTGACATGGTGCAGAGATTATCAAATATTTTATAATGGGGGAGTCAACAATTACGTAATTAATGGACGGTACTTTATTAAAGATCAGGAATTAAAGTCGCGTAATTAAAATAATCAAAAATTGTTATTAAGAAAATTTCTCAAAGACGACAATTTCAATAAAGCTTTGCGCAACTTTTACGCCAAGCAGTCACAATGAAATCAATCAAAAATTACAAAAAAATAAACTCGTTTGAAAACTAATTGAACTTAAGACCCCATGTTGCAGTCACAGAGAGGTAGATAAATAAATTATGTCGAAATACTCAAACGTTACTCAATTTTAAGTCGCGCCTCAAAATAGTTCTGTCTCTACAAATTCTTAGTAAAATGACAGAGATGCCACGATATTAAAGTACCTACAACTTACAATTGAATAGCCTTTCAGTATTCCGGCGCTAGTCAATCAGAAAAAGTAGAACTTATTATTTCCTGTATTCACGTACCTCTCTCGCCAATGTACTCGTTGAAGTCTATACTGCCATCCTTGTTAAGATCCTTCTCTCTGAGGGTCTGGTTGATGAGGAACTGGTGCATCTCCTTGTGCTCCTCCGGGTTTGTGAACACCTTGGTGTGAAAAACATGATGTCAGTGAAGTTTAATTTAATTTTAACGGTAACCTATCGGTTACCGTTAAAATTCCTTTACCGACTTCAAAAAAAGGAGGAGGTACTATGTTCGGCTGATTGTTTTTTTTATTTGTTCGCGCAGTACTCTGCCCTTTGTGAACCGATTTCCAAAATTCTTGTTTTGTTTGAAAGGGTATACTCCCGAGATGGTCCCATTTCCATGAGGTCAGGATCTGATGATGGGATCCTAGGGAAACCGAGGGAAACTTTCGAAAACTCTATGGGCGAGTAATGCGTCTATTATGTTTTTGAATTACGATTTTAAACACTACAATTTGATAAAGGTCTGGAGTCGACCTGATGCTGGAGCCGACAGACAGTCGAGGGAACTCCTCAGCGGTTTATATTAACTGACTTGTGTTTGGGCTTGTATAATTTGTATTGATGAGAACTTTGCACCTAAATCGAGTGGTACTGTCATTAAAGGTCTGAGGATGAAGAAGTGGAATTGTTAAGGAAACTCCTCAACGGTATACAGTAACTACCCTGTGTTTGGGCTTGATTAATTTGTATTGATGAGGACTTTTCACCTAGATAGAGTGGGGTTGTCATTAAGGGTCTGATGATGAAGAAGTGTAATTGTTAAGGGAACTCCTCAACGGTATACTGTAACTACCTTATGTTTGGGCTTGTATAATTTGTATTGATTAGAACTTTGCACCTATGTAGATTATAAGTAACAAAACGGGTATATGTAGCTTTACACTGAACATGATAAATAATAAAATAAAAACTGCGTTTAAAAAACTGACTTAAAAAAACCAAAAACTAATAACAAACAAAAAGTCAAAACTAAAAAGCAAAAAATAACTATTATTAGTACTGACAGGTTACCCACCCACTGATAGGTTAGAAGTCGGTGCCGTACGCTCATATCATAATGATGTAACTTAATGAACACAAAATCGTGAATTAGGTACCTATTAAGGTTTTAAATAATTTTGTACGGAATTAGTTTTTGGTTTTTTGAAGTCGGTTTTTATAAAGAAAGATAATCAAATGATGTGTGATATGGAACACTCACTTGGAACTCGTTCAGCTCCAGCTTGCCGTCGCTGTTGGTATCCGCCGCAGCCCACATTGCTTTCTCCTCTCGCAATATCTGAAACCAAACAAAAAAACATCAGTTACTCAAAACTGAAACTATTCAATCAAAGTTCCTGCTTCCTCAATCTCTGCTCCAGCAATACCTATAATCTCAGCTATAAATATTTTACCATACCTATCTTGTTGACAGTACACACCAAATGGTTTTGTATTTGATTGCTAGATCGATTTTATTTACCAGGTTTATCAGTTTATTTATAGGCTTTCAATTTTTAGTCTTAGTTTAGCAGCAGCAGATTCTTTACATGGGAAATAACTTAAGAGGTCTAAAGTAGGCTTTTATTCCGGGTACCAAAGTCCCACTGTTATTAGGAAAAATAATATTATTATCAATTTTGCATAGAGATATTTATGTAGTACCTACCAGTCCAGAATCACCCGTGTCCTCAGGGCCCACTTCATCCTCAGACTCCACTCCGAAGGCGTCATGTAAGTACTCGTTCCACGTCACTGCACCGTCATGGTCCTCGTCAGCTTCCAGTAAACGCTCCTGAGCCTCTTCCCGCGATAAATTGCTGATCATAGGGAAATAAACATTTTGACATTGTAACCAACTTCATTTCTACCTATCAAGTGCAGCAGCAATTAAGTATGGAAGAGCCATGCTTCGGCACAAATGGGCCGGCTCGACCGGAGTGATACCACGGCCAAGCAGAAAACTGACGTGAAGCAACGCTTGCGTTGTGTTCCGTCATGTAAGTGAAGTTACCGGAGGCCTAGTAAAGTGTAACTAACATAATTTTAATATAAAATAAAATTATGTTAGTTACACTTTTTATAAAATCGATTTGAGTAAAAATTAGTGTATAGTATAATAGCTTAGAACCAGGAGGCGGACATAGGATATTTTTTATCCAAGGATTTGCCGAAAATCCTAAGAGAACGGGAAAACGGGATTGCGCGTTGTCGTGGGCAGAAGCTAGTATAATGTAATAGTTACAATACAAATAAGCGAATTATTTTCTTTGGCTGTATAATCACTTTACAAGTCCGTACGGACTAATACGTGAAAAAATATAATAAGAATAACTTAAACCTGAGATTAAAACATTTGTGAAATAAATTGAAACCTATATGAATTGCATTATTAGTAATTCAAGGTTACACCAACTGAATTTTATTTAGAACTTTAGCTTTAACAACCAATGTACAACTGGCATACATAATTAAATTATGTACATACGTCAATGAACAAACTACTAAATTATAATTGAAACATTCACTAATAGGTATACTGGTATACAGAAATACAATATTTGTACATATTGAACTAGCCTTTACCAGCAGCTTTGCCCACATGACTAATATCCTATCCAATATCCTAAATACATGTTATGTATCGTATGCATGTTTCGTCTATGAAAGATGGACAAATACACTGACATACACTTTCCCGTCTATATCTATACATTACCTATAAAACTCGTACGCAAGAGAAAACTGTACATTAAATATTTTTTTTTAAAGACTTGGAGATGATCTACTAAAGCCAAAAATATGGATTTTAGAATGTATGTCTGGGATAAACTCAAAAAGTACTACATGAATTTACTTAAAATTTTGAATGAGTTTTAGTAACAGGTCAGGTCAACATCTAGGGTACACACCACTATCACCTTCAGGGGAGGTGCTGTGAATCGCTATTCCACATGGACAAAGTTGGGGTCTCAGTTAGTTTATAACATTAGTATGGATATTTATCATAATGTTTACTTACTCTACAGACCTATTATGTGATTGATCATTCAAAGTTTATCTTGAATTTAAACTGTCAAACACCAAGCGGTCACCGGTGACCGCAACCTATTGTTCTATAATTGTGTCTATGATGACGGTACTCGACCAGTTAATATAAGGAGTTCAAATCTGTTAGCCTAGTAATAAATTGGATCAAACGGTATGCCTGTTTTGTCTCGATAACAGATTCTAACAATGCTTATGCTTCAAATAATACAAGAGTTGATCTGCTAATCACCAAATGACTGGTATGAATTTTTTTTTTTCATTTTTACACAATATTTAAATATGAAATGATTATCAATTTGGTCATTATAATGCAGTGTAAATGTATTAGAATAACATTTAAGGGTTGGTTAATAATTAAGTGCATTTTGAAAGAATATGCAAACCACTAGTTATTATGAGTATAATTCAATTGAAAGATGAGCCTATTGCTGTGTAATAAACTTCATAATTATTATTGCTGTTACTGAGAATTAAATAAAATACAATAAACTAAATATTATAATTATTCTGTTTGAAATTCAAATAAATTAGGTTAGTAACTTATTGAATAGTTTACAAAAACATTTGCCCGCATAGTTGCGTGGGCAGTTTGATCAGCTGAATATACAGTTGTATTTTCAGCTGATCAAACTTATTTGCCAACTGTTTCAATGACATAAATTTGAAATTAGTTTAAATTTTTATGGAAAATGTATTGCGAAATATCTGTTCCAATGTATATCAATAAGGTAGCCTTTAATTAGAATGTTCATGAACCATAATACATAGTCAACCAAACCAGAAATTACCCATTAACAAAGTATTTATTGTCCTTTTATTAGATTTTGATTAAAGATCATAATTACGGTACTCTTATAAAACGTCAATTAATTAAAAATAATTGTTCACAATATTTTAAAATAGGATTAATATTTGGTAATGTGACCATGTGTGTGTCATGGTTTTTTCATTGATATCATGCAGTGTTCGGCATGTGGGATTCCATAAGGTAACAAATTAAAGATAGTTTTATTTATCTTATGCATGCAGGTTCAACAATATGGGTTATATATAACCTAATAAGAGTACAAGTTTAAAGATTAGGAAAAGAAAAGAAAACAACTTACATGAATGATTTCAAGATCCACTTTTTAAGTTCCAGCCGGTCTATGTGCTCGTCTCCATTTAGGTCCATTTTGGGCAGCAGTAGCCCGAGTCGTCGCTTCGACTCATCGGGGCTCAGCTTGTCGAACTCCTCGGCCTCCCGCACGCTACCTTTAGAGAAGTAGTACGTTATAGCCATAGCTATCGGCACCAAAATAAACAAAGTGTTCCTAACCGACATCTCGGCACGCACCGACCGCTATCGCATTTCTTATCAACTGAGCAAGCTGTTGCAAAATCTAGCGAGCCAGCGGCCGGTCGACGTCATAAAAAAAGTAGTAAAATAAGTAATGATACCTAGAATGGCCTCGTGGTCGAACTCTGAGTTGTGTCCGGAGTCGCCGTAGTGCTCGTAATCCCTCGCTCGGAAGCTCCCGTCCGTCTCCCGCTCCAGATTGTCGATGCTGTGCCCGTGCACCGCCGCGGAGCCACAATACAACGACATGTTGTAAGTCAAAAGAACACACAACAAGTATTTTAAAGCCATTTTAATGCACTCTGCTACAATTTTATCTTAGTCTTATTGTTATTCAAATTTCATTATATTATATTGTTTATTTTCAAAAATAACATTGACGGAGCCAAAGAAATAACACAATTTTGATTATTACATGACACTTTGACTGTGACGGTGTTGCCATTGGACATTAGTTTTAAAAAAGTACATTAAAGTTCTTGTAACCTGTAAATTACAATAACTGTGTTTTTAATTTGTATTTTAATTGAACAACTGTTAAAGAAACAATCAGCTTTCTAATTATTGTAATTTGGTCACTAAAGTCCATACTTATAGTTGGCAACTGATTAGTAACTAATCGGGGTACAGATAGTGTTTTGGATCGGGACTGGGAATGCTGATGGCCTTGGGAAGTAACGAATGAAAAGATCCATGATCTATTGAATTAATACCATATATGAGGATACTCAGATTTCATGGGTGTTTATTATCCGACATACCGATGTTCTGTCACGTTTCGAAATGTGAACAGCGTGATATCCATTGCTGATAGATTGGGCAGTTGAACTCAATATAGGTATGCGTGCGTTAGGTATTAAAAGAGCAATTTATCTTGAAGATATTTATTTTTGTTTTCAAAATACAATATAGTACAAAGAATATAAGTAGGTAAGTACCTAAGTTGATCACAAGTTCACATTTGACTCTTCTAGAATCAAACGTAAGTAGGTACCTAGGTAAACCCATGAGGAAGTCATACAATGTTCAAAGGTTTATAAGTTTATAGTTAGCCGTTCCCAATACCAATAGGCTGGGTTAAAACGACATAGGTACCTACTTATTATAGGTACCTACCTACTCTTTGACTTAAACCCAACCCAATCATCACTTGGCAACGCATTTGTAGGTATCCTCTTGTGTTACGGATGATACGTCTACTCGTTTTTCGCAATACTTACCCCTTATTAAAGCAAAAATAATTTCATAATGAAATAAGTAACCCGCGAACTATGTTTGTCCTTGAAAAGTTTTCAGTGCATCTTTGTTCATTTTTACTTACGTAAGAACCTTCTCCTAACCATAACGAAACGAAACAAAAAGAATAACTTAGTGAGATTGGTTCAGCTGTTCTCGAGGTTTCCGTTCAGCAACACATTTAGACATTAATTTTTCTATTATTAGATATAGCCACATAACAACACATCTTTTACTCCCCAAAGGGATACCAAAGGCGGGTTACACAGCGAAATTGTTGCATAGGTCAGTCATTCGACAGTTTGAGGTTATTTTCGTAATTATCGTGAGTGACTTCAAAAACAAAACATGTGGTTCTCATTAACCAACTTAAAAAAAGAAAAGAATTATTTAATGATTTCACTAGGATTTCACTTAAACACATTATCTATAAAACCACCAATAATTGTTATATGCCAATTTGTGTCTTTGATTTGTTTTATATTTACGTTGAAGGGCCTATTTTTCAATCAATAGTTAATTCTTAACTTGGTGAAGTTATAGAAGGTAAGTCGGTAATAAGGCATAGAAAGTCAAACTGGATATCATGGCCGACAAAATATCAATATGTAACATCACTTCACGTCTCCTGCGTTTATTTTAATAAATTATTAGCTGCCATCACTATCATGGTGATTCTTCTGCTAGCAATATGGTTCGGGTATGCGACCAGAAACTTCGACAAGTGCTTTCGAACCTCGCCGACCACGAGAGGCAGATGTGTTCGCGTGTCCTGGTTGGCCATATCCAAGTTAATTATTGCATCTTCTAAAAATCTGAAAAAATATTAGGTTTAAGTACATTTCTAACTCTTCTCTCTACTTGATTAATCTCATATTCGAATGTGCGACAAGAGTAAATAAAGTAACACTGTAAAAATGACATGTCCTTATGTATTTAGGTTTATAATCCTTACCTGCATTTGAGCTGAGTTTCATGCAACATATCAGTGGCTAGTTGCTGCACTAGTGACATCAGGACATGCTGCTTCACACTGCAGGGTGCTGCGAACACTTGGCCAGGGTCCACGGCGCGACAGGCCACCATCACCAGTGACAGGTCGCCGGCAGAGAGCGCCCGCTCGAACGAACCGTTCACATCACCGTCTTCGATCAGTTTATTAACTAGCGCTGCTTCCATCTATTCAAAAGTTTAAAATGTGTCAATTAAGCTAGCACCACTATAGTAGATAGTAATTTTTGTGTTTTATCCTTACCAACTGGTCGACGACCGAGACGTCTCGGCCAGCCGGTTGTGGTGGCGTGATCGGTTCGAAGTCCACGGAGTCCGGGAGTCCATCAGACACGTTACTCTCAAGTGGCTCCGAGTGGAAATGGCTTGACAACAAGTCTGTCACCTTCACACGCCAGTCCTTTAACTCTTTTTGCAGGAGTCTGTTGAAATTAAACTCGATTTTTATAACAAAGCAACCCTTAAGTTACTAAAATCGAGGTGCGATTGCGACTAAACTGCGCAACATGTCGCGGGATCGATCCTTGCATGGAATAAATATTTTTGTGGTCCGCAATTAATAATACAATTATTTGCAGCAATAGGATAGATTTTAAAAGACTATACCTTGCACTAATATTAAAATCTCTCGACTCTAACAATCGGTGGACTAGCTATGTATATTCATGCCCATATATAGTAAAATAAATAAAATAAGTAACATACTCCTCAACGGTACACTGCAGTGTGTTGATCATGTTGTGTCCAGGGTTGGAGGTGGCTTCCAGCAGACATTGGTGGCGCTCCAGCGCGCGCCGCAGGGCTCCAGACGTTTTGTAAACCGACTTGAACAGCGATGACGACCTGTCCTCCACTGAATTGGGGAAATTAAAAAAAAATACGTAAGTTTGAGGTATTGCCACGTCTGCCGAGAAATTTAATTATCATGGGAATTGAAATTGGGTCGATTGTATGGCAACTTACCTACATTCATTTTTCAAGTTTCTATTATTTTTCAAGTTTTATTAGTTATTAAAACCAAAGCATTTTGCAATATCGTAAAACAGCTACGTGTGGTGTGGTTTGTGATAAGGGACGGTGGCGCCGGCGCCTGTTGGAAATAATAACCAATGGAAAATCACAGTTTCCAAGCGTGGCGATAGGGGCAAATCTACTTATGTAGAGGATGTCTATATTCCAGTAGTGGACTCTCACAGCATAGGTATTTAATCAATATGATGATGACAATGAAAGCAATAGTTTGCCGTTGTTCTTCAAAGCTTATGAAACCATTCCCGATTAAAAATGTTTTGGTTTCTAAACCTAGCTAAACTTAGCCTACCTACTGATAGTTATATCGCAATAGGACGAATGTTGCCTGTCTCCAATTGCGGTGATTCTCACATACCTCTTTCGCTTCATCAACATTCATGCATGCTCCTCGGATAAGGCTCGTCTCTCAACTCACGTTCAATAAACGCCTGTTCCACAATCATATGAATATGTGCGATAAGTCTGCGGTGTGACCTCTCGAGGACGGGCAGGTACAGCTTGGACATGTCCCGGCTGAAGCAGCCTCCTATCAGGCCGCGGACTGACTCCGCGGTAGCTCGCACCATCTGTTCTTTCAATTCCTGTAATAAAACGTCCAGGTTCGCGTCCAGGTCGCAATGCGTTCTACATTACCTACCCAGTTACCTAACTGCAGTGCCGTCCAGAGTCCAGACATTTCTGTATTAGGAAGAATTTCGAAAAAGAATTAAAAAATCTTAAGTTACGCCTAGTGCTCTTAATACTTATATTTTTTTGTGAAATCGGGGTTCCCTAAGCGGTCAGTGCCTCCTATGGACACCCACTACACCAGAAAAATAATAAAAAAGAGGCCAGCTTTGTTCATTGTAGCTATGATTGCTATGTTAAGTGAGTAACTGGTGTTTTATAGGTAGGTACCTCACTCTGCAGGAATTTGATAAGGCTGGCTCTGATCTCGCTGTCCAATGACATCTCCTTCCTGGCCTCGATGGCGTCCAGCAATGTCTTGGCGCGGCTGTTCACTGTGCTATCATCATCTTTGCTGCACTCTTCGACACTCACCGCTCCAACTCTGTTAGTAGTTAAGTAGTAGATAGAAGACTTGTTCTTGTATTAGTAGACAGATGCAGATAATAAACGTAAAGTTCACTGTTCATTCTCCATGGATATACGAATTTCTTGAAATAGGTATTGGGAATTGAACCCGAGACCTCAGCTGACTCGACTACCCAGGCAGTCATTGTTACTTATGGTAGATACCTACGTAGATATGTATGTACCTACCAACTTATTTTTGTGACTCAAATTCAGCAAAGAACGATAATTAAATAGTTATTATTAATTTAATCGATTAGCGCCGTGAGACGCACGTGCCCAACTGCCCATATGGCATGACGGGCGGAGGCGCCAAAAAATTAGGGACACTTATGAAGTAGGTACTTAGTAGCCTAGGACGCTCTCTAGGTTTAATACGCCTTTGCCTATATGGTAATCATTATTTAATCAAATGCTTATTAATCAAAACACCTCTGCGCGATAGCCTTCTTCAATATATCGACAAATATTTGGTTGTGGGCGAGTTCTGTCTTCTCGAGCATCAGCTTGGAGCTCCGGATCTCCTCCTTCATTGCGGTCAGCAGCCGGCATTGTTCCAGGAACATATCTAGCAGATTCAAGAGCATTTTTATCACTTGACTTTAGACACTAAGTACTTACTAGGTCCTATAGAGGTATTTTAGAATATATTTTTTAGACCCTATATAGAAATAAATGCTGGTACACAAAAGAAGTGTCTATATTCTATGTAGGTATTGTACCTGCGAAGTAAATGTAGTTTGAAGCAAGTTGCTAAATAAACTTTAGTCGTGGTCATAGACTTAAATTAGTCCAAACTTAGCTAATATTATCTTAACTCGTCGAGTACCGGTTTTGTAGAGCTTGGTGTTTGACAGTTTAATAGACTTAATAATGAGAACGTTAATTAAAACTATCCTTATGAATCTATTTATACCTATCGATTGGTGGAAACCACAACAAAATTCATTAAAATTTAAAGTCTAGTAGTAGTACCTAGTAGTCAAGTATATCATGAACTGATAATAAAGTTTAACAAAACTCACCACTCAACCGATCTATCTTCTGCTCCATCACAACTAGCATGTCATTATTGATCATGCGATCAGATATACCAGTGTCAATAAGACGTCCATAATGATCACAACGCATTGAGTCTGATATACCGCTGTCCGTCTGTCGCCCATGATCGCAGTGCATGCACAATTCCACTGAAGAGTCACTATATGTGCGATGGACTGTATCTGCCTTGTAAATCATCAGGTCTATGCCATTGTCTTCACTTGTTAATGAGTTTAGGGACTGACATCTTCGACGTTTAGGGCGGTCGGTAATATTTTGAAGTAGGTTTTGTTCCATGATGGCACTAGACGGCACAATATTTTCTTTGTGCATGTAATGAGATTTGATAGTTGATCTGGGGGTATGTTGATTTTTATTGCATGAAGTTTGTTTCTGTACACCATCATTTCTTTATTTTGTGATGAATATTTTGTTTGTGGTTTCGTTTAGGTTTAATTGAATCATAACATTTTTAACATTATAAACAGCCGTGGCTTGTTTTGTTTCAAAATTATGATTTAGCGATTACATTTTTTAGCTGTTTTCCAAGTTCTATCATTATAAACAAACTTGATTTTATGAGACTGTCAAGAAAACTACGGAAGTAGAAATGGGCCACGGTTCTCAAAGTAAAGAAACGTAAATAAATGCTAAAAGTATGATTTAAAATTTTCCTAATAAGTAAGTTGTATGAACCACTTTTGCACAACATATTTTAAATTAGGTTCAATAAGTTCTAGATCTCATGGCATTTAGATAGTTTTCCTTTTGCACATAATTTTAGACCAGGGACAGGGTAAAAACAGGAATAAAATCAGGTAAATAATACAAATCAAATACACATTTATTGATATAATGTATTTCTTAGAGTAATACTATCAATGTCAGAGGCATACATAAAGCGCCGACAAAAATAATTTTATAAAAAAACAACAACACAGGACTCATCACTCACGTATTTACGAATTTCCGATACATAAACACCAATAATATAGTCAAGGGTACAAGTCATATAAATTGAAATCAAGAAACTGAAATAAAAAAGTTATAAGTAATAAAGTTTATAATTAAATATCGATTAACCGAGTCCGGTTACGAGTCTTACTACTCTAATTAATTTAGATCGCAATGACATTTTTGTCGTGCAATCACAATAATCAAGTACAGAAAAGTTTAGAAACTATCAACTCAATATTTACACACGAATTAATCATCAATGCGATATCCTTCTATATAGCGAGGAGTCTGAACATATTTCAGCAACAATACCCTTCCTACAGTCGGGTACAAACAGCTCATAAGCCGTTAAGTAATATACACAAAAAAGATATGACATAAACATTATAAAGATGTAAAAACGCGCAACTTCTCATAAAACGTTCAACATTTCATGAGAAATAAACTCCCAAATACTCAAACGACACTCAGTTTTCTTTGCCTTCTATATGTTTTGAGTGTCACTTGAATAGTCGGGAATGTGACGAGTCCATACATACACAAGTCTACCGTACACTATGAAAATTAAATAGCTTTAACAATAAGCGGTAGTAAGGCTTTGGTCGCCGGGGTGCTATAGATTTAAACGCAAGATCATGTATGACTCACAAAAATACATTTGTTCATACATACACAATTACAGTCGTATAGAAAATCTTCGTACACTTTTCATTTCACTCATATAAAACTAGACTAGCATATGTTTAAGTATAATATCTTAGTTATTTTACAGTCTAGTACCACTCGAGGGAGATATCACCGAATATGTCGGCTATTTATTCCCAGGGCTATTAAAACTCGTTAAAGTAGTTTGAATGCCCTAAGTCCAAATCTATAGCAACATTATTGACATAAGGTTTCATGTAACGCCTTTAATTCTCGGTAGGGGATGGGACAACGTATAGATTTTCACAACTTTGTTTCTTCATGGTCCTCTTAATGAAGTCTGGGGTTTGGGACATTGGGGATTTAAGGATTAGAAATGGGGATGTAAAAGGGAGGGGTGAGAATTGGGAATAGGGTACCCTCACTCACACGACGAAAAACAACGACAGCGTTGTCTCACGCCAGTTTTCTGTGAGGCCATTTCGGAAGCATGGAAATCTTACAATTAGACTCCAGGCTTACATTTAGTTGACCAAATGGCACGAGAGAGGCAGGCGATTTGAAAGCTCCACTTCAATACCTCTAACTTATCTACAATTTTCAGGGGCTAGAAGTCCCAGTCAGTGCCAGTCTAGCGAGAACCTACAATCATATAAATGAGATGTCTCAAGTAAAAAAGATTGTTTAAATCATATGTCATGTTAATGATGTTTAGAGGCAACTTTCATATTATTTAAGGCGAATTTATCTCATTTTTTTTCCGTTTGTCATACACTTATTGAAACCAAATGTCTACCGGCTAACTCAGTACTTATTCATAGCCTAAGTGCTTACTACTTAATTAATGTATAATGAGGTTCCCGTATTTGTACACGTATAATATTACTGAGTAATTATAATCATAGGCAATCATCATTAAATTGCGACAGTCTTACATGACAATCATTAAAAACTCATTACTCACTATTTTCGTAATTGTTTTCCGGTCATGATTTAGTTTTACAGATTATAAATATTGGGAAATGGCGGGAAATTTTGACGTTTACGAGTTCACGTCAATTTGACATTTGTAATCGAAATGACTTGCAGACCACAACTTACTTGGGTTTTACGGGAAACAGTCAGGCTATTCTGTAATATGTCAATTCGAACTCTCAAAGTGAGCTCGATTGCGGTCCGCCACAGGCGAGAATGAAATCGATCTCACTTCAAGAGTTCGAATTGACTTCTGACAAAATTGCCTACCTGGTTACTTTTTGTCGAATTGTTTAACTTTTATGGAGATTATCATGCTTGACTTAAGTAGCTTAGCTTTTAAATTGCCGACAGCATAAACTAGGAGTATCACAATAATTGTCTACCCGCTGCTTACATTCTCGCTAGCCGAGCCAAAAAGGCGGGAGGTATAAACGTGTTTTACTATTTATTTCATAAAAAAGTTAATTTAATTTTTTCTCTAAATCTAGCTAAGAGCGTTACGTTAAATTTTTATCTAATTACTTTCTTTACTTTTTTTATATCTCTCATTATTTAACTCGTCATAAAATATAATCTGCAAAACTAAAATTTATGTAACATGCGAGTTTTTTAATATTTTTTCTTTCCAAATATTTTTTTTTTATAATAATTGTATTTGATATATCGTATATGTTTAATAAAGCGTTCTATAGTAACGATATAGTGTATTACTCTTATATGTACCTCTGTAAGGTCATTTATAGCTAAATAATACGTTTAGACATTTTATCGACAGGTCCATGGGAAATATATTGGAAAAAGTTTTGGTCAAAAAGGAGGCGTCAACAAAAAGGATATCTGCTAATTAGAGAAAAATATTAAAAAATATTTTATAGTATTTTATAGCCTGTACTAATAAACAAAATTGTGTTAACTTGTTTTCTGATTCAATAAACTATTGTTGTTATAAAGTAATTGTTTGGTTTGTTGACACCTTTTCTCGACTATTATTGAAATCAGACTTAGTCGATATACTCTGCTCAATTGTTAATTGATTTTCAGCTCTAAACTTGGTTGAAAATAGAAAACGCGTGATACCTAAGTATCTACGCATATATAGCACTTTTTAGGCCCTTATCATACTAGCAGTTTGCGAGCGTCTTCAAAGCGGAATGGGTGCGTAACGAATACGTAACGGGTGTGCGACGAATACTTCGTAACTGCGTGCGTGCGACCGTGTGTTGCCGGCCTTTAGCAGATTAGGGATTTGAGGATTAGGCGGGGATTCAGGGATTGGGAAAATTGGTGAAGGGGGGAAGGAAGTAAGTACGCGCAAGACAACGTATTTGCCACACATTCGCTACAAATTCGAGCCGCAGCAAAGGCGTGTTAGTGGTGCACTTGTAGTATATTTGTTGCGCACCCACTCCGTTTTCAAAACGCTCACAATCTGTCAGTATGATGAGGCCCTTGTGGGACAGAAGGCATACGAGCAGACGAATCGTCTGATGGTAAGTGATTGACACCCGCACCACCGGAGGAGTTACAGATGCATTGGCGGCCTAGTACTTAGATTTTGTGAGGGAACGAGCATATCGCATAAGTATGTATAAAGACAACTACACTATTTACAAGGTGGCACAGAATATTTAGCACTGATACTAAGAATGGGTCGATATCAATGTCTAATTTGTAAACGCTTTTTATATTCTCTTCACCTGGGTTTGAACGTAATTAAATTACTATTCTATTGTTTTCTTCTTACATTCAGTCAAGTCAATAAAATAGGGACTAGCACCGCACTGCTTTTAGGGCATTTCACCACCTACAACTAGATACCACATGTTTTTTTTTAAGTCGACTTCAATACAAAATCGATTATTGATGACCAGAAATAAAAAAAATTTGATAGAAAATCAGTGTCAACATGTATGTACATTCACCCCGTTCGCTGTTCGGGTATACACTGCGGTAGCGACGCACTCAGTGCAGTCGCGTTATATTGATAAGTTAGCAACCGTGGTCGATTGCAAAATATTGCTTCGAACAGGTTTCTTAAGAATTTAGGTGGTGAAATGAACCTTTTAAGAGCTTCTACGACTTATATGAAATGACAGCAGTCTTTGATTCAAACAGCTCTTTGAATAGCGCGAATAATTTCTACATTATAGCTTTTACCAGTTACACACTAATTGTAAGTATGATTGGCATTTAAAGTGTTCTTGTGTAAAATGGTTAATTATTGTAAAGAGAATGAGTGAGGCTAAGTCATTAACATTTAACACGTATGGCAGTGTGACTATGTCGACGCTTGTTTATCGTATTATGTAAAGTAATTCAACTCAGTATAACCTGAAATTGTGCAGGTTTTTCCATACAATAACGTAACAAAAAGGTGGATGGAACAAATGTGGTAAACAACCACTATTCACAAGTTATGTTACGATTATATTTTTAAACAATTCCCGGGCAAATTTTACTGTCAGCCAGACACTTTAATCTTACTGAACACATAGTCACGAAATTCATTCAATTTAAATAACCATTTTACACAGAAACCATGTAACTAAACTAACTTATGTCTAAGAACAGAATTCTCAGCATCATCGTCAATCACTAATATCAGCCGCAGATTACGCTTCCGAACGTAAAAAATCACAAATTACAAATTTTACAAAATTGTCAAATATAAAAAAGAACGTAGGGAACCAGAGTACTCCCTGTGGAACTTGTTATCACAATGTAGCTGTCTATGGGCCGACGCCATCGATCTACTGGTTCATGTCATGTAGCATATAAAACCTTCACTTATTTTAAAATCGGTTACAATAAAATGACTATTCAATCTCATTTTTATATCAATTTTTGATCAAGATTATAGTCATTATAGTTATTTTGTGTAGTCTACCAAAGATGATGTATGGTTTTCTTTGGTAATGTCATTTAGTAAACCGTTACGTATTTTATTTCGAGAACACAATATAATAAGAACATAATTTGATTTGCAATTACTGTGGTGTTTTGTCAATAACTTAGAATTTGTGTGTAGAAAAGTCAAAAATCCAGTAAAATGTTATATTTTTGCTATGAAATAATAAAGATATTTTAACACAAAGATAGTTAAACTCCACTAAGTCCATTATAGACCATATTTCTGATGTTTAGAGACTACTTTTGTATGAACGAATTTTGGGGATTTATATCATGTTAATGTTGGTGTAAGTTGGCGATAATAAGTAGCTTATTGCAGTACCCAGAAGACATTTAATGTTTACTTCAACTATACCTGAGAAACGATTTTGTTGATTACGAAGGACTGGATTAAGTAACCAAAGACTTGACTCTGAGAACTGCGGTTAGATGTTAATTTAAAATTAAATTCTGATATTATGTTTCTGTTACATTGTGTTTACCCTACATGAAGTGAAGTTAAATAAGACACGAGTTTTAAGTAATTCTTAAACATTAGTATTGTACAATTAACCTGTAAGTACAATCAATACATGACAAAATGCTGTGTAGACAACATTTTAGTCTTAAATATTGTATTTAGAAATAATCACTTAAAACTCGCTTAGAAGAGAAACATAATATGTAGTTAATGCACAGTGAAATTAAACTTAACAATAGACAATTACTTACGGAATCAGTTTTTAGAACAAATTTTTAGGCTCATAGAATGATATACAAGTGAAGATCTCTGCTCAAGCATAGTTGGAAAGGGATGCACATATCTATTTATATTTGCATCCCTTTTTAACTATACTTCAGAAGAGACCTTGACTTGAGTGTTGTTCTATAATATTGCTTTTAAAAATCTATCAATATTTTTTGACACCTTATTACCGACTTAGGCCTACTGTCCACGTGAACCGCTAGTCATGCACACGCTTTCAATTGACGATACCATCGTCGTGTGAATGGTTGCATATTGCGTAAGAGCATTCAAAACTGTTTCAACAGAGCGGCAACGTTTCGTTATTCCTCATACAAATCGGCTTAAAATCACTTGTAGGCTTCGTGGACATCAGGTCTTAGTGGTGTCGTGTATAAGAGATTTTAGAGTCCGTAATGTATGTAACGTATTTCACAGTGCATCGTTTAGTGACAGCGCCAGTAGATCGCTAGCAGCCTACCGTCGCGCGGGCCTGCGGCAGTGGCAGACGGGTCAGGCGCTGGCCTTGACGAGCGCCTCGGTGGCCATGAGCAGCATGCGCAGCTGGCGCGCCAGGGCGTGGTTGGGCGCGCCCGCCAGGAACGACATCAACTGCTTCTGCAGCTCGCGGACCACCGCCGGCAGGTGCTCGCGGGTCACTGGGTTCGACGTGTCCAGGTTCATCACTGCTTCCTCTAGGTACCTGTTGGGGGAATGGTGGAAGCGTTACATACATATTTCTTGCTTTATTTTTGGGTAGGATTCAACTTTATGCTTTGAATGGTTCAAGTTGATCAAATTGATGTTTCAATACGTCCAGACTATATTGAAATGCGCTCTTTACAAAATGTTAAGGAAGCGTCAAAGCCAAAATAGAAAGATGTCTATAGAAAATGTGAATAGACTTGTAAAAAATAAAATTTAAAGAACAGGGTGAAGATAGTAAGTGTCGTCTGATAGGTGAGAACCAAAAAATGGCTGAGATTTGAATATTTGTGTGGTAAGAGCTGAAAAAGAAGAAGATTAGGAGACCTTCGTCTTTATAAGGCGTCCTAGTTTCCTAACTCACCTGTGTTTAAGCGGTGTATCCCGCGCCATGTCAGCAGCGAGTTGCTGTACGAGCGACAGTAGTACGTGCTGTTTCAGCTTGCACGGGGGCCCAAACACCTGGGCAGGCTCCGCCGCGCGACACGCCATCACTACTAGAGCGAGGTCTGACGCCGACAGAGCTTGTTGGAAGGCACCGTTCACGTCCCCACTAGCAATTAGAGACTGGATCTGTGCTACTTGCATCTGTGTGGAAATTAGATTTTGGTTATGTTGTGTTAAGTTATTATTGTAATGATTTAGTTCATAAGGCTAACTCTCGTGGATGTTCGATAAATTTCGGGCGTAGCCAGAGCTCATATTTAAGGGCTTAAGTAGGGATCGAAATTAATCGGATATCCTCGAGATATAAGTAAGCTATATAGACTTGTATATTATTTTAATATATGGCACTACAGTTATACAATGATACAAAATAATACAAATAAAAAGGTATTTAGGTACATGAGAACAAAATACATTAAACCAATATTAAAATTACACAAACAATGAAATAGATATATGTTCCGATAAAAGTAATGAAAATTATATAACAGAATGCGCAAACTATGAACAGTAAGGAATTTATAATACTTGTAGAAGGAAAGGCAAAGATTCCTGAACGCAATTTCTTGTCACATTACGATGTGGTCTCTGCAAGAATGATCAAGACTGTGTTTATTGTTTCAGGACAAGTCCTTAATAATACTTAAAAATTGGAATGACTAGGTTTTATTTAGTAAAATATGATATGCCATAATATTTATCTTCGGACTTGGAAAAGTAGAGATTTAAGTTTAAGTTACGTGTTTTCGTTTGACTCTAAACTAATCGAGCGTCATCCGAAATATATGAGTAATCCATACAAAGTTTTTTTTATTTATTTCTCACGGTAGTTACAACACAAACGCCTTTAGGTAAAAGTAAAAAGAAAAGAAGTTTGTCAAGTCATAAATATAGGTAATACGTACCTGGCGATCGTGTGCGTGGTGTGAATGCGGCGTGGACGGAGAGTGCGCCCGCGAGGCCAGGGCTACGCCACGGGCCTGCTCCCTCCACCAGCATAGTTCCTTCTCCAGCACACTGGGGAAGGAAGTAGTATTAAATCAACAGCGCTTATGGACCAGTTCTATTATATTATTAGAGCAAATTCCGTTTGAATTCACAATAAATAAAAGGACCTAAAATTGAACCCTGGGGAACTCCTATTGTGATTAGAGATCTGATACACGATGCTGTGTAAATGTTAACATTTTTTATATTTTATCAACAAAATATGATGTAAGAATCATTAAATTCATAATAGTGACATTTTTAAGCAATACAACAACAGATGACCTGATCAAAGGCTTTAGACAAGTCTGAGAATAGAACTGAGATATTGTAAAATATCTATCAATCAATATATCAGTGTCTAAAGAAATCATTTGTAGCAGCCTTCTGCTACTATGGATATGAAGATAAATAATTGGGTACTTTCCTTAATCAAAAATTAATTATTTCGACTGTTCAATACAATAAAATTTTTTAAAAATAAATACACTTTCTTTAATTGATTTTATGACTAACCTAATTTTAGTAATTTTCCAGCAGTTTTTTCAAGAAATACGTATGGTTTGACGTTAAGATAACGTGACGTCACAATATATAATCTCGTACAAGATTCATAGAAAACTGTCGTTTTTGACAGGTTGAAAAAAGTATTGAATTTGATTAGTGGCAAGTACCCAAGTGAACAAATGGAGCGTGTGAGTATAAAGTGTGTGTACTTGTGCGTGGCGTCCCGTATGACGTCCGCGAGGTGCAGGTGCTGGTTGGCGGCGGCGGCGGCGGCCAGCGCCTCGGCGTGGCGGTCCAGCGCCGCGCGCAGCCCCGCCGCCGCCGCCGCGCCGCCGCGCTCCGCCGCCGCGCGCGCCGCCGCCTCCGTGTTGGCCGCGACTGCACACGTACACACGATCTTACTTACATGCCACACCAAAACAACCTCGTTTTCTTCTCCATCAATAATATTTTGCGATTTACAAGTTGTTCATGTGTCGCTAGGACACGTCGAATTTATTTACTCATTTTATATAGTTCAACGCAGGCTTGTCTTTTAAATAAAGACATTGAAGCAAAGGTTCGTAAAAAGAATAGGAAAATCATTCTCAAAGGATTACTTTCTTTTTATAGCGAAATGTTATCAGTTTCACTCTTCCTTATTGTTATTTTACAAGGATTTCACACAGAGATGACGTCATACTCAACTGTTTCAACAACATGTGTTACTACATCTTGTAGTACAACCATTTTT
The DNA here is from genome assembly GCA_038387885.1 of Spodoptera picta. Lineage (NCBI taxonomy): Eukaryota > Metazoa > Arthropoda > Insecta > Lepidoptera > Noctuidae > Spodoptera > Spodoptera picta. The sequence continues at coordinate 1,082,876 of JAZHFQ010000271.1, forward strand.
ATATCCATTAATCTGTATCTACTTGTATTATAGATTTTTAAGTACTTACATTCCTTAGTACCATTCTGGAAGGCCTGGTTGATCTGCTTGAAGATTTGAGCGTGCGTCTTCTCCATGACGGGTATGACGCTCTCAAAGAGTGCGTCGCGGAATGATTCACGCACCATGTCGGACAGAGACTTTGCGATCGAAGTGCTTAGACGCTCCATAATAGTCTGTGTAAGATAATATGAAATTATTGTATTGAGATAATGTATTCGTCTTTCAAAATGAAATATTGAAGGGTTATTGGAATAATTTTGGTTTTTTAAGTATAAGGTCTGAATTTGATGTCATGGTAATAGGTTCTCTCTAATATTGCTTAGGATTTTATGTATAACAAAGAGAAGAAAGAAAGAAGAAGAAAGTGGGTGTCATATTATGTTCTTATGCGTATTATGTAGTTTAAGCCCATCTCGGCGGGTTCGGAGAGAGGGATGGTGTGACGTTACGTATCATGTGGTTTAGTTAGTGTGAGGCAGCCGGGGGCGGGGTAGAGGGTACCTTGCTGTTGGCGAGCTTCTCGATGTTGTCCCGCAGCAGCAGGTCGGTGGCGGCCAGCTTGCCGGCCAGCTCGGCCTGCAGCGCGGCGGCCAGCGGCTCCAGCGCGCGCGCCGCGCCCGCGCCCGCCGCCGCCGCCGCGCGCGCGCTCGCCGCCTCGCCCACGCGCCCGATGCGCTCCCAGCTGGGGACGCACAAACACAAACTCAAAACCATTTATTTCCGTTAAACCATCATTTGGTACTTTTGAAACGTCAACAAATATCAAATAAATAATAGTCTGTCACTCTGTCCGTCAGTGAAGCTAGGCGCTCGTTCCAAAATGTCGATTCGAGTGGAGAAGAGCAAGAAACTCCATTTGTTACTCTTTTAAAAAAAAAGGCTGTTTTACGCTCCTCTGATACATATTCCAATATTGTACACACATGTGAGAATAATGTAAAGACATACCTGACGCAACATACAAATAACAGAACATACTAAAATAGAAAAAAACAAAACAAAGAGAAAACAAATGTCTTAAGTCTGACATGGTCCTCACATATGTATACTGACAATCCATATAAAATAGTACTTCTATACAAGAAAAAAATAAATAAATAAACTCTTGTTTAAATAAAGAAAGAAATGCTCAATGCCACAAGAAAAATAGATTGCCTTCATCGGAATCAAAGGTTTAAATTACCTATTATCGTAATCTGAACTGAACCAACACGCTGCCAAGCATCCCTATCCTCAAGTTAATCAATTATTCTGTAGTAAGCTCGTTTACACAATTGGCGCTTGATATACATATGTTTTAAATTTGTTTTCATTAAGATCTAGTATGCTACTTGGTATTTTATATCATTTAACGCATAACCCCATGAAGGATTTCTGTACCTTGGACAGTCTGAATTGTAGTACAGCTAACTTATTCTTGCCTCTAGTATTAAGGTTGTGTGCACCTTACACAACTACCTCTACTGGGCGCCGCGCACTCACACGTGTAACTTTACTTCTTAGATATTACGCAAGATGAAACGTAATGTAAGTACATAATAATTGTACTTTTGACATTATTCACGAGTAAACTTAAGAATGGAGGTAAAACAAGATGGTCGTGTACCCGTCAGCCAGTGCGCTCTCGACCGCCTGCGTGGTGCGCTGCGTGTGCGCATGCAGAGCTTCGTCGATGATGTCCCGCGGGGACACCACCGCGCCGCGCAGCGCGCGCAGCTCGCGGGTCTGGACGCTCAGCATTTCTGACATAAACGTTACACAATTAAATACACAAAAAATCAACCTGCAAAATAAAACTAAATACGGACGAATTCAGTATCTCCTTCTTACTGTCGGTCGGCTTGTTTTAAATCAATTTATTAGAATATTTTGTATTCATAACAAAATTAACCTTGGAGGAAACACTTAACACACACAAAGGGGAAATCTTGCCATAGTTTTTCATTTTGGACACATACATAATTAAATATAGATCTCCATGCAGAATTTAAACCCCAAAACTGTGTTCTTTAGATATTTTTATTGTAATTAAAAATATTATTTATACATTTTGAATAAAATAAACTCACCGGTAAGTTTATCCAGTTTATGTTCGAGTGCCTCAAGTCGAGTCTTATCAGAGGGAGAGAGGCCGGAACAACGAATTTCTTCGTTGCGGTCGGCCGATAAGTTGAGCGACGCGTTGGCCGACTGGCTGCCCGACTTGTCGCTGGACGCCTTGCGCCCGCCCTCCGAGATCTGTGGCACCGATATCTGCGGCCAGGTGTCGCTATCTGCAAAATTCTTAATTTTAATATATCTGTTGTAAAACAGAGGTGTCATTCATTACACCACGATTAACGGCCGTTCCCAATACTCTATCTACCCTTTGTTTTATTCTTTTATTATATATAACATCACGCCTTTCATCCCCAAAGGGGTAGGCAGAGGTGCACATTACGGCACTTAATGCCATTGTACAATGTAACACCCACTTTTCACTATTTATGTTATGAGTCCCATGTAATAGGGGGTGACCCTATTGTTATATACCGGGCACTATTCCAGACTCCATGCTACTACTGGGATTTTTAAAAAACCCAGTAATACTTTGCCCGACCCGGGAATCGAACCCGAGATTCCTTGGCCGGCAGTAGCACTTGCAACCACTCGGCCAATGAGGCAGTCTTTTATTATAATACGTGTACCAAACATTGAGTAATTAGTAACAAAATATGTTTATGAAAACAAAACAAAATATCCAATAATCCGATTATAAAAGTTCAGTGAAAGCCTTTAAAACTTCAATAGCTGCAATCTAAAGATATCACAAACTGTAATACTAACTGAGCTCATTATTATAACAAACAATTCTTTGTTACATTTTAACAATTATTGTAAACAAAATCAAATCACAAACTAAGTATGATCAATCATCCGTAGCGTACAGGTTGGAGACTGGATTGAATATTTAGGTGCGTATACAACAATGGCAAATGTCGATGTTATAAAAAATATGCTCTGTTCGCGCGTATTCCAGTCGCATAAACGAAGCTTTCGTTAATCTTAAAAAAAATTGTTTATTATAAAATTACTGCAGAACTTGCTTTCGTTAATTACTTTAAAATGTTTGTAATGAACATGAGAAAATGCTTTGAAAGCATTATTATAATTTAGTAGCACTCTGTGGAGCTCTGCATACAATGAAACGTAAGGGAGGGCTCAGATAGGCAGCCTATCTACTGATATCTGGAGATAGCAAAAACATATTTTAGTTATTGGGACGACATTAAAAGATTCATAGCTTTTAATTGACTATTGAGAATAGATCTCTATCTTTACCCGTGGTTTGAATATATTAGGAACGGTGATAACAGATAAGTTGATTACAAAAATGAACCTTATTTGTTACATGTACAATTGATATGGTGACATATAAAACGTCAACATATACTATTAAAAAAATGCAGTGTGTACGTACTGGTGTGCACGAGCTTGGCGGGCAGGGCGGGCAGCGCGGGCGGTGCGGGCAACGCGGGCGGTGCGGGCAGCGCGGGCGGTGCGGGCAGCGCGGGCGGTGCGGGCAGGGCGGGCGCGGGCGCGGGCTCGGGGAACACGTCGTCGGCCGCGTACAGCGCCGCCGCCTCGAACAGCTCGTCCGACCCGTTCGCCACGCCCTCCTCTACCTCCACCTGCTCCTCTACTTCCTCCTCCTGGCACCAAATGGCATAATTACTTAATTTTCATCATTTTATGAGCTTAAAATTATACAGACTTGATGCCTTAAGACTATAGAAATATTAGAAATTATTCTTAATTATTATTATTTCATATTTTAAATAAAAAAAATTATGAGTTATTCAGATAACTGTATGATGAGGTATCTCAACTAAGAAATTGTTGCGTGGCTTGAAAGTAGTCGCGGTACCTCGTCAAACAGTTACGCCAGTAAGATGTATCATGAGAGTTAAAATATCATAGATTATTTATAGATATATAGATGTGTAAAAGGAGGTTGGAAACAAGTTTCCATTAAAATAAAACTTGCAAACTGATCTATGCTAAGTAAATTAACGATACTATTTATCATTGAGCTAATTAATATTAAAGGTCAATTCTATTTATTCATTAATAGTTTATGTACACACATACATCAAGCAGGATTTCATATTTATATAACATTTAGATATATATGCGGTTGTTATTGATGCCTGGAATTCTGAATTAAATATCAAAGTCAAATAATCAATTATCATTATACCTACCAATTGGGTACTTGCCAACTAGTCAAATTCAAAACTTTTTTCGAACTGTCATAAACGACTGTTTTCTATGAATTTTGTACAAGATTGTGTATTGTGACGTCACGTATTTTAGAGTCAAACAGAATACTTATTTCTTAAAAAACTGCTGGAAAAAACTAAATTTAAGTTGGTCATAAAATCAATTAACTCGTCGAGCACCGTCGTTATAGACACAATTAACTCGTCGAGTACCGGTTTTGTAGACACAATTATAGAACAATAGGTTGCGGTCACCGAGTTGACAGTTTAAAGAACAATAGGTTGCGGTCACCGGTGACCGCTTGGTGTTTGACAGTTTAATGAAAGTGTGATTAATTTTTAATATTTCATTGTATTGAACAGTCGAAATAATTTATTTTGGATAAAGGAAAGTACCCAATATAATGTACTTACATAACGTTAAGCAAATTGAAAATTAGTCAATCACACGGTCTGTTTTCTAAAGAAACTATTTGATCGTTCGTAAAGTGTAGATTACAATGGAGCATAACGAGCAAGAATAGTGAGATCTTTATCTTCTCACCAGAATTTATTACTGGATCTACTAGAAAGTTTAAGCTACAATACCTTGAAGAAGGGATGGTCGTTGTGCGCCATGATCTGCTGCACCTCTCTACTGGGGCTGGAGCCGGCCGACGCTAGCTTCCCAGCAGTCTCGGCTAGCGACTCCTCACACGGACCTGGGAGGACAAATATGTTAACATACTATCTTACTTGCTCTTATAACAACTAAGTTTAACTAACAAATGTATGGGGCGGGGCCATTTCTTTCTTGACAATCTGATTATCTGTTGATGTTCAAAAAATGTCTATATGTAAATTAATAAAGTTATGTGATATTCCACCCTAAGGTTGACTGAATTAGATAATGCCACTAGGTAGTAGTAAGTTCGCTTTTGTATATCCATTGTGTAAAAAGTGTAAATAAATAAATTATTGTGTTTTCGACTTACTCATGTACATGTTTGACGAGGAACTCAACTAGTTTCAAGCCATGCATCATATTCATATAGCCGGGTCCCGGGTCGCGGAATGCTACTCATGAATATGAGCCTCTAGAATGGCTTGAAACTAGTCGAGTTCTGTGTGTGTTCTAGAGTGAATGACGAGGAAAATCTGCTGGCTTCGTTTATGAAACTGGTGCTATAAGAGTTTTCCAACATGCAGTCTACTACATTAAGTAATTTTTAAATTTCTAGGAAATGTGTATTTATATATAGTTAATGTTTTCCTAATCAATACATTTTAAAAGTATCAAATTATTGAAAAATGGTCTATTAAAAATTTGTATTACAATGAAGTTACGGTAACGCACTTGTAACGCCTCTGGTGTTTTGGGTGTCCATGGGCGACGCCGATTGCCATCAGGTGATTCGTCTGCTCGTTTACTGGCTTATCCCATAGAAAAATATTCTGAATGCTTACCTCCAGTGGAGCTGCGCGGCTTGCTCACATCAGGTGTAGCGGACAGTGGCGGGTCATCTTCCTCGCGCTTGCCCGGCGAACTAAATAAACACATAGTCTTAAGTTTATAAAACAAATCAAGAACAAAATACATAATTTCCATACAAAATGACGCGATTAGCTTCATTTCAAAAGCATTAAAAGAAAAGTGTGTTTTGATAGTCTGTACCAGCAACCAGCATCTGTAAAGTTTTGTTGCTTTTATTATGTTACCTGCACATTGTATAGTGCCAGGGTTTCTTTTCTCATATCAATGCCAAAATAGAAAGTTTTGAAATAAACAATAAAGGAAAAATATCCAGACCCTAACTGCAGCATTTGTGTCAAATAAAAAAGTTTGGAGCAAAAAAAAGGTTCAAATATAGCACTATAAAAACTGTTATATTATTATTATCTGTGGACTTACCTAAAAGCGTCTGGAGTCATCAGATTCAGCTGGGGTGCCATAGATGGCGACTCGGGACGAGTACCAATCAGGCTACCGGGCTGAGTCTAGGACAAAATATACATTTTTAACGATGACAAGTACTGAAAACCTACTTAATGGTTAATCAAATTATTAACTATGCTAAAATAAACATTATTTATAGAGTAATATAGTTGTAATTTGATTCAATATTGCAGCAGTTAACACAAAGGGACACTGGACATTGAGTACCATGTTATGAAATAACATTTTTTTAAATGGTCTTTAACTAAAACACTAATTACTATTTTATCTGTTGACAATGGTTTTTAATGACATTCGCAATTCTCTCATAATGGCTCCTGTTATCTTATCTGCTTATATTTTTTGTCTACTCTTAGTAAACCATTAAAATATTGTATTAAACTATAATAAACGAATAATAGATCTTTTTGACATATGTAATTATAATTCATTTCTGTTCGAAGCTGTTAGTATTGACGATAACGTGACGTCACATGCCAGAAAAATGTTACCACCTGTCATAATCTGTTTTGGTGTTTATTTTCGTCAGGTGCATGAGCGACGCCATCTTGTACGCAGAAGCGTTTTTGCGGGATATTTAAATTTTCAATGCTTAATTCATTTTTTTAAGACTAATACTTTGAAAATAACTATTTTTTGTGTTCAGTAGTTACTATAAAACTATTTGAAGGTTTTTAGGACGTTATCAAATAGCTAGTACCCGTTTAAGCATTGTTTAATTGAAAGAAATGCTGTGAATTATTAATATGTTTCTGGTAGAATTTCAGTTACCTGGGACCGCATGAGCAAATTCTTGAGTTGTTGGCTCTGCTGCTGCAAGATGCTAGACGCGATAGTCGCGGGCACAGACTCCGAGGAGCTGTCCTCGAGAGCTAACTCCGATAAGCCTGGAACAAAAACTACATTATTATCTTTGAACACATAATTTCTTGTCATCGGGTGGTGACAAAGGAAATTTATACTTTTTGTGTGTGTCGTAAGGGTTGATTTACTTTGGATTGATATTGGTTATAAGAAATTACATATTTGACAAAGACCTGGCAGCAGCACTCATTGATAAAAGTGTACCTTATAACCGCGATATCCAACACGCCTGCCAAGCGTGGTCATTTTATCAAACCTATTTAGGTGTACAAAGGAGGCCTGTAGGTAAAGCACGTTACACACTGCTGTGTAACGTGTTTTAGATTTAAGTACTACCTAATGACCTATACCTATGTTCCTACCTATAGTTTTAATCTGTTGTACCTTCTTAACATACATACAGTATACAGATCGACCCATCAAGCTCCCAAAGTAATGTATAACAAAGAAAAGAAATGTATTTATGTCGTGTCTTGTAAACATAAAAAAAATGCATCGCAGCGCAAAATGGCTGGCGCTGCACGGCCCGGGCGCTGCATTTTCGGCACCAGCTTGCAATAAATTACGTATATATGTATGATACAAGCTAGTTTAATTAAACCAAAGCAAGTGCTTTGGAGTAAACTACAGTTAAGTAAGACATTAAATAATAGTGATAGCAAAATTTATTTATCATTACACAAATAAAGCTCATTTAAAAGTCTTGTTTGTATACAAACGGCAATAAAATAAATACTTCATTACCTCCAATCGATTCGTTTAACTCTTCCCATTGTTCATCACTATCGGATTCACTATAATATTCTTCTTTAATTGACATTTCGTAAAAAAAAAACAAAGAATCGTTTTGCAAATGAACACGACAGTTTGGCACAGGACCGCACTGGACGCGTAAACAAACAATAATGATGGAAACTGCACGCTGAGCGCTGGCCATAGAGAATAGATAACACTGCAGCAGTGTTACAAGGCTATGAACATTTTTGACATTTATGGTGCGACTCTATATCTATGTCAATAGAGTAACATGACAGCTACAGTGTTACAAGGTCACTGCCACGAAATAGCAACACATTTTTGTCTCTTTCTGGCAATATAATTTTTAATTTTTTCATTATTTTTCTATGCAATTAAGTAAACGTTCAAAGCTTATTCTAAAAGCTTAATTATAGTGACATATGAACTCATAACTTTGCAAAGAAATATTTATATTCATAATTCATAATAGTTGTTTGTTTATTTTCTTCGATCATATGATTTTTTGCGATTGACTGCGATTGAGTCATGGCGTCCACGCAGACACACTTTTGTAAAGGAATTTCATAGTTCAGCAATAGGCTGTAATCGATGCTTCATTTCTAGTCATAACTTTATTTAAGTAGTACCTATGTTACTATCTATGATAATATGTTTTTAACATAGAGATCAAAGTATCAGCTACTCCAAAGGCCCGCACGATAAAGAAAGTTATCTACGCCGAGACTTGTAAACATAAAAAAAAATGTCAAAGAAAGTGCATCCAGCGCGAAATGGCTGGCGCTACGTGGCCCGGGCGCTGCATTTGCAGCGACAGCCAGCGTGTATAATAGTATACAATTACACATATTTAATTAAGTATATGATACTAAATGGATTTCGATTTTCATTCAAAATTCATAGAGTACAGTTAAATTTTAATAGAATTCGATTAGTCCAAACTACCTTAAACTGTAAAGCTTATTCTAAAAGCTTACTTATATTTTACGTATTTATCTTTTTTCTTTACAAATAACTATTTATATTCATAAAAGAATATTAGTTTACTTGTTTAGTTAAGCATGGTAATATTATTTAACAAAGCGACATCCGCTTTGGTAGTTTTCAGAATTGTTTTTTTTTTAATAGGACTGCCGCAGTATTGTCAATTCGTAATTGCAAAATGCGCGCCAATATGTCCTTCCCGAACGCCAAACGCGGGACGCCGATATACTTCGCACGATCTGTGGTCTACGGTCAAGTAAGAGGCTAGCCAATCACGCGGAAGGATTTTCTTACCTGCGCAGCGGCCAGCTGTTCCTTTTGTCAACCGAAACGCACTCTTTGTCCAGATTTCGAGGCGTTAGTAAAAAAAAGAAAAAAAAATGCTTTGTCTGTTCTTCAAATACAAATCTAATTGTTCATAGCAAAATAAATAAATGTTTTCGGAGTTCAGAGACAAAGGTTTTAAGACAAAGACAATTTTACGTCTTCAAAAACTTAAAACTCTAGATAAAAAAAAATTATGCCCGTACCATGCTGCGAAAACTCTCACCGTGGTAATCATAATGCTACATAAGTACGTAATTTTCGGTAGGCGAAGTGATTGGGCGACCCAGTTTTATGTAACATAAGGTTCTGCTCTTCTAATTCATCGTGATCATCGGGTCTCCTCTACAAAAGATACTGTACACAAACTCCGTCATAATCTTCATATAATCATTTTTAGTAGACGGTTTTGATACCACAGTTTATAACAATTACGTTTATCAGAGACAGGTGCCGTTTTGTCTCTCTTAAATAATAAATGCTTTAGTCGATTCTCGCGGTAAGAGTACTACACGGTTTTTCTAATTTTATTACTTTAGAAATTACTATTCGTAGCCCACAGTTTGCCAAAGAAAAGCGTAAAAACACGTGAGCTGTTGGTTATGTGTACTACTTACCTTTTTTAAGGGGGAAAGATCATCAAATTTTCCATCACACCTTGGGTGAGGTGTGAGGGAGTGTCAGACTGACTAAAACTATATCGTTCCTTTACGAGCCAGGGCCGCGGTAACTTATGGTGGCTTAAGGATATCCAGCATGTCAGATACCCAGATCCCCAATTTCTTCCAATCATCTGTTTTACGGGGTCCAAGGGCGGCGTCGATTGCTTACCATCAGATGACCTGTCTATTCACTTACCTCATAAAAGACAGAGACACTGGTAAAGAATTCCACTCCTTAGCGAATATAGTTATAGGAAGACACGTACCATGCATGAGGTCAGCATGTAGCGGCGGGCGGGGCGGGGAGTAGACGAGGCGGCCCTCCTGCAGGCCCTTGGGCTGCACGATGTACAGCCGCACGAATATAGTTATAGGAAGACACGTACCATGCATGAGGTCAGCATGTAGCGGCGGGCGGGGCGGGGAGTAGACGAGGCGGCCCTCCTGCAGGCCCTTGGGCTGCACGATGTACAGCCGCACGCAGACGCGCGCGCACTCCGCGCTGCACGACCCCGAGCCCGACTCCTGTACACACACATGCACAGAACACGTTGCATTACTTGATTTTTGGAAAAATGTTACTGTCCAAAGTAGGGATGTTACGGAGCTTTGATTCCGGTTCGGTTAAGTCGGAATTTTCGATTAGTATTATACTTTCGGTTCCGACTTCGGCTCCGACACTTTTTAATCGGAGGTCGAAGCATAGATAGCGGGCGGACGCGGCGGCCTGTGCCGACCGACTGTTATGAGTGCTGCGACAGGTTCATACATTTTTTTTTTTTTTTTCTTCTTTGGCAACCGAGTCTCCAGAACGGTGTTGTCGACTATACTGCCAGTGTCGAGTGGTGACGGCAAAATTTATGAACCGTCGAACTTAACTTTGCGGTAGTTTTTAGTTGTTAGTAGCTGGAAAGACAAAACAATTGGGTTAGTAAACATAGACATTATCAACTATTTTATTGTATGTATACAGTGGTGTAAAAAATAGTTGGGGGACATACACAATAGACAGATATGAATATATATACATCATTTACATCATTGAACACCGTCATATTTTAATGTCATTTTCATTTATAAATTTACTTAGATAATTAATTAATTTGTAGGAAAAGTGGGTTGAAAGGAGGTGGAAACTGATTGGGAGAGGGATTTGGATTTTGGGAAGTTTTTTATAGAGGTCAAAAGATTTGGAATTTAAGGGACACGAAAAAAAGATATGTTCTAAGGTTCCCTCATCAAGGCCGCATTCGCACAGCGAGCTGTCGCGAACGCGGATCTTGCTGAGGAAGACCGGACTACTGCAATGGCCGAGTCTGAGCCTGCACAAGGATGAAACAGTGTGACGGGGAAGCTTGGGGTACTTGGAAAACCAAGGTTTCCGTCGGATGCCGGGCTGGACAACAGCATAGTAGGCCCCTTTATGTTTGGATGTTTCTACCCACACTGCAGTCCATGAGTCAAACAGCTTGTGCTTTGTGTCTGCACGTATATCATACCCGTACACAACGTGGTGCTGGCGTTCGACATCGTTCGAGGCCGCAAATTTGGCCAATGAATCCGCACACTCGTTACCACATATGCCAGAGTGGCCAGGAATCCAAGCGATCTCGATATTTATGCCATCTTTGTAACAAGAGAAAAGAAGCGCGGGAATGGAGCTGGTCTTGGTTGAGAGATTGTAGGCTACTCCGGGAGTCGGAAAAAATAACAGAGTTTTTTAGGTTGTGTGCTCTAATAAACTTAACTGATTCTAAAATGCCAACGCATTCTCCCGTGTAGACAGATGCTTCCGGGGGACACTTAGAGAGGAGGGCGATCTTCGAATTTTGGAAGTACGCTGCCACTCCTGTACTTCCGTTTCGAGATAGCTTAGACGCGTCTGTGAAAAAAATATTCCAACCTTTCCAGTATTTGTTCAAGGCGCGTCCGAACTCGCCCGTAGCATCCACGGAGGATTTCGAGATGCCGAGCCCTAGAATCAGCTTTGGCCTGAAGTGGATAACCTCATATACGGAAGAGAAGACCGGGAGTACAGGATATTGCTTGATGGGTGCAGAGAGGTTTTTAAGCTCCCTGTACCTGACAATCACGGGAGGGACAGGTTTACTATTCCAGTAGGAAGAGGAGCTATAGGAACAGTGGATTTGTTCTAGGATAGGAAGAAGGGGATGTGATGAGAGGGAGAGGACTTTTGAGATGAATCGGTCTGCAAGGTATTGTCTTCGAAGGTTGAAGGGAGGCTCTACACATTCAACCTGAAGAGCATTTATGGGGGACGATTTCATAGCTCCGGTAATTATTCTAAGGCATTTGGCCTGAATGGAATCTAGTTTTTTTAATGCACCCTTATTGCAAGGAACAATAAGGAAGCAACAATAGTCCATTACGCTTCTGACCAATGCATTGTAGATGAGCTTCAATGAGTAGGGGTGAGCACCCCACCATACCCCAGCCAGAGCTCTAAGTACCGATACCGAGCGTTCACACCTTGCAACCACGGAGTTTATATGATCCGCCCCAGACATCTTTGCATCGAGATAAACCCCCAAGAACCTAGCACTGCTTTTGATCGGGATATCCTGACCGTCTATCTCTATACGAAGGTCCGGAGTGCGTCGTTTGCGTGTAAAAATGACAGCTGAGCTTTTTGGGGCGCTTAAAGATAACCCGTGATTAAGAAGCCATTGGTTTAATGAGGCCAAAGAGACATTGATGGAGTGGGCAGCGTCTGTTATAGAGCCATTGGTAACCATCAGTGCGATATCGTCAGCATACTGAAGGACATTACAGTTGAAATTTAAACAGGAGGGGAGGTCAAATGTATAAATATTATAAAGGATGGGACTAAGGACTGACCCCTGAGGCAAACCTTTCCAGGAGGACCTCCGTACTGGGTTATCCTCAGGAGTTCTTAATTGGAGGGTACGATCGGAAAGGATGCAGGCTACAATTCGGCAGATCCTACGCGGGATTCTCAGCTCTTGCAGTTTCTGCCTGAGAAGCCTGAGATGTCCAAGAAGACCGCGACCAACGACTCTTGCCTGCTAAGGGCCAGTCGGATGGCTGACGTGAGGGTACCCACACTGTCAGCCGTACCCAGACCTTTCCTGAAGCCGAACTGAGTCGCCGGAAGCAGCCTCTGGCTTTCTACCAACCATTCAAGGCGGTTTTTGATGAGATGTTCAAATATTTTAATAAGTATGGACGATAGGGCAATAGGTCTATACGACGAATGGTTACCAGGATCCTTGCCAGCTTTTAACAGCGGCATAATAACCTGAACCTTCCAGGTAGGAGGAATATAGCCTGAATTAAAGCAAAAATTGACTAAGTCAAGGTAGTATTGCTTCGCTTTTGTTCCTGCCTTAGTTAAGAAGGAGTAGGGGAACCCATCAATCCCTGGTGCCGAGTCCTTCACATGATTGAGTACCGTTTGGAGCTCTTCAGGTAAGAACTCCAAATCGAGCGGGTCATGAGACTCGGGTCGCTCGATCTCATGGGATCTCAGGCAGCATTCATCTGCGGCGGGAACATAAGTTGGAGCAATATTATTAAAAAAACTGTTAATCAGAGATTCAGGTAAGGTGGAGACAGTGGGAGGTTTGGTGGAGTTTCTAAAATTTTTGACTCTCTGCCAAACTGTGGATATTGGAGTCGATGGGCTCAAGGAACCACAAAATCTCTGCCACCCTTGTCTCTTCTTTTTCCTGAACAATTTCCTTGACTTAGCCAAAATTCGTTTGAAATTTATGAGGTTTTCCAGGTTCATATTTCGGTTATATGTTTTTTCAGCCTCATTCCTAGCTCTTATCATGGCAGTGCATTCACTATCCCACCATGGTGGAGAAGGTATCTTGCCTTTCGGTGTATTTTTCACCGGAAAGCAATCTTCGGCTGTGGAGGCTATCAGGTCTGAGAATTTCGAGAAACACTCCAAGGAATTCTCGTTGTTAATTGATGGAAGGAAAGAGGTGCGGAGGTCTAATAATTTTGAGTAAAGATCCCAATCTGCAGAATCTAAACGGTATTTTAATAAGGGAGGAAGGGGTTTATCCGGAATGGATTTTGACGGGTGTTTGATTATGATGGGATAGTGATCACTACCATAGGTCAAATCTAAACGACTCCAATTTAGCACGCTAGCCATATCAGGCGAGCAGAAGGTCAAGTCCACATAGCTGTTTCTTTGACCAAATGCAGACCTACGAGTAGGACTGCCATCATTAATGACACACAACTCGAGTTCATCCAGCATCTCAACTAGCTCATTACCCATATTATCACATATCTCTGAACCCCATCTATAATGGTGGCAGTTGAAGTCACCCATTACAAGTAATGGGCCACTTACCGAGGTTAGTAGATTTCTAATCAAAATAAGCTGATCAACATGAGGGTGAGCAATGTAAAATACAAATATGTTTATGTCCTCAGCCTTAACAGCGACAACATTTATGTCATCGCCAACGAAGGGTAGAGGAATCTGGGAGAAGGGTACTTTGTTATTAACTAACAAAGCACAACCTCCATAACCATCAGATCTGTCATGTCTGACAACGCTGAAACACGGGATCCCGAAATTTATATTCGGTTGAAGCCATGTCTCAGCAATGCCACAAATCAATGGTTTAAATTTATTGATCAAGTGGAGTAAGTCACTCTTCCTGGGAAGAGTACTCCTCACGTTCCACTGAAGCAGTGTTAGAGGCAGGAATTTTGCAAATATAATCAAGAATTGTTGAAAGTTTGTGTGCCACGTGGTCAGGTACGGTATGGGCAGGGTTTGATAGTACTGCCATGAGCATATCAGAAACTATGTTCAAAATGTTTTCGGAGCTACGAGTGTTGGTTCCGGATTCCACAGGGAAAGCGCAACCACTTTTAGATGGGGAGAACGAGTAGTTATGTATAAGGGCCTGATGAGCCTTCTTATCATAACTAGGAGAGAGGGGAACATGTGATTTGGGTTTGGGTTGGATAGTTTTCTTGTAGGAGACTTTTTGTTGGGATGGTTTTTTAGTAGGTGATGGCTCTGTGAGGTTTACTGATCTTGAGACCTCAGCATATGACCTTTTTACAGTAGGGAAAACTTGGCTTGCTTCCGCATAAGAAATTGATTTTTCTGCCATCAGAGCTTTGATACTCTTCTGGCGACCCAATTCAGGACAAGCTTTGTCATTTGCAAAGTGGTTGCCATTGCAATTGATACAAGTGGCAATCTCAGCTGAAATTTGGCATCCATCACCTGGATGGTCCTGGCCACATCTGAAACAACGTGGCTTGGAGCGGCAAAGAGTGCGGGTATGTCCGAAACGACAACAGTGATAGCACTGTATGGTAGGATATGAATATAGTTCCACCGGGAGTGCTGAATAGAAACAAAACACTTTTTTGGGTAGTGTTTGACCGTCAAAAGTAAGCACTACGGTTTGGGTAGGCTTCCATTCGGTACCGTTTGGGGTTGAGACTCTGCGATTCATCCTCCTAGCTTTTATCACAGCCCCACACCCGGTGGGAACCCTGATGTTGCCAATGATTTCGTCCTCTGTCCATTCCACAGGGACGTCCCTGACAATGCCCATACGGGTAATGTTAAATTGAGGGATCGAAGTCATATAATTTAGAGCTACCATACCGTTTACTAAAAAGCTGTTAGCATCCTGGTGCGTCAGAAACTCAACTGAAACTCTATTTCTCCCCAGCCGTTTAACACCACCGATCTTAACATTATTAATGTTTAGTTTCATTAAGAACATACCAAACTTAACTGGGTGAAGCGTGGTGCCAGACGTCTGGGAGTCCTTAAGAGACACATAAACTATGTATGGGGGATTATCCCTGGCCGTGTAACATTGTCTACTATTTACACTTTTCGCCAATTTCGGGGGGTTGTTCTGGGTGATAAGGGGGAGCCGGCGGGTCGTTTCCGGGATTTTGAAACTTCCGCGTCCATTCGTTCGATATCCGGGGAGGTGGGAGGAAGGGTAATTGTGACGATAGTTTCCGTCTCATATTCCGGGGATTTATCGGGATCGGGAGGATCGGGTGGCTTCACCTCGTCCATTTTGAATTAAAAAGATGTGGGCAGAGGAAATAATACAATAAAATATACTTAAAACACCAATACCTGATTAAAACTTACACACACATACACTTACACAACACAAAAACACAAAATTTAAAAGATTTCAATTCAGATCACTATGAAATAGCTCACTTAAATTGAAAACAAACTTAGGAATGACAAAAGCACGTGCGTAACCTTCACCACTACCAACGAAAAAAAAAAAAGGGGATCATACATGTCGCGCGGGGAATCGCCCTTACCCCGACCCGTGCACTCTATTGTCAACCATTTTTTTTTCCTTGTTAACGCACACGACACGTTCATTGGTTATATAGATATTTGTTTTGATTTTCGCGGCTTATTATCAATAAAAGTGATCTGTTTTTGTGTTTGACAATGAAACCTAAATCAAGTTGTATTTGGAACTACTTTATTGAAGTTGATTCAGATTTGGCAAAGTGTAAACTGTATATGAAGGCGTATTCCAAGAAAGGGAGGTACGACAACGTCTTTAAAAAGCCATTTAAAATCTGTTCATGCTACTGGAATGGTAGGGGTGAGCGCCTGATGGATTTCGCATACGAGAACAAACTGAGCATTATGAATACCTTCTTTAAAAAACCAAAAAATCAAAGATGGACCTGGAGATCCCCAGATGGAAACACGAAGTATGAAATTGACTACATTTAACAAATCTAGACAAAAATGTTCTAAATGTACAAGTTTTAAATGTGAATTTCCCCACTGATCACAGACTTTTGAGAGTTTCTTTTATACTACGAAAAGTTAAGAAAAGCCGTACAAAATTCACCAACTGTCTAAGAAATTCATTAAAAAACGATACCGAAATATCTACATACAAACTATCTCGTTTGTATTCGCTTTGTCTTCGATCTTAAGAAGTACGATCATGTCTCAGTATATCGCAGTAAGCTCAAGTGGCTCCCAATCCGACTTCGCCGGAACACTCGCATTTTATGTCTCCTTTATAATGTCCTTAACAACCCAGCCTATCCTATATATCTCCGTGACCGTTTTTCCTTGGCTCGTCCTCCTGAAGCCCTATCTAGATCCCACCTTAAGTCCCTTCTTGAAATCGCTCAACATAAAACCGATTTCTACTCCTACTCCTTCACGGTTCATGCGGTGAGATTGTGGAATTCGCTACCGCCTAGCATACGCGACTCCCAAGTCCATTTCCATTGTTAAACGACTTGTCAGGGATTATTATCTTTCGTCCTGAAGTACAGCTTTATTTATTTATATATTTATCTATATATACATACAATATATATATATATATATTTATATGTAATCATATTTAATATTTCTAATTATTTTATTTATTATGTTTGTTATAATTTGCTTAAGTTTATATTTTATCATTATATTACCGTCATTCTAGTTTTAAGTTATTTCAGTAATTTTATTTTGTTCTGTATTTGTTGCATTTATCATCTATCTACACTGTGTCTTATGTCTTTTTAATTTCCTTTTCCTGTCGCAGGTCTGCAGGAAGAAATCCCTTAAGGGATATGCAGTACCTATGTACCTCAATCTATGGTTATAATGTGTTGTCCTTTTTAATATTGTCTGTGTGGTGTAGGTACAAAATGATAAATAAATAAATCTCTGGAAAAGCACGAAGACCTACTGCAATATCGAGAGGACGTCACCATACAGGCCAACTACGATAATATAATTCGAGGCTTGGAAAGTAGTTTACAAATACCACAAAATGCCGGAAAAGACACGACTAAACCTAGTGCGATTTCCGCCTACACCAGGAATCTAATAGATAGAAGAAAACAACTACATATTATCAAACCTAAAACAAGATCACAGAAAAATGAACTAAAAGCACTATATAAACTCATAAGTAAGAACATTAAGAGAGACTACATGCTTCACCGATTGAAAACCATCGAGAAACATATAAAAACTACTGGCAACATTAAAAAAGCATACAGAGAGCTAAACACTCACAAATTATGGATAAAGGAATTAAAAGAGACTGACAAACTATCACATAACAGAGTCGATATTATGAAAACCGCAACAAATTTCTACAAAAAACTATACAATTGTCAAACCTCAACAAACTCCTCAAATATTTACGATGCCACCAACATCCAGACACAATTACCACAATTACCTGGTAAAAACAGCCCACAAATAAAAACGATAGATGCGATGGAAGTTATGGAAGCAATAAAGAGACTGAAATTAGAAAAATGTCCAGGCCCTGACGGAATCACTAACGAGGCAATAAGAATAGGCTGTAAGCATCTGGTACTTCCTCTGACACATCTCTTCAACTCTATACTAGATTCGGGCATCACGCCTTTTCAACACGCCTTTTGGTCGGATTCGAACATGATTCTACTCTACAAGAAAGGAGATCCCACGAGTATAGGCAACTATCGCCCTATCAGTCTGTTGCCCACACTCTACAAACTCTTTTCATCGATAATCGAAAAGAGGATCAGTGAGAGTCTTGAGGAACACCAACCGATAGAACAAGCTGGTTTTAGGAGGGGATATTCTACAATAGATCACATCCATGCGATAGAACAAATAATCGAGAAATATACTGAATATCAGAAACCACTGTACGTAGTGTTCATCGATTACCAGAAAGCCTTTGACACAATTCGACACTCTTCTATATGGACCGCCTTAAGATCACAAAACGTTGAACAGAAATATATAAAAGTCATAGAATATTTATACAACAACTGCACAAGTAGAATTAAACTTGAAACAATAGGTCCACGGATACCCATAAAGAGAGGTGTAAGACAAGGCGACCCGCTATCTCCAAAACTTTTTATAGCAGTACTAGAGATGGTCTTCAGCAAACTTAACTGGGATAGAACAGGGCTAAACATTAACGGCAAGTTTATCAGTCATCTTAGATTTGCCGACGATATTATTCTACTATCCGAGAGTGCTGAGGAGATGGAGTCAATGTTACACTCACTAAATACTATGAGCTACGAAGTAGGCTTGGAAATGAATCTGAATAAAACAAAAATTATGTCCAACAGCAAAAAACACCCGGTATATCTTGATCAAATACCATTAGAATACGTAGACAGTTACATTTATCTAGGCAAACAAGTATCCTTCGGAAAACAAAGCAACGAACTGGAAGTTGAAAGAAGAATCTCAGGCGCATGGAGAAAATTCTGGAGCTTTAAAGAAATATTAAAAGGATCAACGCCTATGAATTTAAAGAAAAAACTGATGGACACATGCCTGCTCCCCTCTATCACCTACGGTTGTCAAACATGGAAATACACCCTACGCGTAAGAAATAAGATCAGAACCTGCCAAAGAACTATGGAAAGAAGCATTACAAATATTAGAAAAATACAAAAAATCCCACACAATATCATACGGGAAAAGACTAAACTGATAGATGTCCTAAACTTCTCACAAAAGTTAAAATGGCGTTGGGCTGGCCACGTAGCTAGGTTGAGCGATGACCGTTGGACCTACAGACTGACACTATGGCGGGGTCCCAGAGGCATTAGAAAGAGAGGTAGACCAATAACTCGTTGGGATAACGATATTATAAAAATAGCTGGTGAAAAGTGGAAGACAGTTGCCAAAGATAGGGATATATGGAAAAGTCTGGAGGAGGCCTTCACCCTCACATAAGAGGGGTTCTTGCATGCTTGCATGATGTATTATTATAATTTATTCACCTTATAGATTGAATATTCTTGGAATTTTATTTATTATAAATGCACATAAAATTGAATTTATTATAATTATTTTAAATTTTAAATGTGTAATTAAATTGATATAAAAGTAGTTTTAAATCAGTAATTGAATTCATTTAATGATGATTCTCATAACTTTTATAATTATTAATATGGAACATAAATAATTTTACATAAGGAACAATTATTTAATCATTTTTAATTTTTCATGTTTCTTTTGTTGTTATGTTTTTTATTCATGTTAAGTAATTTTGCAAGAAATAAAAGGCTTTTTATTTTATTTTATTATTATTTATTATCATGCTACTGAATATGAAGAATTAAGAAAGTTAGCAACTAATAATTCTCACTCATGTCACCACTCACCACTGGCGGTCGGAGGTAGGGTTAGAACCTTGCCTCCGATTCCGATTCCAACTCCGGTTCCGATTCCGATAAAGCAAATTAAAAAACTCCGATTCCGCCTTCGGTTCCGATAAAACTACTTCCGTTACATCCCTGATCCAAAATTCCAAAGCAGGATAATGTCGAATTTGTCAAGTTAGCTATGCAGTTTGTTCACATATTGCTTTATCATTGACAGAATAAGACTCTAATGATGTGACTAAAGGGAAGAAGATTTAATATCTTCTGAATTATTATTTGCTATATAAAACTTATTATTTTATTAGTAAATTACAATTAAAAGTGTATAACTTACATCATGATGCAACTCGTAATGTATCGGCGAGTCCGCGTCCCCGCTCGATCCATTGCGATACATGGTTTCATCGCAGCTTGGCTCACATTTAGTTTGTACTTCCTCTGTGTAACACACCATCATTAATAGCAAATACTATATATCACTGACAGACAGACGGACGGGCAATTAAATTTTCGACGTTATAAAAGTGCCTGGGATTAATTGAAATATTTGACTTTAACTATATTTCTTTGGATTTATCGCGACTTAGAGAG
Organism: Spodoptera picta; assembly: GCA_038387885.1. Taxonomy (NCBI): domain Eukaryota; kingdom Metazoa; phylum Arthropoda; class Insecta; order Lepidoptera; family Noctuidae; genus Spodoptera; species Spodoptera picta. The sequence goes on from JAZHFQ010000271.1 coordinate 1,103,464, forward strand.
TACGTACGTGAACATATGTACGACAGTTTTTGTGGAATGAAGTGTGAAAACTTCTACAATAGATTTAACTAAGTTGTTGTGCCATCTATTGCGGGTCTCTGTATCGCATAGAGGTCAACTAGCGAGAATAACTGTAGCATCAAGCTCGTCGTTGTACAATAACTTAATAAGATGTGGAGATTCAGTTGGCAAGCATACAGTTGAAACAAGACTGTACCAAACCGATCAAAGCTACTTAAAAAAAGGTCAAGGGAAAGATTACGAATTGGTTGTGTCTTATAGTTATCTAAAAATTGATCTTCCAAAACTAACCTGCATCAACAATACAGAAGCTTAACACCGGGTATGGCAACAAGAACTCGGAGATACTCTTGCAGTAGGCCATGGTATCTTCAGGGTCACGGGCCATATGCAGCACATAAAGACTGCGGGACTTGAAGTCTGAGAGAAGCAGGTAGCTGGCACTAGTGTCTAACATGGCCTTGAGCCCTAGACTGGCCTCAGTGCCCAGGCCAGGGGTAAACGAGATGGTCTGCAGACAGGTCCAGGACTTGCACGACCAGATCTTAATAGTCGTGTTATTCTCTGCACCGGTTACAGCGAATTTCCAGAATTGGACGCTGAAAGTAGTAAGATCTATTGTATAAACATAATCATCATCATTGTTCCATTTTCGACTACCGCTGGATTTAAGAGGCATTTCCAATAGTACATGTATTGCTTAACAATGTGACTGTGTATATTGTAGCATAGTAGCTTTCAAAAGAAAGATCTGACATTGTATCTATAACAAAAAAGTATTAATGACAAAAGCATTAGATGTGTTTCTAATAGTATATTAGAGGTATAATATTTACTGCCATAAAGTAGTACTTACTCGGTGTTATAGTTCTTATGGTTGTCCAAGAAAAAGAGACAGCTGAGTGGCTTCCCACCGTGAGGCTGCCACTTGTGGAGGCAGCGAGGACTACTGTCTGCGTGCATGTACACCTGGACACAGAGAGGGTATCTAGTGGCTGATATATAATGTTGGAATGGCCACCAGCAGTGGTTATTATAGTTTTGTTACTAGTCTTGTGCTTAATAGTTCGCGACTAAGATCACTCAGATCAGTTCGCCGTTCCTAAACGAACTAGTTCGCTCGTTTAGTTCGTCAGCTCCCGACTCGCAGTTGGAGTTGGAATTGGAATGAATCGTATAGGAACTAGGAACGCACTGGCAGCCAAATCGCTCCCTAGTTCGTCAGCTCCCGACTCCCAGTTGGATTTTGAATTGGAATGAATCGGATAGGAACTAGGAAGGCACTGGCAGCCAAATCGCTCCCTAGTTCGTCAGCTCCCGACTCAGCTCATGACTTTTCAAGTGAGATCATATTTATCGCATTTTTTAGTTCGGTCTTCACCATAGACTATACATATAAACGACTTCACAATCCTTGTACATACGGCCACACATCAACCTATACAAAACCAGTTTATTCAGGTGTCGCGTCGCATCATCTTTCCGCACATTTAACGTTCAGTTTATACTGGTTATGTAAAGCTCGATGTGTAGCCGTGTGTACTTGTACTTTGAAATACGAACTAAGGAACTAAGGAGTTGGGAATGACGTGAACTAGTTCGCATATTTTGAACGTGGGAGCGCTCTTTTGAACTAGTTCGTTCGCGAACTACACAAGCCTATTTGTTACCTGAAAGAACATGACGTAGCCGTCAGCGGAAGCGGTGGCGAGCGCGCTCCCGTCGGGCGAGAAGGCGGCGTCGAGGATGCAGGCGACGTGCTCGGCGGCGCACAGCGCGCCCGCGCCGCCCACGCGCGCCGACGCCAGCACGCTGCCCGACAGCGCGCGCGTGTTCCACATGCGCGCTGCACACCACGCACGTTACGACGAGCCCAGACATGGACCAAACATAGTCATAGGGGTATTACGGCGGCTCTCTGTAACCTAGCACCCTAGGCACTCATTTGCTTTAGGGATCTGAGTATACCTGTTTATACCAGTGTTATACGTAGTCTAGCCAAAATTGTTCCGCCTGTGGTCAGTTAAACTGGCACACACACTTACTTCCATAATACGCTGATTTAAGAAACTGGTGATTGGTCAGAACAGGTTAATTAAGACACCTCAATGACCAAGTCACCCAGCCATAGTCAATTGAAGTTATCTTTAGAGGTATAAAAGTTTAAGAAAATCTGAAATTTTTCATTTAATATTAGACTTTCCACCAGGTTTGTTACTACAACCTGTATGTATTTTTAATATTGTATAGTACTCACACCATATTAATTAATTTATTTCAAATGTTAAACGTGAGGACTTGTTATTGGCTCATTGTTACCTACGCCTATTGTTATTTTTATCCATTTTTATAAGCTGTAAGTCCTCCATGAATTATAAATAAATAAATAAAAAAACAATAAATATAACAATCATGTAACATAGTTCATACCGATATTATCATGGGTGGTAAGCAGCAATCTAGCCACGTCGTCATCAGGAGCCTCATCTTCATCGTCAGGGATGTAGGGACACCACACCACGCGGTGGGAGGTGCCCACTGCACCCGTGTCTTCGCGGACCTCCGCTAGTAGGGTGCATCTGGGAGACAACATTGTGATATTTTATGGGGGACGAGAAAATGTTTTCATAATAACTATAAGTAGGTAGGCTGCGCGATATCGCCGCGACCGCGCACAGTGCTCATGAAGGACAAACCCCTCTGTGGTTCGAAACTAGTAGCTTTTCTCAGTATATTCACGTGAGTAACCCGTGATTTTTAGTTAACGAGAAGATGTGTTTACAGTGTTATGTTGGTTTTGACAATATGACCAATATATCAAATGTATAAAGTAACCAGCTTTACCCACACGTTCCTGTTTTATTTCATGGGAGCATTTAATCGGGGTAAAAAGTATCCCATCACCTAAGTCAGCCCATACCATGCCTGTATAGCAAATTCATCAAAATCCGTTCAGTAGTTTCAGCGCGATTGACGGACAAACATCCAAATAAAGAAACTTTTACATTTATAATATTAATGTGATGGTGTGATTAAAGGTAATTATATTTAACTTTACATTTCGTAACTTGATTTAAACAGGCTTGTCTGATAGATACAATCAAATACATAATCAAATCACATTTGACTGCACGGTTGGTGCGGTGGCTGGGCAACCGGCTGCCGTGCAACGTGTCGTGGGTTCGATTCCCGCACGGGACAACACTTTGTGTGATCCACAAAGTGTTGTTTCGGGTCTGGGTGTCATTGTGTATGTGACTTGTATGTTTGTAAACGCACCCACGACACAGGAGAAAATCCTAGTGTGGGGCAACGTTTTTTAAAATAATGTAACTTGCTATCAATTTTTTATTTATTTGCTATCTAATGTAAAGAAAGGTCTTTCAAGTGACTTACCTCAACCCGCCGTCAGTAACTTCAATCTCATGGACATAAAAGTTGCCCTGTTCATCAATACATGCCAGTACCACCTGGTTTTGGATATGGGCAAACGCCAGGTCTTGTACCTATGAAATAATAACATTTTTTTAACTCAATAGCATAAAGTAACTGGTTAAAAGTTGGAGATGATAGTCCAGACCACTTTTAAATTTGTCACCATCCATATTCTTCATGTAAGAACCGATTAAGAAATATATTTGCATATTAACATAGACTGAGCAGCGGCTCTTTTGGTAAACCTGAACAAGAGGTTGAATATTAGTTCATAACAATTAATTATTATTACTTATTCACTTGATATATTGTATGCAAAAACCCCAAAATTTGTTAATACAAAAATAGTCTCTAAGCATCGGAAATAAGCTCTATGGAGTTTGTGGAGTGACAGCAGTGAATATGGATATTATGGAATACCCTTCTTCTGTCCAATAGTGGACTATTTAGTAGTCAAATAACTATTGTTTTGATACAAGTTTTACATAATAACTTGCCTCTCCCTTCATTCCCTTGATGAGCGCGCGTCGGTCGGTGCCGGGCTCCGGCGTGTACACGACGCGCACCATACCGCTCCATGTCCCAGGGTTCACAGGATTAGGAGCTGATATAAACATAAAGAAATTAATATCAAGGTTAAGTACTACAGATTTATATTGTGGTTGTAGAATTGAAACAGGTTATTTTTTATGGGATAGGAAAACAGAAGATGGAACACCTAATGGTAAATGATTAACACCGACTGATGCATCAAAATTACAAGTGTATTGCAAGGAATTTTGTATTGGAGTATATTCTTTCAATTAAATAAGTAAAGCTATAACTAGTCATAGCAGATTTGAATCTTTAGTAAGTTTTGGCAGTCAGCACTGATTTCATGAGTCAGCATTGTGCTTAAGTTATGGCTAGCAATAATAAACTTTGACCTAGCCCACTCAAGGAGTTCAGGTTACTTTTTATCACATATGTATACTGTATAATAAATCGTTGGTGCGCCTGCCAAAACTGATATGTGCAAATATTTAGTTTTTTTTTCTTAGCTAAATGTCCTTCAAATCGGATAGCGCATCGATTACAAAAACAAATATGTGTTATTTCCCTATAGAAATCGATTAGACCAATCTTATATGTGCACTTTCTGGCCATGACAAATTGGTTATGTGTTCGATTGGTTACGGTTATGTGACATAAAACGCACATGTCAGAAATTGCAGCATCACATAGATAGTTTGGCAGATTGAATATCAACAGTTTCTGTTTAAAATTTTTACCGTTTTCTAAGATAAATCTGATATGTGCAACAAAATCGAAAATAAAATTATTGGGGATGAACAGTTACATGTTATCATTTTCACTTTTATCTCAGTTATATTTATAATAATTTTTGCCATCATACTGCATTTTTAATTTATTGCTAAGTCCATCATCATATTCAGTGCAAGTGTAAAAAATAGTTTATTGTCTCCTCCTGAAAACTTGACCAAATGCACATAACAGTTTTGGCAGGCGCACCGACGAAATATCATTTCACAATGATATATTCTACTCGTAACAAAAATATAAAATATAGAGGATTCCAGTCTGGTCCTTTGTTCTCAAAATATTCAGTAATATTAGTCTGCATGTTACTTCACTGTAAATGAATAAAAAAAAACTACACAATAATATAATACCTTTAATGCAATAAGCCAGATATTTCCCGCTGGTATGAATAGCCAGCAGTTGTCCGGAGTAAAACTTAGGCTCCCAGTTGTAGTCCACCAAGTTCTTGAGCTTCACCTTGGAGCTACCATGGTCATGGTTCCCAGCATTGGTGTTAACCATGACGTTGGTGGAAAACACTTCAGCACTGCACACTCCATCTCCATCCGAGAATGATCTGAAAGAGACATGTATATAATTATTTGGCCTTTGACAGTCACGGTTGGATCGCAAACAAAAAATGGGACTAATTTATCACAATCCATAATATATACCATCATATCAACAGCCTATATGTGACCACTACTGAACAAAGGCCTCTTCTCACAAGAAGGTTCAAGCATAAGCGGTCACCAGTGACCGCTCTCCACTAACTCCATTATAGACCCTATTTCCAACGATTACGGACTACTTTTGTATGAACAAATTTTATTAACTCTTAATGCACACAAAATAGTACATAAGGCAGACTTAATGCCATATGGCATTTACTCCCAGTCAAGCTTTGGATTAAATATAGAGTCAGCGAAAATAGGCTTGTGTAATATACAAAAAAACTAAATAAATAACTAATAGTAATAATAAATACTGTACAACACACAGTATAAAAAAATTTATAATAAATACAAAATACGTACATAAATAACTATATTTATAATTATATAGTATAATATAATGATGAAATAGCAATCTGTGGATCACACAAAGAGATGTTCCATGTGGGAATCGAACCACATCTTACGAGTCCACGAGTCTTACGAGTAGGTTAAGCTAGTTTTGAAATGGATGAAACCTAAGATTTTGTACACAGACCAGATCATGTCAGTGGAATGATATTTTTGTACTTGTAATGTTTTGAAAGAAACAACAAGATAACATTCCAAGAATTTAGGTACAGGTGGAATTTAGAATCTTATGCCTGATGAAATATTCATAATTTAAATGAATATTTTGGCAAATTATTGCAATGTAAAATACACTTTTGGATTTGGAATGCACCTAATAAAACTATAGCATTGCAAGCAGTGTTGTCTTTATAAATGTTCATACACAGATACATCCATAACAAGTAAGAATGGTATCTTCAGTGTGGCGTGCCACAGTATCGCACGCGCGTGGTATCGCAGCAAACAATAGAACTGGAAATTTAGAAGTACCCAAGCAAAACTATGTAATCTAAAATATCTCGACAAAATTAAAGTTACCCCCGTACATACATATTGTAAGTGGACATTAAGCTATCGGATAGAGATTGTATCATTGACTATTAGTGGACCTTGCATCTAGAAGAATCGGGAAAGCGAAATAGACATTGATAGACTTCGTGATAATCAGGCATGTTTGACATTGTGAGTTCGATGTTTACGGAATAGGTTACGGAGTTTTCAAGCATATTAATGCAAAATCACTCAATATCACCGGTAAATTCAACCTTGTACAACACAGGAAACGCTCAGTTGTTAATATTTATTTGCCTAAGCAATAAATCAAAAGCGAAATTCAGTTTCAGAATATTGTCACTTACATAGTTTGAGTAGCATCCGAAAGCTTCGGAAGCAAAGTTGTCGGTGCCATTATTGATCTACTCTTCTACTTTCCACATGAATTTCAAAAAGTTTGATACAAATTCACAGTAGAATTGTAACTGCAAAAACTCATGCAAATATTACAACAGCAAACCGCTGATGCCGACCGACATGAGAATGCGTTTTGTTTTCAGATTCGAAAATTAGTGATCACTCATTTAAGACTTTTCATAATGTAAATTATTTTAAAAAATATATTTAACGTACACATATAATTTTGTCTGTTAATATTTTAGATAATTATTTATATGTATTACCCAAAAAATAATACTAAGTTTTTAAAATGAAGCTGTGTAAAAATGTAATAGTGAATTAACGAAACGCGAATCAAAGAATGTAGCAAGTTCTCATTTACAAGTTAGTAATAATAAAATAATCGTGTTGAACTTGTTATCAAATCCATGATTTATAATGTGTATTTTTTCATATTTTAATCAACCATAATTTATGGGAATTTTATATTCTAAATATAAAAATGGACAAAATCTGAAAACTCTCCGATCGATTTGGGAATATCAAAGTACGCAAAGAAAACAATCCATGTCTTAGTTGACTTGACAGGTGACAGGGCAGTGAATTGATTTTTTCGAAAATGGTAAGAAATATTCGTAAATATTAAATAATTCGCAATAGTAACGTAAGAAAAACATGATGACAATGTTAATAATTGTTTCAGTCGTTAACGGACAAACTTTCCATGCTTATGGCCCGACCGGGCGGCGACAATGCCCAGAAAGATGACGTGCCTTGGTGGATGCGCTACGCTGGTCGGGGAGTTGGAACAGTTGGCGGCTTCAGTTCGTATTATTTTACCTTATATTATATATAATACACATGTCACTAACATGGCGAATACGGTATAATATGTCTGCTTGGATTTGAGTAGAGTTGATCAATAAATCAACATTATTATCTTATCTTTAAAACCCAAATCTACAGTTCCACCCTTGATTCGAGACAATGAGCCTGAAATAATAAACATGTACGTGTTGTAACGAATTGCGTCTTAGCTTGGGTTACAAAGGGATAATTGGTGTTACATATTTGCTTAGAAAGTCTTGAAGATAATTGGGGCATTAAATAAACACAATTAACATTTTAATGAGTACCTACACTGTTATTTAATTCATTCTTAAAATTATTTTAGAAAAATATAAGAAGGTATCTTTCATTTTTATTTGTCTTGAAAGTGCTAAAAATATTGGCCAATCAGAAAAGAGTATAAATCTAAAGAGTTGATTAATGTTTGTTGAATGCAACTAAAAACAAACTTAATATTTTTAGGTCACTGGCTGAATCAACCAGTTAGTTGTAAAATGTTATTGTTTATAGTATTTATTTTAAATATATCATGTGATTTTTACTTGTCTAATAGAAATTTAATTATTGGCTGAATAATTATTACTACCTTATCAATGACAAATTAAAATTATATAATTAGTTCTAAATTTCAGAATAATTCGTATTTCTATGGGTTTGAGGAGAACACCTTTGCTCAGCTTTTGAATAGTTACAATTGGATGATAAATGTTTTTATAATAACTTATTAATTGGTTCTTTTAACAACTGAAAAAGAAATGGCCATAAAGAAAAAGAGTCATTCTTCATTACTTTAGCAACTAACAAGTGCATACCTGGAATTCATGAAATACATTTAAATAAATATTTCAGCCATGTTTATGATTTTAATAATAATAGCTTTCTATACAGTATATTCTATTCCATTAAACCTAGGGCACTGAACAATAATATATTGTTCAACTATGTGTTATTTTATCGATACATTACACATACTGGTACTGTAACTTTCATGAGACATAGGTACTAAATAAATTATTATGTTTTCGGCTATACACGTAGTAGCCATAATCATGCCAAGCCATATTCATGAGCAGCATTTCGCGACGCGGCGACTGTCGCGCTGCTACTTATAAGTAGCCTCTAGCATGGCTTGAAACTAGTCGAGTTCCTCGTCGAATTACTATGTGAGTAAGCCGAAAAATAATAATTTATTACACATACTGAAGGAGGACAAATTGAAGTCACTCCATTTCAAATACTAGCTTTACTTGATGATTAACTCGTCGAGTACCGGTTTTGCAGACACAATTATAGAACAATAGGTTGCGGTCACCGGTGACCGCTTGGTATTTGACAGTTTAAGAAAGACAGTATCTGACTGAGCTGAGCAGAGAAAAAAAAACAATGAGAAAAAGACTTCCAACACAAACACTTCGAATCAATATTTCAATTAGACCAGTAATTTTTGATAGTTAAACAATATATATGAAAAAAAAAAAGATAAAATATCTCTGTCTTTCAGTCTCCTAATAAAGCTAGTAAAATGGGGTGGATAGGGATCGAGAGGTGAATAGAGACAGAAGAGGGGTGAATCAATATTGGGAAATTTTTCATAGTATCAATTCACCCCTCTTCTGTTCCTATTCACATCTCAATCCCTATTCACCCAATTTTACCGTATTTGCTTATTTTACATTTATGTATAGAGAGGAATGAGCAAGGAACTCTATGGTTACACTTTTTCAATGAATTTTACAAAGTTCTGGGCCAGTAAGCTAGAGGTAGTTCAATCATGTTTGTAACACCAATTAAAATGCAAATTATATTATGTTTTTATTATAACTATCGTGATACATACTGAATTAACTAAAATTCATGAGTTACCCACGTAAATATACTGAAAGACTACTACGCGAGGTCACCGCGACCGCACACGCTGCTCATGAGGAAGAGACCCTCTATGACATGAAACTAGTAGAGCTTTTATTAAATAAAAATCGGGGGTTACTCACGTGAATATACTGAGAAAAGCTCTACTTGTTTCGAACTACAGACGGGTTCTTTGTCATGAGCATGAGTGTGCGTGGTCGCGGCGATGTCGCGCAGCCTATCAATATATTCACGTGAGTAACTCACGATTTTTAGTTAATTTAGTATGTCTCACGATAGTTATAATAGAAACAAAGTAGAGCTTTTCTCAGTATATTTATGTAACCCGTGATTTTTAGTTCATTAAATTACATCATATTAGTTATTTTATCAAATGTGTGTGTAGTGAGTAGTATTATACTTAGATTATTGGGTTAAATGCTAGCTAACTAGTTCTCATAGAAACTAGAAGTACTTGACACCAAGTTAATTTGATGTAATAATGATAATAATATGGTCACCTCTGTGATAATCAACCAGGCCAACAAAGTTGAATAATAACTATCCCAGTTTTATTCTCTATGGACATGATATTTGTAACTCAATCACCAAAAAGACTGATTAAATCTGGATAAATTCTGACTCTAAAATAGATAACTTAACATATTATAATGCCATATTTTTGTGCATACAAAAATCCAATGCCATGTTTTATAAGGCGTAGGTAATTTAGTTTGTTTTTTAATTAACATGACTCAGGGGCCGTACATAAATTAGGTCACACGTAAAGGGTAGGAAGGGGCTCGACGAAGTGTGACATTGTGTTGTGTGACAAGGGGGAGGGAGGGATCCTAAACTTTGTGATGTCACATTTCAAAAACCATTATAAAATACGAAATATAATAAAATTGTATTAATCTAATGTCTTTTATTTTGTTTGATTTGGTATTAATATTTTTTTAAAGTAATTTAAATAGAAATAAAACTGATTTCGGAACCGCTGTTTTCGTTCAATAATTTGTATACATATGTAATTCTGCAAAATGTGACGTCACACTAGGTTTCACAAATGTGACTAGCTGTGACAAGGGCGGGGGAGGGGCAAAAAATCATGAAATTCGTTTGACGTAATTTATGGATGATCCCTAATGTGATAAGTTTAGGGATGGAAGTTCGGTTTGTTCGTTTTTACTCTCACACATTAATATAAGTTTTCCACACGACCAGAGTCGCGGACCACAGGTAGGCATTAATATAAGCGTGAACTTCAATGAACGAGTTTCTCGCATAATGTGAAATTAACATTGAATTTATATATGACAAAAATGTCGGCTCTATTTAGGAACCAGTTTTTTAAACCATGCTTTAGCGATAATATCAAATGTCCAACTTGTCTGATAATATAGGTTAACATTTACACTTATTGTTTTTAAATGTAAAAACCAATATACCTACTTGGTCTAATAATAATCAAGATGGCTTCATTATAATAAAAAGCCATAATTTACTCCCGCGGCTTCACCTACGCGACCAATGACAATAGTGGCCTATAAAAAGCTATGCGGTCAAAGGAAGACAGTGTCCCTCGAGCCCCCCATTTCAAGACCATAAGAACAATCGTAGTTCGCATTTATAAAATTATATATTAGTAGGTAATTTCTCTCTAGAAGATTATTATAGAAATATGTAGATTCATTCCTGGGTCGAAAAGTGGGCGTATTATATATACGTCTGTTCGTTTACACTCTACAAAAATATTCCTAAAATGTAATGTAGGTACTAGGTACACTATTACGTACACTATAATAATATTTTATTCTTGACCATATTATCTGCCTGTCTGGTGTTATTGGTTCATCCCGCTTATTACATAGCTCGAGTCGTCTGTGCTCCATGGTTGATTGGTTGCCTTAATTCGTCGGCGTTAGGCAACGCCGACGAATTAATTGCAAAAGACCCCTCTTTTTTTTTTTTTTTAAGGGGGGAAAATCATCGAATGACTTCTCCCGCCTGGGTGAGGCGGGAGGGAGTGTCAGACTCTTACTGACTAAAAACCACCCCGTTCCTTCTCCTGCACGTCGAGCCGGAGCCCCGGTTACCCGTTAGGTTCTCCGCGACTCCGAATCGGCATCGACCCTATTGGGCCCCATCTGTGGTGGTCTGATGGCCCTTTGAGGCGCGCGCGGAACGCGTCGCGCCGTACGCTCGGGTGTGTTTCTGGTCGGACGGGGAGCCACCCATGCTCGCCGTCCGCAGGCCCGCGCTTACCGTGGCCGGAGATCGTCCCGCGATCCCCGACGCCCGGTGTGTCCTTCGCGATGGCTGGGTTGCGAGGAGGCAGCGCTTCGCTGCCTCACGCGTCCCGCCTCCTCCTTAGCTAGCATGACTGCTTCGCAAAATGAGGAGACGGCGTCCCAATCCCCCTCGCTCCGCATCATGGCCTGCACTAGGCCCGGACGCGAGAGGTCGCCATCGCCGATCACTTCCCTGAGGACACGGCGGTGCTCAGCCCACGAAGGGCATTCTCCCACCGTGTGTTCCACCGTGTCCTCAGGGCGGAAAAGACCCACCTCTAAAGAGAGGTGGAACAAAGTGTCTATTTACTTGTTTAAAACAGCTCTTGCTACCGGCCGCGAGGCCTCAGTAATTCTTCAAATTATCTTCTTTACTTACCAATGCTACGGAGCATCGTATTACATTTCTAGCGTGCACTAAAACATTTGTTTCATTAAGAAAATGATTGTATATCCGTACGTACTCGTACCTTGCGTTTACAGGATGTCAAAATAAATATGTACACAAGTTAAATATATACCTCGTTACCTACATCTTTATCTTTGAACACTAAAATATTATTTACCAGGCAAGCTGTCAGTCTAATGTTTACAATAACTCATGCATAATCTTTGGTTAAATATTATCAAATAGTTTGTTTATTTCAAACATAATATGAGCTGTCAAATCGTTGGTAGAACAGCTACAAGCTACAACTATTGAAAGTAAAGCTTTAGGTTCGATCTGGGTCGGGTAATTGTACTAGCTATTACGATTTTGATTTTAAAATTATCTTTTGTACGATTGTCTAGAATTTCGTTCAGTTTTGTAATAGAGTTGTCTCCTAAACTTCTATGACAATAAGAACAAAATTGTAGAAAAGTGAATGCATTATTTGACACGTTATATCACTATTCAAACATTATTATTATAACTTAAATCACTTTTAAGTCCAAATTCTAAATAGAAGGAAATAAATAATGTAGTTTTTTCTACTCATCAATTGAATAATAGGCCTATATTATTGACACTTGTGTCCATGGCATTGGTTTTTGCCAATCCCCATTGGCGACCGTAGTGGCGTGTCGATAATTCAATTACAATAGATAAGGTCAAATTAGCTTCAAATCTGTAACCGTCAGAAATATTGGAAAACAATAAGGTATACAACATTTCTTGCTTTCAAATTCCGAAGAAGCGAGTTTAACTATGAAGACTGATTGATGAGCTAGTCTATGGTCGTTGCAAAAGTGCTTGGTTTCCGCCCTTTGCTTCATTCGCCGATTTAACAATGCTATCAGACGATTATGTCCTTGCAAGGTTATAGTTCTTTACATCAAAATTAGTTCAAAGATTAAAGTGTACAACAATAGGTTCACATAGGTACTTAATCCTTGTCAATGATCCAGGAAGTGGTGTACGAGATTGTGTATCGTGACGTCATGTTTTTTAGCGTCCAACAGGATACTCATTTTTTAAAAAAATGCTGGAAAAATTCTAAAATTAAGTTGGTCATAAAATCAATTAATGAAAATGTGATGATTTTTTAAATATTTTATTGTACTGAACAGTCGAAATAATTTATTTTTGCAAGGAAAGTACCCAATTGTGGACCAAATGGATTAAGCTCAAGGTTCATCCAATAGACTTCCAAAAATATAAACAAAAACACTTCTATTACCTACCTACGTGCCTATTACATGACTGTACGCAGTAACACCTATAGTATCGTTTAGCATTGCAATCTTCACTCATGCATGGAGGACGATAATCCTATTGTTTTATAAGCCCTTTACTAATTTAATTAATACAAATCCGATTGCAATGAAATAGAAATAATGTGACCTTGATGTTTACAATATTCAAGCATTATTTAGGACAAATACATCATTTAATAATGATACTAAATCGCGTCTAAATCTGTGTAGCAATGTAGGAGTAAACTCCATCTCACTACATGAAGTTTCGCGTTTGTAATACAGTTGATAAGATGTGTATTGTATGGTCATCGTGTGTGGTCGCTCATCGGTTGTGTCCAATTGTAGCGTGTGTAGGAAGGTCGTTAGTTAAAATGGTAACGGTTTATATAAAGCCATATTTAATAGGTAGCTAACTGTTTTCGTAACACTTAAAAACAGTTCTAGATTTTTGGGGAACAGTAAAAATAATTGCTCCAAATTCTACACTATAAATAGTCTTGTTCGAAACTGTAGGAATGGATATCGATTTGGTCGTGAGACGCTATTTCATATTTGCTTTTGTCTTTTGATGTCGTTCGTGTAATAGCATAATTGGTCCCGCTCCCTTCGCTTGTTGGACATTTTTTATGGAATTCCATAAAAGAAATTATCCAATTTGATCGTAGTAATTGGTGGCAGTCATTTTAATGGCACTGGCTGTAGTAGAATAGCCAACGTAGTTAAAACAAGACTCGACTTATCGATTCCTTGTAAAGTAGTTCATATTGTAGACAATGTAGGTCTCAGCTCGGGAATGGCGGCAAAATATTGACTACCAGCGTCGCCCGATATTAAATTTGCGCGCGTCAATATGCTTCCCAATTTAGGTCACACGTGGATTCCAATTATTGAGGTGTGCTGGTGTTTTGAATACATTTCCTGTTACTTTTGGGGTAGAAAAGTTTAGGAATAAAGAAGTAGGTACTTAATAATTAATGCATACACTTGCGACATACGATTTCTTTAGTAACCTGTTACTGGAATATCTTAAAGCAAATTAATTGATAAAACAATGTAAGGCTACTGTTGTAAGTCGATGATCAATGTCCTCAATAGCTATTATAATTGACATTACTGTCCACTATAAAATTATGAGCAACTTTCATTGTAGAGTTTGTAGAGATTTATGGTTGCTCTCTTAAATCAATGATTGCCCTCTTAAATCAGGCGTGCCCTATTTACTTGTCCTAGATGTTTACGAGTGTAACTATTAAAAGTACTAGTATGTTTTAGTAGCTAAGAGCACTACTGCAAATGGCAAATGTCAATTGCAATGCAACATTGTCCAGACATCCATAAATCTCTGAAAGAAGAAATGACATAAATCAAAATACACATATTTACCCTATTTAAAAAAACAAATATTAATTAAACAACCTTTTCTTCCAGTTGCCATAATCCTGGGTCTGCTAAACTGCATCAGTATCGTACTGCTGGATGTAGGGTGCCTCATAGCCGGTATCTGGCAGATGTTGGCCGGGTTCATAGTGATAGTGTGCGAGGCTCCGTGCTGCTGTTTCTTCATAGACTATGTCCAGACCCTCAGCGATAAGATGGAGACGAGGCCTTATTGGAACAAGGCTGCTTGTTATGTTGGGTGAGTGACCTTATTGTCTTGTCTTAAATACTTTAACAAAATAAGAGATAACAATTTCTTTGAAAAGACATGATTTGATGTTTCCGTGTCAGTAGGCAGTCTGTAGCACTTTTATACATTTAAATTAGTTTTTTATCTACAATATAACCTAGGCCTCATATGCTGCCCTACTGACTTAATAGTCAGTAACCCTAGTAGTATGAGTAGCCTGGCCTGAGCATTAGCCCAGGTTAGTTTAGATTAGCCTCGCGCGTTTGCAGACGTTACGACAAGTGCTTTTCTATAAAAAAACGTATTATTTAAATCTAGCAGACACAAGCTGCTTAAGAATTACTTTTGCGTCATTTCAAATAAAAAAAATCTTGGCAGACGTCAATACCATCAACGTGAAATACCGATACACACTATTTCACAATATTCTCTGATGGATTGATGATACAGCAGGAATATCCTAATTGAAATACATTTAAGTATGTGTTTGTTGTATGAGTCAGCTGATAAAATTATATCAGGTGTACTGTAAACATGTTGCTTTACACTTTAACTGCCAAGTTTAAAGTGATAAAAGCCAAACGTCTACTAGCATCAGGCACCGGTGACTGACGTGGCAGTGTACGGGCTAAGTCGCTGTTATCAGAGCTCTAATGTGTAGCCAACGTTGTGATAACTTGGACACTTGACGTGCCCTGACAGACAGGAAGGTTCAGTGTCATTATGTAGGGAAATGGTCATTTGTAAAGAATGGCTAAGTATTTGAGGAAAGTTCGTTAGAAGAACACAATTTTGGTTCGAAATATGTCGTCAAATATTTGTAACTTGTAAGTTTTGTAATATAATGGAAACATTATTTATTGCCGAATTTGTGAGAAGATGTTTATCCTTAGGGGGAGTGCAGAAGGGTACTTTATAGTTACTCTATTTCTCATTCATTTCATTATGCGATACTGGTTTTGTGCAGACAGTAATCTTTTTAATTAACCTCATTGATACGAACTGTTTAATGTTATATATACTATTAACAACTACGACAGGGAAAAACGTTAATAAATATAAGTATGGTAAATATCATTCAAGGATATCTTTATGTAAAGTTTCGAATAAATATTAATTGAAAGAAAATCTCAAGGAAATTTTCAATTATAAGAAACACTCACGGTGTTGTGACGTAGCAATGTCGTCAGATCTGATTCATCGATTTTATCAATGCATTCATTTATTTAGGTATGTACAACTTTTATAGATTAAAAATAAAATATATTACATGAATTAAATTTAAATCTATTTCTTATCTCTTCGCTCATCGCTGACGCGGCGAAACAATGTAACGCAAACGTTGTTTCACGCTGGTTTTCTAAAGCCATGGTATCACGTATCGCGCCGGTCGAGCCGGCCCGTTCGTGCTGAAGCATGGCTCTCCAACACTTTACTTTTTAGCAAAACATTGCACTAGCTTCTCCAAAAACCACGATCTGTAACTCAATGCTAACCGCGGAGAATAGTTCTTTATGCCAAGCCTGCCGCACATGCTCACACTCATTCTCGACACTGCGCTTTGACATTGGTGGGCATGTCATGTGTCCACTATTGTTTTCACGAGATGTCAATGTACACAAGTCAGTGTCTCTACCACTACTTTGGTAGATGGAAACAAAGCAAGTTGAATGCCAACGTGCCGACCAATGTCAAAGCGACATCGAGAACGAGTGCAAGTGTGGACATGTGCGGCGGGTCTTATGCAGAGGAAGCGCATTTTTTTATATTTTTTTTAAGGGGGGAAAATCGTCGAATGACTGCTCCCGCCTGGGTGAGGCGGGAGGGAGTGTCAGACTCTTACTGACTAAAAACCACCCCGTTCCTTCTCCTGCACGTCGAACCGGAGCCCCGGTTACCCGTTAGGTTCTCCGCGACAGAGGAAGCGCATAGGAGTGCACGACGCGGGCTGTTGATGATAACAAACCGTGCAATAAAATTTTATAGCATGCATTGTAAATTGGTATGCATCACGAGTGGTGCAGCATGAAAGCCATTGTGTAACCGCTGTGTTAAATAATAACTTTAATACCGTTTAGCTGTTACTGAAATGACTCAGTGGTTGGATATCGGTGCTTGTTATTCTATTATAAGATTTTGATGCCGGCTTTTTGTTGCGTTTACGATGGGAATATAAAAAGTGAGATCATGGGAAAGTGAGGAGTTAGAACTTTTCTTAAGGGGCTTTTGTCGAATTGAGTGTCGTTCATGAATCGACACAGTACAACAAGTATCTGTATACTATGTTACTAAATTACAAGCAATTTTTTACTTTATTGAACACTATTTTTAACCGACTTCAAAAAAGGAGGTTCTCAGTTTGACCTGTATGTATGTTTGTGAGCGATTATTTCGTGATTAGCTGAACCGATTTAGATGCAGATTTCAGAAAAATGTTTGTTACATTTACCTAGAAGTTTATATTAAATAATCAACTTAAATAAAGTGAGGATCGAAGTCGGCTTTTTTAAACGTAGTTTTA
The DNA here is from genome assembly GCA_038387885.1 of Spodoptera picta. Lineage (NCBI taxonomy): Eukaryota > Metazoa > Arthropoda > Insecta > Lepidoptera > Noctuidae > Spodoptera > Spodoptera picta. The sequence goes on from JAZHFQ010000271.1 coordinate 1,120,999, forward strand.
TAAAAGAATCTTTTACTTTTATTTATTGTTACTATAATATTTTTTATCTGCAATTTCAGGCTCTCGGTCCCACCATTCTTCATGTGTTTCATAAGCATGAGCACGTGGTTCGGCAGCGGTCTGATCTTCGCCACCGGCATTATCTACGGAATGATGGCGTTAGGCAAAAAGTCAGTATAACACAGAGACACTTATTATATCAACTATACTCGATTTCATTCCAGACGTGTACTATGACATTCGAAGTCAAATATTTAGAGTTGTGACAATAATTATATTAAAAATCGATTGAATTTTGTTACTTACGATTCTGAAGTCAAGTACAATACTATGATACTATGAAGTCTATAGTATAGAAGATGTAGTATTGTACTTAACTTGACTATAGAATCTATAGTAACGTTAAATGAGAACGTCTCAGTACCCTTCACAAATGAAATTGAGAATAAATAATGTAACTAACTATGATTGGGCGTGGGTTTCTTTAACACTATCTCCTGCTTCAGTGTGTTTGGGCTGTGTAATGTTTTCGCTTCAATTAGACTTTATTTAAATAGGTAATATATTTACTCTAAAATTGTATTATGTTATCTGAAAGTTAATATAGATATTTTGTAAAGGATTTTTTTACTTAGTCATATAAATTAGTATGTCAAAGATGAATGAATAAATGGATGATGAAGTGCAAGAAACCATTTAATACGTTTCGTTTTGTCCATTATTACATAGATAAAGTTTGTAACGCACCTGTTGTTTGCTTTATCGTATGAATCGTTAAATGATGTATATGTATATGTAAGTGTGACGTCATCTCATATTATTTTAACCTTTTTTAATTGAATTATAAAGACAAATTTAGCTTATAATTATAATACATTATAAACCCAACAAACAAATTATCATAAACACTAATAAATGAATAATAATTATTATATCAATAAAAGCTTTATGTATTTAACTAAGCAGTGTAGCGTGTAATGTAACTAATACTACGTGTGTGTGTGCGCGGGGTCACAGGGGGTCTCGCGACGACATGGCGGCGATGGCGGCGGGCGGCACTACGCCCCCGGGCGCTCCGCTGTCGGCCTCGCACGACCACAACGTCACCCTCATGGAGGACCCCGACGTGTGGCGCCCTAACTAAACGAGGCACGCATCACTAAAACATGTACCGTCTGACGCATGCTTTCTCATTGCATGAACTGCTGGCTTTTTGTTTTTGTGGAATTTTTCTTTGGAGCCAAGATAGATAGATTATTAAAAAAAGAGCGTAGTTATTCGGTTTGATATATTCTTAAACATGGCTTCAAATATAATTAGGAAGGGTTTTCATTTAACTCTTCTTTTATTTTGTTCAAGTTTTGTCAATATGTCAAAAAATATTACTGGGGTTGGCTCACAAAGAATGATTTTATAAAAACAAATGTCATTTCATATTCTCCGCTTGATTCGTATTTGTCTTTGTTTTTGTCCTCAGCACAGGTTATCTTTATTTTCTTATTTTCAGCTTTCGGGAGCACAGTTTAGTTTTGTCTTCTCTGTTTTTTTTTTTTCGTTTTATGTAAGAAGCCAGCATGTGTTCACATTTATAAACAAATTTTCTTACTTTAGTTTTGATCTCTTATCAATTTTATTTTTCTATCACAAATTCATGGTTGAAGAATGAGCACTCCATTTGTTCATTAATCTGTGACTTCAACTAAAATTTTGTTTCAACATATACAGAGGATCTATAGAAGACATGAGGACGTCGGCGGCGAACTTGGAGGCGGGATCTGGTCAGCCAACGAGCGCCCCGCGTGCCAACCTCGTCACGAATGAACAGCCTGTCAGCTTCACCGGCGTCCCCGTGCGCAACTGACCTTATAGTCCTCGTACCCCGTGAGTCTCCTACTTCCTTATGCGCTCCTAGTTCTCCCGAACGCGCTCACCATGAACTCTTTGGTACTTAGACATTTGAACAAGCCTTTTTTACTGCTTTCTTAACAGATTTTATCTTCTGTTCCGTAGGCATAAGGATGGTATTAAAAGTAAAAATAGCTTGTGTTTTCTGCCGACGACATTTGCCATTCTTCCAACGTAAAAGGTTTGTTATTATGAACGGAGTACTGTCTTTAAAATCTTTCCTATTTGCACGACAAGGACAGGTATATTAAAGCCAAAGTAACGTGCATAAGGTTCATCTTCCATTAACAAATGCGTTTAAAACTTTCAAGAGTTCATGGTGATGTGTTAATGACGTGCAATTTCCTTGATCAATATTTTTATCGTTGTTGTTGTGACAGAGTGCTTGTTTTATACCTATTTATATTTTCTAGCTAAATATACTAAAAATGTTTATTCTTCATAATTATTGTTATTGTTCGTTCGTAGTATATTGGAGCGCATACTAAATCTTACAAAGACTTTATCAATGTCTCTCAATGGTGCAAGTTGATGAAACTTCTCCAGTAGAGATGTAGAGCAATATTCACAATAAAAACTCCTTAGTTTAGTGTTGCCAATAAAAACCAGTGTCCTCCATACAAAATAATAGTATAGCCAACAATATAATTTGAGTCTGCTTGTAGATAGTTAATATTTTCGTCTATGGTAACATTAAATATGTATGATATCCAATTATTTGTTATATTATAGAGGTTTATGAACTAAGCACATATTATAGACATATTGTACCATATCGCTTGGCCCATAAGAGGAGATTTAAACTAAAATAGATATTATATCGGTTGCAATAGAGGCTCTTTTTCAATAAGTGGTCTTTGTAATAACATGTTCATAATAAAGGACCAATGCATTTGAAATCTATTTAAATGAACCTCAAAAGAAGTTTTTTTAGGAGAATTATTTATTTATATGATCTTAATGGCTGATCAAGTTATTATGGAGTGGCTTCAAAACTAAAGTATTAAGGGAAAATATATCTAATGTTATAGAGTTACGTCTCATATTCATATTAATCGCTACGTCAATTTTGAAGCCAGAACGTTATATTGTAAGGAGGAATTCTTGTACTGTAAACGAATGCGCATCAAATTAAACATGGTCTAGTATAACCTGACCTTGCATTGTGTGGATTTTTCAAGTAATAACAGGTCCACTTATACTAGACGTTTTTAAGTTGATAAAACATCATTTGTGTGTTGTTTCTAAGACCCCTAAAATCGTAACTTTCATATTTATTATTATTTTTTGTAAGGAAGCGATTTGTGGACGTAGTCGAGGGCTGTTAATAGTGTAATAAATTGTTTAATGTTTAATTTATTTGGGAAACAGTGCAACATGACTTTTGTTTTGAGTTTTATGACACAAATATGTTGTTTTTGAGGATAAGATGAGATAGGAATTACATTTAGATACAGTTTAATAAGTAACAGTTGGACAATTTCGAAAAAATACAGTTTGGAACTTGTGGCTATCGTTTTTTGACGACGCTGATGGCGCTCTTCTCGATTAAAATCCTCTTCGTCTAATGACCGTATTCAGTTAACTATCTGCACACAAAAGCGATAATTTTCTTTATCTTTAATGTAATTGCTATTCATTTTCTATCTTTACAAAAAGCCTAGCGTCTAACATGCATACATATCCTCTAAACTGGCTGGTATAGATATTTATTTTAATTAGAAAATCATAATTTCATGATTATTAACAAAATCATAATTAATATTGCTCATATTTCGGTGATTATTTTTATTTAAATTATTAATTTAGAATTTGATGGTAACGCGGCGATTGTGTAAACGATTATGATTCCAAAATTAAATAATAATGTTATAGCATAATACATAGTTAGCGAAATTTTCTTGACATTGGTGTAAAGTGTTTACTATAGGGTCTATTATCGTATAGCTACGCCTTCTGTCGTGCAATACTTCATCAATTCTTATGATGGTGTGATTATTTTCGGCAGCATTTTGTTTGAAGGTTTTAAGACAAGGATTCTTTGCGTTTATCAATGATTTTTACTACGACGAAGCCTGTAAAAGGCTAGTTGTTTTAGAATCCAAATATCAATTGTATGCATTCCGAAAATCGTACTGAATTTTATGGGTCTTTCCTTTTCATGTCTTATATATTCTAGATTATGTATGTATATCTTGCATGCCTTTAGAACGTAGTTCCTTATTGCATTGTTACGACAGTGTCAATTTGTTGGAACAAATATTTCGGTAATTATGGTATTTAGTATAGTGTGCGGTCGCACTCAAGTTCTATACGATTATAATGTTATAAATAACCCCAGCCAGATATATCGTCGAGATAGTATAGATATTATCTACTAGAAATCTTGTAATACTTGTTTTAGACGGTTACTACTAGATTCGGACAGTTTTATAGGTCTGATGATTTTCTTGACTGGTAACACATTGCGTTGAGCTGTCAAATGATTTGTGACCTTATGATCTCGTGTAAAAGGTCGATGACAATTTGGGCGGGAGTTTGAATATTAACCGATCGAATTTCGAATGTGTTGCCAAGTCCAATAAATAAAACAGCTACGTAATTAGTTGTTGCAACTAACAATAATTATATTTAAAACATATTGAACACATTAGAAATAGAAATTGTTCTATAACACAATTTAAATAGATAAAATTATAACATTTACTGCAATTGCAAGATATTTTTGTAAAATTACAATATAGAACGCCACAGTGACTGCATAAGTATTATTGTGTATAAGAAAGGCCCTAGTCTTAGGTATTATATTGCTAGTTTTAACATTTTTGCTCACATACCCAATATTTTAGTGCAATAATTTTTATTTGAATTTATTTGATGGTGTTGCCAGTAACAGGATTTTAAAATGAATTTATAAATTTGCAACACAATGGAATGTTTGATAATGTAACATTGTGCTTCCTTATTTACATTGATTTTTTTACAATTAAATACATCATAATTTTTACATGCATCGATTAATTTATGTATATTAAGCGAATTAATTGTTAAAATAAGAATTTACGTTGAGATTGTATATAGTATATGCTATGATTAAATTAATAAGTTGAGATACATTCTTGCTAAGCCTAAACACTTACAACTTTGTTAAATGTTCAGTTAGAAATGTTATCCAAGATCGTTACTAGTTATGTTGCCTGTATACTTAGAGTTAGTGCAGAGATAAAAATAGCAATAAACTACATAGCTATACGAACCTCCTTTTTAAAATTAAGGTCCCGATTCTACTCACTTAGGCATCTGTAATGCTAAGATACCAGATTAGGGGGCTACCATATTTCAACATGGCGGAATAGTTGTTTCCCGCCAAAACTATAACCAAACTTTTGAAGCAGTTACGTAGTTTTTTCAGCATTTTTTCATTCAGCATCAGTATATATTATTTGTCCCTGCACTGAAACTCAAGTAATGAGTAGTAAAAGTTGTTTGTAACTTTAAAATAAGTATACATAGTTGTATAGTGTAAGTGGTTGCAGTTGTTTCTTGTCAAGTTAATGTTATATTTAGGAAAGCATATCTGTAATAAATGTGTGAATATTGATGTTTTAGTTTTATTTTTACCTTATCAGGTACATTTAATTCGATCATTAAGTGGAAATATGGATTGTCTGAAATGTATTCCGGGAGTTTGATATACTCTTTCTGGTTTCCATTTTGCAACCTCGTACGGGCGCCGCTCTCGCCGCCGCCACCTTGGAAACCATTATAAAAAAATCCGCCGGTTGTTCTACTTTCATGTGATGTGGAATTATTTTTTTTCCAACATGCTCATTAAAATGATCTTTGCTGGGCTCTGGCGCTCTCTCTTCAAGACTACTTATATTGAGTACAAAAAACTGTCTAGACATGAATTGTAGGACATTTTGAGTACGGTAAAGTGGGGTGGATAGGGATTTAGATGTAAATAGGGACAGAATAGGGGTGAATAAATACTATGAAAAATTTCCCAATATCGATTAACCCCTCTTCTGTCTCTATTCACCTCTCGATCCCTATCCACCCCGTTTTACGGTACCTACTTAGTTTAATTTTATAGTCAACATTTGTTCCTAAAATACACAGGATTGCAAAAAAAACTGTTTTTGGCCGCCTTTTTCCAAGGTGGCGGCACACGTACGAGGGTGCAAAACGGATATCAGATAGAGGACATCAAAATCTATAATATGGCCAATTTTCAAAACTCCCAGAAAATATTCCAGGTAGAACTACCAAATGACTGAGCTAATTTGTGAATCTGAAATACTAGCTCATAAACTCAAATATTTTATTTGAATACTACAGCTGGGACTAGTAGACTACAAAACAAGAAGAAATAGATATTGAAAGAAATTTGTCACAAAGTGCCAATATAGGTAATATCATTGGTAAAGGAATCCTTATTTCCAGTTATAACAAACATTGATAAAACCTATTTTTACTTTTCTTTGTTGGAACATCCTGTCACATCTTCCCTAAACTGCTACAACTCTCTATAAGTCAGGATCTAGAGTAGATGCAACCATGAAAACAAAGGAATACTGAAGTTTGGTGCGCCCCAGGAACATGAATAACTGACTTGGGTCCCGCAAAAAATGAATCAGAAGATAAGAGAGAAAAAAATTTAGACTATGTAGTGAAAACTTGCAAAAGTAAAATTTTATTTGGGGGAATAACAGCCTTATTGCCACTTTGATTACAAACCTTTCATGAATTCAATCTAAAAACAAAAAATATCACAATCACAGGTTATAATATAAAATAGTTTATTTACATAGATTTAAACAAGTTACATATAATGGTTATTTATATTTTAAACATTTAATAATTAATTATCTTAATAATTCACTGACTCGATCATTTTCCGAGGATAACTTTCAGTCAATAAATCATTTACACGTTCCAGTTGTCTCTTGCTTGTATCCTGTAACATAAATTAAATATGATAATTAAATCAAAATAAATAATGGTGCTATATATTTCTCTTTTTTAGTTTAACAGCTTACTCAAAGCTTTTGAATTGGGAGTGCGGTATTCCTATTTCCTATATCATGTTCCTCCTAATCACAATCACTGAGCTAGTAACCTATCAGCACCTCTATGGAGCTATTAGATCATCTAGACACACACCAGTCCCACAGCTCCCACTGTTATCAGACCTAACAAATAACATACACTTCTATCTATATGCATTCTGCCCACCTCTTATAGGTACGTACCTGCCAAGTTACAGCAAAGCTACGATTTCTGTTTGATTATCGCTCCTGTGATGGTTCCATGTCGCTGAATCAAACACTGCTTCTTGTCCGTCTCCAAGCACACAGTGGGAGGTTTCAAATTCGGTTGTATTTTACACGCCTGTTCTGATATCGCCACTACTATGCCCGCTGAGTCAACGTGCGCTGTGCCTTTAGCAGCTAAACATAGCCCTTGGTGGTCCGCCACTAAACACCCACTCACATTAGGAGTTGACATTATCTCCTCTACTACTTTGTCCAATTCCTTTTCCATGATTTTCGAGTTAGTAGATTAAAACAATGAATGTATTTCTGTTTACGAAATGAAAGAAGGAAAACAAAATCTTTGAAATGTTCCGTAAATCTGTCACTATGACAGTATTCCACAATGTATTGGAATTTCCAATACATTGATAACATTAAATATATGTGCGTCCCTTTCTGATTTATATATAACGCCCTGCCAGGTTTATGTTTCATGCTATAAAATGTATTTTATGTAAAGTAGGTTTTGGAACGCACGGACATAACAAAATGCTGTCACTGTCATGCCATCATTATCAGTGACAGTGGGCAAAATTGTAGCTGCGTTCAGAAATTATTCTTTATTTTGTCTTATTTTATGACTGACTCATCTTGGAAGAAAAAGAGTCAGGATCATGTACAAGAACGATTTTATATATGAAACACATAATACGTTTACCGAAACTTGCATCATCACATCAAAGACAATCGGTACTAGTACGGAAAAGAGGTCGTTACATGTTACATTAACAAGGTCACAGCGTCCGAATCCCATTATTACACTTATAAATCATAACCTTACATTAATCGCATTATACAATTGACATTGGCATACATTTTGGCTAATACCCAATAATAAAAGATTATTAGGTATCCTTTTTGTTACGTCGATCTAAAACTAGAAGTCTTATCACCCACCTTGATTAATACGCTACACTTAAACATGGTCGATTAACCCATCTAATTTGTATTTTGGTAAGCGTGAAAACACCATCAAATTAATTTAATTAGTTAGTTAAAACAGTTGCCAACTAGTAACAAGTACCTACCTACTTTAGTTATCATCACAAAGATCGGAGGACTGTACGAATATACTAACGATTTTAACAGAAGGACAGTTTTATAACATACATAGGTAGGTACTTTATTTAACCCGCACAAGGGTAAATATAAAAATACTTACGAATTCCATGCATCCTAATTTCGCAATAAAGCACTTGTGAATAAGTTGAACCCTAAAGTTTTCAAGTTCAAGTTGACGTATCTTTTGGTCTTGAAAAACCTGTATCCTACGAAACCTTGTGTTTTTAGTTGTATTAGTATCGTCGACGGGGCAACTCGTGCCGTTGTGTGAAGCAGTTGCAATGCTACAGCTAATCGTGTACAGTTTACTGATCTTCCTAACATGTTTAGCTGTATTTGATATAATCAGACTTTGCGCTTATGGAAATCAGGACACTAAAAGAAGACTGAGAATCTTTTCAGGTGAGTGATTTTCTTATTGTTTTTTTCTAAGTAACTAGGTAGGAAGTTAAGTGTCAGTGATTTGCGCGTCAACTAAGTTTTTTACTTAGTAAATAAAACAAATCAAGGGTGACAAACTTAACATTGAGTTGGTACTGTAAAGTAGGATCAGTAACAACTAAGTACTTATGTAGGTAAATTAATGTTAAATTGTATTTCTGCAGTGCGAATTTAAGTCTGCACATTATAATTTATTCATAAGAAACAAAATAAATAAGTAATAACTACGTTTGACAATAATAGGAATATCGAAACAGTGAAAGACGAACACTTGTGTAAACTTTAAAGTACATTTTTAATTTCTGATAGCTGTGTCTATCTAATATAATTATTCGAGGGTGTTCCTCAAGGTCCAGCGTGTCCCCAGGGAATTAAAGCTTATGACGAATCGAAGATATAATTACAGAATTTTGGACTTAACATAATTTTAGACAAAAACGTGGCATTTTATTTTGTTGAAAAACATGTAATTAATAAATAAATTAGTGAGAGACTAGAAAGAAACAAGTCTAGCCACATTGAGAGCAGCATTAACCAGTTTTGTTTCGTTTGTCTCAACGAATTTACGAATAGATAATTAATTTGCATGCAACGTTAGATTCAGTAAGTTGAACAAGTATTTTTCCACAAATTATTTTTAGTTCAGATTAAAACTTTTTTTTCCGTCATGAGCTCAAAGGCTTCTTATGTGAGGTATGTTTTACGGTTTTAAGTGTTTACGGCCGATAGTTTTGAAGTTTTGAACGTGTTAGTACGTATGTACCTCGATAATATCTACTTAGAATGATATGCCTAAAACCTACGACTTCAAAACCTGAAAGTTTAAAGTTACAAACTTTATAAAAATGTAAATAATTTTTTTTGCATTATTTGAATAATTAATTACAAAGATGGAAGGTAGAAATTGGATAACGCGCGCACGAGATTTATAGTTGGACGTGACATTGAGATTTATTTCAGTTTTTTCAGACATGGTTAGACCCACGGCCTAAAAAACGTATACGTAGTGTATTTTATTCTATTATGGTTATACATAATCCTATTCGCGATTGTACGAGTGCTAGGTGAACGTCTTACAAAGTGAAATGCGTCGGAAATAGTAGGTAAACATCAAAATGACTTGTCTAATGTTCAATTTATTAGCATTGGCATTTTGTCTACTAAGGGTTCCACAGGGTGCAGTCCTTGGTCCTATACATGTTCGTCTTCAGAGAGGAGCGGAAGGAGGGTATTGAGGCGTTTGCTCTGCAGAGGGACAATCACGGCTGAAAATCAATAAATAATACATATTCTTTAGTTAAATACTAGGCAGCTTAGGTAACAATCAGCAAATGTGAGCAATAAAAACTTTACTTTAACGATCACGCACAGCGATTGAGCAAGTACTTATTGGGACATTGTTATTTTAATTTAATTGTTCTCATGCGAGCTCATGCTTCCCACTGTAATGTGTTTCAAGTTTCTTGACATCGTTTCAACAAAATTTGCAAAGAATTTTGTACATTTTACCGAAGATAGTTTTGTTTCTTTTGGTTTCGTAGCTTGATTCACTTTGTTATCTATTTTACTGTCTCTATTTTACAGCCTTTCCTCTAAAACTTGTTGAGGCTTTGAATTCTTAATCTCTTGCAAAAACATCTTTAAATCGAAGTTAAAAAGTATAACCATCTATATCGCATAATTATTTTGTTACTTACATTGCGAGGGATTACTAGGTAAGGAAGATAGGTACCTACTTACTATCCGTGAACCCAGGTGACCTACCTCTAGAATCGGGCACATTGCAACATGCAAGAATGTGCGAGTCTCGCAGTGAGAGTGCAACATGCATTTAGTCGACTATTGTTATAGTTAGATGGTATTGTAGACATGATTTAGTGTTTAGTCTTGAGTCCACAATAATAAGCATACAAGTAACTATAGCTAGGTATATTAAGTCTGACACTATTTTAAATTTCCCTGCTTAAAATTGAATGTTAATACCATAATTAAATTTTAGTCATTCATTACGAACAATTAAATGTCTGCAGTCTGGCCACTGACACTGCTACAAACAATATTAAAATAAAATTAGTCTAGTAATTAGTCTAAAAAGAAAACAATACAAAGCAAAGAAAAATACCAGAGCAATAGAATACACAATAACTAATTTATAATGTGGGAGAAAACCTTGATTATAAGTTAGATTTAAAGTAGATAAATATTTGAGACAGTAAGAGATTTTATTTCGAAGCAGTAAGACTGCTTTTCGCGGTTAAAAAGTTTACAATCAAGTGTTAGTCATATGGTAAGTGTCGTTGCGACAGACAGTTTTGGCGCCTAAAATTTATCGTGATGCAATTCAATATGTAGGTACAAATCTGAAGTTCAATGACTAGATTTGAAGATTTTGTAATGATATTGTACAACATTGCAAAAGTATTGAGTTAAAAATTATGGTATTAGTTGACCTTTCATTGAAAAGTTGCCAGCAAACTGTGTGTTGAGTTATATAAATAGAATCATATATACCTACTATTAGAAGATGATGAGGATGAATTAAATAAATATAATTAAAGTGGTGATCGGGAATTCGGGAGAATTGTCATAAATATGAACGCATCCTAATGCAAAAATATGGCCGCTCGGGGCCGGGGCGCCAATGTGGCGCCAATAGATTATAGGGCCATTTTGAAAATTATGCAATAAGAATGAACAAAGTGCGTTGTTCTTAGTTGTCATCCCACAAAAAAGTGCATCGTTTCCACCTTTATTACTTCTGTCTAATACTAAATATTTTTCAGTCTTTCTGGCAGTTAGTTGTCTCGCTAGATGTGGTTTTTCTTAATTCCATTGACTGTTTTTGTCGCTTTACATGTAAAAAACTTCGTGAAGACGAATACAAGACAAAAGGTAGCTGTTGTCACGCCCAGTAAGACGGGTGTCCTTGGCTTTATACATTCCGTGCAGTTTTAAAGTTTCCCTGTGGAAAACTCTCTACAAAGAAATTAATTAATAAAATCTTTACTTAAGTGTAGGTACTTGATTTCCTCGTTGCATTGTATTCCACATTAGAGGTCACAACTTCCTTATTTCGACACTTTCTCTTGATGTTCCTGTATCCGGCAGAAATTGCTTTTCTTGTACCTACCTAAGGAAGGATTTACAATTTTACATGTTGTCCATGCCACCACAAAATTGAGATTGGTTTTCTGGTTCGTTGCCAACATTCCTTCCTTCCTTTAAAACATCAATTTAGGACCCCATTTCCAACGTCTGCGTAGGTATTTGGCCAATTATTCTTACTGAAAACATCTTGATGACGCTATAAACACAAAAAATCCTCCACAGGCTTGTCAAAAAGCTTTGTGCAGTTGTCACTTTTAAAAGTAGGCCATTTATAGGCTGTACGATGTTTTCAATACATTAGCATAACATAACAATAAAGCATCAGTGATACTGCTAAGTTTCAATACTGGAAACTTAGTAGAGAGTCAACTTTTTTTTTATGGCATATATTACAGCCGGTAAACGAGCAGACGGATCACCTGATGGTAAGCAATCGGCTCATGGCGGAATGGCAGCAACGACTGTCGCAACCGAGGGCTGGGCTCGCTGCCATCGCAGCGGTAAGTCCCCTCTTTGAGGAGTGGCTTGAGAGACGCTACGGCGTCCTCACCTACCGCCTGACGCAGGTCCTCACCGGACATGGAAGTTTCGGGAGGTACCTGTGTCTGATGGGGCGGGAGGAAACGCCCGGGTGTCATCACTGCGAGGACCGCCCTGAGGACACGGTGGAACACACGGTGGGAGAATGCCCTTCGTGGGCTGAGCACCGCCGTGTCCTCAGGGAAGTGATCGGCGATGGCGACCTCTCGCGTCCGGGCCTAGTGCAGGCCATGATGCGGAGCGAGGGGGACTGGGATGCCGTCTCCTCCTTTTGCGAAGCAGTGATGCTAGCTAAGGAGGAGGCGGGACGCGTGAGGCAGCGAAGCGCTGCCTCCTCGCAACCCAGCCATCGCGAAGGACACACCGGGCGTCGGGTATCGCGAGACGATCTCCGGCCACCGTAAGCGCGGGCCTGCGGACGGCGAGCATGGGTGGCTCCCCGTCCGACCAGAAACAGACCCGAGCGTACGGCGCGTCGCGTTCCGCGCGCGCCTCAAAGAGCCATCAGACCACCACAGATGGGGCCCAATACGGCCGATGCCGATTCGGAGTCGCGGAGAACCTAACGGGTAACCGGGGCTCCGGCTCGACGTGCAGGAGAAGGAACGGGGTGGTTTTTAGTCAGTAAGAGTCTGACACTCCCTCCCGCCTCACCCAGGCGGGAGAAGTCATTCGATGATTTTCCCCCCTTAAAAAAAAAAAAAAAAGCAATCGGCGTCGCCCATGGACACCTGGATGGAACACCAGAGGCGTTACAAGTGCGTCACCGGCTTTTTGGGGATTAGGAGTTTGAGAATCGTTGGGGATTCAGGGATTGGGGAGATTGGGGAAGGGGAAGGTAATTGGGCCTCCGGTAACCTCACTCACACGACGAAACACTACGCAAGCGTTGCTTCACGTCGGTTTTCTGTGAGGCCGTGGTATCACTCCGGTCGAGCCGGCCCATTCGTGCCGAAGCATGGCTCTCCCACACCACACTTAAATACCACAACTTAAAAACTAGTCCTGTAGTAGATTAAAATGAACTTCTAAAAGAGTTAAAACTTTCCCATTTACTTTTCAAAACCACAATAATAAATAACACAATATACAATAAATCTATATTTTATAAAATATATTTTTGTCATAAGGAAGATATTTCACATGCATAAAAATATTTACCTATTTATATTAAACGTCGCACGTTTTTGTAGAGTAGATATGTATTAAGCAAATATAAATACATTCGTATGTACACAGTACAGTATAATTGGTGCTTGTATAGTCAAATATTATTAATATGTTTTATGTACTAGCAGAGCACATCTTAACATTATGTAAATTATAGACATTATGACAGCCATTAAAAATCTATTGCCAATTTAGGTGAATGTGAATGACCGACGAACTGAAAGACATTGCTTATTTTTCTACAGTACCAATGTACAAATTTTAAATTGTTAGGCCAAGTGTTCACAAGTGTGAATTGGTCGATGAGTTTGTCACCACCCCTTCCTACTTTTTCGGCAGGTGTCGCATACGTGACGACTACCGAACAGTAATACTTTCTGATAAACTTTTTAAGCTGTGATCACAAGTTTATGGGAAGCCCCTCTTATGTAGAATTTTTACAGGAGGTCTATAGTCCAGTAAAGGCGGAGAGACTGAAAGATATTCGCATTTTACATGATTATTCCATAAAAGTTTTCGGATAGGGTAGTTTCCTAAATTTTACTTTAATGTCTGTCTGGTATATTGTTTTAAAACTTTAGACACGTATTTTTTCTTTTCTCACAGAATTAAATATTTTCGACGATATATTAATTTGAAATATCGTGTGACGTCACTGCGTATCACAATTTGTAGCACGTTATGACGTAGCGACCTCCTACTCCTAAACTTAGCGCCATTTTATCTAATTATTGCAACTTAATACGAGAAAAAAAAATACGTGTCTAATATATTTTATTATTTAACCGACGGACTATTTAGATTTTTACTTTTGATACCCTGAAAACTATCCGATTACAGTGTTAAAAGCAGATCTTTTGACTGTAAACTAATAAGAAATTCATTGGTTTCAGCTCCATACCACTTGGTGAAGAACAAGCTGAAAGGCATGAAGACCCTGAAAGAGGAGACTCCTCCACCAAGCACTGAAACAAAACCATCCACCATCTCAGAGACCGTCTGATCTGTAATATTTAAGCAATATTCTCAATTATACGTAGCTTTAAGATATTAGCCTTTTATTTCTTCTTCAACACATCTACTGAATAAAAAACCTTTCGGTGGAAGGGGACATAGAAATAAATATAATGCACGCTTGACAGGCGTTAAAATTAGGAAATCATAGTTTATAATATGGTAGGTTGATCTCTGACAAATTCGTAGGTGGTAAGACTTCCCTTAGAAAACCAGGCACCGTAAGAGTAGGGACAAATAAATACATAGTTTGAATAGGGTAGATGCCTAATTTTTATTTAATTGTCCTTCTGGTGAGTCGAAGTCAAAGTCAAAGTCAAAAAATTATTTATTTCAATTTGACCAGGAAGGCACTTTTGAACGTCAGCAATAGAAATTTAAAAGTGAAGCTATTTGCTCATTCCAAGGTGTAGATTCCTATGGAGAAGAACGAGCAAGAAACTCCATAGGTTATTCTTTTCCAATCAGGTTCACAATACAATTCTCCAGTTACACAGTTTTATTGGTTCGATTGTGCGAGAACAATGTAACACCAAAATCAAGTCAAAGAGATGTAGGGTAGATTATTTTAAATCATTAAACACTTATTTTTTATTTTCTTACAGAAACGAATACTTTAGACGATATATTGATTTGAAATGTCACGTGACGTCACTTCTATGTACATTTTATACGTAGTAGAAATGACGTTTTAGCCCCCACTCCTAAACTTCGATTCGTTTTATCTAAGTGTTGTTTTATTATACGACAAAA
This sequence comes from Spodoptera picta, assembly GCA_038387885.1. Lineage (NCBI taxonomy): Eukaryota > Metazoa > Arthropoda > Insecta > Lepidoptera > Noctuidae > Spodoptera > Spodoptera picta. Next base: position 1,136,310 of record JAZHFQ010000271.1, read on the forward strand.
TAAAAAGATACGTGTCTAATATTTTTTCATTACCCAACTCACGGACTGACGGACTAATTATATTTTTAATTTTCATACCTTGTCATCATCCCAATTGACGGACCAAACTCGGTATTCGCTAAATTAAGGTCCTAGACTCCTAGGTTGTCGCGGAGAATCCAACGGGTTACCGGGGCTCCGGCTCGAAGTGCAGTAGTAGGAACGGGGTGGTTTTTAGTAAGTAAGAGTCTGACACTCCCTCCCGCCTCACCCAGGCAGACGAAGTCATTCGATGATTTTCCCCCCTTAAAAAAAAGACTCCTAGGTTAGTAGTAATTTTAAAAGAATTATAGAACGAATCTGGGAATTTGTAAATAAATGGGTTGGCCATAGTCGGGGAAAATGTGGTCCCTCAGTTCTCACACCCGATCCACCAGATCTCCAAAAATATCTTAACAAAGAAGGTTTGGTAAATACATAAATTCTAGGATTTGTAGTTATCCTGCCGGTATTGTTGGTTGGTAAATCATAACTAGCCTAAACTAGCCTAAGTCTAAATTTAAAATTTAAACTAGTTAGTTGAATACGAATTGTAATTCAGTTGCAAAAAACCAGGCTTATCATATAATTATGAATTTTAATTGCCATTATTAATTATTTACCTTGGCACGTGTTGCTTCGAGATCGAACTGGTGATACCGGTGTTAATAGCAGCAATATGTACCTACTTGTATTATGTAGTATACTATGTTTTTGCAAATTCCAACCATGTTACAAAGGTACAAAGAAGAAAATCTGTTAAAGAACTTGCACAGATAAGGGTAGCTTAATGTGCGGTCGATATTAAAATAATTAATTATCAGTAATTAGGTACTCATCAAGTACCCTAATGATGTAAAGTACCTATAATAAAACTTTTTTTATTGTAAAGTGGTACGTACTACGTAGTATGTTACAAGTCCCATGTATTTTCGAAAAATCAATAATACTAATAATATGAAAATGTTATTTTTTCTTCTCTTATAAATAATATCTTTTGATTTATCGTTGTGGGATCCAAGAAAGTTATTCTTGTCCCTGAGACGCGCCGGACTTCAGTGTTCCGTTGTTATTAATGGTTGTACCTTTGTATATCATAGCTTAAACTGTCAAACACCAAGCGGTGACCGCAACCTATTGTTCTATAATTGTCGCGGAGAACCTAACGGGTAACCGGGGCTCCGGCTCGACGTGCAGGAGTAGGAACGGGGTGGTTTTTAGTCAGTAAGAGTCTGACACTGAGGCGGGAGCAGTCATTCGATGATTTTCCCCTCTTAAACATTGTTCTATAATTGTGTCTATAATGACGGTACTCGACGAGTTAAATGAGTTGCAGCGGTTTACAGGAGCCTGTGGCCGGCAAGTCCCATAAAAAAAGAAACAAAAATGGAACTCTTGCTCAGCATTTGAATTTTGAATATCGAAAACCAAATACTAGGTCCGAGAACACTGACATCGACAACGCCTAACTTAGGCATTGCGTCTTTGGATTAAAGATAAAGTTTCACTTAACAGTTATCTTTGTACAGATGGGGCCCAGTAGGGCTGATGCCCGGTGCGGAGCTGTGAAGGACTTAAAGAGTTGCTGGGACAACGGCGCGGAGACTAGGAGTAGGAATGAGGTGGTTTTTATTTTTGGTCAGTAAGAGCCTGACACTCCCTCTCGCCTCAGGCATGGTGGGAGAAGAAATTGGATGATTTTCCCTTCTTAAAAAAGCCAATGCATCGTCTTCAGATTAAAGATGAAGTTTCAGGTAACAGGCGAAAATTAGGCGCAAATAGCATAAACCAAAAGTAAGTTCCTAATATCCATGTACTTACATGTACATGTACAATATTAAAAAAATCGAAAACAATATACCTCTACAATAATTAAGTGTACTTGCAAAAAGTATAAATACTCAATATATAGAACGTATTGGTAGTAAAAGATAAAAAGCAGTTATTGCTGGTAATTATTTTGAACAATATTCATACACGTAACAACAATAAATGCTTTAATGGCAATAGATTTGTCCTAAATTACTCGAAACCGAGTCAGTAGTGATGATTCACCGGTTCTGGCTCACGCGTTTGACAGGTCAAATCCGGGAGAATCAGTCGCACGAATCCTAAAAAAAAAAAAAAAAAAAAAAAAAAAAAAAAAAAAAAGGTTTTGGCATGCTCTGATCACGTTTCTGCAGTCCTTTTTTGCGTAGGATGCGTGGTTCTGGAGTTATGCAAATCAATTGCAAATCCATTTATTGTTATCTCATTCATTTCCGGTGTTCCTGACCCTCATCAACGCTCCATTGTTATTATCTATACTTCGAACACCCTTTTGGCGTTCTTATCTATTACTCACTGGTAACCCTCATTATCTTTCATTTCCTATGTCATCAATAAAACACAATCATTCATTTTAATTTTCTAATTAATTTATTACTTTTTTCTACAAAATATGAGTGGAACATCTCATCCACAAAAATATCATTGTACAGTGTGTTCCCTGTAAATATGTTCGTAAAACTATGCATTGAACATCCCTGAAACTTAAATAGCAAATACATTAAGCAATATTCACCACAAACTGAAGTCCAATCATTCTGAATCCTATCAACATTCCAGTCCCATCTCTTACAATTCCTTTTCAAAAACTGAAGATGATATCGCTCAGGTGTTCGTCCATATGAATCAAAATATTGACCGATGCCATTCGCATCGATATGTACAGCTATCCAGTGTGACCCTGGTTTATCATCCGCATCCAAATTGCATATTATATACGTTGGTACATGTGTATACATAGGTAGTCTATTAGCAGCATAAACATTATTTTCTAGACTGACATGAATCTTTTTCATATGCTTTTGTAATTCTAGTGTGTCCATGATATTACTGTTATTAACAAATTATTACAGTACTAATCTATTCAATGGTTGTCATACGAATGTTCAATTATAGTGATTTGTAAATATTAAATATCGCATTCTTTTGGGAATCACAAAACAAGTTCATGCCTGTTGCGATGTGCGATAAATTTGTTGACTCATAGAGTTCAGATAAGAATGGTGCTATATAAGATCGAACAGTTGCAGTCATGCAGTCAGTCTATGGTCGTTTGACCACAGTGGATTGTGTACGTCTACCAATACTACGTTTGTGTTACTTACTTCAACGCATCAATGGTCATGGAGGTAAGTGTTTATTCTATTGACAAACTTACTTGTATTTCTGTTGTTGTTTCCTAACGTGTGTGTGTCAGATTAAGTGTAAACAAATTGATATTAACGTGATAACTCTGTTGTTGCAGAGATCATTCAACTTCGCAGACGATAATGAAAATACCTATAAACAGTATTACTACTCGCCACTCTCTCCCCAACACGAAGAAGAGAGTGATGACATCGTCGTTATTAACACAGACGATGGAGGAAAAAGGAAATCGCAACCGATTGATCAATTTTTTGAAGTGACACCAAAAATAAAAAGGAAGAAGCTGCTATCGTCGACTGTGGCACGAGCTGCTAGAGATGGCGTATCATACATCTCTACAAATTCTGACGACGGAGACCAAGCGACGCATCTCATAAAAATTGAAATGTATGATATGAAGAAACTATCCAAGATTCCAATTAGTGATCACTGGAAGCACGCTACCACGAGGATTAAATATTACGTAAAGAATAATAAGGATAGCATCTACGACAACACAAACGGTCTCGTATACAATATTACAAAGACAATAGCAGAAAGTGAAAAAGTTAAAAAATACTTTTTTAACAATGACACTCATTAGTGGATTAGTGAATGTGATTCTGTTTACTTAAAGTACTTCTGTGTACCCATTAGATCCAAGGAGCTGTCGCCTTGTGATGCTGAGAGAAAAACAATAGCAGAAGGAAGAGATGAGTGCGGTATACGTGTACAGAACACTTCATGGAAAAACAAAACTACAAAATTGATTGGAGAAGAAAAAGTGAAGAATATGCAGTACCTAAGAGCTGAATATCCATTTTTCAGTTCAAAATCTAGACGATTGATGAGTTTCGAAAACTGGCCTCTCGTTATGCAGCAGAAGCCTGAAGATCTTGCAGAAGCCGGTTTCTTTTATACTGGCTATGGAGACAGGACCAAGTGTTTCCATTGTGGTGGTGGTTTAAAAGATTGGGAAGATGACGATGATCCTTGGCAGCAGCATGTTCAGTGGTTTAGTCAATGTGCTTATGTAAAGTTTAAACTCGAACAGTGTTTTGTTTAAGATTAAATATAAATATAAAGTATATAAAGAAATAAAAAATAATATATTGCATATAATTTGTTTTATTAATTTTATAATGTTACATTTAGTTACACACACACAAAAATGCATTAAGCATAACACATATATCTAAAACACAACACACATTATAATCCTAACTACTATAGTCCACAGTAACATTTCGATTTTTATCTATTTCAATAATATTATCAAACTCAGCATAAACAATACAGTTAATTGTTTGTATTAGTGAGGATTCAAATCGTACTTCTAATCTTACACTACCATGCTTTATGAGATTCCAATGGGCTGATGAGTTAGCTGATAAATCAGGAGTTAAATCAAATGCTAAAAGACAGTAACCTTTGGCATACTGTTCACGAGAGATTGCATTTCCTTCATTAAGAAAGTGAATACCAGTTCCCGAGAATAGAGTATGATATGCTGATGTAAACATATTATTATTAAAAGATGGTTGCAAAGCTTTGGAAGGTATTTGTTGACCATCAATATATAAGCTGAAAGAGTTAATACCATAGTTTTCAAAGTTAAATGGATTTTTAGTAAGTGAACCATTAAATGCGGAATTATTCACAAAACCAATAATACATCTTTTGGGTACCTGTCCTAAGAATATATTATCAAGAGTTTTCCCTTGAACACCCGATGGAATAGTTAAAACTTTAACTTCAGCACGAGTTATAGGATATTTAGCAGTGGTAGAAGCTAAAACTTTCTGATGTGCGAGTAATACACTTGGATTAATTCGTGCTCTTCGAACAATAAGAGTTGCATCCGTAATGCAAACTTTAAACTTTACATCATTTGATCCAGCAATTAAATTAAAACTCTCTCTTGACCGAACTAATTTTACACTCATTTCAACGCCATTAATTAAAAATTTATCTTGATTGAAAATATCACCATGAAGATGACCAATCATTTCTACTTCCCTGCTTTCATTAACTAATTCCTGTCTTTTAACAAATCCAATGTTTTTACCATCTGTGGAATCCATTTTTCCTGCTGTATCATCATACCAAAGACTACAAGTAAGATGAGATTGTTTAGCAGCAGGTGCATAGTTTAAAAGGGTTTCCATGTATGCTCGATAAGCATAGGTATTATTAGGTGGTGACACAAGTTTTTGGTTTAAATAGATATCGAGTTGACTAAAAAGTGAATGCAACCAATTATTTACAGGTGCTACTGCTGTAGCTGATATCAAGTTTGTTGAATCTTGATTTAATACTTTTGCCTTTATGTGGAGTAATGTATGAGACAAATCTATGTAGTCATCGCCTGTTCCAGGAACTTGAAACTCGATAGGTCCATCATCAGCAAGAGATGAAATTGGTTTATAATGAATCCACAATCCATTTTCAATGCTTGTTTGTGTAGACGGTAATGCAAACAAATCTAATTCTGACTTAACGCACTCACAAGAATGATTATGAAGGAAAGACATACTTAATTTGAAAATATATCTTTGATGTTTTTTGGTTTTCGACCAAGTTTTTTCGTAGCTTTCACTTTCGCTGTTAGTGGTGGAATGAACGAGGCCAATCGTTTTCTTTTAGTTATATACCCAGATCCTGTCATGTTAAATCGATCAATTTTGTCATCAGCCTTTCGTTTTAAGTTCGTACTAACTTGCTTTAGACGATTTTTTATTGAGGCTTCCATAGGACGGGCTTGAACCATATCTGATAAAAGTCCTACTCCAGCATTTAATGCCTCCTTACCAACCACTCGAACACCACTTGAAAGTAAAGGTAAAACTGATCTAAATAACCCTCCTAAGAAGCTCCCAATACCATGACCACGTTGGTATGGTGAACCCTTATAAATTACTCCAACTCCTGATCCAGCTTGATGAGAATAATAATTTTCGTATGGACATTTATGATGATCCTGATGAGAATACATTATTATAATTTGTGGAAATGTAGTTTAATACACACGGTTCCAAACTGGAATGGGATTTTTTGTCCTGTGCTCGATCTTATATCTATTTCTAACGTATCGAACTCTCTTCGCATAACAGGTAAGTAGTGAGGTGGAGAGAAAATGTGCATTTTATTCGCACCATAAATGTATTTTGAAGGATCTAATGAAATGACTCTTAATAGCGGAGTCATAACATCACCCACAATCTGAGGATCGATAATATCGCAATATAGAAATAGTTGTGATGGTAACCCTAAGTGTAAATTAGCAGGACACTTCCCAAAATTTCTGTCTAGGAGATTTGTATTTGGTTCATAACCTAGTTGTAAACTTAATTTGGGTGATAATGTTATGGAAGTTATATTTTTATCCAAAACAGAAACAGACACAAATTTTGTTATTTCATCATAACGAAATTTCAAGTTCTCTCTGATACTATTTAACGTTTTTAAAATATGTTCAACGTTATCGTAGTTGGTAGCGGGAATATGTTTTTTGTAGTACACTGTTGATGGTTTATCTTCATTAGGCATTATCATGGTTTTTGTGATGTATACAACATTTTCATGATCTTGAACAGTAAACATGGTGCATGGATATTGAAACTCGACAACTCCAACCGACCATTCACCTTCTAATTTCATAGCTTTTGGTAATTTTGTTGAAAAATTTGTGGTCTTGTTATCAGGAAAGTATTCCATTGAACTATTGCTGAGCAAAGTTAAATAAAAACTTTCTTTATTCATATTTCTTGTAAACTAGAAGCTAAAATCCAACTGTTAAATTTATCTGGATAACCTCTCCACTTCACTAATACTTCTTTTCTGTTACCCGAATAACGAGTGCCAATTATTTTATCTATTTTATATTGTGAGGTGGGGTTATAAGTGACCTTCTGTAATTCTCTTTCATAAAAAGTACCAACTATTGGTTCATTTTGTAAATCAGTTATTGTATAAACAATCCATGGAGATCTATCAATTATTGAAGATATAATAAATATTTCATCACTCCAATTGGATTCATATCCTTTTTGGAAAACATGTTTATATTTAGTTATTCGAACATAATCACCCACGTTGAAATTTGGTTTAGAATTTTCTAAAGAAAGTTTGTTTGATCCTCTATCATAAAGATTAGTCCAAACTGTCATAATATTGTTGGAACTTACATCACATGGGCACATCTTAATACTCGAGTGAATGCTGTGATTATAAGAGTATATTAAATCTTGTAAAACATCAACATATCTATAAGTATTATTATGAGTGAAATAACGCCACATTTTCATTTTTAGAGTTCTTTGAAATCGTTCAACAATACTAGCCTTAATATCAGGATTGTTAGTGGTATAGTAATTTATCTTTTTGGATTTAAAGTATTTTTGTACATCTTTTGAAATAAATTCTGTACCTTTATCAGATTGTATGTGAGTAGGTGTTGAATTACTTTCAGTAAATATACTTTCAAAACATTCTTTAGTTGTTTCTGAGTTTTTCTTTTTCATTGGTCTTGCAAAAGCATATTTACTAAATACATCAATAACACAAAGTATGTAGTTGAAACCATCATTATATTGAGCATAAGTTCGCATATCACTTAAATCAGCTTGCCACAACTCATTAATGTTTGATAGAATGTACCTATTACGCGGGAATTTTTTCCGAATGGGTTTATGTAGTGTATATGTTTCTTGTGATTGTAACCATTCCTTTACTTGCTTTTTATCCATTTTCTCCTTCATAGCTTTTGATAATTTATCAATACTACCAAAACCAGCGGGGTTAGATGGATCATAATAAATCCTGTTAATTTCTTCTAGTACGGGGTCCATTTTTCCCAATCGATCTTTTTACGTATTTTAGTTATAGATCTTTTATCTCCACTGCTCGGTGTAGAAAACTCTTGAACTTCAATCTCAGAGGTTTTGTTCAGATCTTTTGCTTGAAGTTGGTTAATAAACTCACATCTCTTTGGATTTCCAATATAAGTAAGTGGTACTTTAATATCTTTTAATGCTTTAGCAAATCTATCCCACCCTATCGGATCACTTTTTTTAAGGGTCTAAGTGAATCATTTATTAAATCAACAATATTACTTCCTGGAATTTTTTCATTATCAATTATGACTGTGCCTTCATTGTCCCAACGTATTTTACTTTTACTTATTCCAATTAAGTTTAATAATGACTCACCTTTTTTATTATAAGTTTTTGGAATTAAACTGAGTATTTGTGTTGGTGAATACAGTGGATTTGCTTCACTTTCTATACTTTTAATAGATCCTTTCTCCTCTAACAAAGATTCAGCATCAACTGAACTTTTTAGATCTCTATCTTTATTTTTAAAACCAATTTTAGATCCATTTGAATCTTCATTAGATGTATCAGAATAAATTGGTAATCTGAGTGGTTGACGATCCTCTTCGGTAAAGTGAAGGTATCTTTGTAGTGTTTGTAAATATAACATCCACTTCTTTCGGTCTTCCGTCTTACTATTCATAATATTTTGCATTTCAATATCTAGTCGAGACAAATTACTAGTAACCTTATTTTCTTGTTTTAATTTTTCAATCAATCCAGGTTCAATAAGTATCATTTTCTTAGCATTTTCCATGTTAACTGGCTAGTCCACTTACTAATCCACTCAATATTGCACCTAATATTATTGGTAAGAAAGCCCCTCCTTTTTGTATAATAATATTTTTTCTTAGTTTATGTGTACACTTATGCACCAGTTTACGGAGTATATTTTTGTGTTTATTCAATTTTTGTTTATCTTGATCTTTGAGAGGTATCTTTCCTTGTAAAACGTTATGAATACATTCACAAATACAATTTATTTCTTCTTCATCACACGTTTTAAGTAACGCTCTTTGATATTTTGGTTTAAGCGTATGCAAAGCGTTTAGCAAATGTTTATGCGTGGTGAGTCGACGATGCATCATTTAGAAATGATTTGAATTGTTTGATTCTTGGTGTATTTAAACTCTTTCGTGGGGACGTAGACTGTGCAGTAACCATTAAATGGGAATACATTTGTCTTGATACGACAAAAATCATTTGTATTCTGTTTTAAATCTATCATTAAATATCCATGCGCTTCGAAAGTTGCATCCCTGTAGGCGTCTTCAATGAATTTTGGGTTATCTGGTGACACTTGACGTGCTAAATATCTTATTTGAGTTTTATCTCGAGGGTTTTTAAAATAAATTATATAACTTGAGTTTAAAGAAATGTCTCTTTGACCTTTACCTTGATGAAATAAATTTTGTGTTAAATAAAATACACTAAGATTCCTGTGATGACTACCTTTTGTAAATATATCCACAATTCTTCCATCAGACTCTCTCATTAGATCATCAATAATAATAAGGTGTGGGTTTTCACCATCAAACATATTAAGATTTGGAATTCCTTGATGATAGTTAACATTTGGTAAATTATATAAAGGCTGCATTTCATCAAAGCACCATGTGATCTGATTAAAATCACAATTACATATTTCTTTAACTGATTTTATGAAATTTGTTACAAAATTTGACTTCCCACATCCACTTGGTCCTGCCACAATAGCAGTAAACGGATGGATAAAGTGATACATTTCACACGTCTAGAGTTTTAAAGGGATGAAATAAAAATGAAAATGTCGGTGTAAAATTACTATATATTGACAAAATTATATACCTAAAACATATAATTTGCGAAAAACAGAATGTTTTGTATACTATTTCTAATACATTTAGTACTTATCAGAAATAAAAACTACAATTATTTTTTGCACTATTTACAATCAAACAATAAATTTTAAATGAACTATTATATAATATTATAGTAATATCATAATTTTGCAATCAAAACAAATTTTGTATATACACACAGAAATAAAAGTATTACACTTAACGTAATTTATAATGTCCCCAAGCCAATGTATCGATGTTGTTGTCCATAATACATCGTTTGGTATCATTATATGACAAAGATGTTTTATTTATTTTTTGTGTAAAAATAGTGTGTTTGATTGACTTAAATCGAAGCATACTACAATATAATACATTTTTATTAAACAAACACGATTTGTAATTTTCCATATTCATTTTTTTGGTAACACTTTTGTTAACTCCTTTTGCTTTTGCTATAAATTTATCTTCTATTTCTAAGGCATACATTTTTGATCGCAACCCTACAAATTCCTTCAATACTTTACCATTATTCTCATCTTTAAAAAAACCTAACTTTTTTTTATTTATTTTTGGATATCCGTAAATATTATTTTCCGGGTAATCTGATGTATCGAAATAGTGAAGTAGATCTGGTTTTATATCCTCATAAAAATTATCTGTAAAAATTTGATATATCAAACTATCGGTATCGGTGTACAATAACTTAATTTTATTATGAAACTTTTTAATCATGTAGTTATAATGAAATTCATACATAAGGGTCTTAGATATATCTAAAATACAAAATCCTAAATAAATCGGTTTATCATAAATTAACTTTGTTTTCCGTAATTGTATTGCGACTAAATGTTCTGAAAATATTGATAAACTATGGAATTCTGGTTTTGCAATCCAATCCTGAGCACCTAAAACTTTACCACGATTATCCCAGTGAGTTAGTAGTTTAACGTTTACTCTTTTTTCAATATTTTCCATAGTCTTACCGAAGACAGAATTATTCATTAATTTAAAAAAGTCTTTTTCAAAGTTTGATGTAGCTAACGTTCTCAAACTAGTATTTAAGTCTATGTATTTCTTTAACCAAGAACTCTGTTTAAATTTTAAAATTCTATGTACTTTCATTAATTTAATCCCCATTTCAACGCATTGTTTTAAATTCCTGTAATGAATGATGTATTTATTTTTATTATTTAAATTAGGAACTAATTTAGATTCTTTAGTATTACCCACACATATGTTTTCAGGACATAACGGAAAGTCAGAATGCAAATCATGAAGTTCATCAGGATATTCCAAATCAACTTCTAAAACATAACCGAAATCAGAGTTATCCGAAACATTATAATCTGTATTAGAATCTACCCATTCAAAACCACCAACAGGAAGAGATTGAGACATTGCCCAACCATATAAATTATTCGCATCAAAATATGTGAGATATGAATTAGGTTTTTCGCTATCATAATCTTCCATGAATTTATTATTTGCTCTAGCAAAACGATTGCTACACTGAGATATACCCCCTCTAATACCAGCTTTAAAAAAAGCAACTTTGTCATAGTCTGTTAATAATTCTAATTCTATTTTTGTAAATTTTAACATTGCATCCCAACTTAAACCTGGGGCAGTATAGTAATGAGCAGGATCTAGTCCATAAGTTTTTATACAAAGCTTTCTAAAGTTTTCGAATACATCAGTCAAAAGTAAAACATCAGTTTTTAAATATAAATTGGAATAATCAGACATACTACTACACTTAAAATGTTGCCAAATATCTTTTGCGTGATTATAATCATCATTTGAAATATTTGAATCTGTGAGTGAACTATAAAATTGGTGTTGATCAGGAAGTGATGGATGTTTCAAGCAATCACTATTACACATAAATTCATAAGGATAAATACCTTTCCGTCTTAAACGTGAAAAATCTTCATTATTAGGATAGTTCCTTTTTAATTCTGTAAACTGATCATCATTAAGATTTTTAGCTAGTTGATCTAAACTACACGATAAAAATTTCAGTGAATCTACGAATCTTAAACTTACTGGTTGATTATTTATTGTTAACTGTTTTGAAAATGATATGTATCGTTCTTTGTTTTGTGGAATAACTTCAACTTTGTTATCATCGAGGTTTAATGCATGGACAATGAAATGAGCATCGTAGTGACTGAGGTTATGTAAAAATATTGGGATATGACGAGGGGTTCTGTACTTAGAACTACACACTTGATGTGCAACACCCCTAAAACTACCAGTGTGCCAATCAAAATCGTAAAAAAGATCTTCATTTAACTCAGTTTCACAAATATGACATATGTTTGAATTTGAAATTTTAATTTTATCTTCATCTGATAATGGAACGGGACATTTTTGGAAACTATTTTTTTTAACTATTGCTTTCACATCTTCACAAAGGCGATTCATAAACACTTGTGCACAGTTTGACCCACTATATGTCTCATATTTTGATAATCTGTTATCATATGAACATTTAATGTAATATCCAAAACTATACACTTCATGTTTTTGAATATTAATTGTACTAGGCTTGGATGGATCGTTACTACATGATTCTATCGGATTCAAAAATGCCTCAAAGTCTGCATAAATCACAAACGGCATTTCCAACTTTTTCGCGAATTTATCAAATTTTAATTTATTATTTGAGGTTGCTTTACCAAACCAATCCTTTTTGGAATCCACACCGTTTGGTAATTCTGTACAAATGTGCGCGCAATCATATTGTTGATGGTTATTAAGTCTTTCCTTTGATGGGAAATGAAGTAAACATGAATCACATATACAAACTGCATGATGTTGTCTTGATATTTGTGAACTTACTAATCGCGATAAGTTTTTAATATAACAGTAATGATTGTTAGTACCATTCGATATATATAGTAGGTTAATATGATTAGGTGTACGACATTTTGATAAATATAAAGGACCTACAACAGAATTACACTTTTTTTCTTTATTATACTCTAAACCAAAAACATTAATACTAATATTGTTTAATTTCTCTACTTTTGATACATCTGCAATTTTAACCGGAAAAGAAATACCAGTAAATTTTAATTTATTTCCATGAATTGCGTAAGATGCTACCCGATCTACATTTTTACATACAGGATATAAACCGGAGAGTAATGCCCATTTGAAACACATATTATCATTATTTTTAACATTGATTACAGCTTTTTTTGATTTAATATCTTGAGGAAGGTTGATGTATGAACTACCACGTAGGGGGTTGAATTTGTTAACATTCATATCTATGTATTTAATTTGATTAAGACTCCAACCACTATCTTTTTTTTCAAATTGACAAATTTTACCGACTACTGTGTCTATTAATGATGAATAAAAAATATTTAAGTCATCTCCTTGACATATTATGTAATTAAACGTTTGAAAATCAAAAGTATTTTTAATATCTTTAGTTTGTTGTATGAAATCAGCATGCAATATGAAGTTTATTTTACAAATTGTGTGTTGTTGAATACATTCATTTATCAAAAATAAGATATCGATTTTTAATGAATTTAAAAACGATTCCGGCGTTTCAAAATATTGCCCTGATTGATGTGTTTTACTATTAATTCTATATGTTAAAATTCGATTGCCAAAAGCGGTTTCAACAACTGTAACATTCGTTAATGAATTATGTGATTTTAAAAGATTATTTTTATGTGTATTGCTTTTTAAATGGTTGTTTAAATACCTTTTATTAATATAAACATGACATTTATCACATTCCACCTTATTGTTGTCAACGTCATTGGTTTCAATTGATGATGTAGAAGCTCCTTCGTCAAATTTTGCTTTCTTGGTAACCTTATTTTCATCGGCAGTGATACCTTGTTTGATACCTCTTCCAACTTGTTGTTGGCTGTAACAAAAAAGAAAATTGTTAGACAAATCTTAAAATAAAACATTAATACAATAATATTTCTTATTGAGTTTGTACTTCTAATACTTACATCAACGTTGTTTCAACCATCAAACATTGATTATACAACTCATCATCATACGATGAATTGAACAGTTCACGCTTCTCCATTTCATCACAAACTTTAGACAGCTCCTGATTGAATTCACTGTTGGATTGTTCTATATTCTCCTCAATGGGTGCGGAAAAGAAAGAACTGATGCATATTTCACTGAAGTTTTCCATTTTTATAATAAAGAAAAAAGTATGTAGCACAGTAAGTAACAGTTAAGTGTTTTGCTAGGAAAGTCATATAAAAATCTAATGAGTACACAGAAGTACTTTAAGTAAACAGAATCACATTCACTAATCCACTAATGAGTGTCATTGTTAAAAAAGTATTTTTTAACTTTTTCACTTTCTGCTATTGTCTTTGTAATATTGTATACGAGACCGTTTGTGTTGTCGTAGATGCTATCCTTATTATTCTTTACGTAATATTTAATCCTCGTGGTAGCGTGCTTCCAGTGATCACTAATTGGAATCTTGGATAGTTTCTTCATATCATACATTTCAATTTTTATGAGATGCGTCGCTTGGTCTCCGTCGTCAGAATTTGTAGAGATGTATGATACGCCATCTCTAGCAGCTCGTGCCACAGTCGACGATAGCAGCTTCTTCCTTTTTATTTTTGGTGTCACTTCAAAAAATTGATCAATCGGTTGCGATTTCCTTTTTCCTCCATCGTCTGTGTTAATAACGACGATGTCATCACTCTCTTCTTCGTGTTGGGGAGAGAGTGGCGAGTAGTAATACTGTTTATAGGTATTTTCATTATCGTCTGCGAAGTTGAATGATCTCTGCAACAACAGAGTTATCACGTTAATATCAATTTGTTTACACTTAATCTGACACACACACGTTAGGAAACAACAACAGAAATACAAGTAAGTTTGTCAATAGAATAAACACTTACCTCCATGACCATTGATGCGTTGAAGTAAGTAACACAAACGTAGTATTGGTAGACGTACACAATCCACTGTGGTCAAACGACCATAGACTGACTGCATGACTGCAACTGTTCGATCTTATATAGCACCATTCTTATCTGAACTCTATGAGTCAACAAATTTATCGCACATCGCAACAGGCATGAACTTGTTTTGTGATTCCCAAAAGAATGCGATATTTAATATTTACAAATCACTATAATTGAACATTCGTATGACAACCATTGAATAGATTAGTACTGTAATAATTTGTTAATAACAGTAATATCATGGACACACTAGAATTACAAAAGCATATGAAAAAGATTCATGTCAGTCTAGAAAATAATGTTTATGCTGCTAATAGACTACCTATGTATACACATGTACCAACGTATATAATATGCAATTTGGATGCGGATGATAAACCAGGGTCACACTGGATAGCTGTACATATCGATGCGAATGGCATCGGTCAATATTTTGATTCATATGGACGAACACCTGAGCGATATCATCTTCAGTTTTTGAAAAGGAATTGTAAGAGATGGGACTGGAATGTTGATAGGATTCAGAATGATTGGACTTCAGTTTGTGGTGAATATTGCTTAATGTATTTGCTATTTAAGTTTCAGGGATGTTCAATGCATAGTTTTACGAACATATTTACAGGGAACACACTGTACAATGATATTTTTGTGGATGAGATGTTCCACTCATATTTTGTAGAAAAAAGTAATAAATTAATTAGAAAATTAAAATGAATGATTGTGTTTTATTGATGACATAGGAAATGAAAGATAATGAGGGTTACCAGTGAGTAATAGATAAGAACGCCAAAAGGGTGTTCGAAGTATAGATAAGAACAATGGAGCGTTGATGAGGGTCAGGAGCACCGGAAATGAATGAGATAACAATAAATGGATTTGCAATTGATTTGCATAACTCCAGAACCACGCATCCTACGCAAAAAAGGACTGCAGAAACGTGATCAGAGCATGCCAAAACCTTTTTTTTTTTTTTTTTTTTTTTTTAGGATTGGTGCGACTGATTCTCCCGGATTTGACCTGTCAAACGCGTGAGCCAGAACCGGTGAATCATCACTACTCGAGTCTAATCACGTAACAATTATGTAACTAGATACTTAATAAATAAAAGAAAACATTAAACCATTGTACACAACTTAAATAATTATGAATTACCTATTTACAAACTTAATTCAGTTATTAGTAAAAATCTCTGTAAGTAAGAGTAAGCGCCTGATATAGGTAACATAGCTATATCGAGCTACAACTTGTTGCGCACCAAATTAGAACTGGCGTATCGATTAGACCGAACAGATTTGTTTCTGAGATTTTGAAGTGATTTTAACTATATCGAACACCGATTACTCGATATTTTAGTACTAGAATATTTAAATTAGTTTTATTTAATGATATAAACTTAGATTAAAAGACACCACCATCATAAATAATGATTGTATAAAGATCATTACGTTCATACCTTCCGCTTAACATCAAATACGGTGATAAGCTGTGACATAAGACCCGTTTATAGGTCAATCGCGGTAACGTAACTTGAATGTAGGCAACACTCGCTGCGTCAGTGTGGCTAGCACCGTGATGTTGGCACGTCGTGTGCCCACCCACAACAATTAAACATTCCAATTTCGAAAAAAACACGCGTAATATTTAACATTTAATAAAATTAAGGACCAATCAGTGCATTTATATTAGGAACCATGTTTTTTTTACTGATATTAGCGTTAGTTGGGTCTATTACCCTATGTTTTTTGCTAATAGATTCCCTATGGAGTGTGTTGGAGCTTATATCTTCGTATATGATGCCTTATTTCCTGCCCAGTGAGGTGCAGCCACTATCCAAGAAGTTCGGACCTTGGGCCGGTGAGTTGCTATTTTTTTAAATCAATATTCATAGCATTCTATGTGGTTCACATTGAAATCCATTTAAACAAACAAGTTACAAGGTTTTATGCGGCTATTTATTTAGAGAAATGTTAATTACTTTCAGCGATTTTGAAATACACACACAATATTCTTATTTATTTACTTTAATTCAAAAGAAAATGTGTCTTATATGGCGGTACATTTAAATAAACGTAGACCATTAAGAAAGTCATTACATATATTTGTCTGTATTCGATTCTGAACGTTTTTCGCCTTTCCTATTAGCTACTAATAAGTATAGTTAATGAAAAAATGGCGCACTTGACACTTGATTTAACTTAAATCGCAATTAACATTTTAACTTCTCTTTCAATGTACTACTTAGCTAATTCGTGATGACATTTTCAGAAGTAAAAAATAATATTATTGATTAAAATTAATTAGTTTCTGCTTTAGTTAACATACAACATCACAACGAAATTAATACTATCTTATCATCACGAGCACAGCATTGATATGGGTATATTTTTATCCAAGATTCTAGTGAATCAGAAAACATGTATTAGAATTAAGCGTGTAATTTCATAAGTCGGTATTTTATTTAATCTTTCTGTTAAGATCCATTCTTCCATTTTTTATATTTACTTGGAGCTCGCACAGTCTTGATTCTTATAAATAAGAAAAACATTGGTATTGGACCAAATACATGAGCTGTTTAAGCATACGCATTAGTTATGTTCATCATCAGTCGAAAAACATAACTGCTGAACAAAAGCCTCTTCCTTCCTCCGATATCTAAAGCAATATATAAAGTGCCCTATTTTTGAGCAAACATGACTAAACAAAACCTTGACTTTTTAATTATGCGTAAGTTAACTAATCGTAGGTAGACGAGTTCTGGGAGTAATAAAATTATAATAAATTAAAGAAAAACAAAGAATTTATCATGTTTTCCAAGTAGATGTACTTAGATATTTAATTAGATTGTATTTATAAGGAAGACACCGGTTCAAATAAATCGCGCCCTGTTTTTTTTTAATATTAGTGATGCGAACTCATTTATGTATGTACAGACTACAGACCTTACATAAGTTTTTAGTTTTTTACTAAGTTCTTATTTTGCCCATTTGTTTATTGTCGCTATTCAAGCGGCTATTATTGTTTCTATTCTAAATTATTCGGCTACTTGTATGAAATGTGTTATTGATATATAAAAGCTTGACTTTGTAATGTAGGACATCATAAAGTCCAAAACTTAATTTGTAACGAATTAATGGCATCAGTGAAGACGATTTACTTTCAAAAGTATATTTCTGCTTTGTTTCACTTTCACCTTTACCCTCTATCCTTGGCCTGACCACAATTATTAACAATCAAAGAACTGGTCCAACTCGTAGGATCTAAGAACCTAAGGGCATCGTGTAGTTCTTCAACCATCAAAGGGGACCCTTAGACCCTGACAGACAGATAAGAAACAAAAATTCGCGCACGACAGAAATGAATTCAAGTTCTCTTTTTGGAGGAAGTGTTAGACTCTTATTGATTAAAACCCTTCTGTTCCAACTCCTGCTTGGAGAAGGTGCACTGGTAGCCTTTGCGTTTGTCCGCAACCCCCTTTGAAGGGACTCTGGAATGGCAAACATGCACAAAACGGAACATGACCTTCGCCTAACGCCTGCGCAAGTCTTTAGGCTGAAATGTTTACATAATAATATAATTTCAATCGACTATAGACATACAAAGTGTTGTCGGCAATTCTGGCCTTGGTTTAAACGTTTCGATAAGGATACATGGTCCGGTCAGCAGGCCACTGATTCCTGTTATTACTTATAGAAATTGTCTGTATGTCGGTTCAGTGGTTGCTAGTGTGACTGCTGTGTGCTAGGTCTCAGGTTCAACTTATTCGTGTTTAAACTATATAACTGTTTCTCTTAAGTTCTCATAATGTTGCGGATTTTATTTTATTGATAATATTTTCCAAATTTATAATTAATCCATAATTGCAATAGCAATGGTGTAAAATATGATTTTGTACAGTCTTTCTTTCACTTTGATTCTTTGCGTTGATTTAAATGTCAAATTCATTTAATTTCAATTAATTAAATTGTACATGAACGGACTATTGAAATTTTAGTAGGTAGCACAATCTGTTTATTTCAGAAATAAGTATTTTTTTTGTTATAAACTGGGTCCTGATAGATTTTATTTTGGTTTCGTAAATCGTCCAGTACCTGCTTTTATTAAACTATTCCGCAGACAGCAAAAAAGAAATAAATAAGTATTTTTTTAATTTCGCGCACAACATTCACGTTCCACAAGATATTTGCATGCCCAGAATACTGATTGTTATCAGTATTCGATTAGGACCTTTCCTGAATCTTGCACTTAGCAACAAATACGATACGTTAAAACGTGAGAGTAAGTAATAGATACGCATAAATGATTACCAACTCATCCAAAGATGGCGTCCATTGTAGTCCTGTGCCCAAAGACTGACCAAAGACGCCACTGGCCGCTAATGTTCAGTGTTGACATGTCATCGGTTTATGAGTAGTGTTGCCATGTGTTGAAAGGTTTGTCCGCCATAGAGATGTTATGGCGTTGTGCAATAATGCTGTACTGTATCTTTCGTTACCACAATTACGTGGTAAATAAATAGGTTAAAGTAAAATTCGCAATAAGTTTGTAATTGTCTGGTTTGTACAAAAGGCTCGCTCGGTCAATTATTTACTTTCTCTTGGTCTACTCCTAAGTCCAACTAACCGAGTTTTAAATTAAAATTACCTAAATGTGGCCTGTCCTTGTCGACAAACACAGGGTGATAATATAACTATATTTGTAAAATTGGTTGTTAGATTTCTTCTACCTTACTGATCAACCACTCAAACTTTTGCTACAACTAACATAACATAACATAACATCAGGCCTTTTATCCCCGAAGGGGTAGGCTGAGGTGCACATTAGGGCACTGCCACAGCTGTACAATGTAACACCCACTTTTCAATTTTTATGTCATGAGTCCCATGTTATAGGGGATGAGGCTAAGGCAATATACCGGGCATATTTCCAGACTCCGTGCTACTGCTAAGATTTTTAAAAAACCCAGTAATAGTTTGCTCCACCCGGGAATCGAACCCGTGACCCTTTGCCCGGCAGTCGCACTTGCGACCACTCGGCCAACGAAGCAACAACTAATACAGTCCTGAAATACTGAACAGTGCAACAAGTGGAGACGCATAGCGAATCGTGAGGGCTTTCTTACCCAAATAAAAATATATAGGTATATTATCGTCAACGAGGATCACTGTCAACTGTCAAGTAAGCACGACCATGGAGGAGAAGTACGCCTAGAAGGATAAAAGCCTCCCCAGTAGCGATAATAATAGATATCAAGGTACTATACAACACCCCGCCGCCCGCCAGTATTGATCGGACTAACTTTAGTCACCTAGCTAGGTGTACCATGAATGACCGTGGCTATGCTCATGGCAACAAGATGGGTGTACTTCAATCTCATAACGTCGTGCCCTTTATTGGGTGAACCTATTGCCACATGCCATATGACCCGGATCGGAGGCACTTCTCAGTTCCCGTAATGATAAACTCAGATAAATGAGATGTTCTTGTAAAACCACGAATAGCTGTGGCACTTGATAGTATTTGTATAAAAAAGTATACTAATACTAGATCAGGACAGCCATACAGATAGCGTACATATTTGTTTGGAGAATGACTCCCCACTTCGCAATCTCCCTAATCACTGAATCCCCAACAATCCTCATATTCCTTATCCCTAACACGCCGGCAACGCACTTATAACGCCTAAGGTGTTCCAGGTGTCCATGGGTGACGCCGATTGCTTACCATCAGGTGATCCTTCTCCTCATTTACCGGGTTATCTCATAAAATAGACAATGTATTAAGAACCTACATTACCATGTATGCTGTTAATGTCAATCAAAATTTGTAAATAACTATGGATTCGAACCCAAATACAGGAAGACAGTTACATTAATGAACTAATTCGTATTCTACACAAACAAAAACAATGCAAAAATGCCAATAGATTATGCGTATCCATATGTCTGTACGTGTCTATCTTCTAAATTGCTTTAGCGTATCTATTAAATCTGTAAAAATAGATCATGATATAAATGTTTAGGAATGAGTTAATAAAATAAATAAAATAAATAAAATAAAAAATTGTTTATTGTACAAAAATTTCACAATATTACATTCACAGAAATGCGGCAATTACATGAACGAGTGTGAATTACGATCGATACTGACACTGCCCTCCAAACTAAGCTATAAGCTTGTATTTTGGAAAACAGTGATTCAATAAGGAAGAAAATACCAGTGATGTAACCAAATAATATAAGTAAATTAATATTGAATCTTCCATTCTTGTTTCTTTTTAGTAGGTAAGGTATTACTATAACGTTATTAGGTCTGTGCTGGTAATATCCGGTGTACGGCAGTAGTTATTGTCCCTTATTGAACGGGACTGTCACTGTTTATAATCACGAGTCGCGTTATCCCCGAAATGAACTCTGGGACGCAAAATTGTCCCGTTTTCGGCAATCACGCGAAAATTTGAATAGTCGAACTCGAAGCCATGCGATGACCGTTCGGACGGCACGAGTGGTGTGTGAGAGTGATACAGTGTCAGTGTCATACGCAATTTTTTTTAAGTACAATCGAAAAATCTTTTATGCAGTTAGTAATGTGAACCTTTTTGTTATGGGCACAACGTTTGTGTTTACAGACATAACATAACATCACGCCTTTTATCCCCGAAGGGGTAGGCAGAGGTGCACACAGAAGTACCACCCACTTTTCACTATTTATGTTATGAGTCCCATGTAATAGGGGGTGAGCCTATTGCCATATACCGGGCACATTTTCAGACTCCGTGCTACTACTGAGAATTTTTTAAAAACCCAGTAATACTTTGCCCGTCCCGGGAATCGAACCCGAGACCCCTTGCCCGGCAGTCGCACTCGCGACCACTCGGCCAACGAGGCAGTTTACAGGTTCTATAATATAATAGGATCTAGGTACTGATGCATGACTGAAACTAAATAAACGAAAGTCCCAGTTTAAAGTCAAAAAATAAATGGCCACGTAAGATATTCCGATGCAGAATAACCCGGTGTAACCTTATATAATTTATGTTGATAGTAAATACTAAATAGTCCTATAATTATATAAATTACCACAGTATTACGGTAATCGGAATCGTGGCGAAGAGGAAGATGAGAACATAGACAATGTTACCCAACTGTTACCCAATCGTATGTATGGGAAAGTCTTTAAGCCTGACTGTCTGTTACATTTCAACATTCTTAGTGTCTATTTTAGCTTTAGTTATTGTCTAAAACGTTAGTCAGTCAAAGTGGGAGGTAAACGACTTAAACTTGGTCAAACTGAAAGATGTTACCATCAGATCTTTGGTGACGGTTTTATCTAGCGCTAATGACAATATATAGAGGTAATATCTGTCTTAGTTTGTAAGGTTTTATTATTCTTATTGTTTGTTTTATTTAAGGTCTTTTCTGTTTTGTTTCATTTTCTGTTTATAATTATTTGAAATGTATAACGCCTTGGTTTTATGACTGTAATGTTATACTATTTAATTGAAATAAATAAATAAATAAGTAAATAATAATTCCGTACGTTCTTTAAATCACACAAAAAATGGTACTACTGAAAGTAAATTAAAATATTGTTGTGGTTGTATCTTAGGCCGTTTAGTGATGCTAAGTATTTATTTATTAATTTATTTTATTTATTTATTTAATAAAAAGGTCGAGCATGACTTATAATATAATCTGAGTAATAATTCTTTGCTTTATGTTATTAGTCCCATGTAAAAAGGTGCACTATTTTGTACATTTTTTTGCATTGCAATTACATGGCTCAAATAATTGTTATTGAAGTAAGTGGTCGTTAATCTTAAATTTTAATAAATAATATAAACAACAACAAACCGAAAATAAGATACAAGATATATTTAAAAAAAAATAATGTCATCTTTCACTTTTGCCAAATAATTAGTAGCACCGAAAACTGAGGTTTCGTCATCATTCAGTGGTTTCTCAGGTAATCAGATACCTAACGATTTTACCTGAGAAATAACTCATGTATCTTTTTATAGTCCCTTAACCATATTTTACCTTGATGCTGAGCGAAGAGGACTGGGATGCCGTCTCCTCCTTTTGCGAAGTAGTCATGCTAGCTAAGAAGGAGGCGCGGCGCGTGAGGCAGCGAAGCGCTGCCTCCTCACAGCCCAACCGTCGCGAAGGACACTCCGGGCGTCGGGAATCGACAGACGATGTCCAGCCACCATAAGCACGGGCCTGCGGACGGCGAGCATGGGTACGTCCGACCAGAACCAGACCCGACTGTAGGGCGTGTCGCGTTCCGCGCGCCCCTCAAAGAGCCATCAGACCACCACGGATGGGGCCCAATAGGGCTGATGCCGATACGGAGCCGCAGAAAACTTAACGGGTTACCGAGGCTCGGGCTCCAAGGGCAGGAGTAAGAACGGGGTGGTTTTTAGTTAGTAAGAGTCTGACACCCCCTCCCGCCTCGCCCAGGCGCGAGAAGTTATTCGATGATTTTTCTCCCCTTAAAAAAAACATATTTTACCTGTACATTTTGTAAATCTAAATTTAGAACTGCTTATATATGAAAATAAAAAAAATAAATCGTCATGGGTTCATGCAAATTTAAGCTTGTTATAAAAGAACAGCCATGGCTGAATATTTAAGGCCTTATTTACATATTGTTATATCATATAGGTACGTAATTAAACATACAGTAATTTAAAAAATCTATTTATTACAGTATACGTATACAAGTAGGTACTAGATACTTAATTTAAATTTTTCTGAGGAATAAATACTCAGGAAAGTATAAACATCTCGGATAATGAGTCAACGAAGGGGGAGATGTATTGATCCTGTGATTTCACCATCTCCAAGGTGACTTGTTAGCGAACGGCCCTATTATACTAACCACTAATTTTAACTGAAGACCACAAAGTATACGGTTCAAGTTTCGCTTCTCCCGCCTTTCTCATTACTTAGTTCGTGAGCTTGGGTTTATTTGCAAGTTTACCTCGTTGTAATGCTCGGATTTTCTGGTTGTTTAGATGTAGTTTATAACAGAACATAACATCACGCTCTTTATCCCCGAAGGACAGTAATGAGAAGGATTATCTACACTGATTAAATAACGGTTGTGTTTGTACATACGTTTGCAATTTTGCATTGAATATGCTCCGAAACTGCTGGGCTGGTTGATGATTTATTTTCAGAGATATGGGCCATGGCCATGGGCCGATGCTATCGGGACTGCAGAAAATATACCGGTCAAAATCATTGGCTTCGCCGTAATCGGGTAATAAAATAACAAGAAAGGTAGTTTTATAATTTTAATGATCAAGAAATATGCAAATAAAAAGAAGAATAATTAATTAGTTTATGTGTACCTACGTCTTTGTGTAGTTTTCATTTTGCAGGCAAATACATTATTCTGATGTAATACATTATTTTATGTTATTGAATACTCAAATATCAAACAATAGAGGTGATAAAACTAGAGTTTTAGAACAAATACGGCAAATAAACGTGTACAGTACAACGTACTCGAAAAATATCGCTAACCATTAACTTATAGTTATACCTACCTACAAGTATAGCTTTGACATCAGTAGTTATTAAAGTTAAGCAACAAATGTTAGCAACTATGATTCAATCGCCAAAATATTGCGATATCACTCACAAACTCGAGTGTCATACAGCAGACTGTGATGCAAGTTGTTCCAATGAAAGAAAGAATGTTACAATACTGTACTTACTGTGATTCTATGTAATATGGTACTATTTGGTGCTGCCGAGGAAGTGAGTGAAGGTTTGAGAAAGGCTGAGTTGCATTTATTACCATGTAGGTAGGTAAAGGGAAGGGTAGCTATCCGGCTCGAAGAGCAGTAGGAACGGGGCGGTTTTTCGTCAGTAAGAATCTGAGGCCCGTATTAATAAACCGATATCAGCGTAAGAGCGAGATGTTAAGATCCTGTTTGATATTCCGACATATTAATAAACAAAACTTAATACGCGGTTTAAGACCTTGTCATCACCTGAGATCGTGTTGTTTAATAAACATTACTCGGGTTTCAAAATCGGTATTAGGATGGTTATCAAGACCACGATTGTTAAGTTCAGTCGGACCTGGACTTAATATCGTGAACTCGTACCTAAATATTTCGCGGGAACCATGAATGTTGAGAATATTATTTCTGAAATCAATTATTATGATGAAGTTGAATAATACGATGATATTTTATGGCCTTTTCAAAATCTATTAGGTACTTATCTAAAGTTTATATATACCTACAGGAGATCAAGCTAGCTTGAATAGGCATTTTTGACTCCATTATCAAATATGAATAAGTAACATAACATCACGCCTTTTATTCCCGAAGGGGTAGGCAGAGGTGCAAAATATGCCACTGTACAATGTAACACCCACTTTTCACTATTTATGTTATTAGTCCCATGTAAGCCTGAGCATATTGCCATATACCGGGCACAATTCCAGACTCCGTGCTACTACTGATAATTTTTAAAAACCCCAGTAATACTTTGCCCGACCCGGGAATCGAACCCGAGACCCCTTGCCCGGCAGTCGCACTTGCGACCACTCGGCCAACGAGGCAGTCGATTAATAAGTAACTTGTAAATAAACACGAAACACTGATGTGATTGTATTATCAAGTACATAATAAACAATTGAGAGAAAGGGAATTACAGATTATAGAGGTAATAATGAGGTGACGCGAAATCACTGGCATATGCGTTCGTCATAAAATTAAATGTAACTTTATAATAAACAATGCTTTTTTATGGTTAAAAAAATCATAATGTATACAATATAAAAAAGTAATATAATTTCCTAAAATTTTAATCCATTTAAACTGGAAATAATCTTTTATTCCTATGCAAACAGAGTTGAATATTATTGTTCTACACAGCTATTACTAACTACTACTACGCAATGAACGAAATATGTATTAGTTCGTTCGCTGTGACGTAACAAGTCTTAACATCAGGATTTCATTGAGTGTCAAATTACGAATCTTGATACCTCGATCCAAACCGCGGTATCACCTGAGATCGTGTGGATATAGGTTTATTAATTAGCGTCGACATTAAGATGCTGATCGCATCTTGAGAACGTATCAACTGATGCCGGTCTTGATATCGTGATTGAGACCTATTTATTAATACGGGCCTGACAATCTCGCTTCCAGTAATAAAATCTAACCTTAATTACTGGAAAGGACAATAAGTCAAAATTCATCCATGGCGGGAGAAGTTATTGGATGATTCTTTTGTTGTTATCGAGGATGAGCCTATTAGCGTAAATCAAGCAGATTTGTTTCAGACTGACAGCCAGGCAAATGTTTCTGACTCTGTACTTTGTTCAGGTGGAAAATTATATGAAAATTGTATATAACTTCGGAAATGGGAAATAATAAGGACTTTGGGATTCGAATATGTTCTAAAACTGCGACCAGCCATCGAGAGAAAGCCAGATAAGATATAAACTGTAGAATGATCTATCGTCGGCGGTATTTCCGAACCGATACGAACTTCACACCTTCAAGAAAAGATCGTATTGCTTTTTAAAAGGCCTCCTTCTGTGCAGTGGCGTGCACACCATACATGCAAATAAGTACTGCATACACTACAAAATCATGCTTAACCTACATAGTCAAATACATAGTGTCACTCATAAACACGACATGAAAATTCACTGACATCATACAGAGATTTCGTAATGTTATTGATAGTTAATTAGTCCTGTCGAAATGTCGTGGTGGCCCGGAGTAAATGTCGTGGTGGCCCGGAGTTTAAGATGCCCACTTCTCATGCATGAGGGTGCGGGTTCGAAACCTACCAACGGCAAGTACCAATGTGACTTTTTCCGAGTTATATGTACTTTCTAAGATTATTTAGACACCACTGACAAACGGTGAAGGAAAAACATCGTGAGGAAACCTGAACTTATAATTTCTAATTATAAGTTTGAAATCGCCAACCCGCATTGAGCAAGCGTGGTGATTAATGCTCTAACCTTCTCGTCGTGTGAGAAGAGGCTTTGCTCAGCAGTGGGCATTTATAGGCTATTGATGATGGCGCTGATCGCTTACAATCAGGTGATCCACCTGCTCGTATTATGCCATAAAAACTTTCGAAGACTTAAATTTAAACTCTGGCTTTAGAGCACTTTAGAGTGAGACTTTTGTTCGTCCGTGGACGTTTTCAGGCTGATCATGATGACTATACTTTGCTAAACTCAGGAATAAACAACTGTAACTTGTTTGCTCGCGTCTGATCGGACACATGCGAGATTTTTTTCGGTAGGTACTTACCTACTCACATACATTCTTAAATGTTTTCAACCTGCAGCTGTATTATTGGATTTAATTTGTATGATGAAGATCACCTTTATTTATAAGTATTTTGGAGAATATTTTATTTTGTCTTTGTGACCAAATATCGTTAATTTTTTTGTTTGTTTAACCGATACTAGAGGTAATTATACACAGGGTGACCTGCGAAGTGCCTTTATGGTTATTATAGCATTGGATATTGTTTATTACATAAATATTATTTTTTAATTATACAGGAAAATATAACGCTATAACGCTGATATAATTATACGTCATGGCTATAATAATACAAAATGAAGTTTGATGTCATAGGTGAAATAATTTACCCATTGATTAAAGTAAATCAATCATATCATAGGGAAAAAATTAACATAATTTCCTTACTGTAGGAACATGAAATTGCAGTAATATAACCAGAGGCGTATTAAACCTATAGCGAGCGTCTTAGGCAAGCA
Organism: Spodoptera picta; assembly: GCA_038387885.1. Taxonomy (NCBI): domain Eukaryota; kingdom Metazoa; phylum Arthropoda; class Insecta; order Lepidoptera; family Noctuidae; genus Spodoptera; species Spodoptera picta. Next base: position 1,163,952 of record JAZHFQ010000271.1, read on the forward strand.
CCTCATAGGCGCCCTTAACTTTTTTTGGCGCCACTGCCCCTATTATGTAGTTTGGCACGTGCTTCTCGGCGGCGCTCCGCCTAATTGATGATTAATGACTGCACGGTTGATGCGGTGGCTTGGCAACCGGCTGCCGTGCAATGTGTCGCGGGTTCGATTTCCGCACGGAACAAAACTTTGTGTGATCCACAAATTGTTGTTTCGGGTCTAAGTCAAAGTCAAAGTCAAAATCATTTATTTCAATTAGACCAGGATGGCACTTTTGAACGTCAAACAACAAAAATTTATAAGTGAAGCTAGTTGCTCATTCCAAGGCGTAGATTCCTATGGAGAAGAACGAGCAAGAAACTCCATAGGTTACTCTTTTTCAATCAGGTTTACAATACAATTCTCTAGTTACATAGTTTTATTGGTTCGATTATGTGAGAACAATGCAACACCTAAATCCAGTCAGAAAGACTGAAAAAGAAAATAACCTTGAGGATAATAAAATAAAATGATACAGTCTGGAGCTGACCAGTTCCAATCGACGGTGCCCGTTCACGAACATTTGGCGAAACCTAACACCGCCCAACTCAACCATTTTGTAGGGAATCGAGCGATCCAATGCATGTGCCACCGCCAACGAGTGAGTGAGCATGACAACTCCAAGCTGACATAAATGCAATCTACTAGTCTAATTTGATTTAATTAATTACAGGGCTCTCACATTTACAATAAATTGTGCAACGTTTTAAACTATACAAATATTTAAGCAGCATGATTATATTATTACACAAATAGAATTCATTGAACATCACTGTGTTTCATGTATTATCCTGCGGAGCCGGACCAGCCTGCCTCCAAGCACTTTTATCCTCTATATAATCATTTAGTTTGTAGTATGCACATAACGTTTTTTTAATACATAGTTTAAATTTTCTTTCATTTAGATGCAGTATTTCTTGGGGGATTTTGTTATAACATTTAACACCGATTCCCATGAACGACTTATGTACTTTTGACAATCTAAAAAACGGCGGACTTAATCTATTCTTATGTCTAGTTTCATAATTGTGTCTGTCAGACACTTTACTAAATAAATGTAGGTTTTTCCTAACATACATAATATTTTCATAAATAAATTGACATGGAACGGTCATAATATTGATCTCCCTAAACCTTTCTCTGAGAGATTCGCGACGACCTAGGTTGTATATAGCTCTGACGGCGCGCTTCTGCAAGACAAAGATAGACTCAATGTCAGCAGCGTGTCCCCACAGCAGAATGCCATACGACATGATGCTATGGAAGTAACTAAAGTACACCAGTCTTGCCGTGTCTATATCGGTTACGGATTTTCCAGACAGCATAAGCTGCAGAGCTTAATCGTCCCGCTAGAGATGTAATATGAGGACCCCATTGTAATTTGTCGTCTACAGTAATTCCCAGGAAAATAGTCTCTTTTACAAATTCCAATTTCTCACTATTCAGTAATATGTCACATTCGTTATTTTTAACGTTTGGCAAAACAAATCTAATGCATTTTGTCTTTTTATCATTCAGCACTAATTATTTATTGTAAACCAGTTTTGAACCTTCATCAGAGCACTATTTACATCATAATTATCATAATTATTTGTACGTCTATTTATTTTAAAAACCAGTGATGTGTCATCAGCAAATAATACCATCTGTGGTTCATTCCGGAATAAATGCGGCAAGTCATTTATATAAGCCAAAAATAGGAAAGGGCCTAGTATTGATCCCTGCGGTACACCCATAGATATGCTAGCACCCTGTGAGTTTACCTTATTTACTTGCACCTTAAGTTGCCTATCACGAAGGTATGACTTTAATAGATTTAGCGATACCACTCTAATGCCGTAGTGTTCCAGCTGGTCTGGGTGTTATTGTGAACTTGTATGTTTGTAAACGCACCCACGACACAGGAGAAAATCATAATGTGGGGCAACGTTTATTTAAAAAAAAAAGCTTTAAGAATAATACAGCTCTGTATATAACAATTAAAAAACAAATGGTAATCGTTCTACATTTATTTCAGCGACCTATTACTAACATTTCATGGTTTATTCATGTCCATGATAAAGTGGAAAGATGAGTTTAATAAATTTTATCATCGTATGTGTTCTCATACGAAGTACCTGCCTAATTAGTGATAATATTATTATTGGTAAATCGGAATAGCCAATTGAATTTCAAAATATATTTTCAGATTAAAAACTTGGTAAGTGAAATCGTAAAATCACATGAAGGGTAGTTTCCTAAATTTTAATGTCTGTCTGGTACATTAATTTAAAACTTTAGTCACGTATTTTTTCTTATCTCACAAAATTAAATACTTTCGACGACATATTAATTTGAAATATCGTGTGACGTCACAGCGTGGCACATTTTGAAGCACTTTAGGACGTAACGACCTCCCACTCCTAAACTTAGCGCCATTTTATCTAAGTATTGCAAATTAATACGAGAAAATAAAAAAAAAACGTGTCTAATATTTTTTCATTATCTAACTGACGGACTAAATAGATTTTTAATTTTGATACCCTGGAAACTACCCAAGTAAGACTAGATTTCATTGTTACAAAAAATCTAGCTTTTCCCAGCGGTTTCGTCCGCGTTCCTGTATAACAAAAAGTAGCCTATGAGTAATTCCAGACCTCAATCTACCCCTGTTCCAATTTGCATCCTGAACCCTTCAGCCGTTTTGATCTGATCAAGTAACAAACAAACACAGAAACCCAAACTCACTAACTTTCGCATACATAATATTACTAGCTTTTACTCGCGGCTTCGCTCGCGTCACAAAAGGATAAAAAATAGCCTATGTGACATACCTACATACACAGCACCATCTATACCAATACTTTTGTTTTCCCTCGGGAACATCAATTTTTTCCGGGATAAAAAGTACCCTATTATTTAATCCGGACTTCTAACTAAACGAGTAAGGATAGTAAGATGTAAAGCTATGCTTTCCCAACGTCACGGAGAACCTAACGGGTAACCTCCGGCTCGACGTGCAGGAGAAGGAACGGGGTGGTTTTTAGTCAGTAAGAGTCTGACACTCCCTCCCGCCTCACCCAGGCGGGAGAAGTCATTCGATGATTACCCACCTTAAAAAAATGCTTTCCCAACAAAAACTGATTAAGACATACAAACATACATGTGTGTCTATTGAAAACTATTCAACATTGACCGCTAGCACGCTGTGTTGCGTAACGTGCGCCGGCGCATACAATTAATACAACTTGCCTTTTCTATCTGTAGGTTAACTCTCTAGCCTTGTCTGGCTTAGATTGTATGCTTGGATAGAGATTCGACTTGAAGTTGAGCAAAAAAAATACAGTCGAATTGAGAACCTCCTCATTTTTTTTTAAAGTCGGTTGAATAGGTTTTTTCTTCTATGTAAACAAATCCTTCAATCATTAAATGAAGGAAGTTAGCTACATGGCATTGTAATTTTTTGTTAATTTGACCGAAAGATATTGCATTTCATGACACCGGGAATTTTTTTAGGTGATCAATAAAAATATTTCGATTTTGTTCATAAATTAGATAGAAAATATTGGTGCAACTTATATTTATGAACGCCTTGAAATCATAATTTAAAATACTTTAATTCTCTTCCTCTACAAGAATATTGAACCATAAGAATATTAATCCGAAGAGCAGTTGAACTTGAACAATAAACTACTCCTAATAAATATAATATTTTCTCACATTTCTTTATCTTTTTTGTTTAACATTTGGACAAGGCTGCCCTGGCCCTAACTATAAGGTATCGAACAAACATACACACACACATACATGTGTTATTAGAAGTAAATAATAATAGTAATCAGCTCGTGTGCTTAGGCTACATTCGACCAGCTAATAAATAAATGAAATTAAGGTCTGTGTAACATGTTGTGAACTTGAAGGAACGTCGTGTACTTAATGTTAATGTTTGATCTATAGTATATGCATAGAGTAAAGACTATGAGGGTCTGAGTTCAATATCCGGGTTGGGTGGGTTGGTGGTTTCGGATTTTGATTTTTTTTTTCAATATTCGTAGGTATCTACTAACATAACATAACATCACGCCTTTTGTCCCTGATGGGTAGGCAGAGGTTGCACATTACGGCACTTAATGCCACTTTGCAACACCCACTTTTCACTATTTATGTTATGAGTCCCATGTAATAGCGGGTGAGCCTATTGACATATACCAAGCACAATTCAAGACTCCGTGCTACTACTGAGAATTAAAAAAAAATTCGTAATATCTTGCCCGGCAGTCGCACTTGCGATTGCGACCACTCGGCCAGCAAGGCTATCTTTACTAATAACAATATTCAGTGTTTAGAAGACTATTCACTCACCAGGGAATCTAAATAATGAAATTCAGTTTTCAGTGGTATAAAGTTATGAAACAACAAATTAAAAGTTTCTACATGTCAGCATGACTAGACAAAATATGGATCTTGCGTTACTGTCTACTGCCTACTAACATGTTGGTTTGATTTGCTTGCATTGTTTCTCCGAAACTACTTGACTGATTTGAACACATCTTTAAACGTTGGAAAGTTTACCTTTCAAGAAGTATCTGATGACTAATTTTTATTTTAATGTCCGTGTGGTAGATTATTTTCAAACATACAACACACGTATATTTTTTTTTTAACAGAAACGAATTCTTTCAACGATATATTGTTTTGAAATGTCGCGTGACGTCACTTCTATGTACATTTTATACGTAGAAATGACGATTTCGCCCCCAATCCTAAACTTTGATTCGTTTTATATAAGTATTGTTTTATTACGACAAAATAAAAAAAACGTGTTTAATATTTTTTCATTAAGTACCTAATTACGGACTAATTAGATTTTTAATTTTCATATCCCAATTGGCTATAGCTGCGGATGATCTAGCGGGTGACTGGGTCTCCAGTTCAAAACAGAAGAAGGAACGCTATGGTTTTTAGTCAGTAAGAGTCTGACACTCTCTCTAGGCTCACCCAAGGTGGGAGAAAGAAGCCATTGGATGATTTTCTCCCTTCAAACAAAGGCATCGGGAATTCCTGGTAGAAGTGCGAGTTAAGCTGGCAGTAGTTAGTTGTCAATAAAGCGACACATAACATCACGCCTTTTATTCCCGAAGGGGTAGGCAGAGGTGCACATTACGGCGCTTAATGCCACTGTACAATGTAACACCCACTTTTCACTATTTATGGTATGAGTCCGATGTAATGGGGGTACTTTTCTCTATTGCCATATACCAGGCACAATTCCAGACTCCGTGCTACTACTGAGATTTTTAAAAACTCGGTAATACTTTGCCCGACCCGGGAATCGAACCCGAGACCTTGCCCGGCAATCGCACTTGCGACCACTCGGCCAACGAGGCAGTCTATAGTTTCTAGTAGCAGTATATTAAACAAATATAATATTAAACAAATATAATATTAAACAAATATAATATTAAACAAATATAATATTAAACAAATATAATATTAAACAAATATAATATTAAACAAATATAATATATTGCTAATATAAACAAGAAGTCAGATGTTTTAAAACTCTTTTTCCACGACCCTGTACATTCACAGATTATTTGACGTTACGAAACACAGTAACATCATCAGATTTTGGTAATCTTTCGCTGCGCCTGCGCAACTTTGTCTAACAATTTAAAGGTTGATCTTTATGAGGTAAATCGTTCTAAATTATGATGAATAATGAAAAAAAAAATGAATTGCCGATATGTATGTACGTATAAACGCAACTACGGAACGGCTGTAGCAAATTGGATAATTGATTTTTTGGCATGTTCATTTTTGTAATGGAAGGAAATTTTGGAAAAATTACCAAAGAATTTGGCATAATTGTAAATGTGATCATGTGGGGATCAGGTTTGTGTCATTATTAGGTATTATACCTCTACATATTTATAATAATTATGTCTTTAATAAGTAAACCAGACAATCAGAATTTTAGACTAAGTCTGCAAATATGTAAACTTATTCTTAATATGAATAACTATTTTTTTATTTTAAATAGTTTTATCACATCTCAGGCATTAATTAATACCTACTTCATTTTTAATGCAGAAGATTTCGTAAGTTAATTTTCTGTTCTGGATATAATTTCGAATAGAAATTGTAAATATTTATTTATTTAATTTACAAACGGCTAATTTCTTCTTACTTAACAAAAGAATACTGCTGACTGCACGGTTGGTGCGGTGGCTGGACAACTGGCTGCCGCGAGAAAATACTAGTGTGGGGAAAGTTCTTTTAAAAAAATCCTGTTTAATACAATTCTAAAATATTTTATACATTTACTAAATGTGTACATACATAATAGGCTTATTATTGTAATAATAGAATGTTATATGAAATAACAATATAAGTAGGGAAGGGAAGCAGCCTCCCAGGACCGCTAAGGTGGCGGGACCTGCCGCAAATATAGCGGTAGGTCGAGGCCTGCCGGGTGTGGTGATTCCGTAAGGGCAACCCGGGTCACGGTCACAGGCAGTGAAGGAACACCGCGGTGGTTTTAGCCGGTATGAGTCCGGCACGCCCCCTCGTAGTCCCCACGGCGCGGGAAGTCCATGAGGATTTCCATCGCTATAGAAAAAAAAGGTGTTATAAATCAAGAAGACGAATATATTTTTTAATGTATACAACGTTGTTATTTTGAGTCAACTAATAACTTGTTTATGATAATTTAATTAGGTATGATAAGAAAATTAAAAAAACAAACTAGTAATAATAGGTATGTTAATTTTTGCAAAACTCGAAAAGACATTTAGATGATTATTTTTTTGAGTTTAGAATTATCTGGAAAATCTTACGAAAGACTTGTTTTACTCGCGCGGTTTTACTCGCTGCTCGGTTCCAACCGATCGTAGCGTGATGTTTAATAGTAATTAATAGCCTACTAGCTGTGCTTGATGAATAGATGAATGTGATTGACAGCTCCTCTCCCGTAGATGAAAGCGTTATAATATGTAGCCTATATGTTGAACCGACCTGCTAGTAATATTCATGCGCAATTTGAAGTAAATCCGTGCAGTACTTTTTGAGTTTAACCTGGACATACATACAGACAAACAGATAAACAGACAAAAATACCAAAAACCATATTTTTGGCTTTGATATCGATTGCGGATCACGTCTCAACTATTCTTTTAAAATAATATTCAATGTACACTGTACAGTTTTTACTTTCCTTCAATTTTATTATTATGTATAGATATAGATAGGACTCCTTCAATAAATTGGCTATCCAAAATTAAACAAACACAATTTAAACCAGTAGTTACGAAGATTAGCGCGTTCACACAAACAGACAAAGAAACTTATTTTTTTATAATATACTAGCTACTTCCGCGCGGTTTCACACGCTCTGCTCAGCTCGTATTGGTCGTACCATGATGTTTTATAGCCTATAACCATCCTCGATAAATGCGTTATCCAACACAAAAATAATTATTCAAATCAGACTTGTAGTTACGGAGATTAGCACGTTCAAACAAACAAACAAAAAACAAACTCTTCCGCTTTATATAATAGTCTAGATTCTAGATTTCTTGGCTTCTTCTTCTTGACTTCTTCTTAATTCTAGACTCTAGAATTAAGATCAAGCGAAGCCAAAGGCAAGTTACAAATATTAAAAAATCGATTGTGATACACTGTTAACAGAAGAGACAGTGACGTAATGAGCGGTTGCGTATGCGCAGCGGATTGCTATTGCTACCAAGGTCGATGACTTTCATAGGAGTAGGAGAAATAGAATACGTGGTCTTGAACTTTGATATGATAATTAAGTGGAGCAGAATTGCAATTTATTGATGACATAGGTAATGGTGTGATTGTCGTCATCCGTCGTCATATTAATTGGGATGATGATAAGGTATGAAAATTATCTAATTAGTCCGTAAGGTAATGAAAAAATATTAGACACGTATTTTATTTTGTCGTATAATAAAACAATACTTAGATAAAACGAATCAAAGTTTTGGAGTGGGGACTAAAATGTCATTTCTATATACCTATAAAATGTACATAGTGACGTCACGCGACATTTTAAATCAATATATCGTCGAAAGTATTCGTTTCTGTAAGAAAAAAAAATATGTGTCTAATGATTTGAAATAATAAACCAGACGGACATTAAAATAAAAATTAGGCATCTACCCTATTACCAATTTTTGAAAATCTTGTAATTCTTGTAAACAGATACTTAATTCTGCTGGCTTTTTTATGTACGTAAACGAGTAGACGGATCACCTGATGATAAGCAATCGTCGTCGCCCATAGACACTTGGAACACCGGAGGCGTAGTGTGTTACTGGCATTTTAGGGATAAGGAATTTGAGGATTGCTGGGGATTCAGTGATTGGGGAGAATGCGGAGAGGGGGGTCATTCTCCAAAAAAAATTGGTATTTTGGGATTAGGAATTTGAGGATTGTTTTGGGGACTTCGGAAGGGGAGGGGGAGGTGGGGGGGGGGAATGCGTTGTTTCTCGTTGGTTTTCTGTGAGGCCGTGGTCTCACTTCGGTCAACCTGACCTATCCGTATCGAAGCATGGCTCTCTTATTATTACGTAGGGACTTATGAATAGGGTCGGCCTAGTCGTGCCGAAGCATGGCTCGCCCACATTTACTACAGTCTTGTAACACTTGTCACACTGCAAACCCCAACACAAGCGTGGTTCCACGTCGTTTTTCTGTGAGGCCGTAGTATCAGTTCAGTCAACCTGACCTATCCGTATCGAAGCATGGCTCTCTTATTATTACGTAGGGACTTATTCGTTTAATCATTCTGCAGACATAAGTATTAAAAAAATAAAAAAGGCGGAAATATTGAAAAAGTCTTCCTTCCCTGATTGAACTACGAAATGATTTGGCATACCTAACTATAATTTTTGTTGTCTCTTTCTATTCCAGTGGTAACCGGTGCGACAGATGGTATCGGTAAGCAGTACGCGCTGGAGTTGGCTCGGCGAGGCATCAACATCGTCATCATCAGCCGGAACCCTGACAAGCTGAGAGCTGTGGCTTCTGAGATAGGTTGGTTTTGGAAACTCTGGACTGGAGTAATTTTTCATTTATTATGGGTACTTTACAATTTCTTCGGGTATTGGAATGTTCATTTTCAACCAGTCTTTTTGTAATAGGAAACAGGCCTTTTGTTAAAATTGTTAAAATTGAGCTAATATTGTGAGTATTGTTGAAAAACTGCCTCGCTGAATATGACGATAGTTTTAATACATACATTCGAATCTAGCTGATGTTCATGAATAGGTACGTAGGTCTAGGTACTAGATAGGTACTCCCAAAAAGGATTAGGTGCAATAATAACTTATGAATGATTAGTGTTAAACTAATTTGATTTCAAATACATACATACATAACATCACGCCTTTTATCCCCGAAGGGGTAGGCAGAGGTGCACATTCTACCACAGTACAATGTAACACCCACTTTTCACTAGTTGTTATGAGTCCCATGTAATAGGGGGTGAGCCTATTGCCATATACCGGGCACATTTCCAGACTCCGTGCTACTACTGAGAATTTTAAAAAACCCAGTAATACTTTGCCCGACCCGGGAATCGAACCCGAGACCCCTTGCCCGGCAGTCGCACTTGCGACTACTCGGCCAACGAGGCAGTGATTTCAAATAGCGTTAGGGAAATAAAAATAAATGGCGAAAATGTATTGTGGCGAGATGATGTAAGCTTAAAGCAAGACATAATAATATTTTACTACTTTGTAGACATAGCTAGATATTTCCTAGTAAGTCATATGAAGTATTATTGAACTTAAAGATGTTCTGTAAACACAACTATTATACTTTATAGCACAAATATTGACTGCTCACCATAGATTTATGTATATACGTCTATACAGGCTATCTTGTTCAGGTTGCTACGCAAATATCGTCCATATTGTTTGTAGTTTAAAGATCTACGCGGAAAACGATGGCTTAGATCATTAGATCAATATATTTGTCTACTTCGAATACATTAGCATTACAATTTGCTTGTGGATTTAAAAGTGTTATAGACATATTGATTTCAAATATTACTATTGGACAGACACTTCACTGTGAAATCTATTTCGTTTTTGTCCCGAAGTCAAATCGTTCTGTGTTGATAACATAATAGTTTCAGTCAGTAAGAGTCTGACACTCCCTCCCGCCTCACCCAGGCGGGAGAGGTCAATAGATGATTGTCCCCCCTTAAAAAAAAACAAATACGTGTTAATATATTACAAAATCATGCATCACCAAGCTCCACATTGCGTTTGCAAGGTGACACAGTACTTCGTATTGTTAGAAATACAATTGTCATTGTCAGTTTCGTCTCTGCATTGTTTTGGATCATTGCGACATGAGATGATGTGTAGAAGTCACGACTGTCTGCTGACGTTGATTGAATGGTGGCAGAGACTTTGCAGCAAAAATCCTGAGAGACTTATTGTTAAGCAATGCCATGGATGCAGATGTAGGTTCGGTCGCCCTTTAGGACTTTTGGCTATTTTGATTTCATTAACTTTAAATCATATCTTAACTAAGAGTATCTTATCGTGAGGAAGCATTTAAACTAACCCCTTCATCTTCATCTTTAGGTGTCACTTGTAGGTTGATAATATAATAGCTAATTAAAATACCATTAAGCGTCATCATCATCATCACTTATCTCTTAGCATAGGGTTCCTTAAGACGATGATGGAAACAATCATTCTCCATGACTTTTTCTACTTGGTTGGATCAGAATTTGTCTCTAGCAGACTAAGTCCATAATCTGTATTCTCATCTTAATAATGCCGGAGAGATTATAGTGACATGTTTTAACCTGTATAAATGTGTATTTCCAGAGAGGACGCACAATGTAAAGACTAAAGTAGTGGTGGCAGACTTCAGTAAGGGAGCTGAGGTGTACCCGTACATTGAGGAGCAGCTCAAGGACATACCTATTGGTATACTAGGTGAGCAGAACTATTATAAGGAACTAGTTACAATAGTTATGATTGCAGTATTAAGCAACAATGAAATGTCGAGTGATGTTGTGAAGATATCTGGTGAGCATGTATGCCATGATGGCCCGGAGGTTTAAGGCCACTTCTCATGCATGACGGTGCGGGTTCAAAGCCTGACAAGTACGAATGTAACATTTTCCGAGTTCTATGTAGGTACATAAAACTCGGAAAATGTTACATTTCATGGTTCATCATTCATCAATGGTATCAAAGTGATGTCTAAATAATCTTAGAAAGTAGAAAAAATCATTACTGACAAACGGTGCAGGAAAACATCGTGAGAAAATTAGACTTATGATTTCTAATTATAAGTTTGAAATCACTTTGAATTGAGCAAGCGTGGTGATTAAAACTTATCCTTGTGAGAAGAGGCCCTTTATTGGTGAAGACTATTAGGCTGTTGATGATGATAATTGCAGGATCGATGTGTATGTAAACAATTATAAAAGCTAGTAAATATAATAATATGTGAAGGGACTGACTGTGAGTGATTGTGGATCCAAGCTTCTTATCTTCTTAAAAATTAATAAACGTTATTTAGAAGCAAGATGACTAAAACACAACTCAACTTATAAATTCCAGTCAACAATGTAGGCGTCAACTACGACTATCCGATGCCACTATGTGAAGCATCTCCCACGAAGTTATGGGAGCTCATCAACGTGAATGTGGGTGGTGTGACTGCGATGTGCCGGGTGGTGCTGCCCGGCATGGTGCAGCGAGGTAGAGGAGCTGTCGTCAATGTATCCTCAGGGTCTGAACTCCAGCCACTGCCGTTGATGACTGTTTATGCTGCTACCAAGGTAAAGTTCAGTTGAAGTTATTACGTTTTATGTTTGAGGATTTTGGCTGTCGAGCTGGTGGAATGATCTTTCTATCAAGAAAACGGTCTCGGGTCTCAAGTAATATACTTTTGAATTTTTTTCGGATTTCAAATATTCTAGAATGGTGTCTGGACATGAACATGACATACATATAGCAATAATAATAATAGTTATTATTAAGAATTCCATATACCCTCACTGCGATTCAAACCTTATACAACTTACTAGACAATCACGCTTGCAACCGCTATACATTTGGTTGGTCATCAACACTCCTTATACTTCAAAGTCTGTCTTCATCTTATCTTCCAGGCCTACATCCGAAGTTTCACATACGCAGTTCGTGAGGAGTATGCTCCAAAAGGTATCCACATCCAGCACCTGGCACCACTGTTCGTGTCCACCAAGATCAACGCCTTCTCCCAGCGGCTGATGGACGGCAATCTCCTCGTGCCTGATGCTGCTACCTACTCTAGATACGCCGTCTCCACTCTGGGAAGGCAGCACAACACTACTGGGTACTGGTTGCATGGAATACAGGTTCGTTATAAATTGTAACTGATTGAAATTAGGGCCCATGTTTACTTTTACAAAGATTTGTCCACATGGCAAGGTTAGGCTTCCGAAAAAAGCGATTTCCAATTCAGAAATAGAATTTAAGTTTTCCCAAGCCATTATTGGCGAGAGCCTTAACTTACCAATTATACCCAACAAAGAAGTGCTAACGATAGAACTGGTTATGAATTAGCCTGGTTTGATTCCAATTGGCTAGTTAGGTATATATCTATATAGCTTCTAATCTAACACATGTTTGTTTGTTCCATGTTGTAGTACTTCCTCATCAAAGTGATACCAGTTTGGTTGAGGACGAAGGTGGGCATGCAGATGAACATACAGTTCCGCCAAGAATACCTTCAGAACGCCAAGATTAAGGCCAACTGAGGAGCACGCCATAGTATCAATCAAGTCACTAGCAGAAATCTCTCGCTAGGAACATCGATGTTAGGAAATTAAAGACAAGGGTTTAATTAAATGAAGAAACTAACTTAACTAGAGTTCAAGAAAATAACTTAAAACCTTTAAAGTGCGTATTCCATTTTAAAAGGCTGGTAACACACCTGTCTCCTCTGGTGTTGCGGCGCTGATCGCTTACCATCAGGTGATCAACCTGCTCGTTTGCCTCCTATTCCATAAAAAAACAACTAAAAATCGGTAATTACTCTCGTGCGTACACTGAGAAAAGCTCTACTAGTGTCGTCGACTGACTAACTAGTCTACTGACAGTAGGCTGCGCGACATCGCCGCGATTGCGCACGATGCTCTCGAGCAAGAACCCCTCTGTGGCTCGAAACTAGTAGAACTTTTCTCAGTATATTCACGTGAGTAACTCGAGATGTTCAGTTGATGCAGAAACTGTTCCATAATAAACTTTCAAAGTGTATAAGAAATGTATCTTTGGATTACAAATATTGTGAGACATAATAATTCCTAATTATGTATATTAAAATAAGGACTATAGAGAAATAACCTGTCTCAACTAATTTCGTATCGCCTCTTTGTAAAATGGCATCAAATGTAATGAACAATATATTTTTTGTATTATTACTATTGTCAGACACAGTTATTAAATTAGTTAGGTTGTACAGATTTACGTAACTCAAGCTTCACAGCTTGAGTTCGATTATCGCGCTATACTGCTCTTGAATACGGGCCCCTGACGTGGCGTGAAACACATCGAGTTAAACTCGTTAAACAGTTACGAGAGCAAGTCGTACAAATAAATAGAATTAAAATAACCGTTTTTTACTACATGGATAATAAAATTATGAATATGCTTACGATACAAATTCCAAAATAACATTTTTAAAATGTTTATTAGGTAGTCTGTCTGTTTGTACAGGTTAATCTCTGAAATGGCTAGACCAATTTTGGGACTTTTATAGGTGATGTACTAACGAGTAACATAGGATACCTCTATTTTGGAAAGTAGAAACAGAAAAAGTTATGTCCTAAAATTCATATACGTTACTAGGCGGACGAAGTCGCATAGTATATGATTTTATTTTTATTCTATTGTCTAAAACTGAGATAAATTGAATAAAAATAATGACTATCTTGTTTTAAAATTTAATATAGTTTAAATATAGTACATGACAATTAATTTTATGTACATCTGCCGAGTTATATAAATAAATAGTAACTTTGATTTTTGTGATATAGAGTTTATTTTTCGTTAATTTTTTTTTTGTGAACTATTCAGCTCATTTTTTTACATATTGAAATCAAGTTTAAGTACATAGAAGTGAAGTTAATATTTGTTTACATTGTAATCCGATTCTGAACATTTGTAATTTTTAACTTTGTTATGGACGAAATAACTTAAATGTTAGTTTGTACCTATGTGTATAAATAAATATAATAATAAATGTGATATTGTTAAGTGAACTTTTATAAATGTAAATAATTGAAATAAATACGTGTTCATACAAAAATAAGTGGTCTATTTTATTAATTTGGATTTAATTTTTATAATGAAGCTGTGGAAAGGAAATATTTGAAGCAAAGCGAGTGTTAATTCTTGCGTTCACGTAATCGAAGAAACGAAGGTTTATAATCAAACGATTGAATTAAGTAGATATTTATGTAAGTAGTTCAATATGACATAAACATTTTATTAAATCTTTCCCCAAAATTAAAAAAAAGGTTTCAGAGATAGTTATCATTTTACGGCTAATTTTAATAATGTATATCTCAATGAAACTCTGCGGATAAAGATCGATTTTTGACATTTCTTTTTTTTGTAAACAAATTAACAGACAGTAGGTAGTTTCAAATTCAAATCATTTATTGCAAACAGGTCAATGTGGTAGATGTTAAAGTTTTTTTTTTAAACTTTGCCCCACACTAGGATATTCTCCTGTGTCGTGTTTTTGTGTGGTGTTTCTGGCAAAAATCTATGTAGTATAGAGATACGTAACATAGTTATGCATATAATAACGTCCCGTCCTCACATCCATTTACTCCACAGATTTTGGATGGAGTAACGTCCTTCGAAGGATATGGGTTATTGGAATCAGCCGTTAACCCTGGGGTACCTATAAGGGTAGTATAAACTTAGTAAAGGGTATATAAACCTCATTTGTTATTTAGAATGTAGAACACCCTTCAACATCAAGGCAAGAAGCAGAAAATAAAAAGTATATTTGACATTTGACAGATTCTCATGTGGTCTGACATTCTCTAGAAAATAGAACCGGCAAATATGAAAAATTGTTTAATGGATTGTGTAAACGACTGGGAAATACAAGTAGCAAAAATTAATTAAAAGTAATCGGACTTGCCCAAGACCATCAACATGCAGGTTGGCTCTTTTGTCAAAATAATATTTTGTATTTCACTCTTAAGTACTAAGTTTGTATGTTCGTAACTCAAACACGTCGAAACGGCTGAAGAGATTGGGATGAAATTTGGAGCAAGGATACACTATAATCTGGAATAACCCGTAGGCTACTTTTTATCCACGAAAACGCGAGCGACGCGACTGGCAGAAGATAATATAGTGAAATAGGATAATAATATTTTTGGTAGAAGCATTAATTCAAACTCTCCGACCCGATATCATTATCAGACGTCTTGTCTTAGTCTAACGTCTATAGTATCATCTATATTAAGTAAAATCGCAGGTTAATCTCGTGAATATACTGAGAAAAGCTCTACTAGTTTCGAACCACAGAGGGGTTCTTCCTCATGAGCAGCGTGCGCGGTCACCACGACGTCGCGCAGCTCACTGTCATCTATGTTATTCAGAAGCCTTTGCCAGCGGCTTTGCCCGCGCTCTCGTCCGATAAAAAGCCTATATGTTCTCCCACAGTATAAACTGTTCCAAATTGAATCCCGAGCTGCGCTCTAGCCGGGCAGACCTAGCGAGCAGCAAGCTGTTGGCGGGGGATGGTCATGTACAGTGGGGGTGCCGCTAGGGGCCGCGTTCGTGCCGGGGGGGAGCCCGGCGAGTGGCGGCCTGGTAGCGGCGCGCGGTCGTGTCCGGTGGGGGGGGGGAGTCTCTACCAACTCGCCTTGGCGAGCGGGAGACTCACGCAGCGCTTGATGCGTCGGTCGGGGGCGCCAGCTCCTGGAGGTGGTCGTGTCGCGACCGGTCAGAGTACTCAAACATATTGGTGCTCAGGCGCTGCACGAAGGCGTCGATGCTCTCTACGCCGAGGTCTCGGGCGATTGTAGCGTTCCGTACGAAGCGCGGGGCCTTGACGATGGCGCGCAGCGTCAGCGACTGCTGCGCACGGAGGCGTTTCCGGTTCGATTCGGACACGAGCGCGTACCATGCCGGGGCGGCGTAGGCAAGCCGTGTCCGAACGTAGGCCTTGTAGATGCCGAGCTTCGCACGGAGAGGCAGTGCCGAGTCGATGACCGGGCGTAGGAGGTGACGCGCGGCGCGCGCCCGAGCAACAGCCTGTTGCACGTGGGGCGTCATGGAAAGCGAGCGGTCGATGGTCACGCCGTGGTATTTAACTCTCGACGCCCATCGGATCTGCTCTCCCATGAGGGTGATGGGTTTTGGCTTCATGATCCCCACGGCGAGTGCCTGTGTGTGTCTTGGCCACGTTCACGGCCAATCTCCACTTCTCCAGCCATTCAGGGAGTGCATCTAAGGCGCGCTGCAGTTTGGCTACTGCGTGCTTGGGATTCATCGACGTCGTGTAGTAGGCGGCGTCGTCGGCGTATAGCGCTAGCTTGGCGCCGCCATCCACGACGGGGATGTCGTCCGTGTATACGCAGTAGCGCACACAGGTGAGATGCAGCTTCCCTGGGGCACGCCGCGGCACGGATGTTCCGCGCGGTCGACAGAGTGCCCGTGCCTTCCACTGCCACTTGGAAGGTTCTGTCGTGCAGGAAGGTGGCCACGATCTTGACTAGTCGTCGAGGAGTAGTAGATGTGGCCAGCTTGCTGAGCAGGCCGGCATGCCAGACGCGGTCGAACGCCTTCTCCATGTCGAGGAATACTGCCGCGGCGCGCTCGCGCTTGTTGCGCGCGGCCGCCAGGTCGTGCAGTACCCTCGCCACTTGCAAGGTGGTGGAATGTTCGGCCCTGAAGCCGAATTGTTCGCCGCGTGGCTGGAGGCCCAATAGTTATTCGTTGAGATTTTCTATCCTTGTTAATTCGCATGTAAACTTTGCATGTGCGATGTAGGATTGTTGTGACGTATCCGTTGATTTGTTTTCATCTACGTGCGTAAGCTGTCATTTGACATGTAATATGCGCTACAACATCAACAGATGAAGTATGTTTTATTTAAAAAAATGTGCAATTTTGTGTGTTAGCACCTGTTGTGGAATTTAAGAAGAGCCCGCCAGGCTAGCAGCCGAGCGGCTGATGGAAGCAATAAGGCTGAAGGACGAGCTACACGCACGGGCAGCGTGGACAGTCGGATGAGCAGCCGCAACAGCTGCAGCAGTCGCAGCAGTCACACCAGTCCGGGCCGTCGCGCCAAAGAGCTCGAGTTTCAATACTTCATACGACAAACTGAGGCAAATTACTCTTTTGTACCTTTTATTACAATGCAAAGAATCTCTACAAGAAGACCTTACAAAGAGTGTGTCATCCTTTTTTACTGTCCATAATAATTAACACATTAAACGTCATGGGGGTCACGGTGGCCGACGTTAGGATTTGCACTACCTATGCAGTGTTCTATTGGCAGTCAAAACCTTAAATAAGGTAGAGAAATAGGTAGTGTGACTGCTAAGCAAGAGCCTTCGAATCCCAGGTCGAGCAGTGTTATTGAGGAGTCTAAGACTTATTAGAGAATTTCTCACTAATACCCAACGGTCCAACGTTCCGTCTAGTATGCAATGTACTCTTCTACGTAAACCTGCAGGAAACAAATAATAACATTTTGAATAATTACCCAGAATATTGATTTTTACAGTACTTCTATATATTAACCGTTTTAGACCTTGTACCCTCCTTGGTGGACACATGATAGAGCTGTGGCATGGTTCCGGGACCTGCCCGATGACACTCTGTGGAACTGCTACATCTGTGCGTGTGTGTTGCTGGGGCTTGTGTGGACCGTCGCCCATCTGCACAATATCTACATCGATATCATCGACGTTATCTACAACGTCTCTTACGCCCTCCACATCTTCGCTATTGGCCACAAAATGGTTTCAGAATTTGAGAGCACGGATATCACTTTTTGGATAGTTCGTTAGTACTACTATAATAACGTGTATGACATTATTTGCAGTTATTATAGTATTTTGTTGACAAGTAGTGAAATTATTTGCCTAAATCTTAATCATAATATCTCTTTTTTATTAAAAATGAGCTAAACCAGCAAACTTCGTACCGCCTAATTTTATAAACCTTCCCTGGGCTTCCACGAACATTTCAAGACCAGAATTAGCCAAATCGGTTGAACCGTTCTCGAGTTTTAGCGAGACTAACGAACGGAAATTCATTTTTATTTAAATAGATAGATAGATAGATAGATTCACATCATATAGAAACATTAGGTAATAACAAGCCGACTAGCCATACGGGAGGCACAAGTGTTGTACTTAGCACAGCAGCTAGTATCGCATTCATTGCAACAGTCAAGAAGTACTTCATTATACCGTAGAATGCTCTATTTTATTTTGTTCTTGCAAGATCTAACATAATTCTTATTACGTTTTATTTAACACAATTTTATATTTCAGTTGGATTTTTATTGGACATTGGCACGTTCGCACATTACGTCCAGACAAACAATCCAAGCTTCAAGCTCGGTGCTTATTACATACGACTGCATCGGCCTTATAAATATCTTGGTCAGTTCAATTCAGTATTCATCACCATCATCATATCAATCAGCCACTAGACGTCTGGGTTGTTCAGTTAAATTTAATTCCTTATCCCAAGTATAACCCTTCTGCTTCGATGCAGTGTAACTGATAAGCGGTTGTCGGTTTGCCCATTTTAGCGTGGTTGTAGGTGTTTCCTATATGGATAATCTCTTCAGCCTACTTGGTGCCACTCTAGTGCAGCTGCGAGTAAAGAGTTGTATACTCTAGGGCAGAAAAAAGTAGAAAGGAAAAAAAAGAAAGGAAGGTAGAATCAGATAGACATTTATTTATTTATTCATCAGGATTAGCTCATTATACGGACCTTGTGGAATCTAGAACGAAATTCCGTGCGTTTAGGCGTTTTTGCCATAACTATTATTGGAAGCATGTATAGGACCCACTTAGTTTTTAGTCAAATTTCCGTGGTGCTTGGCGACTGGGCTTCACCCAGTTGTACAGTCTCTTCTTTGTGCCTTTAGGCTTAATTCATTCTGTCTCCTGCAGTAATTCACCGAGGGAAGTGGAAACCATAGTTTTTCTTCTTCTCCTCTTATACCTCTAATATCTTCTGATTCACTTCGTTTCGGGAACCAAGACAGTTACTCATGTCCCTGGGACGCGCCGGACTTCAGTGTTTCGATGTTTTCATGGTTGTATCTACTATAGATCCTGGCTTACAGGAGTTGCAGCGGTTTTGGGAGGTTGTGGCGGGCTTATCCCATTAAAAAAAGACATTTATTTGGCACCTAGCATTTATACCTCTAAAATAAAAGCATTATAAACTTTGCCCTAAAAGAATGGAACTGTGCTCACCGTTGGTATGTGTTACTCATAGTACATGTAAACTCTGGAGAATGAAAGGATATGCAGAATGTTTTTATAATAATTATGACGAAAATGAATTTCAGGGTCGCTGACTGATTACAACCTGAAGGGCAGCATATTAGGGACCACATTGAAGTTCTGCTACATATTCATGGTTATGAGAATCACGTGGGCTTATATTTGGTTACACGTAGTGACGGTTAGTACCTTTCTAGATTAAAGATATTGGGCGTATGTAGTCTAAGTCCAAGCGTCCACCGCCAAAGATTAAACAAATGAAAAGGGGAAAAGGAATTTATTAATGGTATCATCATCATCATTAGCCTGTTTTAATTCATTATTGAAATCAATTTTATCTGCAAATCACATTCAGAATTGTTACTAAAACTATGCCACACTTGTGTTGCATAGTTGATTGTGGTACCTTAGCAGGCGCGACTGTCTACACTACAACACAACACATAACATAACATCACGCCTTTTATCCCCGAAGGGATAGGCAGATGTGCACATTATGCCACTGTACAATGTAACACCTACTTTTAACTATTTATGTTACGAGTCCCATGTAATAGGGGCCGAGCCTATTGTCATATACCGGGCACAATTCCAAACTCCGTGCTACTACTGAGAATTTTATAAAAACCCAGTAATACTTTGCTCGACCCGGGAATCGAACCCGAGACTCCTTGCCCGGCTGTCGTAGTTGCGACCACTCGGCCAACGAGGCAGTCTAACTACAACACATTTTTATAAATTTTCGACTTTTCAGATAAAGCCATCTTACTACATAACTCATTCGAATCAGAATGAAACGATAACTATTAGACCGCAGACTAAAACTGCAGGAGAGAAACTTATACAGATGAAAGATTACGACAACCCCGCGGGAGAGTTCCTCTCAGCCCTCTACATGATCAGCAAGATGTTTATACCTATAGGGTAACTTTTGTAATAGCTTTACTTCACATCATGAAGCGGTATAGGCACATGTTCAATGTAACTTCTTTTTAATTCATCACTTGCCTATGTATATTACGAGTGAACGTTACAGGTATATACGCCTGGCCCGATTCCTAAAATCCGTTCCATTTCCCAAATCGACATCTTAAGTATTATTCCCGGTACTGAAATCGGTCAATAAAATATATGTGATCAACATTATAAAGAATCTAGTTAGTTAGTAGTTGGGAGGAAAAATGGGGATGCCTGAAAATGTTTCCTGGAGTTTTGAAAATTGGCAAATTTGTAGATTTTGTTGTGCTTTTTCCGATTCCATTTTACACTCTCGTACGTGCGCCACTTGCACTGTCATTTTGGAAAAGATGGCGGCCTCAAACGGCTTGTTTGCAATATCTCTTTTCATGTGCATTTCAGGAGAAAAACGTTTATTACAAAATTAAACTACTCACAGTTTCCTACAATTTGTCTTTTTTTCTCTATATTTGATGGGTCTACGTTTGACCACTATCTCGCCTGGTGGTAAGTGATGATGCGGTCTACGATGGAGCACGTCGTCCCATAAGCAACCTATTCATTTAGGCCTTGAAGACACCCAGATTATGCCCTTCAGGAAATACAGACTCTGGCAAAGAATTCCACTCTTTAGCAGTACGCACAAGGAAGCTTGAAGCGAAGCGCTTCGTGCGTGTGGGCGGAACATCTACCATGAATCGGTGACGCTTCGCCGATTGTCTTGTGGTACGATGATGGAAAGGACTAGGGGGAATCAAATTGTGCAATTCCCCCGCGCACTCAGTGAAATGTATCTTGAAAACTTTTTTGTAATATAAGTAGTTTAGCTCGACACTCCCGTAAAACATTCGAGGTAGAACTACCAAATGGCTGAACTAATAGGTTTTTTTCTCTTTTAGTCCATCTTCTTACCCGGACAATGATATAGCGCGTATCTTCTGCATCATGATCATGATGTCAGGGTGCCTGGTGGTGACTGGAGCCGCTGTGGCTTCCCTGTCCCTCATCATCAGTTTGTACATGAGGCCTGA
Organism: Spodoptera picta; assembly: GCA_038387885.1. Taxonomy (NCBI): domain Eukaryota; kingdom Metazoa; phylum Arthropoda; class Insecta; order Lepidoptera; family Noctuidae; genus Spodoptera; species Spodoptera picta. The sequence goes on from JAZHFQ010000271.1 coordinate 1,185,489, forward strand.
AGAAGCATTCCGGTCAAGATACAGGCTCATCATGAAAGAAATGGTATGGATCTCAAAAATCATACTGGAAGGACGTGTAACATTGAATCATTATAAGTTTGATTCTTTATTTTGAGATAATCCACTTGTCCACAACTCACGAGACTTTGTGTGTGTGTTTTTTTTATACTTTATAGGTCAATATATTATATATTAAATATATTTGTTAAATTTCGATTGCGTCGTTGGCCGAGTGGTCGCAACTGCGACTGCTGGGCAAGGTATCTCGGGTTCGATTCTAACTATTACTATTACTGGGTTTTAAAAAAAATCTCAGTAGTAGCACTGAGTCTGGAATTGTGCCCGATATATGGCAATAGGCTCACCCCCTATTACATGGGATTCATAACATAAATAGTGAAAAGTGGGTGTTACATTGTACAGTGGCATAATGTACATACACCTCTGCCTTCAGAGATAAAAAGCGTGATCTAAAAATAAAAAAAAAAATCGAATTGAGAACCTCCTCCTTTTTTTGAAGTCGGTTAAAAATCTTTATTTTGAGATAAACCACCTGTCTACGACACACGAGACTTTGAATTATATTCCGACTGATGCTGACATCTAAACAAATTAATTATGTTTCTTTTATTCTCAAAGAGATCATTCTCGCCAAAAGTCTAACACATTATTTATTTCAGGTTCCATGTTAGGGTAATTAAAAAAAATATGTACCTAAGTATTATAAATATATTTCCAGACGGATACGAAAGTTCCACCAGCTCTTCGAGACAAGGTGGAAACGTTTTACAAGATGTACTGGCACAAACAGCGTGCTGTCTCCAAGACTCAGCTGCTACCGACCTATCCACCAACTCTGCCTGCTACTATCAACCTTGACATCTATTTCGAAGCAACACAGAAGGTAGGTCCTCATCATCAATTTCCTCTTCCACTAACACTTTTATTGTTTCTCCGATACGCTCGATATTGAACTTTTTGTATCTAATCCAACCGTTAACCACTTTTCGATTAAAATATTAACACGTCATTCCACCTTACTACAACGTCATACTGTCATTGCAAGCTAGCGTCTGTAAGCAACTTCGCGTTCCCGTGGGATAGAAAGTGACTTATGTGTTATTCCCGACCATAATCTACCTCTGTTCCAAATTTCATCTCGATCCCTTCAGCCGTTTTGACGTGAAGACGTAACAAACATACAAACTTTCGCATTCATAATATTAGTGGATACAATTGTATTACCCTCACCGTTGTTTCTCGCCGTAGGCACGAATACTTCGAGACGTGTCACACCACATCCTCTCAGAGCTCGCCAAGAAGATGGACACCATCCACTACATCCCCGGAGACGCCATCATCAAGCGAGGATCTAAGAAGTGCAGGATTATCTACATCACTTATGGAGATGTTGAAGTAAATTATGACTTGTTCTGTACTCGTATAGATTTTTTTACACTTCAAAGGTTATTTTACCAGCATCAGGCAAATAATATAGTTATCGCAGATTAAGTTATCTAAATCGAAACAATGGATTTTGAATTGAGATTTCTAGGACAATTCGATTTTATTCATTTTCATCAATTGAAAGAGGCCTATATTCAGTAGTGGATGCCTTGTAGCTAATATTATGATGTGTTTTGTACTTTCCTATGTGCAATTATGTTCGAGGTTTACTCGGTATTTGACGGTGTTTTATGGCCTTGTGTTTTAGATGTTGACAGCGGAGGATGACACTACAGCAATACTGCGGATGACGCGCGGTACCGTGCTGACTCCGTGCGGCGGAGCGGCTGCAGAGGCCCTCACCAGCTCACATATTGCCGTGAGGGCCGCCACTTTCTGCACTGCGCACGTGTTGAAAGCTTCCGAGATGTGGAGGATAATCTATAAGCATTCAGTCTCTCAGGACCACGCAGGACCAATATTGGCTTCTTTTACAGTTGAGTATGTTTCTTATCGTGTTCGGGTTAAGGTGTATTTTTGTTAAGTCAAGTTTCAGGTTACAATTAGAAACTTAGAATTATAAAGTATCAATGTAATTATTTCAAAGTTTATTTTTTTCTATTCTGTCAAGTTTATTCAGATATCACATATAAGTATAAATACACCATTGTCTTTGTTCCCTAAATATGTTAAATTAGACGTGGTTGATTTTCGGTTTAATTTTTTTATAGGATCACATTGAAAAGGTGAAAAGGCACTACTGCATGAAGGAACCAGTGGAAGCTATGTGAGTGGAACATTATTAATAATATTATTTAGTGATACACTTTATACACTTGTCCTTTAAATTAGTAGCTGCTGTGTTTTAACTAAACTAGGTAGTTACTCGTTTGGAAAATGTCTTTTAGTCTTCAAACATGGTTAATTTTTAAGGGATTGCGGTCACAGAGACATATATATCCAAATAATAAAATTCAAGTGTGGGAGAACCATGCTTCGGCACGAATGGGCCGGCTCGACCGGAGTGCTAACACGGCCTCACAGAAAACCGACGTGAAGCAACGCTTGCGTTGTGTTTCGTCGTGTGAGTGAGGTTACCGGAGGCCCAATTACCCTCCCCTTCCCCAATCTCCCCAATCCCTGAATCCCCAACGATCCTCAAACTCCTAATCCCCAAAAGGCTGGTAACGCACTTGTAACCCCTCTGGTGTTCCAGGTGTCCATGGGCGACGCCGATTGCTTACCATCAGGTGATCCGTTGGCTCGTTTACCGGCTTATGCCATAAAAAAAATCAAATTCACTAAATTTTAAGTTTTTTAGGTCACGTTTAAGTATAGTTCTGTCTCTACAAATACTTTGTAAAATGACAGAGATGCACTACATACAACTTAAAATTGAGTAGTGTTTCAGTATGCGGGCGATAGTTAAAGTAATGTTATGGTATATTTGTCAGGCACAAGAGCAGTATCCTGCAGTTCAATCGCAATTTGATAGCGTTGAAGAGCATGAAGGATAGTCAAGGCTTTCCCTTGCTGGCCAGTCCCGGCATATTTCTGGAGATTGCTGGCTGCTATATCATAAGGAATGTTAGTGGATTAGTCATCATTATTTGGTTTCATTTAAATAGTTAACTATAGGAAGTAAGAACATTTCATTCATTAAAATAGGACTTTTTGCCTTAGCGCCCGGATACCACACTGACTGACCAGTCTGATGAGATCTGCCTCCGACCTTCGTTCCCGTGCATCTTGCAGCCTCACTCTTCACTCCTGGTCGCCTGGAACGCATTCGTAGCTTTTCTCATACTGGTTATCTGTATCGTGAGTAATTGATGTTGTCATAATTTCATGCATAACTTTTTTGATCGTTGCTATTTTATCATATTTTATTCAAACTGTTTGCTGATCATGAGTGGAGATGTAGTTTATTGACTCAGATAGGAACCAGTACATTAATCAGTAGATAGACATATCTTGTTCCGCATGTTCAAAATTTATGGTTTGGCAGGTTCATCCATACAATCTGATATTTAAGAAGGTTGTTACCATGGAGTTTAGGTTCTTCGACTTCGCTATGACCATCGTGTATGTGTTGGACCATATCGTTTACTTGTCTACAGGAGCAAACGTTGAGGAAGGTTAGTTTTCCGAAACCTCACTAGAGTATCAGCTCTGTGTCTAATAGCCTTAGAATGTTCTGAATGTATATTTCTGTATTACCAGGAGTGCCGATAACATTTGCACAGACATCTTCGAAACAGATGCGCAGCCACTGGTTCGTGCTGAACGTGGTGGCCACGCTGCCTATCTTTGAGTTCGTTGGTGATGGCCATTTTGCTGGCATCAATAAACTCCTCAGTGTGCCGAAGGTAACAAAACCATAAATCATTAAAATTTTGTAACAGACGTCAAAAGTCATATGTCTATTGAGTTTGAGTTTTTTAAATACTTATGTACCCCGTTTCCAGCTGTTCCGTGAACTGAAGAGCTTGGAGGAGACCTGTGGGTACCGCAGTAACGTGCTCCGTTTCTTGTCCTACACTCTGCTGCTGCTCATCGCCTGCTACCTCATTGCCGCCATCCAACAGGGCTTCATGTGCTTCCAGTGAGTTCCTACAATCATTGAAGATTTCATCAGACTCAACCCTCATCTACAGATATTTTTTTAATATTCATTTTTGTATGTCTCAGGGCTGGTTACTGCTTAGTCACCAACTTCACTCATTCGCCTTTCTGGGAACAGAAACCTTTGGACGACGAAACGATAGCCGACAGATTAATATTCGGACTCTACTGGGCTATTTCTATGATTAACTTTATCAGTATGTTTCTTTTCATACTACTTTTTGATTTGTCATATTGCGCATATAACGTAAACCTTCCAAGGCTTTTCACATTTAGATTCAATTTAGATACCTAGAGGTATATCTTGATATTGAAATGTGAAGGACACATATAGACATGATCTATATGCATTTGAGTATCATTATAATATTTAACCTCATAATATAAACTAACTCATTCTGATGGTCAGTTAGTTTGTGTTCGATTGCTCCAAGATACTACCACATTTTCATTTTTTTTATGGCATAAGCCATATACGAGCAGGCGGATCACCTGATGGTAAGTAATCGGCGTCGCCCATGGACACCTGGAACACCAGAGGCGTTACAAGTGCGTTACCGGCCTTTTGGGGATTAGGAGTTTGAGGATCGTTGGGGATTCAGGGATTGGGGAGATTGGGGAAGGGGAGGGTAATTGGGCCTCTGGTAACCTCAATCACACGACAAAACACAACGCAAGCGTTGCTTCAAGTTGATTTTCTGTAAGTTCGTGGTATCACTCCGGTCGAGCCGGCCCTTTCGTACCGAAGCATGGCTCTCCCACACTGTTTCCTATAAGTAGTTACGCGTCTGAGACGGTAGTAGAATCTTCATATCTCTCCTTTGTTATTCAGACCACAGACAGACATGGGCAGCGACTGAGTGGAAGCATGTGATCTATACCTTATTCATCCTAGAGATCTGCATCGTCCTGCGAATCTTCATGGAGGCAGTCTACTCTGCCACAATTATGGTCACTACGGCTCCTAGGTAGGTTTGTTGCTATAGTCATTGGAGATGTTTCTTAGAAGGATCTAAAATGAATTTTGTTCAGGATTATTTATAACAGACTTAAAATAAGTAGAGGGTTCTCAGTCTGTCCTATCAGTGTGTTAGTTTGTCCGCAATATCTCGCGATCGGCTGAACTGATTTTGATCTGGTTTTCAGAAAAATGTTTCTAATACTTAGCCCGTTGTTTTAGTATATTAACCAACTTCAGTAGTAGGTATACTAAAGTCATAACCATCAGTTATAACTGATTAACGAATGAGTTGTCTTGTCTTACTTAAATAAACGATTTATTTGAATAGGGAAGATTACGGTGCCCGCATAGAAATGGTGAAGAGTTTCCTGGTTAGAAATGAAGTGGACCCTCAACTGAGGAAGCGGTTCATCACTTATCTCGAACTGTGCTGGTATACTGACAAGGTACATCTTTGTGTCTTAAACTGTACATACTGCGTGCCTCCTGGATAAATGGGAAGAAGATACCATTAAAAATAGGATAAGTACCATTGACACTAAATATTTTTTGTTTAATCTAAAATACCTTTTTTCGGTTCTTGTTACTGTCCAGTGAGATATAGGTAAGTAATGCAGTGGATTAATTTTATATTTCATTCTTCAGGCGTACACAATGACTCATAAGAAGCGATCGAACATTTTCTACGACCTACCACCGCATGCGTTCCAAGATATTGTGGGCAAGAACCGGATCAATTACATACACGTCATACCCTTCATGAAGGTTGGTATTCTTTTTCACACACAGAATTCATGGGTAATTGGCAAAGCTGTATTATTCCTTTGGCAAAATAGGCACTAGCGTCTGCGACCTGTCCCCGGCGCCGCGAGATGCGCTTGCCCAATTACCTACAGAGTGACGGCGACGCTAAAAAAATGGGCGCCTATGAAGTGCTTGTCTAGGGCTCTCTCTACATTAATGCACCTCTGGTAATGAGTGTAGTCCTTGAACTCATTTTATGGATGTCACAATACGAAATGAAACATGTATTTTAAAATAAAAACGAAGAAGTCGGTTAAAATATAAATAAATCGCTGGAACAAAATTTTGCGGAGAAAGGTGAAAATGTAATGTTCACTGGTTCAGGTGACTCATTTGAGTAAATAAATAATAATTCATGCCTACACTAAAGTACCTACATGTCTACACTTCACTGGTAAAGAACTTCTCAGAAAAAGTATGTATAATTTTTACGCATCATCAAAGTAGGGTTGGCAAATATGGAGGAAGGATATGAAAGAGGTCTTTGTCCTGTTAAGACAAACATTGAAATTGACATCACCAGTCCGTCTTGATTGAGCAAGCAAGGAGGTTAATGCTCTTAAAGTATTCGTGTAAGATAAGGCCTTTTCTCAGCGGTGGAAAAATTGCAGGCTGATAAATGAAGTTTTACATTTGTATTATATTGTTGCCTGGTTATTCCAGTTGGTAAATAAGGAGGACTTGAAGGTAGTGATGGCATCAGTAAAGATGTTCTACACCTCACCCAACGAAATATTGATTAACACTGGAGAGCTCACCAATGAGATCTACATCATCAAACGTGGCATCTGTGAGGTCAGTTGTTGGAGTTACAAGCAAAAAAAATCTGGTTTATTATTACCGAATCAAATTAGAATGCCTTGCTATCACTGTTAATCACAGTTGTGAATAATTTTTGTAATTCTTTTGCAATTCAACGCTTGTAAAATTAGGTAACTTTGTTTAACCAAACTATATCATATCTACTGGTTTTTAAAATAACTGTCCTGAGACATCTAAAAAATAACGTTCTACTCATATAAATACACTGACTGGTAGGCTGTAAGACGTCGTCGCGACCGCGCACGCTACTCATGAGGAAGAGGCCCTTTGTGACTCGAAACTAACAGAGATTTTCTCGATATGTTTACCATACATTATATTGAAACCGTTTTTTCAACAAATCCCCAAGATCGTGGACTACCATTATTGTTATCCTTTAAGGTTTTAGACCCGATTACGCAGAAGTGTGTGGGCCAGCTCGCCATGAAGACTCATTTTGGTTCCCTCATCTGTTTGTTGCGTAAGTTGTATTTTGTATAGCATTTGAAAAAGACTTTGGTGATCACTGATTGGATTTTATGCGTTTGTAAATAATACGTTAAAAAATTACGCCTGTCCTGAGGACTTAGTACGAGTTTGTTTTACGTTTGAAGTAATCGTAACGAGTACGCATTCGGCACTCTGATTGGTTGGTTCATTGGCGCCGGCCTCTGGTGTACCTCAACACCTCAAACAGTTGACATGACACACATTCTTCCTGTTGATTCCTGATCATAAAGTACTCCAATTCTCCGTCTATGATACTATATTTTACTACAAAAATGTTGTTTGTTCTGATAAATCTCATTACGTTTGCTCAGGCCTCCCCGCGTACTACACGATCCGAGCCGTGACTCACTTGCATGTGATGTGCATTCCCAGGAAAGTGTTGGGTAAAGTGCTTAGTACCCCACAGATAAACCAAGCCCTCGAGTATCTTAAAACAACCCCGGTAAGATTTAATATTCATAATTCGTAATATAATATTAGAAACTAGCGACACGCCCCGGCTTCGCACGGGTGCTATATATATGTATTATACTTTTTTAAGCATCACTCTATCTATTAAAAAAACCGCATCAAAACCGTTGCGTAGTTTTAAAGATCTAAGCATAGGTACATAGGGATAGACAGACGGCGGATCGCCACTTTGTTTTATACTATGTAGTAATTATTCATTGGCTATTCGTCATTGTATACCCGTCTTGTTTTAACCCCGAATAGAACCTTTAAGCGATTATATGAATGAAATTACCTCTATACATCAGGCGGGCCAAGTCGAAGATCAATCAACACTCAGAGCCTATTGCTTCGATTTCTATGAACTTTGACTTGAATAATAAAATAATTGAATTATCTTGTATCAAGGAGTTCCAAAGTCTGCAGACGCCTATTCCTTCATTCGTCAAGTATGTTCCACCTGCACCGACGGCGAACCTCATGTATTTCCGTCTACCCAGAAAGCACCAACCTGACACGGAATTCTTGGCACCTTTTAACAGACTCGGCTTCCTTTCGATCTTACGGTAAGTGGATTGGCATTAGTCAGAACATTTTGAATTTAGCAAAATAATAGTTTTTATTATATTGTTTATTAATTTTAAGTGTGGGAGAGCCATGCTTCAGTACGAATGGGCCGGCTGGACCGGAGTGATACCACGGCCTCACAGAAAATCGACGTGAAGCAACGCTTGCGTTGTGTTTCGTCGTGTGAGTGAGGTTACCGGAGGTCCAATTACGTTCCCTTTCCCCAATCTCCCCAATCCCTGAACCAGTATTCCAGGTGTCCATGGGCGACGCCGATTGCTTACCATCAGGTGATCCGTCTGCTCGTTTACCGGCTTATGCCATAAAAAAAGAGCATCTATACAGTCAATTTAGGTCCAGAAATTCACCGCTTATTGGACCTATAAAGGAAGCTTCAAATTAGAAACTTGTATACTGCCGTCAGATGAACTGCAGTCTAGCAACGGTGCGCAGTTGAGATATTAACTTGACCAAATTAACTGTAAATTTGAAACAACAATTTGTGGATGACACAAAGAGTTGTTCCGTGCGGGATTCGAACCCGCGACACGTTGCGTGGCAGGTGGTGGCCCTGCCACCGCACCAACCGTGCAATCTAAAGTTACATTCCATTTATTCGACCAAGGTCCTCACAATCCCTGATATTTAAGGGACAGAGGGGCTTTCTGAATTTTCAGATAAGATGGTTTAATGTTGATGGTGTTGTCCAACAGGTACGTATTTCCTCGGTACACTATCAGGCCGGATGGCAAGTACCTGGTGCGCTACGAGTGGTTCCGCTTCTTCTGTGCCTTTCTATCAGCGCAACTGTTTCCCTCCTACACCTACCTGGTGCTGCAGTGGCCCTACCTCTACTACGTCGCACAGTTCCTCGACTTGGCTGCTTATTACGACATGTATGTATTACTGTATTTGGAGGTAATCATGAATAAAGTTTAGTTGTAGCTGAAGTATGAGTGAACGGTATTTTTTTTCATTTTGAAAATCGATAATCTTAAATATTGTCCAAAGTTGTTTCACTTTGAAGAAGACTGCCATAAAAGCTTAAGACAAGTATTACATACATAACATCATGCCTTTTATCCCTGAAGGGGTAGGCAGAGGTGCACATAGAAGTAACACCCACTTTATTTATGTTATGAGTCCCATTTAATAGGGGTGAGCCTATTGCCATATACCGGGCACAATTCCAGACTCCGTGCTACTACTGACATTTTTTTAAAACCCAGTAATACTTTGCCCGACCCGGGAATCGAACCCGAGACCCCTTGCCCGGCAGTCGCACTTGCGACCACTCGGCCAATGAGGCAGCAGCTTAAGTATTCTTTAACTTTTTCTAAACAAATCTTTCGTTACATTCAAATTCATTGAGCTCTCATGTATGATTTGATTAAGAATATTCTTCATACGGCTCTTTAGCGATAGGTGGTATAATAAATTTTTTTTTGGTTTAAATACATTAAACATATTTCATTTATGTACCTACTAGTTTTCAACGCATGCTTATTGGTTACTTCAATGAGATTGGGATCCTGGTGTACCACCCAGCCAGCACCGCCTCTTACTACATGAAGGGCGCTTTCATTGCGGATCTATTTGGTTGCATGCCTCTTGAGACCTTGGAGTCACCACGGAGAGAATTCCTTGGTAAACATTCAACATTTCTACATATATTAATTAGTTGATTAAAATCGTATTTATTTAAAAACAAAATCGTTGCTCCTGATCAAGCTTAGTTGTTGATTTCTTATTATAAATAACTAGCTTTTACCCGCGGCTTCGCTCGCGTCACAAAAGGATAAAAAGCCAATGTGACATATACCAATACACAGCGCCATCTATATCAATACTTTTGTTTTCCCTCGGGAATACCAATTTTTTCGGGGATAAAAAGTACCCTATTATTTAATCCGGACTTCTAGCTATACATCTTCAAAAATTCAAAGCAATCGGTTTAGTAGTTATGGCGTGAAAGCGGAACAAACAAACATACTCACTTTCCGATTTATAATATTAGTAAGGGTTAGTAAGGATAATTCTTTAATAAACTGCATTTAAAAAACCGACTTCAATCCCCTGTGTTTTTAAAGTAATAGTAGGTATACTAAAACCTACTCCAAGTGTAACAAATAGTTTTCTAGAAACCGCATAAAAATCGGTTCAGCCAATCCCGAGATAATCTCTCACAAACATACATACATACAGGTCGAACCGAGAATCTCCCTCTTTTCTTTTTGAAATCGGTTAATTAAACACTATCAAACTTCGTATCTAAGATTTCGCAACTATTAAACTCACTAACTTGAAATTGAATTAGACTTAGGGCCGATTTTTCAATGCTCTGTTAAATTTTAACTGAGGGATAACTTTGAATATTTGACAATTGTTCCATACTAAAAACTGTCAAATGTCAATTTTATTCTACAGCTAAGAATTAACCAATTATTGTAAATTATATGAATGATGGCTTTCATTAACATGAACAGGGAACAAGTTTCGCGTGACTCCAACGAAGCAGTTTCTAATGCTGAACCGCCTGATCCAGTTGTATCGTATGCCAGGACCTATGAAGGTACTCAAGGAGTATATTGGACGTCGGGACATTCTTATGATGTAAGGATATTAGATTATAGAGGCTTGTAGTGTAAGAATATTAAACTTTAGTGGCCTAATATAATGCCAACCTCGTTGGTAATCATGATGATAGTAGATGTCGAGAAGTATCAGGCAGACAAGAGTAGAGGACTTATCTAGAAGTGGTTAATCATAGGCTGAATATTGAATTTCTTTTCCAGTTTGCATCTGATACCAATATTCAGCGCCATACTGAATATTTTGACTTGTTTATTGATTTTCTACTCCGTCAAAATATTTTACAAGGAGTACGACCGGGGCAAGTCGTACGAGTGGCTACTACTGCCATTTGAGGACCATGGAGGATCCTGGATTCATCTGTTCAAGGACAAATGTTAGTACACTGTCATCATCCGAAAGATTCATTCATGTATGTACATACAACCGGAGAGGGACCTATGACTTGATGGCCGCAGTTTAGTTATCGAAACTTTAGTAAATGTCAAGGAATATAGATTTTCACCTTGTTCTATCTTTTCCTTTAGTTTTTTTTTAAATGGCTCTGATTACAGTTCGCTTCAACCTGACTGAGACGCCATGGAACCTACACCTAGGGACCTACTTCTGGGTGGTGTATGAATGTAGCACCACTGGTTATGGCATCTTCAACCCCAGTAACCATGCTATAATGCGGGTGCTGTTCATTGGAATGTTGTCCAGTAAGTCTCCTCATTTAATATAGATAGGTAATTTAAGATACCAAAATCAGTCATTGGAACCATGCTAGAGTTTCTATTATTAAATATTCGTTTGTTATATTTCCAGGCGCAATGATAATAACGTACTACTCGGTCCGCATTATCAGCGTCCGAGCGAACGTCAACAAGTCGCTGGCAGGCTTCCAACAACATATGAAGGATATCAACGCTTACATGATTCGCGAGAAACTCGATTCTGAGCTACAGAAGTACCTATGTCAACTGTATTTATATTTATTCTATGCAATAACTAAAAAAAATATAAATTAGTATCTAACTACATAATTCTATGTTTCTTGGTTTTTACATGGACCCTCCTCAGGTGAAGGCCTCCTCCAAAATTTTCCATTTGTTTCTATTATATGTGACTTCTATCCAACTCCTCATAATTATTCAGTTTTTATTATTTAATGGATCAAGAGTTTTGTTTTTGTATCGTGGTACTGTACTGTACTGTAAGTTGTTCGATGTTTTTGGTTAGACATTAAATTAATTACTATATATCTTTTAACCAGAAAATTGTTAGTGGAATTTCTATTTCGGGGAAAAGACCAATCTAATATTAAGTATTGTGAGGTATTCAATTAACAATAAAAAGCCTCTACAATATAATAATAACCATGTACAAAACTGATTACCGTACTAGAAGTTTATTCTCACCAGAGAAGTGAGGCGTTACTACGAGTACAATTGGGAGAAAATGGGCGGCATTGACTATCGAGGAGTTTTGAAACTGTGTGACCAGATCACGCTGCGGACTGACGCAATCTTGCATATCTATGGACCTACTTTTGCAAAGGTACAATTAAAATTAGTCATCATTCTGTCTTTGCTTCTCCTCCTCTGCATCCTTATCATTATCATCATCATCATCATCTAAGAGACTTCTGTTCAATATCCCCTCCATAGCTTGTCACGACAATTCGTCATTTTCCTTTCCATTTTTCACCCCAGTGTCCAATATTAGTAGATACAGATGTATCGTTACTCCGTATCCTGGGCCGGGCAGTTCGTAGCGTGTACTTCCTCCGTGACATGAAAATCCTGGAGATAGACGACATAACCACTGAACTGTACTTTGTGGACTATGGAGGAGTGGAGATCAGGGTCCCCATGGAAGACACGAATTCTATTTTGCGTTTACCAAGGGGCAGGTAATAAGACTCATTCATTACTGAATCCGTAGGTATTTTTATTTGTGAAGTTGTCATGAAAGTATTTTGGTTTCGCACTTTGTCATCCTTAAACTGATTTTGATGAATTTTGTTAATTTGACTGCCTCATTGTCCGAGTGGTCGCAAGTGCGACTGCCGGGCAAGGGGTCTCGGGTTCGATTCCCGGGTCGGGCAAAGTATTACTGGAATTTTCAAAAAAAATCCCAGTAATAGCACGGAGTCTGGAATTGTGCCCGGTATATGGCAATAGGCTCACCCCCTATTACATGGGACTCATAACATAAATAGTGAAAGGTGGGTGTTACATTGTACAGTGGCATAATGCACACCTCTGCCTACCCCTTCGGGGATAAATGGCGTGATGTTATGATGATGATGTTAATTTGGAGACGCACATTATTTAATTTTTTTACAACAGTTTTCTCGTTTCCCTTCGGAATGGTTTACACAAATCATTAGAAAAACGAGAGCACTTAGATTATTTTATTTATTGCAATATGAAAGACAAAACGTCTAGTTTTGGGTGTTGAATATAAGATGTATTTTTCATAAATGTGAAATGGTACAATCGTCTTTTACAGTGTATTTGGTAACTTGGGGAACATGCCCTGCCGCAGAAGTCCGTACAACGTGGTAGCGACCAGTCGACTACACCTGCTAATGATCAAGTCAGCTGCTTTCGCTAATATTACTAAAGACTTCCCCGATGTAAGGGAACTCATGGAAAAATCCAGGGTGGTTGAGAAACACAATAAAATTGAAAAGAGGGTAGGTACGACACTGCTTTTATAATACCGTGAAGTTATATCAAATTAATACTGCTTAAATCGAAGTTGTTAAGTCATTCTGGAGCCCAGAACTCGTAAGAAACGTGCGACAAAAGCCCCTCTATCACCACAGCGTGACTTGAAATTTTTATAATGTAATCCTTTATTAGTTTCTGCCCGCGACTTCGTACGCGTAATCCCATTTTTCCCGTCCCCGTTCGTGATTATGGGTAAAAATTAAAAAAAAAGTATTGGTTAAAAAGTATCCTATGTCGGTCTCCTGGCTCTAAGCTACCTCCATACCAATTTTCAGCCAAATCTATTCTGCCGTTCTTGAGTTATAAGTGGTGTAACTAACACGACTTTCTTTTATATATATAGATAGATGATACAATAAATAAACCCACCAAACAGCTATGACAGTTTGATGGCGGGAACAGCGCATTAGTAGAGCCTATCTCGAATTGTTTACGTAAATTACATTTGTAGGACAATTTTCTCAAACGAGACAGATATAAACCAATTTTATGAAATTTTCTATGGACAGATGTACATCCTAGGCGGCGAGGCTACTATCAAAATGAAGCGACATTTGCAGTCGGGTCCACCGCGGCGGACGAAGACTAGCTTCCTCAAGTACATCTACTTCCAAGAGGGCGCTGTATTGTTCTACTTAGTCTTCATCTGTATGGGCTGCATCTATTTGGACTTGTACAACGCTGGATATGAGGTCAGAATCAACACAATTTTAATTCATTCTTTAAAAATTACATTTAAAAAACCAACTTCAACCCGATCGAAGTTCACGAGGTTTTGGAATATTCTTTTAGAAAGTAAGTTCTTTTACAAGTTATCCCTCTTCTAGGACAATAGTACCTGGATCCTAGTTACTCTCTATTCCTTGGATTTCTGTTTCTGTTTGAAGATATTTACTCAACATGCAATCCCTTTTCTCGTGACCAACAAGAGTATGAAGAGAATAATGCTACCAATACGAAGACAGTAAGTTTGTATTCATTTTGTGTTCCATTTCACATGTAAATTGTGTCTAAGCATTATTTATATACGTACGGCGCGTCTCGTTCCGAGTGCGCCTCAAAGAGCCATCAGACCACCACAGATGGGGCCCAAAAGGGCTGATACGGAGCCTCGGTAGGCCTAACGGGTTACCGGGGCTCCAGGTCGAAGTGCAGGAGTAGGAACGGGGTGGTTTTTAGTCAGTAAGAGTCTGACACTCCCTCTCAAAAAAACTTCTTTCCTGTACTGTAATGAAAATGATGACAATGAATGAATTTCTATTTCACTCAGCTTTACTCAGAAAAGATAACTTTTTAATTATTTTAAAAACGTATATTATTTTACAGGTACTTTAGAAGACAATTCAGATACGACTTGATATCAGTACTGCCTTTCGAGCTGTTTGTCTTCGCTGGGGGGCGGTTCGCACTATTACGCCTCAATAGAATGTTTAGAATTGTAAGGGACAATCTGTTTAAAGACATTTTAGTTCTTACTAGGCGTCATTTTTTTTGAGTGAGTGGTGGAGGTCTGCTGAGGCTATTCTGTAAGATGTCAATTAGGACTTTGGAGGTGAGCTCGATCGCATTCTCGCCCATCATTGATCCAGATTATTCTCAGAACCAATGACATGAGAACCCAGGATCAAGTTAACTTCGATCTTTCAAATTGAATGTTACAGAATAGCCTAAGTAAAAGACTCAGTGCCGAGTGCTTTACGTACTAAGAACAGGGTACTGAATGCGAATTATTTTAACATTAACGCGATCGCAACGTTGCCCCGTTTAGCCCTCTGATTGCTTGGTTTAATTGGAGCAGCCAATCACAGTGCCGAACGTTATAACTGGTTCACACTAGGTACTCTATATGCTAAAAGTAGTCTAGTGAAACTCATAGTAGCCACGTGAGAGCTTTCAATGCACAAGTTTGTGCTAAATGTCCGCTTGAAATTATTACCGTCATCATTCTCCAGGTAACAGTCTACAAATGCCTGAGCCGTCGCAAAGAAAGCATCACGGTCAACCTAACGCTGACCACGGTCATGGCAGTCTTCATTTGGTTCACACTGTTCGTCCACACCTCCACTTGTATCTGGTACTTCATGGCGGTTGTGGAAGACGAGCTAGAGCCAGGGACTTCCTGGATTCATCTAGGTAAGTGATTTATGTAGCACTCGTCACTTTTGGCAGGGTTTTTTTCTCAACGGGAATAAGAAGGCCTAAAATAATTTGCGTCGCGAATGTATTCCAACAGTCAGTGTTCTTGCAACCGCTATGTATCGGGAGAAAATTTGGATGGGGTTTGTTCAAGATTGTAGAGAAATTGCAACTACATCCGTACTAGTTGAAAGAAGAGAAAGGAGAATGCCCACGGCACTATGGACAAATGTACTGAATTCAACATTGTTGTGTCTCCATGAAATAATCTTTAAAATATTCGATGGCATGTCAAAATACTACCTCAAAAGATTTAACACAAAATACATTGGCATTTTCGAGATATTCACAAAATAAAATTACTATTTTGAGGTTATGTCCGACCAAAAATTAACTGATAAAAGCTATTTAAAAGGGTCTGAATGGGTTTACGGGTGTGCTTGGTATCTTTGAAGCATACTTATTTGTGTAAAATCTGTAACGTGTTAGCTATGTCAGGTGGCCAGTTACTGGTGGACACATGTGTCTACCTCACCAAGTCTTATTGATTTAGATTTTGCGCATTTTTAAATCTATCGCCCGCGTTTCATTAAATTGCAAAGCATGGAAGGAACCGTTACTAAAATAGTCAATAGCTCAGTGTTATATCTAGACCCTACTCAAATCATAGATGTGGTAGGTATCATGACATGGCCTTTATAAATACCTACAGAGGGAAGGAAAACAAACAAAAACAATAGAATAATGATTATTTCTTATTATTATTTTATTAGCCGAGTGGTCGCAAGTGCGAATGCCGGGCAAAGGGTCTCAGGTTCGATTCCCAGGTCGGGAAAAGTATTACTGGGTTTTGAAAAAATTCTCAGTAGTAGTAGCACGGAGTCTGGAACTGTGCCCAGTATATGGCGATAGGCTGACCCCCTATTACATGGGACTCATAACATAAATAGTGAAAAGTGGGTGTTACATTGTACAGTGGCACAATGTGCACCTCTGCCTACCCCTTCGTTCGGGGATAAAAGGCGTTATGTTATGTTATGTTATTACTATTTCTTTTCTTATGAGCAGTTGAGACATTGCATCACAGTGGCACTCGGCATGATCGTAACTCAAAAAGTCCAGTTATTAGTGATAAACAACACACACGGTGCTGCGGCGTTAAAAGTATGTTTATTTTCAATGGATTGTCAGGAATTACGTAGGAACAAAAAGGCTCGACTCGACGCAGAACATACTAAAATCAGCAGAAATAACAGTATTGTATTGCAAAAATATGTCAGACGCGCAATAAACGTCAAATAAAGTTCTACCCATAATGATGAAAGATCGATTTTTTTTCTATTTCCGTAAACCAGCCAGTGGTATTTGACAAATACAACCTGTATGCTGATGCCGCCGTTTACAGTGAATGTTGTTACTTTATAATAATAGATTGAACAATCAATACAAAAAATATAATACAATAAAAAAAATAACATTTAGGGAACGGAGAGTAAAGTTCCCTAAGATCGAAAAAGGAGGATCGTTCATCGATAGTCTATGTGCATAAACTGCCATGCTGTCATTTGACATATGTCGGCACAGACATACCTATAAATGGCGTACTATAACTTCGGAAACATAAAATTACTAATTAATTATCAAAAAACTATCCCAATGTAAATATCATTCAAAGTCTGTTTAAAAATATATTTTTATTTTAGATGTTTCATGCCGTTAGAGATTTTGAGATACAAGTAATTTATCAAGAGTACTGTCCATGGGCATTCTCCTTTCCTCATTTACTCTAAATTTTACCTGCATTTATGCACTTACATATTTGAGTACACATCTCATGGCTACTTGACCAGGTCGGTGGAGGGTCTGTGTCGTTACACGGTTGCAAGTCCGCAAAATGCCACCGGCCTCGAGCCGTGAAGGGCCCCAGTTCAGAGGTTCTCATCTGAACTATTCTTTTTTATATTCGTAAGAGGGACTCATCCAATGAATCGAATATGCAAGTGAGTTACGCATTGTGGAGAGTTCATTAATATTATTATTCTTAAAAAATAAACAAGCCTCTCATTATCACCTTTCATCATAATTACTCGTTTGTCAGATGACGGCACCACTCACTGCGACAACCACTACATCTGTTCTCTATACTTCGTGCTTACGACATTCACACAAAACGGTGTCGGTGACATCATGCCCAAGAAACGTTCGGAGGTCTGTATAAAGTTATATTTAGTTACTTGGCCAGGAAATGTTCAGTCTTCTGCTTCCATTGGTGAGGTGAAGAGATATGATTCGCTGGGAGACAAAGAGGTAGCTTCTAACTTCGCAGACATTTTATGAAGCAACTGGGTTATTTTGTAACTGTCAATTCGAACTTTCGAACTGAGCTCGATCTTATTCTCGTCCGTCATTGGTCGAGATTGTCCCCACAACCAATGATATGGCGGATCGCGATCGAGTTCAAGTCGATCTTTCGAATTGAAAGTTACAGAACAGCCGAGCTGGTTTCCAACCGATATATGCTAATCCTTAATATATAAGACCTAAAAACTAATAAAAACATAGGCTGCTAAGGCAGTATTAAAAGAGGAACTTTTTCATAATATTCGACATGAAATTACAGTAAAATAGAATTGATGAGCAAAATTATTAATGCTATGTATAACTATGTCCAATTGTCCAGGTGGTGTTCGTGGCAATAATTCAGATCCTATCAACGATGGTGTTCATGATATACGTTGGGGAGTTGTCAAACATTATCCAGTTCCAGTCCTATCGTTCGTACAACTTCTACAGCAAATACTTAGAATTGCAGGTAAATACCTATCTACAGCTTGGCCACAAAGATTTTGACGCAGTGACCGCTGAAACTCACATTGACTTGAACTGAATCACCCACTTCGGACCATGTACTATGAATAAACCAATCATTCGAATATAGTACCTACCTCCTCTTTTTAAATTCGATCACACACGGCTACACATCGAGCTTTACATAACCAGTCTAGACTGAACGTTAAATGTGCGGAAAGATGATGCGACGCGACACCAGGATAAACTGGTTTTGTATAGATTGATGTGTGGTTGTGTGTACCTACCAGGTTACCATAGGTACGATACTAGCGACCTCAATTATTACAAACTCTTTTTTGCTAAGCTGTTTTCACTTAAATCCTCAATAAGCTGAAGACTTCCAATTCCTTCCAATTATTCATCTCTTTTTCTACAGAAATTTTTGAAAAACAACAGGGTATCTAAGAATCTTGTGACCATTGTGAATAAGTATACCCTCCACTTATGGCGAGAGAACAGAGGGCTACAGATACCTCACTTCTTGAAACAAGCACCTCTCTCTCTTCGATTGAGGGTCATGTCAGCCGCTTACCTGCATCATATCACCCGGGTAAATTAATAAGTCAAAAAACTGTCTTTAGATTACATATTGTAATAACATATTATAGACTACTATGTTTTCGAATGATTACTGAAACAGTTTTAAGATTTATATGATGAATGATTCGGTAGTTTACTGAATCCAAAAAACCAAATGTCCTTTTAGGACTATGAATGATATTGTATTCATGATTTCAGCATCATATCTTTGAAGAATGTGAGCCTGCTTTTCTCAGACAAATGGTGGGATGTTTGAAGCTATATACATATAACGAAGGTACTTTAAGTATCAACTAGTAAGAAAAATCTATAGGAGGAACAGTATTATTGTGATATACTTGATCTGACATAGGTAAATATAAGAATAGTGATAGTTTAAGTTAAGTCATATTTTTTTTGAAGGGATGTACGTCGTGAAAGAAAATGAAATCACAGATGCAATGTACGTGATACACACTGGTAAGGTGAAGGAGACTTGTGAGGAGGTTATGGAGGTCAGTGCCAGGGTCTACCCTGCAGGCTCCTACTTCGGAGTTGTAAGTAATAGTAATATAGCACTACAATATTTCAGGAAACATGCTTCTCATTTTTTTAACCAAAGTTGTATTAAATTAGTTGCAGGGATTATTTCGAAATACTCCGTACACCCACTCGTATGAAACGGTGACCAAGTCTCAAGTACTCACTCTGAAACTTGACGACTGGGAGTACCTACTGAAACATTTTCCAGACAGCAAAAACTCTATACATAAACATATGAAACAATTAGGAGACGACAAAATAGATTACAGTGACTGGCCTGGAGGTCCAATAACAGATGCAGGTCCTAAGTATGAAATGGACGAAATGCAACAAGATACCCCAGACAAGTCGCAGTTTCCTGATATACAAAGACATTTCGGTAAATATTCTGCCACAGATGTAAGAAAAGAAGCACCACTTAGCCATTCAACAGCAGAAAGAAGACACTCAAGATATTTTGCTTGGCCGTCTGATAATAGGGAACCTGACGCAATATCTATGGCTCAAAATATTGAAGAAGAAAATCAAGCTGGACCGCCTGAAAATCAACTTAACAAAGATCCAAGAGCAAATCTTAAATCAATACTGAGAAAAGTGGCTGGCACTGCCAAAAAATTAATGGGTAGAGTTTCAGATCCCGAATTGACAGAAGCTGGTGATGAACTTTTACTAGAAGAAGATGCTGAAGCGACTGAGGCATTGCTCAAACAATTTGAAAAAGCTAAAAAACAGGAAAAGGACAAAATTAAAAGACAAAGAACTCGCAGACAGAGTCTGTTCTTCCATGCACCAGACGAAACGACAGAAAAACATTTAGTAACTTTAGATATGGGATCAATGCAAAAATTAGATCAAAGTGAATCTGACCATTTGCCGGTAAAACCACTTACTACTATAGAAAATTCTAACGCTCTTAGACTAGGTAAAGAAAAGTCTAAAGTCGTTGATACTGTCTCAAAAGTTGAACTCACAATAGACATAGAAGGTGCCTTAGCTGAAAATGAGACAAAAGAAAAAAAAATATCTCCATCTCAAGGCGCAGCACCATCGCAAAGCATACGAGAATTTTCACGTATACAAGCTACTCAAGGCACACCCTATATTAGTCGAGCAACCACAAGTAAGCAACCTACTCAAGACAAAATGACCCCTACCAGTCAAATTCCGAAAGACCCTCCGTCTGCACGTAAACTCAATGTACCTACTACACTTTCTTATTCTGAACAAAGATCTGACCAAAAGACAATACAACCAGATAAAGAAAAAGCTCTCGATAGTTTGGCTATCCAAGATAAAACAAAGTCAATTGCACCTATGGCTGACACTTCACCTCCTATAAGTTCAAAAGCGCCTCTTGGAGATGCTAGAGAGGAACAATTACGTGGAACATCAAAGTCGAAAGATATTATTCTAAAATCTGAGACAGGTCCTACTCCTAGATTTATAGCACTGAAAGAACCTTCTAAATCAGATGAGTCTCGCTTGGAACGTAGTACTAAGTCTAAAATTATGTCCATACCTGTAATCATGTCTAGTTCACCTGCCCCAGATAGTACTAATGTTCACCGACGAGAAGAGGAAGTCCCAAATATTGTAGCAGACACTGATAGTACACGACTTATCAGCGAGGCTTTGGTTAATCAACATGATACAAAGAACCGACCAGCTGGTGAAGCCATATCTTCTAAACTTGATATGCCTCAAAAACTTTCTCCCAAAATTCAATCTGAAAGAGACCGAATTGTTGAACAAAATGCTCAAACTACCTCAAGGATTGATACTCCTCAACCTGGATTTGGACGTAGGAGCTCTCAGCCGACCGATGAAATTAAAAATATACTAACGCCATATCGAGCATCAGATGTGGTTTCTGGTCCCTCCAGATCAAGAATTTCTGCATCCCAAAATCTTAATACAGAAACAAAAGATGAAGATGAAGATATTCAATCTGTTACAGATACGCAAGAAATAAAATTAACGTCTTCTGCAGGTTTGTCGGCATCATATATAAAATCGAAGCCAGTAACTTCCACAGAAACAGTACTGGAAGATAATCAAGTTTCTCGGAGCTCTAAGTCTGCTGGGACCACTAGTACTGCGCCCACTCTAGCAACAGCTACAACTGAACCTGATACATCCAAGCCATACATACCGATCACACTTTCTTATCTACAACCCAATATTAAGCAAGACATTCAACGCTCAGGTCAAAATGCTCAGCCAGTCAAGGACATTACAAATATTTCTGCAAGTAAACCTTCAGAAACTCCAACATTACGTGAATCTATAGCTGATACTGTAGATTCAGAAATTCCCGAGACTAGGCCAGACGAAGATGAAGCCTCTCTAATATCACGGGTAACATCTGAGGAACAATCTATTAAAACAGTGGACTTAACCAAGCCTTCAACTGTCACAGTATATGAGCCAGCACCTACACCTGCGCCTTCCACGGCTATAGAAAGCAGGACAGAAGAGTCATCTACAGCTAGAGCAACACGAAAATCATTTAAGAAAAGACAAATCATTTACGATCCCAACCGAACACACTACGACGATGACGACAACGATGGGACAACATCTCAAGGTAAATTAGTTTATTTTTAGTTATTTGTTTAACATCATTTGTTGATTTTTTAGCTTTTGTACTACTTCATTTCACTTTACATCATTAGATGCGCGGCGTATTTTAATAACATGGTGCTATTAAAAATATTGAAAATGAAAGTCAACACTCTACCTTTGTTGTTGTCTATCTACGCTTGATTCTGGTCACATCAGTCACCGATATATTTGTATCACTAGAGATCGTAGTGTTGATTTTAGCATAAGCCGGTAAACGAGCAGACGGATCACCTGATGATAAGCAATCGGTGTCGCCCTTGGACACCTGGAACACCGTTTCAAGTGCGTTACCGGCGTTACCGGCCTTACGAGGTATTGGGGAAGGGGGTAATTGGGCCTCCGGTAACCTCATCACACGACGAAACACAACGCAAGCGTTGTTTCACGTCGGTCTTCTGTGAGGCTGTAGTATCACTCCGGTCGAGCCGGTCAATTCGTACCGAAGCATGGCTCTCCCACACTTAAATGAACGCGATTTTAAATGCTTAATCGATGAAAATGGTACACGTTTTCATCGATTAAGAATCTTGGGGTCGATCTCAAGGGCTCAGTGTGCTCTCCCACACCTTAAACTTATTAGACCACATGAAAATATTTGCTCTGTTACTTTGACAGAATTTGATATTCAACCTTATGTTTTTGTAATTTAAATTATATTTTCATACTAAATGTGTGTTTCAGCCCCGACAAGTACTGCGCCTTCGCTACATAAGGAAGAAAGCACTAACACTAAGAGTAATAGACGCTCGATTCGCGTGCGGTATGATGAGAAAAAAGATGATGATGAGGAGGATGGGAGTGATACTGACGAACTTGAAGATGAGAAACCTTCGAAGAAAGATGAGACTAGGACGGCAGGTAGTAATCGGCCTAAACGAGAGGATGAAGGAGCTACATCTACATCTACCTCAAAATCTGGAAGCCCCAACAAGGAAACTAAAAAATAACCTTAATGCAGTGAACGTCTTTAGGATTACTATTATGATAATAAAAATTCACTGGTTAGGCTCACAACCAGAAAAACATACCTGATAGATTATTTCTAGGCCCAGTAATGCAATGGAGTTTGGAATTGTAGCCAATGAATGGCAGCAGGCTAACAAAAGTTAACCTACTGTTTCCACGTAATTAGGGTTATCCCTAACGAACCGGACACGTTGCTAGCGAGAAGTGAGTGTTATCTTATCAAGTCTTTTGATTTATAGTTTTAATATTTTTACGTCCTTTGATTTCTAAGTAAAATGATTATGGAAGTGTAATGTTAGATTTAGTTTGTTTTAAAAGATTAATGTTATTGTCTCGCTTTTAAGTTATTGTTATAAGCCAACTATTTCTTTTCATGGCTACTTTAAATGTGTAAGAAAACTAGCCAATAAACGTATTTTTATATTTGTGTGGTTTAATTTTTTGAACTAAATCTTACAAGGCAAGAGGCAGGAGTCTCGGTACCCTAGTTGGGCAAAGTATTATCTGTATAAAAATTTAAAAGAGAATGGCATATAGATTGTCAGCATCGAATAAGCTCCAAAATTATTGATCCGTTATTAAAATACTCGCATCCTACTAAGCGTGACACAGACTATTTTTATTGATGAAGTAGGATTCTCAAAGACGCGCTTTGCACATCACAAAGCACACTCAGAACCAAAGAGTGTAATAAGCGTGGACGTAATATATTACGTCCATGGTAATAAGTATAGGGAACTGTTGGTTAAATACACGTTAAATACTATAAGGGGAAATCAGAGCCAAAGAGTATAATAAGTAAATGGGAACTCAGAGCTGAGATAACATAGATACATACATAACTGAGATGACCTTCCCTTTGATTATAGTACATACCTAGTATGTACTACATAAAAGGAAATAAATCCAGTATTCTATTGACCAAATCAGTGACTCAAAACAAAGTTTGATACTGATTTACTTGCTATTTTAAAACTAATGATATTTCTGCAAGTATTAGTATTAATAAATGTTTATTATAATCACAAACTTTTTGATTAATACTTATTTTATTATTATTTTATAAACGCCAATTTGATAGCAATTGACATTATAAAACTTCACATAAAAGAACGAAAGTGACATTTCAAAGTTTTAACTCTTCTGTAGTTTACAAAAGTTTGTTAATTATTTTCTTGAAAAGTTTTATTTATTTTTGAAGTGAGATGTGGAACCCAAGACAGCTTAGCGGGAGCAGACAGCTGAGCAACCAGTCTAGCCGATCGAGCCGTACAAGCCAAAATAGTTATGCTAGTGGCAGCTACAGCAGTATCGGCAGTATGGGCAGTTTAGCCAGTAAGATGGGCAGCAAGTTCCGTAGTAAACTTGGCAGCCACTCCAGTCGTAGAGACGTCGAATTCTCGTTCTTTATACGACAGAAAGAGGTTTAGTATTCATTGCTTCTCTGCTGGTATGAATGTTGTTTTCTATTACTCAGACAAACATTGACATCGTTAGTGAAGTACCAATATATTTGGTCACATGCTTCGTTGCTACTATCTTTGTAAAAAACACATATTTCTGGGATGCTTTCTTCAAAAGCGTAGCTGTTAAGTTTTCCTTATTGGTTAGTTACTGCTTTGTACGAAGGTGTTTTTGCCCTATCTAAACTGAATACTCTTGCGTTATTATTATTATTTGTAAATATTTGAAATCACGAATCATAAAACATTTCTTCTTTAGGCTCTATATCCACCTTGGTGGACCCGCGAAGGTCTAGTCGACTGGTTCCGAGACCTGCCTGATGATACATTGTGGAACTGTTACATCTGCGTCTGCGTGCTGGTTGGGGTCGTGTGGACTCTCACGCGGCTCCAGAATATATACCTGAACATCCTCGACGTCATCTATAACATTTCCTACGCCATCCACATCTTTGCTATTGGGTATAAGATCATCGGCGAATCGGAAAATACCGATATCACTTATGGGATCATTCGTTAGTATTAAGAATTGAGCTCACTAATAATAAAACAACATATGTAGATCAAGACTCGCATTATATAATAAATTAACTTGACTTGTGATAATAAAATTCTGAACTAGCTTCGAGTTTGGACTTGAATGTCAATAGGTTCGTCTTTAGTAGATTATGGATTTCCAACTTAGACTTTACAGTATGTTTTTCGTTGATTTACTATTACTGTGTATCTTTTCAGTCGGTTTCCTGATCGACTTGGGATCGTTTGCTCATTATGTAAAAGCCTACAGCCCTACTTTCACACTGGCTTGCTATTACGTACGGTTTCATAGACCTTACAAATACCTTTGTTAGTATTTTTTAGCTTTATGCATTTTTATGATTATACATTATTACTCCATTCGTTACCTACTCTTTTTAAAAAAGTATGTATGATGAGTGGAAAGCTACTTCTTCTAATGTCGAATATATTTTCTTTAGGGTCATTAAACGACTTTAATTTGAAAGGCAGTGTATTGGGGACAGCTCTGAAGTACTGCTATGTATTCATTGTGCTACGGATCACTTGGGCTTACATATGGACACATGTGGACGGGGTGAGTAGAAATAGATACATATTTTTCGAACACTACGTCATACCACGTTAGTTGAATTGCAAGGCCAAGGTTGCATTGCGGTTTAACCCTTTGAGTACCGTCAGTATAGACACAATTAAAGAACAATAGGTTGCGGTCACCGGTGTCTTCGCGGTGTTTGACAGTTTAAGTCGGCTAATCCACAGCAATTTTTAACCGTTTGAAGAAATTCGGTGGAGGGAGTTCACTGCTAGTACTTGGAGTACTAAGTCTAAAATAATGCAGCGGAGGACTTAACGGGGTGCCGGGGTACGGGCTCCAAGGGCAGGAGTAGTTTTTAGTCAGTAAGAGTCTGACACTCCCTCCCGCCTCACCCAGGCGGGAGAAGTCATTCGATGATTTTCCCCCCTCAAAAAAAAAGGTTAACCTATCAGTATTCACTCAATGAAAGATGTGAGGTAATGGTTCAATTTTATTATTTAGTCAGGAGGATCTTTATATCCGGAGCAGCATGGAGAACAAGTCCCTCAGACTGCCGCCGCTGAGTTCCTCAAGGCACTCTATCTCATCAACAAAATGTTTATACCTATCGGGTAATTTTGCACATAACTATATATAGACCATTAGATTCTTGCAGTTTAATTGGTTACAATTGCAAGCATAAGAACAACTATTAAGATTTGTATATTTCTGTAGGTAGGTACTTACCATAATTTGTATTGGTTTCTACACTTTCTATGACTTCCTTGAATTTTCTTCACTATTTTCGTCACGCGACGTTAATTATTATTAATTAATGTCTTCGTCAATCATTATGAATATTGAATTATAATTCTGTTATAATCTTTTTGAAGTACACGGCTCACCTGATGGTAAATGATTACCTTTCACCGAGTTATTTTTTTGTGGGATAATCCGGTAAACGAGCAGACGAATCACCCAATGGTAAGCAATCGGCGCGGCATCGCCCATAGACACCTGGAACACCAGAGGCGTTACAAGTGCGTTACCGGCCTTTTGGGATTAGGAATCTGAGGATTGTTGGGGATTCAGGGAATGGGGAAGGAGGGGGTGTAATTAGTCCTCCGATAACCTCACTCACACGACAAAACACAACGCAAGCGTTGTTTCAC
Organism: Spodoptera picta; assembly: GCA_038387885.1. Classification (NCBI taxonomy): domain Eukaryota; kingdom Metazoa; phylum Arthropoda; class Insecta; order Lepidoptera; family Noctuidae; genus Spodoptera; species Spodoptera picta. The sequence continues at coordinate 1,212,272 of JAZHFQ010000271.1, forward strand.
GTCGGTCTTCTGCGAGACCATGCTACCACTCCGGTCGAGCCGGTCTATTCGTGCCGAAGAAGCTTTCTGACATTTAAAATTTCTATTTCAACTACTATGAAAATGATGTTGTTTAGACCTTCAGAATTTCCTGACTCTGATATTGAACGCCTCCTCTGCCTCGCGATCATGTTATCCGGGTGCTTAGTGGTGACTGGTGCTGCTGTGGCATCGTTGTCTCTCGTCATCAGCCTCTACATGAGACCCGAGGAGACCTTCCGATCAAGATACAGGCTCATCATGAAGGATATGGTAAATTACATTATTATTTCAATTCTAACTTCTTTTTCTAATATACCAGTTTTGCTACGTTACGTACACATTAATTACTACATACTTATATTTTCAGAAAGATACCCAAGTGCCGATTGTGCTCCGCGATAAGGTGGAGACATTTTACAGGATGTATTGGCACAAAGCACGCGCTGTCTCACAGACTCGGCTGTTGCCTACCTATCCACCTACTGTACCAGCCACCATTAACGTCGACATATATTTTGAGGCTACACAAAAAGTGAGATGTCTTTCTCTTTAACTTAGGGGTTATACAATTCTGACCTCCCTCTGAGACCACCACGTTGTACAATGAACCACTTGCATCTAACGAATATCCCCTTTCTTACAACCTCATCAGTCCATTGATGGAATTAAAAGATCAGCCCAATTCTCTCCTTCTAAGTGAGACTACGAGCTATTGAATATTTTAGGCTCGTATCCTTCGTGACTTAACATACCAGATACTGTCAGAGATCGCGAGGACAATGCAAACCATCCACTACATACCCGGAGACGCCATCATCAAGCGAGGATCTAAGAAGTGCAAGATTATCTACATCACTTATGGAGATGTCGAAGTACGTCAATTTATACATTTGTTCTTATATTATGATCATTTGTGAGTTACCTCTCGTTAATTCACCAGTTTTTAATGTAGATGCTGACCGCAGAGGACGACACAACACCAATTTTGCGGTTTACTCGAGGGACGGTGCTGACACCGTGTGGTTGTGCTGCTGCAGCAGCGGTGGGTACATCCCACCTAGCTGTCAGGGCTGCCACTTTCTGTACAGCACATGTTCTGACTGCAGCTGACCTTTGGAGGGTCGTCAACAAGCATGCCGTCTCACAAGACCATGCGGGACCCATACTAGCCTCCTTCACGGTTAGTATTAGAGACGAAAAATTTATCAGATATGTTGACATTAGACAAAAGAAAATATTGTTATTTTGTTATAGTAACAATGTGTAAGCCATTATACTATTTGACTTTTTGAATCAAACTTTACAGGATCACATTGAAAAAGTGAAACGGCATTATCAAATGAAAATACCTGATAAGTCCATGTAAGTTATACTACTTATTTAGAGACAGTTCTAGTCTATTTATTTACTTAAAAAAATGAATCAGAAGCCAAACTTCATAATCGATATTTTCCTTTGTTGCATCAATTGTTGTGTAATTGTTTTAACTGAGATTAATCTTTGTCAGCCACAAAAGCAGCATCTTACATTTCAACCGCAACCTCATGTCTCTGAAGAAGATGAAGAATGCCAATGGGGAGCCCTTGCTGGCTGGCTCCGATATCTTCCTGGAGATCGCTGGCTGTTATATCATGAGAAATGTAGGTAGTTTTTTTAAAGGTTTCAGACAGTACCATTCTTAGGAGGGGACTATTTAAAATGGTGGTGGTTTAAGAATAAAACCCGTGCTCGACTAAAATTCAAAATGTAAAAACCCTAGATTAACAATAATAAATAGATACCTATCATGGCAAATCAATCCAATTCTTAGATACAAATATAATACATATATGACATGCTACAATCCTCAGGGTTAAGCTTTCAATAGTTTTCTGTGGATAACCAAAATATAATAAATAAAACATTATTTTTATTATTATCTTAGCGATCCAGAGCGACTCAGACAGACATATCTGACGTAATATGTCTGCGGCCGATATTCCCGTGCATCCTGCATCCATCATCATCACTCCTGGCTGCATGGCACGGCTTCGTAGCCACTCTGATACTCATCATCTGTATTGTAAGTAACTCTCAAAAGACTACAAAACAGCAAAGCGGGTATTTCGTGAGTAATTCCACTCCACTAGTTTGGTTATGTAGTCTTCATCTCTCTCTTGTCTCTCTCTCTCTCTCTCTAGTTGCTCGTGTGTCTTCTTTGATTGAGTGGTTTTCTTATCCTTAACAATTCAATCTAGATTTGTCATTGTACAACTATCAAACTGTCTGTTACAAACTAGGTCTGATGATCAAACTTCCTATCTTATTGTAGACTCATCCTTACAACTTGGTGTATAAGAAGACAGTGACGTTGACGTTCCGTTTCTTCGACTACGTCATGACTGCTGTGTTTATTCTGGACCATATTGTGCACCTGTCTACTGGAGCCAATGTTGAGGAAGGTAATGTTCGCGTTATAAAAAAATTTCAGCAGCTTCTTGGTTCACATTGCAATCATGACCATGACCTTCTATTCTTTCAGGAGATTACCAGTTTTAAGATCCCTCTTAACATCTGTTAAGATTGGTTAAATGTTAGCATTTGCACCTTAATTCTAATTTACTTTTATCTTACTAGGAGTGCCCATAACATTCGCGCAGACATCCTCCCAGCAGATGCGCAGCCACTGGTTTGTGCTGGACGTGGTGGCCACGCTGCCTATCTTCGAGTTTGTTGGTGATGGACATTTTGCAGGCATCAATAAGCTCCTCAGGCTGCCAAAGGTATATGGAACTTCTGTATTTTTAAACAGGCCTGTCTCCATTGACAGATGTTTTATTTATTCCAGACTTCTGTATTCTTCCCTGCTTCTATACTAAGTACGTCTTTTAACACATCTAGCTATTCCGTGTGCTCAAGAGCTTGGAGGAGAGCTGTGTGTACCATAGCAACGTGCTCCGATTCCTGTCCTACACACTGCTGCTCCTCATCGCCTGTTACCTCATCGCTTCCATGCAACAGGCTTTCATGTGCTACCAGTAAGATTCTATTTTCTTTCACCTGAACTTAATTATACTTATTTCATAACAGATATTTTTATAAAGAATTGTGAAGTTCTTCACTCTAGCATTTGACTTTGGACAGGTCTGGTTATTGTTTAGTGACAAACATGACTCATCGGCCCTTCTGGGATCGGAAACCACTCGACGAGGAGACAGTCCAAGAAAGGATTATATTTGGATTGTACTGGTCCATATCGATGATCAATTTTATCTGTAAGTTTATAATTTTTCTTTCATATATTCATTGTATGAAGTTTCTATCAAAAACCTAAATCGATCCGGATATCTTGGATCGAGAAAAAGAAAAAAAAGAAAGAACAGTGATTGTGATGAATGTATGTTAGATGATCCAAGAGTAAAGTGAGGACTATTGTTGACCTTGTTTAGTCCACAGAGAGACATGGGGCACAGGAAACTGGGAGAACGTCATTTATACCATGGTTATCCTTGAGATTTGCGTCGTTCTACGTATCTTCATGGAGTCCGTGTACTCGGCCACTATAATGGTTACCACTGCCCTGAGGTACGCCTAATGTTGTTTTGTATTGATTCTTTCATCATTCCGTTTATTAATTTTAATGAGATGAGTTTCAATAATCGGTATCGAAATAACTGCTTTCTAGTAATGATGACGATAGTTGGAATTTGTCCACACAAACATCAATATAAAACTGTGAACATTCGACCTTAAACTTGAAAAGACAAGGTTGAAAGCAAATTAAATCATGTTTATTATAAACAGAGAAGCTTACGACTCCCGTATAGCGATAGTGAAGAGTTTCCTGATCAGGAATGAAGTGAACCCTGTACTGAGGAAGCGGTTCATTGAGTATCTGCAGCTGCGGTGGTATACTGATAAGGTATATCTAATTACTATGTTAACTATGTAAGGAGTAAACTTTAAATGTAAACAAAATTCGAGTACTGAACAATAGGACCATGAAATCCATTGTAAGAATATTAAGTAATCAGTCGATTATTAACTATTATAAAAATCTCTCGACTACCTCGTTGGCCGAGTGGTCGCAAGTGCTACTGCCGGGCAAGGGGTCTCGGGTTCGATTCCCGGGTCGGGCAAAGTATTACTGGGTTTTAAAAAAATTCTCAGTAGTAGCACGGAGTCTGGAAATGTGCCCGGTATATGGCAATAGGCTCACCCCCTATTACATGGGACTCGTAACATAAATAGTGAAAAGTAGGTGTTACATTGTACAGTGGCATTAAGTGCCGTAATGTGCACCTCTGCCTACCCCTTCGGGGATAAAAAGGCGTGATGTTATGTTATGTTAAAAATCTCAATAATAACAAGCATAGAGCCTTTTTTTTTGATGACGGAGGAAAGCCTTTAAATGACATCTAGCTTTTTGGGGATAAAGACTAAGGAGATTGGAACCACTCCGAAAGCCAGCTTCCGGAGTGGTTTTAGTGAGGTAAAAAGCCAGCCAGCCTCAGCACCTGTAAGGGGCACCGGGTCCTCTAAAAGGGACCTGCTCGGAGCCTCCAAGTAGCATGGAGCCTACAATTGTCCAAATGTATAATATAGAAATAGATTCTTCCCGTATTACATGCGACATGTAATGTAGGTTAATGCCGACAAATTAGTTTTATAAGATACACTTTACTCAGCACACATTCTTTTACCTCTTCGGGATTTAAAAGGTAATGTGCTATGTTTGTAATACCACATTTACCCTTATTTCCAGGCATTCACAATGACGCATAAGAATGCGAATATATTCTACGACTTACCACCACATGTGTACCAAGACATTGTGAGCAGAAACCGTAGCAAGTACATACTCATCATACCTTTCATGAAGGTGAGTTAATTTGTAAATAGCATTGTTGGGAAGCTCAGAGTCAGAAATAAACGGAACAGAGCATAAGTAAAAAGAATCCTTTGCCGTAAACCACCGTGTAGGTCAGCGGTGACCTATGTTAGCGGAGTATTTGTCTTCAACAGTTTTCTACCGGTAGTCAAAGGTTTAATATGTTCTCGAAAATTCGTTCGAAAATTTTAATGTGACCTATCTCATTTAATTTCATTGGGCGAGAACTATCGTGAGACTTACTTAATTCATTATTAAATTTTTCGGCTTACTTACGTAATTAATTGACGACAAACTTGACCAATATCGTCGAAAGTTGTGATATAAATATCTCATTTAATTTATCATCATCCAAACATGAGAATTATAAAATGACAGTGGCATTGAAGATCAGATTTGCTGTTCAATTTCCTCCTTTTGTTATATCCAGCTTCTTTCAAAGGAAGACATCAGGGTGATATCGTCTCAGGCCAAGCTGTTCTACACTTCACCGAATGAGATACTGCTCAACACTGGAGAGCTCTCCAACGAGATCTACATCATCAAACAAGGGTACTGCGAGGTCAGCCAATTTTGGTAGAACCTTCTTATTTGTTGTTCAAGTCAATATCAAGTTAACAAGTCTTCTTTTTCTGTCTTCTTCTTAATGAGTAGCCGTATGTTCGACTTCATTATGCTTTACAGAATTTTCTAAATATTTAATACTATACTTTTAAGAGCAGCGTTTGGAATCATGCTTGGTGTACCATATAATAGACTATTACATACAATACGTGACACATCTAGTTCAAATGTGCCCATCTCTGTCTAAGGGGAATACTGGTGATTCTTTTCTGAATCCAATACGCAGAGCAAATGTTTTCCCAGGTTCTCGACCCAGTTACAAAGGAAAGAGTTGGAACGTTGACTACAAAGAATCACTTTGCTGTTCTGATTTGCTTGCTACGTAAGTATAAGGAAACTTGATCTTAAGTTCATTTAATTAAAGTTTATTTTATGAGATAAGGTGGCAAACAAGCATGTGGATCACCTGATGGTAAGCAATCAGCGCCACTCATAGACACCCGAAACATAACATAACATAACATCACGCCTTTTTATCCCCGAAGGGGTAGGCAGAGGTGCACATTTCGGCACTTAATGCCACTGTACAATGTAACACCCACTTTTCACTAGTTGTTATGAGTCCCATGTAATAGGGGGTGAGCCTATTGCCATATACCGGGCACATTTCCAGACTCCGTGCTACTACTGAGATTTTTAAAAACCCAGTAATACTTTGCCCGACCCGGGAATCGAACCCGAGACCCCTTACCCGGCAGTCTCACTTGCGACCACTCGGCCAACGACGCAGAACCGACACCCGAAACAATAAAGGCGTTTCTGGCCTTTTGGAGGCTATACTTGAAGGACCTTGTTTTTTTATTTTGTTTTATTTGTTGATGTAGGTCTTCCAGCATATTATACTATAAGAGCCATTACCCACGTGCAAGTACTCTGTTTAACAAGGAAAATTCTTCTGGAGACTGCTCTCGAAAACCGACAAATTAAGAAGGCTCTTGACTATCTTAAGGCTACGAAAGTAAGATTACTTTTTGCATTATCATCGTCCATCATCTTCCTCCTTTGTTAGACACAGGACTGGCGAATAACACTTTACAGAGGTTGTTGTTGTCATCTCTACGCACAAGGACGATCTTTAGATCGTCATATCCAAGATTATAATGCATAATAAACCACTCTAGACAGAGCCCAGTGATTGGTTTTAGCAGAGGATTTTCTTTCAACAGTTTTCTGTCATCAGCAAAAGGTTTAATTCCATTCCCCTATGCTAGGAGTACCATAGTGTGCAGAAGAAGAGACCAGCGTTCATGAAATATGAACCACCAGATCCAACACCGAACATGATGCGGTTCCGGCTGCCAAGGAAACATGAGCCAGACACTGAGTTCCTATACCCTTTCACCAGACTCGGATTCTTGTCTATCTTACGGTAAATATTGGGAAGATAGGTGAATATTTCACTACATTCAAGATAATAAAGATAAGAAATTAATGCAAGACTAATCAAGAAAAACTGATTCAGTCAGATTATAAAATTGAGTTTCCAAAAAATGTGCAAAATAAACTTGGATGCAGTTTTATGGATTTTTTAAGGGGAAAATCACCGAATGACTTCTCCCATCTGGGTGAGGCGGGAGGAGTTTCAGACTCTTACTGACTAAAAACCATCCCATTCCTACCCTGCACTTGGAGCCGGAGCCCGGCTAAAGTTTAACGTTTTCCGCGGCCCTATCTGTGGTGGTCTAAATGGCTCTTCGAGGCGCGCGCGGAAAGCATCGCCCCGTACGCTTGGGTCTGGTTCTGATTGGGCGGCGGGCTTATAGTTTATGGCATGAATCGATACTAACAAGATCGCTAAAAGTGTTGTTTGAGTCTCATGGATATAATCCATGTCCTCCAGTAAGCGGTGGCACCCAAGCAGCAATGAAGTGGGGGCACCCAAGCAGCAATGAGTGACTTTGCTAATACAGATATTCTTAACGTATAATGGAAATAGCTCTTGACTGACTAAGACCTCGTAATCGTAATACTCATCATCTGTACTTAACTTATAACAAAGATTGTTAAGTATTTCCTGAATCATTTCTCTAAAATGATATGTCTCACAGTTACGTATTTCCTCGGTACACCATCCGTCCTGATGGTAAGTACCTCCTCCGCTACGAGTGGTTCCGTGTGAGCTGCGCCATGCTGTCCGCGCAGCTGTTCCCGCACTACACCTACCTGGTGCTGCAGTGGCCCTGGCTCTATTACGTCACACTTTTCCTCGATATGTCCGCGTATTTCGATATGTAAGTACAGTACGTATTATTATCTTTCGCCCGAGTACTGAAAGGTTACAATTTACAATACAATTTTATGTTGTACTTAAATATCGGGCCATCTCTGTGTTCCAGTTTACAAAGTATTTGAAGTGACAGAACTATATTAAACCGCGACCTAAAATTGAGTAGCGGTTGAGTATTTGGACATGTGTCTTATAAAATATCAGTTAATAGAGTTTTTAGTTTATTTAGTACAGATAATCTAAAAGCACGCAAACAAGAATTTTGCAAGTGGATTCCTAAGAGAGTGCAGAGAAAAGTCTAACTCATATTATGAGTTAAATTACTGGCAACATAGACACGTTCATCAGTACTAGATGTTTGTCTATAGAGGCCAACGCATGCTGATCGGCTACTTCAATGAGGGAGGGATCCTGGTCTACCATCCATCCAGCACAGCAGCCTACTACTTGAAGGGAGCATTCCTGATGGATGTGGTGGCCTGCCTACCCCTAGAGAACTTAGAATCAGCACGAAAGGACAGTTATGGTAATAGAAGACAAAATATGACGTCATTACATTAGAAGTGACGTCATCTCATTTTATATACGAAAAGCATTTTGTATACTATTTGTTTTCTTTTTCTGGATGCCAGATTACAGACTCCGCGTGACTCCAACGAAGCAGTTCCTGATGCTGAATCGTCTCATCCAGCTCTATAGGATGCCGAGCGCCATGATGGTCCTCAAGGAACACATGTCAAGACAGGATTTGCTATTAGTGTAAGACTACAAGATCAGCCCTTTTACCTTTAGGAAACTAAGGTTTACGTCATTAAATGTAACACCTATTTACTTTTTACAAATTATTTTTTGTATCTATTGTATTAGTGAGTGAGCCTTTTTTTGTGGCATAAGCCGGTAAACGAGCACGACGGATCACCTGATGGTAAGCAATCGGCGTCGCCCATGGACACCTGGAACACCAGAGGCGTTACATGTGCGTTACCGGCCTTTAGTGTATTAGGAGTTTGAGAATTGTTGGGGATTCAGGGGTTGGGGAGATTGGAAAAGGGGAGGAGGGTAATTAGGCCTCCGGTAACCTCACTTACACGACGAAACACAACGCAAGCGATGCTTCACGTCGATTTCTGTGAGGCCGTGGTATCACTCCGGTCGAGCCGGCCCATTTGTGCCGAAGCATCCCACACTTAATCGTAGTTTCTTACTTCTTAACTAGATTTTGGGTTAGATACTAAATTCGGCCCTATGTTTCACTATTACACACATAGGCGCTATTTCAGAATGAACACAATTACTTTGCCAGGTTCCAAGCCATACCACTATTCATGACGATGCTGAACATGATGACTTGCTTAGTAGTCTTCTACTCCGTGAATATATTTTACTCTGTTAATGATGACGGTAGCTATGATTGGCTGATAATGCCGTTCGATGACGACGGAGGATCCTGGCTCAATTTATTTCACGATACCTGTGAGTTCATCTTATCTTTTACAAATATTATTAAGATTCCAATCTATATCAATTTTTTATTTGTTTTCTGCGACTTGAGGGCAAGAATAGGTGCAATAAACGAGTGTACCGACTACCAATGATAATCAGTCAATGATCGCCCACCAGTTACAAATTCCAAGGGATTATCTTTGGTCTCCATTTTTGGACATTTCTCATTAATTGCAAGTTGGCATAACAGTTCGCTTCAACCTGACGGAGACACCATGGAATCTGCACGTGGGGACTTACTTCTGGGTGGTGTACGAGTGCAGTACCACCGGGTATGGGGTGTTCCAACCTAGCAACATCGAGATCATGCAAGTCCTGTTCATTGGGATTGCCTGCAGTAAGTTAACTTTTCTGCATAAAATGCTTTTCAGTATCACAAAATTTAGACTCCGTGTTACTTATTAATGGTTAGATTAGGCTAAAGCCAAAAATTATGCTGACTTCTAAATTGAGAAAACATACAAATGACTTATAAACTTATTTTCCGTCTCATTGTTCTCGTTCATTTTTATTCCAACCCTAAACATGTAGAGCCTATGTAATCCCGTTCATGGTATTGATAACTTAATTGTACAGATCTACTACTTCTTCACCCCGTTTACTTTTCTGTCTTTCAGTCCCTTACTCTCCTTTATTTCTCAGCTCTTAAAAACTTAACGTTCATGCATGTATTTCATATTTTCAGGTGCAATGTTAATCACGTACTATTCAGTTCAGATCATCAGTATACGTGCAAACGTCAACCAGTCTTTGGCTAGCTTCCAACAAGATATGAAGGACATTAACGAGTACCTGGCTAGAGAAAAGATAACCGGAGAGCTGCAAAAGTAACCAGACCATTTCTTTCTACCACCACTACTAAGGTTAACATGCTACAGAGCAAAGTCGACACTACCGGCTGTAGGGCCTAGGGACCTTTGTATGCTTAAGTAAAAAAACGAAGAAGAAAAGATAGAAAGAACCAAAAATATATTTTTATCGCGAGGGAATTATCCCTCATTTAGGAATTATACATAACATTGGTAATTACCAATGTTATGTTCTACTTTCATTCATCAGGGAAACCCAGCGTTACTACGAGTATAATTGGGAGAAAATGGGCGGTATAGACTATCTAGGAGTACTGAAGCTGTGCGACCAAATCACGTTGCGGACTGATGCCATCTTGCATATCTACGGACCCACTTTTGTAAAGGTAAGTGATCTTTGCAATTCATATCTTCTTTTAAACTAAAAAATATCATACTATGATTAGCACTTTAATGTGAAACCAAAAACTGGAATTCTTTTTTTTTTTGTAGCATAAGCCGGTAAACGAGCAGACGGATCACCTGATGGTAATCAATCGGCGCCGCCCATGGACACTCGAAACACCAAGACGTTACAAGTGCGTTACCGGCCTTTTGGGAATTGGAAATTTCTGCTGGATTATATGTCCTCTCTTATGAAGAGTTTGTTAAGTTATATTAAAATTTTGGCAACATCTATGTCCTTGCAGTGCCCAATATTGGTGAACGCAGATATATCTCTACTCCGTATCCTGGGCCGTGCAATTCATAGCGTATACTTCCTCCGCGACATGAAGATCATAGAATACGATGATATGGTTTCTGACATGTACTTCGTGGACTACGGAGGAGTGGAGGTTAGGGTTGTCTCTGGAGAAAACACGCAGATCGTACGACTTCCTAGGGGCAGGTAAGCGGGTTTTATGTAGTTAAATTAGGTAAAATATATGTACATAATTATCATTGGAATGGGAACACTATTGTCATACATTGGACATAATTCTAAATTCCGTGCTATTTCTAAGAAATTGCAAAAAAAATCCAACTCGGAAGTTTTCCCCTACCGACATTATGATGGATGTTGATGCAGTATCTTTGGCAACTTGGAAACCTTGGAGCCACGACGCAGTCCATACAACGTGGTGGCTACGGGTCGGCTGCATCTACTGATGATCAAGACCAGTGTATTCGCCACCATAGCCAAGGATTTCCCTGAAGTCAAAGAACTAATGAACAAGTCCAAAACTGGAATTGGAATGGACAATAAGGTCAGTAATTTTATTTGATATAGAGTATCAGAATAGCACACCAGTCTTTAATCCTCCAAGAAGGCAAATTTTAAACAGTGCCCTACTCAGGAGTCGGAAGTAAAATTGGGCTAGACACTAGCGAATAAGTAATCAACAAAGTAGAAATAACTAGCATATTAAAGATAAAGGAGCACACAGCTCAGCTAAGCTAATGGTGAGCGATCAACTACATCCATAGACACCTGCAACACCAGAGGAATCACTAAACGAAAACTATCTGTTGTCAGATGTATATCCTGGGTGGAGAAGCCATAGTGAAGATCAGGCGTACAGCTACGATGGGCAACAGACCTCTTCGAAACAAGACCAGCATCATCAAGTACATATACTTCCAAGAGAACGCGGTGCAGATCTACCTGATAGCTGTGTGCCTTGGCTGTATCTACTTGGACATGTTCAATGCTGGACATCAGGTATTAAGGAAGTTTCATATTTTTCAGTGATTTCTTTGTAACATGACATTATGAGTTTCTTTGGTTTATATTCGTACCGTTTATATCGGCATTGCCATCGTTTCTATTTTTGACTCGGATTCGTTCGTCTTTCCATAACCATTTTGATATGACTAGTCTGACGCACGAATAATAAAAGGCTACTTTAAGTTGTACTTAAATATCGCGCCATCTCTGTTATTTTAGTGACAGACGTAGATAGCCTTAATTTATTTGTTTATTTAATTTTTATAGATCAACAGCAAGTGGATGTTGGTTACACTATATGTATTGGACCTGGCTTTCTTTCTAAAGATATTCACACAGCACTCCTTGCCCTTCCTTGTTCCAAACAAAAATATCAAGAAGATGATGTTGCCTATTAGAAAAATGTTAGTAATATTGAAGAGATTAAAAACAATACCCTTCCTTCAGTAGAGTAAAAACATAGAATGAATTCTATAGAGTAGACGAAGACGGCTTAGTTTGCGAAGGCGAACGTGAGTTCAATGAGCTTAATTCGACTGCCTGGTTGGCCGAGTGGTCGCAAGTCCGACTGCCGGGCAAGGGGTCTCGGGTTCGATTCTCGGATCGGGCAAAGTATTATAAGATTTTAAAAAAATTTCAGTAGTAGCACGGAGTCTGGAATTGTGCCCGGTATATGGCAATAGGATCACCCTCTATTATATGGGACTCATAACATAAGTAGTGAAAAGTGGGTGTTACATTGTACAGTGGCATAATGTGCACCTCTGCCAAACCCTTTGGGGATAAAAGGCGTGATGTTATGTTATGTTGTGTGAGATTCATTCGGTTTCATGTTAATTCCAAACAATCTTATCTTGTCATGACATATACATGACACGTGTATATGCGATAATATAACGTTTTCGTGCAGGTATTTCAAGCTGGAATTCAAATACGATTGCATATCAGTACTTCCTATAGAGTTCTTCAGCTTCGCTATCGCTGACAATAGCCTGAAGTGGATGGTGTTCTCCTGGCTACGTCTTAATCGGACCTTTAGGATAGTAAGCTCTTTATTTTAATCCTCTTGACTTTTTCTGAATATATTGACTAGTATTGAACTGAAATGGTCAGTAAAATAATAAAATTATTGAATTGAGGCTACTAAAATCTTTGTAGTCTCAATTTTAACTTTAAAATTGTTAAGAACAAACTGATATTATAATTAAGACTAGCGACCCGGCCCGGCTTCGCACGGGTGCAATGCTTATATAATTTACATCAGATTAGAAACCTCTAAATTTATCAATGTTTCTCTACTAATATTATGCATGTATTATATATAAAAACCTTCCTTAAGAATCACTCTATCTATTAAAAAAAACCGCATCAAAATCCGTTGCGTGGTTTTAAAGATCGAAGCATACATAGGGACAGACAGACGATGCATGGATAGAGCCTTTGTTTTATACTATGTAGTAATTTATTCGCACCGAACGGTCTGACCTGAAAACTCATTGGAAGAAGCCTATAGGTGTTCAACAGCGGATATGTTGTGGCTGAAGTCCAGCAGCATATTAGGGTGTTTCTCATTTTTATATCTTTGTCATTAACACTGCTATTCTCCATCTAGGCAACAGTACACAAATGCATAAAGCGTCGCAAAGAGAGTATCACGGTGAACCTGACGGTGACCACGATAGTGGCGGTGGTGATCTGGTTCACGCTGTTCGTGCACACCACCTCCTGTCTCTGGCACTTCATCGGCATGATGGAGGACTCTGTCCAAGCGAATTCTTCGTGGATGTATATGAGTAAGTCCTCTTCTTTCTCCGGCCCAAATTATTTGAAGTCGGCAACAATGTCCTCCTCTTCTAGGTACTACATTATTTACATTATTACATTTATTGAGGCGTTGCCAAGGTTATGTTGCAATAGGTTACGGCATTCATTCCTGAATGGACAGAGTATAATTGGGGTTTTTGATTTCTTAAATTGTCTATATTTATACCATGTGTATGTAACAGTGTTCAGGGTTCTGCCTTATGTATGATATCGAATAAAGTCAATACAATATAGAGCAGATCTCTCCGGAATATGAAACGTGTTGGTGTATATTTTTTAACATGTTTATAACTTTCGCGAGACATTTTAAATTAATTGTTACCGACCACGGCAGTCGCTGCGTCAAGTGTCGTACAATGCTGCTCATGAATATCACCTTCTAGTATGGCTTGAATCTAGTCTAGAAAAACATTATAATAATCTTTTCTTTGTTCAGATTCGGGTGAAAGCCACTGCGACAACCACTACATATGTTCCATGTACTTCGTGATCACGACGTTCACACAAAATGGAGTCGGAGATATTATACCTAAGAAGCTATCAGAGGTACGTATTTAACTATATGAACAGATTAGCTGAAGCTATTATGTAAAGCTTCAGCGAATCTGTGTAAGATCTTCTTTTGTCCTCTAATAAGAATCAATTTCGAGAATATAATCTTTGTTATCTAACCACTCGAATGGCTGGATTAATTTCCCTACATATTTTTTGATCAACAGCTATACAATTTAATTAAATAGAATGTGGTATACAACAAGAAGCCAATTACAGGTTTCCACGATTAGCAATAGAGAGTTGAAAAACCTTTTCAATGTAGGCGATTAATAAAACAAAATAATGGCATGTTAATGACGTAATTCTTATTAGAAACTAAAACACATGCGACGCAAGGATGGGCTGGTAGTAAAACATAATTATATTTAACACTAATTGACTCTGTATTTACGTTGAATCTGTCAAAAAAAAATATGACAGATGTTAAATGTAGTAACATTCATCACCCGGCCACAGATAAATAAAATATACGAAGGAATAGAAATAGGTAAATAAACAAGTCCACTGGCGTTTGGCAGGTTTTCAATTCGAATTCCATTAGAATACCACTGTGAAACTAATTTGTAAGATTTTTTCCTTAATATTTATTGCGATTCTCCCTTGGTTCTCTAGTAAACTGATCGTTTTGTCAAGGTTTAACTTTGTTAATAATCTTACTCTAGTAAATATTGTCTCTTTACTAGCTATATGACGACATAGTATAAAACAAAGTCACAATCGCCGTCTGTCTGTCTCTATCTATGCTTAGACCTTTATAATTACGCAACGGATTTTGATGTGGGATTTTTAAATAGATAAATACATTTAACTATTCTATTTTTAAATAACTTTAATAGACAAGTACATGTTAATAAAATGACTAGGTAGCCACGGAGTGATTCTTAAGGAAGGATTACCTATATATATACACTATAATACATGCATATTGCACGGGCCGAGACAGACAGACGGCGGATAGCGACTTTGTTGTTATACTATATAGTGTTTACTTTATTACTGATTTTTTTTTTAAAAACAAGGGTGATTTTTTGTTTATATTTTTTATACTATTTATAATTACCATGTATGTTCTACTAAAAAAAAAAATAAACCTAATCCGTATAAACTATGATCTCTAACCCAAGAATTAATGACCTCTTTTATAAGAGAGAAAAGAGGTCCATTGTCCAGCACTGGTATCCCACGTGTTGTTAATATTTCCAGGTGATCTTCGTGTCGATCCTGCAGATCCTGTCGACCATGATATTCATGGTCTACGTCGGAGAGTTCTCCAGCATCATCCAGTACCAGTCCTACCGGTCTTTCAGCTTCTATAGCAAATACTTAGAGTTGCAGGTATGAAGAAATGAATATAAATAAATAATAATAGTAATTTTTGTAGATTTTGTGAAATGTGACTACAACGCTCTTATTGTCTTTTGACTCGTCTGAATCTGTGAGTCTCCTTTGGGTGACGCAGATTACTTACCATCGGGTGATCCTTCCGCTAATTTTCCGGCGTTCCCATATACCTAATAAATTGTAAGTAGTTGGGTAGGTTCCTAGGTCAAAAATAAATTATTTTAATTTTTCAGTCCAATTAAATATTGAAAAATAGTTCACTTTCATTCATTGATTTGCCGATATACTTAATTTTCGATTTATTCTAGCTTTTTTTAGATGTGTGCTATTTGACATGATGATGACGTCATAAGATGGTATTTCGTACAAAATTCATAGAACACTATCGTTTTTGACGTTTCGATAAAAGTATTGAATTTGACTAGTGGTCACCTACCGTATTGTAAACAGAATCCAATTTCTTTTAACATAACCTCTAATAACATCATAATATGGGGAAAGTTAAGTTCATTACGATTCAAAAGTCAATTCAATTGACAATTTGCCATTGCAACTTCGAAATTCTGATGGCACCGTTGGTGCGGTGGCAGGGCAACAGGCGGCCGCGCAACGTGTCGCGGGTTCGATTCCCGCACGGAGCAACTCTTTCTGTAATTCACAAATTGTTGTTTCAAGTAATTCGTAAAACATAATATAATACTTTGCCCCATGAATACAAGACCAGTTCAGAAGTAGTCGCCATTCAACCAAGTAAACAGTTTACCGTGTTATTAATATTCTATGGCACCTTCGTATTAAAATTAATTTTACGAGTTATAGTTAAAACTTCACATGTCGACGCTGAGCTGTAAAATATGAAGGAGTAGTATTTACGTTTATATAATTTAAATGACGAACTTTATGTGTTGGGCGGTCCGTCCGATCGGTTCTAGTGAACGATCTTTAAAATGATTTTCAAATAATAGTTTAATTGCTGTGTTTAATGGTGTAGAGATGAGTTAGTGATGATGAGGCGACATTATGTAAAGATGAACAATGACAATGTTCTCGTGGTTGCCTGGAGGTTAAAATGCCCGCTTCTCATGCATGAGTATTCGAAACCTACCGACGGCCAAATCAATGTGACTTTTTCCGAGTTATATGTACCTACTTTCTAAGATAATTTATATAATACACCACTGACAAACGGTGAAAGAAAACGTCGTGAGGAAACCTCGACTTATAATTTCTAATTATAAGTTTGAAATCTCCAACCCGCAATGAGCAAGCGTGGTGATTAAGGCTCAAAACGTCCTCCGTGTGAGAAGATACTTTGCTCAGCAGTGGCCACTGATGATGTTGGAATGAGAATCAGAATGACTGATAATTTGTTGGACACAGAACATAATTATTAAAGGCTACAATGTGGCCTGTGTATGGAAGCCTTTCGCCTTATGTGACTTTTTTATAAATAATTGAGTTCTGCGTACGCAGTTTTGAATAAGGTACCCCTTCTTACCCACCTACTCGAGAGAAAGACAATCAATCACACATGCCCGTTTCCATCAGTCTCCTAAATTTTAAGGCAAGCCTAGGCCTAAGCTAAATTAATTATGCTACTTAACTGTACAAGTAAGGGATTAGTTTAGGTGCTACGCCACTGTAAGTAGCTATTAGTCGCGGTCGGTGCGGTCGGTGAAAACAGCTATTAGTCCCCTATTTCAAATATATGTTCTTAAAAACGATTTATAAGAATAGGTATGTAGGTACTGTTTATTAAGATGTCAACGTTCAATGCATCGACGTGAGATTTTGGCAGCGCACTGCACTCGTTGACGTCCGCAGCGAAAAAATAACAACATATCGGTGTTTTTAGCTCAGTAAAAGATAAAAATATCGTACAACATACATTTGTAGGTATATTAAAACGTTGTTACATAAGTTCTGAATTATGGGAGCTGGCTGGATAAATAATTGTAATGCTGGATTGATGAACACGAGGACTTTGATTCGAACTTTGAATGTCAGGTTTAGAGATAATAATTTATCTTGTCAATTGTGTAATAGTTCCGATAAAAAAGGTCATGTTTTACTGCTTCCTTGCTTAAAATTCATATATAAGATTTTTTTTTCATTGGAATTTTACTTACCATCAGGTGATCCGTCCACTTGTTTTCCTCTTTTCCAATGAAATAAATTCCCATGAAATAAATTGTATCATTATATGGATAAAGTTCAAAATTCATAAAATTTTAAATAACATTGTAGAACATACTTTTTTTAAAAGAGTAACGAATGGAGTTGTTTGCTCGTTCTTCTCCATTCGATTTACATTTTGGAATGAGCACCTAGCTTCACCTAGCTTCACTGACGGACTGACTGACAGACTATTATTTATTTTGTATTTGTTGACGTTTCAAAAGTACGAAATTATGGTTTAATTGAAATAAAATGCTTTGACTTTGACTTTGACAATTTTAGATTTTAAACAATATCTAAGCGTGCCCGGTTATTGGAGACCAATTTTAAACTATTGAAGAATACTTTGTAATCAAGCTATCTTTGTAATCTATTTTTCTATTCGACAGGAGTTTATGAAAAACAACAGAGTGTCCCATTACCTTGTGACAATTGTGAACAAGTATACTTTGCACTTATGGCGAGAGAGCAGAGGTCTCCAGATACCTCACTTCTTGAAAGACGCGCCCCTCTCCCTCCGGCTGAGGATCATGTCTGCTGCCTACCTTCATCACATTACCAGGGTACTGTTTACATTAAGTTTTTTAAGGTCTAGTTTTAGGGTGGACACTGAGTCTTAGACAGATTTGAATGAATTTTAAAATTATAATATTTGGCATGGAGCGACAACCATTCCTCTTTGGCACTCTAAAGTCAATCTTGACTGCATGGTCGCGGTTGCTGGGCAATTGGCTGTCGTGCAACGTGTCGTGAGTTCGATACCGCAAGGAACAACTCTTTGTGTGATCCACTATCTAATTGTTATTCCGGGTGTGTGTGTGATATATATGTGGATGTTCGTCAACGCACCCACGACAAAGAAGAAAATCCTATTGTGGGGCAACGTTTTATAGAAAAACAATCGCATGAACTACAAATAACTAAGCTCTATGAGTAAAATTATGTAGTAATTGGATCCTCTACTTAACTATAAATTGTATTTAACTAGAGCACTGCTTACGTGTACCATTTATTTCAGCATCATATATTTGAGGAGTGTGAACCAGCTTTCTTGAGGCAACTGGTCGGTTGCTTGACACTCTATACTTACAATGAAGGTAAATAACTACCTGGATTTTAGGTAGTATCCACTACCTAAAATCCTATTCACTGGTAGTTTAGAGATCGTCTTTTGAACCCATTTTTGTGATTTATCTTAGTTAACTCTGTCATTATGTTAAAGGGATGTACGTGGTGAAAGAGAGTGAGATCACGGATGCAATGTATGTGATACATACTGGCAAAGTGAGGGAAACTTGTGAAGAGATGGACGCCACTGCCGCCAGCGCCAGGGTTTACCCTGCTGGCTCCTACTTCGGCATCGTTAGTACCCTCGACTTGTTTCCATTATTCCATGTTCTCTTTAAGCAATATCCGCATGATAAGATTCAGTAAATTGCTAAAGGTCAAAGTATTAAATAAGAATTTCTCAGTAATATATTGCTGGTTTTGTACCCAATATTCTGTAAGTGTTTGCCCATAACTAACTTTAAACTTGGACTAAATGGCGTACACTTTTTGCACATTGCTACACTTTTAAATGATATAATCGCGTTACTCTAACAACGTTATCGTTAACGTATCCGGCACCTTGGATTACGTCTGCCATTACGGATGCGATGGCTCGGAGGGATAGGGCCAAACAGAGGTGGAAGCGTAGGACTACAGACGAAAATCTTGTTTCCTATAAGAATCTACGTAATCGCTGCAGCCGTCTGTGTAGGGAGGCTAAGAGGCGGTACTTTGATGATAACCTGGCTAACCACAATTTTGCTGATGCTTGGAAGTTTCTGCGGTCCGTGGGTATCGGCAAGTCCCCTGTCATTGTCAGCAAGGATGTTGACCTTATCTCCTTAAATCACCACTTCTCCCTCTCCCCTGTTACACTTGACAGCTCAACAAAATCTAGCACTCTACTCAACCTTTCCTCTCTGCCGCTTCCCACTTGTTCTCCTTTTAATCTCTGTAGTGTCTGAGGACGATGTAAAAAAATCTATGCTTTCCATTAACTCCTCAGTGGGTAGTGATGATTTATGTTCCCGCATGTTCATCCCCATTCTTAATCTCCTTCTTCCTATCCTTACTCACATTTTCAATTTCTCTTTATTTTCCTGCTCTTTTCTTTCGGCTTGGAAAAATGCCAACGTCATCCCTTTACCCAAAATTAATAACCCTTCTTCTCTTTCTCATTATCGACCTATATCCATCCTGCCTTTCCTCTCCAAGGTTATGGAACATATTGTTCACAAACAATTATCTTCCTTCTTATCATCTAACAGCCTCATCTCGCCTTTTCAATCTGGTTTTCGCCCTGGCCACAGCACTGTCACAGCTCTACTCAAGGTGACTGATGACATTCGCTTGGCTATGGACAATAAATTCCTCACTATTCTTGTGTTGCTGGACTTCAGCTCGGCCTTCAACTCTGTGGACTTCGACATTCTATTGGGGGTCCTGAAGGCCAATAATTTCTCACCTTCCTCTCTGGCCTGGTTTGAATCCTATCTTCGGGGTCGCCGTCAGCGGGTCCACCTAGAGGAAACCTTTTCCGATTGGTGTGACCTTGCGGCTGGCGTTCCCCAGGGTGGCGTCCTTTCTCCTGTCCTTTTTTCCATCTTCATTAACACCGTTGCCAGGGTGATCTCTTCTAATTTCCATCTCTATGCAGACGACTTGCAGTTATACCGTCACTTCAACATATCTGAAGCTCATTCTGCTTTCGATGCCATGAATCGTGACTTGGGTGGAGTTGCGGAGTGGGCCAGATGTTTTGGCCTGCAAAACAATCCTCTCAAGTCTCAGGCCATGGTTATCGGAAGCAGATATTATCGTAACGCTCTCGACGTCTCTGGTCTTGTTCCATTACGTCTGAATGGCACTGTGATTCCATTCACCGATTCTGCAAAGAACTTGGGAGTGCATATCGACTCAAATTTATCCTGGACTATCCAGGTGAACGAGGTTAGTCGGAAGGTTTATTTCTATATTCATTCCCTGAGGCGCCTCCAGACCCTGTTGCCTGTGAAGTCTAAGATTCACCTCGTCCAAGCGCTAATCCTGCCTCTGATTGACTACGCGGATGCTTGCTATTTGGATGCTACAGAGGAGCTTTTAAATAAACTTGAGCGATTGCAAAATGTTTGTATCCGCTTTGTCTTTGGTTTAAGAAAGTACGACCATGTTTCCGTATTCCGCAATAGGCTCAAGTGGCTTCCGATCCGTCTTCGCAGGAACACTCGCATTTTATGCTTCCTATATAACATCCTCTTCAACCCTGCCTATCCTGCTTACCTTCGGGACCGTTTCTCCTTGGTTCGTCCTCCTGAAGTCCTATCTCGTTCACACCTTAAATCTAATCTTAAAATCGAACCCCATAATTCCGATTTCTATTCCTACTCCTTTTCCGTTCATGCAGTGAGGCTGTGGAATGCGCTCCCGCCTAACATTCGGGACGTTGAGTCTATCGCTATCTTTAAAAAACGAGTGAGAGAACACTACCTTTCCTCCTGATATGTAAATTTCTTCATTTATATGTATAGTTTATATTTTGTATGTATTTATTTATATATTGTATGTAGTTGTTTGGTTATTTATCTGTTAGTTTTAAGTCTGTTTCCTATCCCAATTTTCTATTTGTTACTACACACTGTGTCATTATATTATTATTACTTTTCCTGCTCCAGGTCCACAGGAAGAAATTCCAATAGGAATAGGTGGTACCTTTGTACTTTAATTTTATATATGTGTTGTCCTTTATGTTGTATGTGTGTACATAAATAAATAAATAATAAATAAATAACGTTTCAGATGCAAGGATTATTTCGCAACACTCCGTACACTCACTCGTATGAAACGGTGATCAAGTCACAAGTACTCACTCTGAAACTTGACGACTGGGAGTACCTGTTGAAACATTTCCCAGACAGCAAAAACTCTATACATAAACATATGAGGCAGTTAGGAGACGATCACACGGACCATGGTAACTGGCCTGGAGGTCCTCCGGTAGATCCCACTATTTCACCTGCATCACTAATTGAACCCACGGACTTAATCGATGCTCCTCAGCAATACTCGCGATATCCAGGAGGCACAAGACTATTTGAAAGTGATTTTGATGAAAATAAGTTTGTTCACCCACCATCTCTAGGGAGATCACAATCTGATTTACCTGAAGATCAGACAAAATCAGAAGTAGTTGTGCAAAAAGAAGAAGAAGCAGTTGTAACCGTAGAAAAACAAAAACAAACTGGTATTTTAACTAAAATAGCTCACACTGCAAAGAAGCTAATGGGTAGAGTTTCTGATCCTGATATATTAACTGCAGTATCCGGTGAAGGTAAAGACGAGCTTTTACTCGAAGAAGACGAGGAAGCAACTGAGGCCTTACTTGCCCAGTTTGATGCAGCTAAAAAACTGGCTGAAAAGGAACTAAATTTAAAAAAACTCAGATCTCGTCGCAAAAATATGTTTAATGTCCCAATAGAAGATGAAAATACGGAAAAACAAATGTTTTCTTTAGATATAGACGAGCCTGGTCCTGAAAAATTAGAATCTCAACCATTTGTAATACGGCCTCTTAGGATTCGCGATTCAGAGACAGGCTTCACTTCTAAAGATGCCCCTAACAAAGATATTTTGAATCTAGAAGGTCGCTCAAAATCTAAAACGGGTCGTGATTCAATATTGTCTGAAGGTACAAGAGACGCTACGGCTACTACAGATACTACAGCTAAAGAAAGGGAATTAGCTCATATTCCTTTAGCTGGCAATACTATTATTACTGATGAAAAAGCTGCAGAAAAAATAGCTGCAGATACAACTACAATTAAAGAATCTTCTAAAATACAAGTTGGTATGGATATGGCAACGACTGAGTCTACTAGTATTGCTGCCACTACGAAAGAATCCTCATTAGCAGAAGCCACCTTAGGGGCTATTGATTCTAAAACAAAGCGACCTCTTAGTACATCAACAATTGGGTCACCTAAAGCTGCAACAGGCGCAACACCATCAGATGTCCAAGTTGTAATTGATATGACGGAAATAGATTCAAAAATGACTGAAGAAGGAACAGAAGGCGAGAGTACGTTTAAGCAAAACGTAAATACTATGTTAGATAAATTAACAACAGCTGTAGAGGAGCAGGTAGGTAAAACATTTAATACATTAGAAAGTAAATTACATGAAGATAAGACTACAGAAGACAAGAAAACAAACGAAGGTGCAAAAGACAAAGAAAGTATTGTATCCTTTAGTGATATTTCATCTAATGAAGAGGAGGAAGTTACCGAAACCACGCTGATGGTACAAAGCCCTTTCATTAATGAAGCGGTATCAACACCTACATCAGATACTAAAGATACAATAAATACACTTCCTAACCCTGGCCAAGACATCAACGAAACTCAGCCTGATAAATCAGCAAAGACTACTAAAGAAAATGTTATTGACAAGGCAATCGATCTTTTATATCCTAACTTAGAAACTGAGAATGATGTAAGTCAGGTTAATAGCCCACAAGCCAGTAAAACTGTTGTGCAAGGTATTCTTAAGTCTACTCAGGCTCCTCCAGCATCGAGTGTACAAACCACTCCACCTGTCAGAGAGACTACTCCTATACAGGCAAGTACAAGTGTTCAAGCTGCCCAACATATAAGTAGGCCACCTCCTAATCCGATAACTACGGGCACACAAGCATCCCTGGCTTCAACTAGTGTTCAAATTTCGAAATACCAACAGGATATTGATACATCTCAAGAAACCAAAAGTATTCAAGCTGCACAACGTGGTAAAGATATTACAGCTACTAAAGATGTAATAGGTACCCAAACACCTCTCACAATCAGGGATGAACAACCCATTCTCGATACCAAAGTTACACAGCAGACGCAACCTCTAAAAGAAGCCAATGTGCCTCCCACCGGTAAATCAGAGGGCGTCGAAAAATTAGTGTCATTTTTGTCAGAAATAACTATCAGATCTGAAGACATCGATAATAGTTCTAGAGCTATGCTAGTTAATCCACAACCTCCGCCATCATTTGAAGAAGAAGTAGCGCATAAGAGTTCACTTTCAAAAAAATCGACAGTTTCCCACCCTACTGCTATTTCGTCGGACAATAAACCTGCTCGTGAACCTTCATTGCAACCCCTAAAGTTGCCACCGGTATCTGCTTCTGAATTGAGACTAACCCAATATTTATCTGAAGAAGAAGTTGTTCCTGCCATAGATCTCGATGCAACAACTATCTCGAAAACATCTGATGATGCGTCCTCAGCTGGACCATCGAGGACTATGGAGTCAGCACAAAAATCTGAAAAACAACCTGACGATAAGCAAAAGGAGCAAAATTCTGCAGAAGAAATGAAAGGAAAAGGCACTCGCTCATCGGCCTCTAGGCGTTTCGTTCGTGTGCGATACGAAGAAAATGACGCTGAAAAGAAACTGCCAGAAACATTGCTTGAGAGTAAAGATAATGTTGCAACCTCCTCGGACCAACATCTGAATTATTTCACCATGGACAGTGATGAGCCTAATCCAATAAATGCTCAGCACAGTGCAAATGAGGATCAGAGTTCGCAAAGTCAAACATCCGTATCGAACACATCTGGCGTGAATAAAACTAAAAATCAATCTTCTATAAGACGCTCAGATTGATCAAAGTTTTGCGTAAAATTTAGATTTCAGCTAATTTAGATACTTACTTTTTAGACAAACATTTTAATTGCTATTGATAGTTAGTTAATTTGTTAGTAGTTTTAAATATTGTTCTTCAATATAGTGTTATAAATTTAAAAGTAGTGTTCATTTCATTCGCATTTACGATTTAGTGCAATGCGTTTTTTTTTCTCTGGTACATTTAATGAATCAAACATTTCAACCAAAGTTTATTCGATGGGAAAAAATCCTAATAGTTGCGTACCTACCTCTGTATTGTATCTCGAACCGTATATTTAGAGGTAGTACTTACCTCTGCCACATCTTGCATGACTTGATGAAACCATCTTAAATCCACTTCTTATCACGTCTGGTGGTCTCCACCCCATCTTAATTTACTGATTGTGTCCTTCCATTAGTATAAATACATTCGACATTAAGGTCCAACTCAATCAAACTCAGTTATTCTAAAAAAGCCTTTATTACAAAAACTCTCTTAGTTCATAACATAACAACGATAAAATCCGTAACAAGATGATTTGTACCGAACATCAACAATAATTAGCTAAGTCAGTAACATTGCTCTGATAGTTAATATTTGCCATCTAATATGCTGTCTTTCACTTTGATATAATTTACTTTAGACATTATTTATATTGGAATGCCCAGCACTGTTCACACTCTCTGGTGTTTCGAGTTTGTCATTCTGTGCGACCTCCCTTAGTCTTGTTCCGTGGTCTTAAGTTACTTAAATGCTTGGGTGTACATTGCTTAACTTACGATTAACTTACTACTAAGATTACGGTTTCCTAAATTTAAGATTATAGCGTTTGTTGACCGCCATCTTGGATTGGTCTCAAGTTTAAGTTGTTTTTGGACAGCTTCTGTAACAAAATGAAAGAAAATGTTAATATTTATATCCTCATGTGTTACAAAGTTCGCTGGGAATTGGCGGGGCTGTCGGTCGGCGTAATTTTTACGATCTAGTGTCTATTTCCAGTGACAGCATTTCAATATATAATTATAAAACTACAGGAAACAAGATTGACGTCATCGTGCACTCTAAATTGCGGACTTATATTTCATTTCGATTCTATATAAAAAAATAAATAGTTTAGAAATATTTACAGAGTCTTTAAATGTCGCAATAATCCGTTATTTATGTTTAAAATTGTCTGCGGTACGGTCACAACTATTTATGAATATGTCGAGGAACATCAAGAAATTATGACGCGCTCGTGTCCGTGGGCGGTTTAGAGTATCTACTTGCTTTTGATGATTATAATATTAATGTGGTTTGCAGCCGTCACTAACTGAAATTGACTCAAAACCGAGACCTTGCAGTTGCTGATTATAACAAGAATTTATATTAATAAATTGTTTCATATTATATAGGATTAATGAGGCTATTATTTAACTGTGATCTTGGATACTTTATAATTTGTGTGGCTATCTATAGATCGGACGGTTACGGATGGCAATATAATCTAATTTCTCCTATTTGTTATTTTCTTTTAGGTAGGTACTTATTGTATACCTTAATCGTATAAGCAGAGTAAGTAAGTAAATAAGAAAGACAAAGATATCAGTAATGGACGGACACGGATTGACACTTATATGAAAGGTTTTCTATGCAATAAACTTCGCTTTGCTATAAATTCATCTACACAAATAGTATATATTATAACAGAACATAGGTGCAGTAAACCGTCGGAAACGTTAATGTTTCCGCCCATTACTTGTTATTTTTAAATCTTGCATTGTTCGGAAACCTCGAAGATACTGCTCGAGAATTTACAAGAGCAAGCTTTTAACCGTCCCGTCATAACGACCTCTATGACTACTGATGCTCCGTAACGAGAACGTTACACAAGTTTAAATACATTAAAAGTCAAATGAATAGAACCTTCTTATTACTAGCCAATCTTTCTAAATTTAAATTTATTTCTTTCAAGTGCCAGTTTGTAATATTAAAATAACAGCTTTTTACTACATGCATACGATACATATACCAAAATAACATTTTTTTAATTTTTGTCTATCTTTCTGTCTGTCTGTTTGTACTGGCTAATGTCTGGAATGGCTGTACCGAATTTGACGAGACTATTATTGGCAGTAACTGATCTACAAAGGAGTAACAATTCAAAGCATGTATTTCAGTTAAACTATAATTTGGTACTTTTGAAACGTCAACAAATACAAAATAAATAATAGTCTGTCAGTCAGTCCGTCAGTGAAGCTAGGTGCTCATTCCCAAATATAGATTCGAATGTAGAAGAACGAGCAAGAAACTCCATTCGTTAGTCTTTTTAAAAAGTTAATTTTATGGGTATATGGGAATAAACCGACATTCAAAACGTGCTCCCTTTGTCAGTGCAAGGGCATGTATTCACAGTGTGTAAATAGCCGCTATGTACCAGATACAATAGAACATAATTTGTATGAACTATCTTCCACAGATTCTGTGTCTTCGTATACTAGAATGCAATATTCAATACAGGTTTAATCTAGACGTAGATAATTTACACTATTTTTATTTTGGAATAAGTGTGAATAATTGTGCGAGCGAGCAATGATTTCAATAAACTGTGCAAAGAGTTTTCATTCGACCCATTTAACACAAAACTTACTGTGGCACGCAGGCAGCTGAACCTTGATTTCTTTAATTCATAGAGGGTACCTATATGGTACTTAATCATTGGAGTAATTTGTGCATCATTATAGACTGCCTGTGGTTTAATGAGTTTAATAAGTAATTTTAGTACTGTGTTAGCATGTTTCTACTTTCTGTTTCTAATCGTGGAAACCAGTAATTGGCTTCTTGTTGCATACCACATTCTTTTTAATCAAATTGTATAGCTGTTGGTTTTCCAAATGTATAAATAAATAAATAAATAAATAAGCCGATAAACGAGCAAACATCTCCTGATGGTAACAAGTGGAACACCAGAGGCGTTACAAGTGCGTTATCGGCCTTTTGGAGATTAGGAATTTAAGGATTGTTTTAGATTTACTATACTATCAGTTCATAATATAGCATTAGCATACCTACGCTAGAAGTCTTTCCTCTTGATTATAACTCGCGCTCTAAGAAAAATGTCGAAGCACTGTCAACAGCGTATATTTCAATAGATGACAAATTAACGGAATCATCGCGGCCGGAAGTTGTTGATGACATACAAGATGTCAGAGTTATATTGATCACATAAGAAGATGAACTTTCAGCGATTTTAAAAGAAGTAACAATAAGGACTATCACAAGCACGCAAAGTTTTCACAATCGGACATTCGATTAAGATGATAATTAAGAAAATAATAATGATGATGCTGATGATATATTTTTGACAATTACAGTGATTCAACAAACAGGTTCCAACACTACAATAGTGCCGTTTGATTAATATGCAACGTCCTACTTGCCTGAAGAGCCAGAGTTATTTTAAGCCTAATAGCTTGGAAGAAAAATAATGCAGAAAGAGGAGACAATTTAAATTCCGAATACACATTGGTTTAAAAAAGTGAATCATAATTGAATATAAGACGGGGATCTTTAGTACTGTTTCTGTTTCTACCTCTGTTGGTAGTAATAGAAGCAAACTTTAAATAACTTAATGCCCATGGCCCACTCCGGCTAACATTATGTAAGTAGTTGAGACTGTTTGTTATGGTTATGATTTTCTGTATAAACCTTTAACCAAAAGTTTGCAGTAATTGTCAGTTACTGCTAAACACATTATAGGGTGTTTCACTGTTTCATCCTTTAGATCTTTTATGACGTCCATAAAAGCTTCTATTCAAGTATAGCGTTTTAACAACACCTAAATTATTGCAAACGTATCCACAAACTTTACGAGGTAGTTTCCTGTCACTCAATGCTAGATCTTCTTTGATAAAATCACTACAAATCTTAGACAGGCCGTTACACAAATTCACTGATTTTTCATCACATTTTTATGTCAGTTGGCAGTGTAACGCGGTAATCTAAATTTCTTTCCTCTATTTTCAACACCATGGCGAGGTATTGACGACGTTCATTGCCACCATGATTGATTGCGATCGTTAACCAAGCTGTCACTACACTTCCAATTCGTCTTCGGTTAGATTTAGCTCCCACCATCCATCTTCGCATGTCTAGATACTTTGCGTCATCCTAACTATTGTTTTCAACATTTTCTACTTCTCATTTTATTTGTATCTATTTTAAAAACGAAGGTTAATCTCAAATATAAATAGACGACGCCGCTATTTTCATTTGGGGACATTTTATTTTTTATTTCTGTATTTTTAAATCGTGTTGTCAACTTCGTGATAGTTTTATTTTTGATCTTGTTTTTGTTTCGTTTGCTCACGCGTGTGTCGGATTACGAATCTTGATTTCAATTCATAATTTACACGTGCCCATACATTTTCTCAATTTTCTTTTACATTGCCATTAGTCTTATCGGTATTCCAATAGTAAACTATAGTCGTTGTCGTCTGTTTAACATCAAACAGTTCTCTGCAGTTACGTATGTATGACTGTGGGCGGTAAGTATGTTAATAAATTGGCCGCACAATATTGTTTAGTCTGTGTATCGTAATGTTTATTACAAAAAGCTCTCGGCCAACACAAAAGTGAATTGAAAGCAGTCATCGATGGGTTTGTAATAAAAGTGAATATCGTTCCCTCCTGCAACATGTGCGAATAAATGAAAATGTTTGTGAAGTTATTATTTATCGCCGACATCTCGACTGTTACCTACATTTAGATTGCAGAGATTATAAAATTTGAAAGAAACCATGTGCTTTCCATCTCGCTAAAATATTACTGGGTCATTGTTTTTACTGCATATCTCATCAAAGTAACGTTTCAATTTAGTAATAGCGATTGTAAATTTCTATTATTCGCGAATTTCTCTACTGAAGACTTTATTTCTTTTGAACTCGGTAAACATTAGGCGCTATGAAAGTGTAATAATGCCGGCTGATAAAATGCTGTATGAAAATGTTCAGTAAGTTTAGCAAACTATGTTTTGACGTGTTGATTACCGGCTGCCTACACGGCTGTGTAGGCAGCCGGTAATCAACACGTCACACCCGCTGAAGTACATTTTGTTTTGATTCCCTTGAAATGTGTTTGCTTCGAGTGGAACGTTTGTTTATCGGTTAGTTCGTGTGTCATCAGAATTCTGGCTCTGTTTAAGACCTCGTCATCGGTTGACATGTTTACAACCGTACAATTGGACCCGCATCATTTAGAATCAAAAAACAATTGGCAAAAAGACAATTTTTATGCAAAGACCGAGTTGATATATCTACGTTTCCACGCTCTGCGTCTTATGACTTACCATTCAGTATTTCAGTTGGATTATTTCGGTAATTTTAGACGCGGGAATGTTATGATTTCTGTGGAGAAGCCGCAGCAGGCGCCGGTCGGCGAACTATTTTAGCTATCCGACCTCCAATAAAGCGATGCTGTACGAATCAACAACTATCGTTTCGACATCTGAAATGAGTTTTATGCCGGCAGATATTTTTACAGTGGTCATCGTAAATACAAGTGTTTATTTTTAATTAAAAGTAAATAGCGTCGATATATTTGGCACTCATTGGTCATTAGTTAGCAATTCTTTTGATCTTAGCTATGGGAATGTTTTCGTGTAATTTAGTGGGTATAACTATTTAACGGCAACTTTTGTTTATCTTTGGAAATAACTAGTTTTCTATCGATTGATAAAGACACTGAAAAACTGAATAATTTGAAAAAAGATACGAATTTGATATTTTTGTCACCGATTGATGCGAACGCACTCAAAACACTTTTGGAAGCTTACGTGCAGTAATGAGTTGGTAATGAGCACCTCAGAACATCCCCGAGTAGAGCAGCCAGAGACTGGCGAGGAGCAGCACCAGGATGAGGTAGGTGGCGATGAGGTTGGTGGTCTCGTGGTTGGGCATGATGGCTACGTGACACCTTCACCGGACAAACGGCTCCAAGAAACTGAGGGGTCGCTGGAGCAAGCCGCGCGCCCGTCGCCTACGTAAGCCACGCCTATTTCTCACGCCAAAAACTTTCAACATTTATAAATATGAATGTACGTTAATAGACCGTCCGTGTGGTAACAGGTGGCTCAGATTTTGCGGATAATTAACATTGCGATGCGGCGGTAACAGCAAGCTATTGGCACATGGATCAATTTATTTTCCAGGTTCTAGAATGTCCTTATTGAGAACCGGCAGGTAGTAAACCTAAGTAATCACATAAACAATCACTGTCCACGAACACACTGACAAACCTGTCCATTGTTTAGAAGACCGTGGAGTAGAGTAGCCAGAGGAAGAACAGCAGGATGACGAGGATCATGTAGGTGGCGGCCAGGTTGACCGTCTCCGCGTTTATTGGCATGGTTGCTATGTAACGGAGCAGGCTGGACTGATCGCACGAGGATCTACCAACCGCTTGAACCACCAAATTTGCGTCAGAGCACAGGGCCCAACTTTATTATGGAAGGATGCTCCAGAATTTTTTCATTTTATTTTTTGAGTTTTTTTGTGCAGTTGTTAATTTAAGGATATAATTGCTATCTAGCATCTTATTGTTTACAGACCTACGATGTTTTCTCCCTACTTTGTATCGCAATTAAAATAAATTACGAAAGCTCAAAACTGCGCTCAATAAATCCATCCATCTTTTCTAAAACAATCTACCACTGAGACAAATTCGACTAGACGACACATTTATGCGCATATTCTTTAACGAACATAATAAAACAAAATATTATACTGTTCCCCTTAGTCTTAGAGTGGGTTTGATGTATAATAAAAAGGCGTGTGGATAATTTATAATAGTTTATTACAATAGAATGAGCAGCCACCAGTTTTCCAGTCCTTTAGAAATGTCGGCAGCGCACGAATTATGTAATAAGCGTGGCATCCATGATTCCAGTGTTATTTTTGATACACAGACACACTTTAGTACGCTCAGTCACGAATCTGAAGCCGCAACACGAAACAAAAAGACAGATTTTGTTCACACACTCACTGTACTTACATTTTGTCCTTAGAATGCAGAATACATGAGCCATAGTGACACCAGCAGCAGCAGCAGGATGCAGTAGGTGGCCACCAGGTTGGTTCCTTCCGCGGAGTTCATGGTTGTTACCTCGTACGCGCTACAGACGAGATTGAGCACAACACTGAGGGGCAGAGCCTCATATACTTGTTTCTAATTGTTCAAAACGTGACGAATACGTTCTATTTTTTGTTTTTTGGCGACGCATGTGATTAATTGGCTGTCTTGTAAAAATTCTTCGTTGTTAAAATTCTGCATTTATTTACAAATTTACGCTTTCGACTAATGTCCCTTTTAATTTTGTTTGCATACCGTTTTGGCATCGGGACGGGATCAAAATTATTTGGTTGTTTCTTACGAAGTTGAATCATTGTTTACTATTTCCTTTTGTTTTCTCCAAAGTTTCGGGTGACTCGCCTTTACATCGCATTACGTTTGTTTTATTAATAAGTTTTTCATATTTCAGATGTTTATTACGGGCACTTGCGCATGAAATGGGATGGTTATGAAATATATTTTCGCCGTGTTCATCTTGTCTGCCAAGGAGAGGCGTTTCCTTTGAGTTTTTTGCGAAAAATGCAAAAAAATTGAAAGAATTTATGAAAATGGTTAAAAAAGTTAGAAAGAAATGTCTGGAATTCTCCAGCGCTGCCGAGTCCGGTCCTGTGTTCAATTCACATTTATGGAGTATGATAAACCGAGCTATTTCCGCGCTGGAGCTTCGGTAGTACGCGCGAAGCTTAATCTGTACGCGTACTATGCACTCGAGTTTTTCGAAGGCGGCCGGATCACTGGATTGCGATGTTGCGCAAATATTTATACAGATCGATATTGAAATTACAACTTCATAATATTTGTTTACTATTACTCGTACAAGTGGTTTATTTAACTCATCTCCGATGATTTTGTTTCTGTTCGATTTATTTCTGATAGAATAAGATTGACCGGTTACGAATTGAGATAGCGATACGAATTAAATTAAATTCAAATGATTAAAATACCGATATTGACAATAATGATTATGGTTCAGGTGATGTATGTGCATTCTACATATAAGTAGCTGTGGTGAAAAGCTTAAAAAACTTAAGCAATGTCTTTCGATGTGATGGAATAGAGACATAATCTCTTTTCCATACTAAAACGTTACGACCTACCAATAAAAATAATACTCAAGGTTACCCTGTCGTGAAAGATGTAACTCGAGGTTCTTAATTTTTACTTTTAAAATTAAATGAAGTAGTTCTTTAAAAGGAAAATTGGGTATCTCAAACTGAAATTAAACTCGTCTTCGTGGTGTCCAAGTTGTGTCAGGAAAGCCCCATTGACAAATGACAATGACAGTAAAATCAATAAATCCGCTACAAAAGCATAAACTGAATGTTACAAAGTAACTGCCCCTATGTCGCTTTAAGGGATACAGGTACAATACTATTTTATATTTCAGAGCAAGGTTATGACAGAAACATAAGGCAGTTAACGAATAGAAATACGCACAAACTATACCAATGAGTACCTACTTATCTAAAATAGACCACCACGGATGGGGCCCAATAGGGCTGGTGCCGATACGGAGTAGCGGAGGACTTAACCGGTTGCCGGAGTCCCAGCTCGAAGGGCCAGAGTAGGAACAGGGTGGTTTTTAGTCAGTAAGAGTATGACACTACCTCCGGCCTCACCCAGGCGGGAGCAGTCATTCGATGATTTTCCCCCCTTAAAAAAACCTACTGTACATCAACAGACAAAAACTTCTGTATTAAGCCCCAAAAGGTAGAGAGAGGAGAAGGGTTCAGTTCGTGGAAATCAGGTAGGTTTCGCATGTAAGTAGGTTAAAGTCTAATCACGTGTTTACCCCCAAATATCACTAGGTAACTCTTAGAAAAAAGTAAGTTATACACGGCCTCACAGAAAACCGACGTGAAGCAACGCTTGCGATGTGTTACGTCGTGTGAGTGAGGTTACCGGAGGCCCAGCTACCCTCCCACCTTCCCCAATCTCCCCAATCCCCAACAATCTTCAAACTCCTAATCCCCAAAAGGCCGGTAACGCACTTGTAACTCTTCTAGTGTTCCAGGTGTGCATGGGCGACGCCGATTGCTTACCATCAGGTGATCCGTCTGCTAGTTTACCGGCTTATGTCATAAAAAGTAGGTATACTAAGGTATAAAACAAAATAAGGGCCACTCTGTTTTTAGACTTTAATCAAAAAGCATTAATGTGTTTCTGTTTGGCCTAGTTATTGAGGCATTGTTTAGACTTACTAAATCTCATTAGTTATAAATGCTATATTTTAGTAACTGTCAGCTCTTGAGTAACTCAAGGACATATATATGAACGATTGTGACCCTTATTTAGTTTTCAACCGACTTCAAAACGGTTCTCAATTCGTCTTTTTTTTTGAGTAGTATATATTTATGATGCTCCCATTTGACATCTAAAATTTTGTAAAATAAAAGTGCAACGCGACTGAATGAATCACCTTCTTTAACGCCTACCTACAGACTTTTATTTTTGAGATTGAATTATTGACAATTATGTTGCCTAGCCACGTTTTGGCTACGACTCGCCTCCTATTAAATGAAACACGTATCTAACATATCTGAGAAGATTGTGTTCCTTAATTAATGGATACATTTCTTGGACATAGGTATAGTCGTAGGTAAATACGTAGACGTTACCGCAAACGGGGGCAAAAATTACCATTATCTTTTTTTTATGGTGTAAGCCGGTAAACGAGCAGACGGATCATCTGATTGTAAGCGATCGGCGTCGCCCATGGACACCTGGAACAGCAGAGGCGTTACAAGTGCGTTACCGGCCGGTCTATTTGGGGATTAGGAGTTTAAGGATCGTTGGGATTCAGGGATTGGGGAGATTGGGGAAGGGTAGGGTAATTAGGCCTCCGGTAACCTCACGCATACGACGAAACACAACGCAAGCGTTGCTTCACGTTAGTTTTCTGTGAGGTCGTGGTATCACTCCGGTCGAGCCGGCCCATTCGTGCCGAAGCAGGGCTCCCCCACACTGAAATCTCTGGGAGAACTTATCTTCTGGGAGAACTTCTGTAGGCAGTTCTGGATAATTTAAAAAATACCCTAACTAAAGATACAATGACCAAGTTAATAACAAAAATAACAGTATTATGCAAGTGTGAGAGTGAGGCTCGCCCCCGCATCCTCGCAGTGAGCAGTGACACTTTGGGGCCACTGCACTGAAATAGATGACTCCAGTCATTCCCCCCCTACTCCTCCCACTCCTCTCCCAAATATCTTCAGAGTTTATGGCCGCAGTAATAAAACGTGTCCATGGTCAAACGTTTATTTCAATATTGGTTGGGTATATGATGATTGGATGGTTCATGAACTTAGTGGTTGCTAATTTGATTCCGGAGCTGAAAACCTTTGGTTTCGGTTTTTTATTTATTTATTCAAATTGCACAATGTATATATAATAGGAAGTATTACATACAACTAATTCAGTACATTACCCTGTTAGGGCGCAGCAATTTAAAACGTTACAAAATTTAATGTCAGCTGAAATTTATAACTACCTCTATTACTTAGAGCTATTACTATACCTATACATATATCAACTATTTAATCGTTTTTTATAATCTTTATTTAAGGGATTTAATCACATAGTGATAATGTCACCCCGTGACTTACAATGAACATATCTAACATTTTACTCCTAAAGGTAACATGCATACTCGATCTCATCTGCCTGCTATTCGTCACTGATAGTAGACTGGGGTAATTAGGACTCGTTATTGCTTCTGTGTCTTCAGGTATCGCTACTTTTCGACAGATTTGATATTGAAAGACAGCCAGACAGGAATAAAATTCGCACCATCATGAACGGTAATAAATTACTGAAAAGATTTCATCAATTAATTGATCTTTCAAATTAAAATAATAATAAATATATATAAAGTTACTTGAATAAAAATAACACGTGTTTATGTACCTCTAGGTGCATAACTTCTGTCTTTTTTATCACATTCGTGACAGTCACAGACCTGTCAGTCTGTCACGAAAACAGTTGGAGAATTTGTCGATGTTTTCGTTGCCCAAAGTGGACGCTGGGATTGCCCACTATTCTTGAATAAACAAAGTTAAAACAACAACTTATTATTAGCGCAGGGTATATAGTGACATAATATACGATATTGTAGTACGTATAACATTTTTACCCGCTTCTTTACTCGCATTGAAAAGGTATGTAGGTACTCCCAGACTCCCAAGTACCCACTTAATGTAGGTATGCAAAATGAAAGAAAAAAGAAAGAAAAAATAGTTTATTTGCACCGTTATAAAAATTAAACAAAAACACACGAAAAATAGTAAAAAAAAACAGAACAGTACCTACACTGTTCAAGAAGGCCAGTACTCAGCTATAAAACCCTGACCCGAGCGCGATTGCTCGAGTCACGGCGCTGATTTTCAGCACTAGACTGTTGATAAAATCTCATAGGTAAATAGGTAAGGTAATAAGCAAACAAACTTACTTTATCATTTAACTTAACATAACTTCACGCCTTTTTATCCCCGTAGGGGTATGCAGAGGTGCACATTACGGCACTTAATGCCACTGTACAATGTAACACCCACTTTTCAATACTTATGTTATGAGTCCCATGTAATAGGGGGTGAGCCTATTGCCATATACCATATACATTTACAGACTCCGTGCAACTACTAAGATTTAAAAAAACCAGTTATACTTTGCCCGACCCGGGAATCTACCCGAGACCCCCTTGCCCGGCAATCGCACTTGCGACCACTCCACCAATGAGGCAGCCGTACAAGGACGGCAACTTTATCATTTGTACATAGATATTTAATAGAATAGGTTGAGTTTGGTAGTTGTGATTCTCAAGTGGGTACACTGACCTAATTTTACGTAAATACACTGCACTTACGGAAAGAGGTGATAAATCCTGAGTTGCATGCGTTGCATCCATCTCACACACACTCACAGACGCACAGACGCACACACGCGTCCCAAAACGGTCTCTGTTTTATTTCGTGACTTAATTTTGGCACAAATATGCACCGTTTCGAAGTGAACTGTATTTAAATTGCTATTTAAGAGCCATTTGCTAATTAGGTACTGAAATGTTTTGTAAAAATGTTTTTAAAAACAACGTCCAAAAAACAAGATGTTGTAAAATGTTTTCGTCTAAAAAGGTAAACAGAATAACCTACGTAGTCTGTTTTTGTGTGGAAATCCCTCACCGAGTCTAACAATAGCTTGGGGCTAATCCAATCTATAAGACTCTTACAGACTGACAAAAAACCACCTCAGACCTGAGTATCCTGTCTCTTACGTTGATACAAGGATGCGAGAAACATGTTATTCTCCTATATCACAAAGTATTTTACATTCACACGGCTGAAACGCAATGTGTCGCGGGTTCGATTCCCGGACGGAGCAACTCTTTGTGTGATCCACAAATTGTTGTCCCGGGTCTGTTGTCATGTGTATGTAAACTAGTATGTTTGTAAACGCACCCACGACACAGGAGAAAATCCTAGTGGAACGTTCTACGTCCCGAAACAATAATAATTAATGGGTTACACAAAGACATTTTCTGTACGCGAATCGAAGTCGCGATACGTTGCATAGCAGCCGATTGCCCAGCCAGTACACTACCCGTGCAGTCATAATAAATTTGTAGACACCATAAATTGGTAAGAAGAATCTTTAGGTACTATGAAACTTCGAATTAATAAATCTGAGTTATCGCAGATTAGACTTTAGACATTCAAAGCTCTTCGGGGAAAATCGGCGACGAATGCTGCGATGATGTTAGTATCATAATTAGACATTTGCACATCGCGACATTCTTTCATATTGACGTGTTATCCTGGCAATTAAATGAAATAACACAAGAAATGAACAACTCTCTCGACTGAAGATTGGGGATTGGTAGGCACGCCATTTTACTGCCACACTCGTAAAACTAATCAAGTAGCTGATGAAATGATTATTTATAAATAAAAATGTCTTCTGTACAAGTAGAACTAGAAACCTATTCACTGCATGATTAGCGCAGTGTTTGATATAGGCAGTCACTTCGTTATTTAGGTTCAAATTATTATTAGTAATTATTGAGAGGAAGAACAGTGCGTATAATTATTCAGAAAGAAAAACATTTATTTCACACGTAAAAACAAGTGACATGTACAGATTATAAACCTTTAAACTTATGGGTACCTACAGTTCATGTCCCAATTCTGTGGTGAAATGCGACCAGTTCAGCATGTGCAAGACAAGGCCTTGCGCTGGTATTTAGCTGGCCCCATAAGTAACTTCTTAATGCACCTGCAGAAGCCATTTCGGTAAAGCCAATTGAAAATATTCAATACCTACATTAACCATTACCTATACCTTACAAGTCCCAATTTGAAAAGAGAGCCTAGTTTGACTGACAGACAGACGGACGGACAATTCAATTTTTGACGTTTCATAAGTGCCTAATTATTAGCTTTAATGGAAATAAATGCTTTGATTTTGACTTTGAATAGTCGGATCAGATGTCCAAACGATATTCTTTCTAAATATGTACTGTTCCAATTTTTGCATACAAATTCTATAATATTTAAGAAATCCGGTAAGATAGCTACGTGTAAATGTAGCTACGTTTCTACGCAAATCTCCATAGCTTCGTCTATGTTTTCATCGACCAACAGACTACCTTATCAAAGCTGCAAAACACCGAATGTTCTTAATATAAAACTGAATACGTTTTGCACTCGCAGTGCTATTACGAAACAATGCAAAACACATTGTGCGGGTTATGTACCTGTTATCTAATCCTTGTATAAAAAAAATGTTTTTGTTATCTATCTGCGGAATTCCAAAGAAAGTTATACTGCGAAGACGATCTTTATGAAAGCCGACGTGAAAATAACACTAGCGTTGTGTTTCGTCGTATGGTACCTAAGGTTAGCGGAGGCAATTACTCTCCAATCTCCCTAATTCTCGAATCTCCAACAAACCTCAAATTCCTAATCTCCAAATAGCCGGTAACGTATTTGTAATACCTCTGGTGTTTCGAGTGTCCATGAGTGGCGCCGATTGCTTACCATCAGGTGATCCGTCTACTCGTCGCTTACCGGTGTATTCCATAAAAAAGACCATAACTACCTCTACTACTTAAAAAAAAACTGGTGGTGGCTCACCGGTGCACCTGTTCTAGTGGAATAGTGCCCAAAAATTCAAGACCTTCATTCACTTATGGTGCGTAATTAGTTATGCACTTTAAGATCATTTCAAAATATGCCATGAACATTTATTTTTCTAGGTACTTACTTGAGCAAAAGTTTAGCGCATTTAGAGATAATAACTCTACCATCCATCGCATGCCCCACCATTCGTTTTGATAAACTGGCGAAACGGGCACCAGCCTACAGAGTACAGCTAGTTTCTATAACAAATTTAAATGCTCTAGCCTAGTCTTCATAAAATCTTCGACAGTAATACCTAAAACTAGACTATCCTGGCAGTGATGACCGCCGCATTTCGGTCGCAATTATTTTTATTTTATTTTAGAAACTGCTATCATTTTTGTCGGCTACCGGCTGCCTGGAATTATTCCAAAGAATTCTGCCGGGTTCAAAACACTTTATATTCATGGCGTGTGGTGCGAAACGCAAAAAATATTGAATGCAATGACCGATGATGACGTTATTACTAAGTTTAGGTTGTTGTTTGTTTATCTCCTGTCATTGCTACACGTTACCTAACAAGTAGATCGAAAGCTGATTATATTTCAAACTCTCAAATATGGTTTCTTTTTTATGGGGTATCTAGACCGGCCAGCAAATTAGTCACCTGATGGTAAGCAATCGGTGCCACTTATGTCCACCCGAAACACCAGAGAAGTTTAAATTACAAGTGTGTTACCGGCCTTTTGGGGGTTAGGGATTTGGGTATTGAGGAGACAGGGGTAGGTGGAGTTGGGCCTCCAGTTGTGCACGATTATGAGGGATTGACACGGATCGATTTTTATGGACCAAAATCGTCTTATCTAGTTACATCGCTTGCCCATATTTACCCAAGTGACTAAATCACCTGCGCCTGATGCGGCTCAGTCATTCCCTTCCTTCGAACCATCCTATAAAAAACCAGTGTTTTAGTTTTAAACAGTAGGTATTTTTGTTAAAAGTAGGATGCGAAAAGACCTCAGACCTCACCCATCGATATAGACACCAGACCAGTATGGATAGCTAGTGGTATCTAGACCAGTTAATTTTAGACTTCCATAGTACCTAATTGCAGTTAAAGTGCAAATCTGTTTGTTAAAAAAGAATTTAAAACTAAGAAAAACATTTAATTTCCTTACGCTCCCTTCTTTCTGCTGATTCTGATTCTGATTCTGTGAGGAATGACTAGGTGATACTCGCCTGCTCAGCTCATGCTGATACTCGTATTATAATTGATCATGGACAATGAAAACAAAGAAATGTTGCGCCAGCTCCAGCACCAAAATTTTAATTAAAATAAGAAAATCAAAGCAAGTAAGGCGTGCAGGTGTATTATTTTTCACTATTTAGAAAATAGCCCAATTCTAAGAGAAATTGAAAACAATGCTTAATTTTTAGAATATTAGACTTAAATATCCATCACTATTATTTTTCTAATGGTTCAAAGTTCTAATGAACGTATGTATCTTCATGAAATATTCTTGCGCCTGATATTCTACGATATCAGCAAATTGCATAAGTGAGCTTTGCTATTAAAACGTGTGTAGGAACTAGACTAGATTAACTCAAGTTCATTAAAAATACGCAAACATTACTTAAATCCATTCGTTATCGTTAAGTTAATGTTTACTAGCCAATGGTGATAAGATAATTGTATTTCTCTGTTCTAGACAAATTGCCTCATAAGCGGCTCGAAAGGTACTGTAATTTTATGTTCAAGTTCGATATTTTGTTTTTAAATAACTTTTAACTTTTGCTAAGTTAAAATAACTTTTTAGTATTTCATAAATTATAAAATAACATTCTAATATTTCATTCATAAATAAGGTGAGTTTTGAAAATAGCTTTCGTTTAGAAATCACTAGAATCGTCTATGCGAAATTTTATTCATTTGCAAATTACGTCACACAGCAAGGATGAGTCTATGTCAACTCAAATTGACGTTTAATAATAATTTGACAGTTCTCTGAAGTTGTGAACAGGTTGTTTTGCTGTGGAAAAGGTGTAAAATTAATAAGGTTTATAAGGCGATAAAAGCCTGTTCTTTATGCGTATAATGTGATAATATATCTCTAGTGAAACTGTATTTGATGGGAGAGCGACAACGTACAGCAGGACCAGAAGAAATGGCTACTACCAGCACAGCTGTCGCGACCGTCCCCCCGCAGACTCAGGAGGTAATCCCGACCACTGCTGTGATGTTCCTTATCTTTTCTATTTGATCATTTAATACTGCCATACTGATATCTGTAACATTTTATTCATTTCGAATCTTATTGTTTTCAAAGGCAGTATGGAAAAATTGAGAAAATTTTGCGTGTGTGTTTTACGCACGCAATATACGTTTTCTAAACACGAATACTCGACGAAATCTGGTTTATTAAAGGATATAAACGTGTTAGATCTGAGTAGAGTGATCGCGGGACCATTTTGTTCCATGACCCTTGGGGACTTGGGCGCTAATATCATAAAAGTGGAAAGTTTGGACGGAGATGAAGCGCGTAAATGGGGACCGCCGTTTATCAAAGACAGTAAAGACTCTTTTTATTTTCTCTCAGTGAACAGAAATAAAAAGAGTATTTGCATTGATTTTAAAAGCCAAGAAGGTAAGTTTTGTTTTCATTTTACTTATTTTCATTGTTGAGTTTGCCTCTATTAGGTACCTATCATATCTCAAAAATTCTCACTAGAACATTCTGTTATAACAAGGTTATGATAGTCAGGAATGAAATAATCTGATTTATCACTATATTGATTAGATCTAATTGTATCATCATGCAAGCTGCAAACCATAAAAAAAAACACAGTATTTCTACCACAAATATTTCTTAAAAGAACATATTTTTACCGGGTCACAGAAAGTTGGCCTAAATATCAGCTAAAATTGTCAATTCAGTTAAAGTGTACCTACCTACAGGTACACACAGCGTGGCAACAATTTTTCAAATATATTTTCAAGTTCATCTTAGATAATAAAATGTAAACAGACAGTTATCAAAGATAAGGAGTGCTCCAATACACATATCATAACATTCAAAATGCTTAAATTGTTAAGAATAAAACGCAGTGCAATGTATGTGCATAGAAGCATGTAACACTAACAATATTTAAAAAATGTCTTGATCTTCACACCTCTACAAATTTTCTCTAACCATCATACTTTGCTATTCATTCTAGGTAAAGATTTGTCTGTTAAATAGAAAAATTACATAACTAATTCAGAAAATACAATTTTACAGTATAAGTGTTAGAATTTTTTTATTTCATTAATTTTTTTTTAATCCTAATGGTAGTTGCGATATCTCGTGAACTTAGCATGAACTATTTAAAGTGCCATTTTTACATATAAAATAATCTTGTTAGTAGACTCGTTTTATGCAATAATATTATTTTCCAAAAAAAATTGAAAGATACCATTTTCCCATTTAATCAACGAATTGTTAACTAGTTTAAACTGTCAAACACCAAGCGGTCACCGGTGACCGCAACCTATTGTTCTTTAATTGTGTCTATAATGACGGTATTCAATGAGTTAAGCACCAATTCTACATGATAAATAACAAATTGTCACTTAAACAATAACCAGATATTTACAAAATCTATTAGTTGTTGTCATGTGTTTTTATTTTACAATGAAATTAATATTTTATGTAGGTAAATAGGAACAGAGCAGCAAATATATTTTGACCTCTTTGAAGTTCGACTTTTTCCCTGTGCGAGCAGGACACCAATAAGTGTATTATTAAGTGTAAAAGAGACAACAATATGTTTGTTTGGATTTTAGTATTTTATGGTCACACTTTGATGATAATAAATATTTGTCATTTATGTTTTTGATGTGACTGACTGCTGATAATTCGCATTTCACGACTTTACGACATCAAACATACTTATTTACTCTTGGATCATTTTACCTCCTTCTAACCACGATTGATACCTAATCAACATACCAGCCTATAAATCATTTTAATACAACACAATAAAGTTAAAAATACATAAGCAATCTTTGTTAAAAGCACTGATTAAATATTTCAATTTCAGGCAAGAAAGTCATATATGACTTGGCTAGGAAATGTGATGTTTTGGTAGAGAACTTTGTTCCTGGTAAGCTAGACCAGCTGGAGATTGGCTATGATAAACTGAAGGTCATTAACCCCAAGCTGATATACTGTGCTATCACTGGGTTTGGACCCACCGGACCGTATGCTAAGAAACCTGGGTGAGTAGAAAACAAAAAATAAGTAATTCTAACTGCAAAAAAAATATTTCCATCTGCATTGCCCAGTCCCCAAGCGGTAACCGCGTGACCGTTCTCCACTTACTCTATTATAGACCTCATTTCTGATATTTAGAGACTATGTAGTCTCTAAATATCACACAAATGTTTGTGTGAACAAACCTTGTGGATTTTTCTTAATTGCGGATTAATAAGTTAAAATAGATGGTAGTATGAGGAACCCTTTTAATTCTTTGCATTTCATCAAAACAATACATACTAAGTTGGATTAGGGATAATATAATCTTAGACAACTTTAGGACCAGTCATAAATCGAACGGCTAATCCTTATCTGCGATTTTATTGAATGCAGTAAATTATAACAATATTATCTATTTACATAAAGTACCAAAAACTTCATTCACATATTTCAGGTATGATGTAATAGCAGCAGCTATGGGTGGCCTGCTAAACACGACTGGAGAACCTGATGGAGATCCCTGCAAGGCAGGCGTCGCTATCACAGACATTACTACAGGACTCCACGCCTTCGGAGCCATCATGACAGCTCTATACTACAGAGAAAAGACAGGAAAAGGACAGAGAATTGACTGCAATCTCCTCTCAACACAAATATCCAGTATGATCAACATAGCAACTATTTACTTGAACTGTGGCATCGAAGGCCAAAGATGGGGCACAGCACATGCTAACCTTGTACCTTACCAAGCCTTCAAATCTAAAGATGGCTACATGGTCATTGGAACAGGATCAAACCCACAGTTTGCTGATCTCTGCAGGATTTTAGGCAAGGAGGAACTGATAACTGATGAAAGGTTCAAGGATAACTCAAAAAGGGTTGAAAATAGGAAGGAAATCATCAGAATTATTAGTGAAGTTATACGGACAAAGACTAATAAGGAATGGTCAGAGATTTTCAAGAATGCCTCGTTCCCATGCGGTCCTATTAATAAAATGAAGGATGTATTTGACGATGAACATGTTAAAGCTATAGAGTTGGTGAAGGAGCTGCCTCATCCTGACGCTGGTACCGTGAAGGTTGTAGGACCCCCAACAGTGTATGGGTTAGGGGGTAACGATGCGAGGTTGGCACCCCCAAGGTTGGGCCAACATACTCGAGATATTTTGGCCAACTTTCTAGGGTATCATGATAAGAAAATTGAAGGATTGTTGAATAATAAGGTTGTGCAATAATAGTTTATAATTTATTATATAGGTACAAGTGTACAACTACGAAATTATTTGAATTATTTTAATATCCAGGTTTGGTAAACTAAGCTAATCTTTAATGTTTAAGTTATTTTGAGTAATTCTCGAATATTTACTGGACATCGATTTTATTAACTATTCTTAGAATACTATACTACAGGGTGTATGACATGAACCAATTTAATTATTAGTTTAATTAAAATAATTATATAATCTATTAATTGTAATTTAATTTGTAGTACGTAATACGAAAAGTGAATAGAGAATATTAATTCCTATTTTGTACCCAGATGTACACGATATCTACTTAAAGTTAGTATTATAATATCAAAATTAATTATGCATAGATCTAAAGTTGACAAATAAAAACTATTTCTACATGATGTTTATGTTTATTTGCCCGTTTATTAAACTAGTATTTATTAAAATAAAAACCTATGTTAAAGC
The DNA here is from genome assembly GCA_038387885.1 of Spodoptera picta. Lineage (NCBI taxonomy): Eukaryota > Metazoa > Arthropoda > Insecta > Lepidoptera > Noctuidae > Spodoptera > Spodoptera picta. Next base: position 1,256,783 of record JAZHFQ010000271.1, read on the forward strand.
AGTCTTATGTCGAAATACTCAAACGTCACTCAATTATAAGTCGCGCTAAAGTGTCTGTCACTTCAAATCTATATATATAAAAATGAAACCCGTTTCCCGTTGTCACGCCATAACTTGAGAACGGCTGGACCGATTTGGATGATTTTTTATTTGTTGTGTTTGTTATGTTAGTCAGGAGAAATTTCTTAAAACAGAAACATCCTGAAAATCCTATGGGAATGGGATAAAACGAGATTGCGCGTACGAAGTCGCGGGCAGAAGCTAGTTCTTTATAAAATGACAGAGATGGCACGATATTTGAGTACAACTTAAAAATCTTAGTAGCTTTTCAGCAGAGCTAAAGAATTATGCGTATGGGCTGTAGTAGGCGGCACTATTGTGCTAGCGTCCCCATAGACAAAAGCGAGTATTTTAATGAATTTGTATAAATAATTAAGTACTACAGCTACCTATTAATAGAATGATACGTTAGTATCAGAGTATGCAGTGTACACACCATGTTTTATCTCAGGTAGATTTAAATAATCTGTTATCAGATCTTCAGGCTACTGTTTAGTCAATTACGTAATTTCTTATGTTTATAGTAGGTACATAATACTGTTATATTCTGAACATTTTTCTTAGAAAACCATTAATATAAAAATGATGGTCTCTGTTGCCATACAAATATGTATTCAAGTAAGATGTAAACAGAGGTCATTATTGCCAAAAACTATCTACTTTTAAGACCAGATGCAATTCTAAGTAAGTATAACACATACATACTTGCAAAGATATTTAAACTTACAATATAATAATAAACATTTTATATTGTTGCTCCAGGAGCCGGTGGAGCGCGTAGCAGTGATCACACTGCGGCCGACCCGTGCCGAGACACGCAAGAAGGTAGTCTGGACGGAAGACACCGTCGACAATGAGCATATGAACAAGAAGAAGTCCAAATGTAAGTAATCTTTAGTTAAATGAGATGCTGTAGGAAAATACGTTGAAGAGGACTAGAAATAAGGTTCAATTTGGTGGTCTCAAACGAGTATCTTTGTCGGGTATTTTTCAAATAGCCGTGAATATATTTTCCTTCATTTGCCCCGTAAAAGAATAGGGTAGTACTTATACTAAATTTATTTATTTTAATTTTGGTCTGGTAGATTATTTTAAAACGTTAGAAAGTAATTTTTTGTTTTCTTACAAAATTAAATACTTTCGACGATATTGATTTGAAATATCGTGTGATGTCACGATTTACTACATTTTATATGGCAGCGTGACGTAACGACCTCCCACTCCTAAGCTCAAACTCCTTTTATCTAAGTATTTAATTATACAACAAAATGAAAAATCATATGTCTAATATGTTTTCATTATCTGACTGACGGACTAATTACATTTTTAATTTTCATACACTGTCTTCTACCCTATTTTTAATTGTAATTAATAATAATGTAATAATTAATTTTAAATTATAAGAAGTTTAGGAAATTTCTTTTATATAATTTTAATATTTGAGTTTAATGATATATTCAGATCTGAATGCACACCGCTCGCACTATAAAAATATAAACTTTTACAATAGCACAAGCCATTTAAGCTCAAAAATATCAAATTGACATAACCAGGTTGCTGCATATACGAGAAACCACGAAAGTTCGACGAGTCGGATTCGTCGGACAGTGACGACGATGAGTGCGAGCATTGCTTCGGCCACGTGGAGAAGAAGAAGAAGGGCAAGCACCACCACAACCACGACGCCAACTGTCCACACAGTGACACTGTCGCCACTGCGCAGGGGGGGACTGTTACTCTCACTGAGGTATAATGATACTGCACGAAATTGTTACAATGTTTCTTTTCTCTTTAAATAAACACTAGGATTTCCTCCGTGTTTCCATGCCAAATTGGTTACATAACATAACGCTTTTATAATAACTATCGTGAGACATACTAAATTAAGTAAAAACGCGGGTTACTCACGTGAGCGGCGCGACATCGCCGCGACCGCGCACGCTGCTCATGAGGAAGAACCCCTCTGTAGTTCGAAACTAGTAGAGCTTTTCTCAGTATATTCACTCAGGATATTCCCACTGTACACTGTAATACCCACTTTTCCCTATTTATGTTACGAGTCCCATGTAATAGGGGGTGAGCCTATTGCCATATACCGGAATATACTACTGAGAATTTTTAAAAACCCTAGTAATATTTTTGTCCAAACTGGGAATAGACCCAGAGACCTCTTGCCTAGCAGTCGCACTTGCACTCGGTCAATGAGGCAGTTTGAAATTGAAATATAAAACATACAAACATGCAGTGTTAATCGAATCCAATAAATTTTCAGTAATTATTCAATGTCTCGCTTTACAACCACAATCGTAACTGTTAGAATAGCATTCAGTCAGAGTACGGAATATACGACCATACTCAACACTATTTAGCTTATTCAATGTCCAAGCGATACGGATGCAATGGGCACTAGTGTTGCAATTCAGGGGTCCGAAATTACCGATCGGAATCGAATCCAAAAGAAAGCCCCCTAGCACAATTTGTGGATGACATCAAAGAGTTGTGTGTATTCTGTTTTGGTTAGACTAAATTGGCGTTAATTCTGTTTTGGTTAGACTAAACTGCTGTTAAACCACTATAATCTAAATCGAATCAAGTTTTCAAAATAACCTATTTAAAATACTTCGTCACTTCACTACCTTGTAAAGTGTAATTTAATCATACTGGCTTTCATAGTTATTACTACCTTTTCGCAGACGTATTTAATTTATATATTTAAAGAAAACCGCATCAAAATCCGTTGCATAGTTTTAGAGATCAGTTTATACAATGGGACAAACAGAAAAAGCAACTTTATTTTATACTTTGTAATGAAATCTAATTTATTAATAATGAATTTATCTACAGACAGAGCCGGCGCCGGAGCCGACCGCGACGCTCACACTACAGCCGTCGCCCACACCTGCGCCTGCGCCGCCCGACAAGAAAGACGAGTAACTAACCACACGCACTGTTAAATAAGTCAGCTTATATTTAATCTAAATAATACATAATTTACCCACACATAGACAAATGACCGAACTAAGGCCGCAGGAAGCTGTTGGATGCAGCTCGTTTCCATCTGGCCTATTTGGACGTCATTGGGAGATACCTATGTTCAGCAGTGAACGTGCTAGGGCTAATAAGACGATGAATAATATTATAATATTTACCGTTATACTAAAATGTGTGCACCTCTGTCCACTCCTTAATATTATATTGTATGAATAACAACAATTTTGGTTATCATGTTTCTCGGCTTACTCGCATAATTATTTGACGGGGAACTGGAATTTTTAGGCCATGCTACTAGAATCTAGTAACTAGATGCATGGCCGCCGCGCCCTGATACCACGCCTCGGGTATCGTGGAATGCTGCTCAAGAATATGAGCCTCCAGCATAGCTTTAAACTAGTCGAGTTCCTCGTTAAATAATTACGTGAGTAAGCCGAAAACATAATAATTTATTTAGTATGTCTCACGAAAGTTATAATATAAACAATGTTACATGAAATCTTTATTTTTATTGATTTTTGATGGAGTGTAATTGCTATCTCTTTCATCTATTAGTAATTATAAAGAGACTAAAATCGTCTTATCGACGATACAAGTGGTCGCATACGTTTGATGCTCGATCATGGAAAATTATTATTGGTATTTTGAATTTTAAAATACTCATTGATACTTGGTAGCACAAATTAAGACTAATATGAATAATTACCCTGTCCTCTTCTTACATTCGCTATTAGCAAAGGGTAGCAACACTCCAAAATGCACGGAAACATATTATTTAGTATAATGTAAGCTAACTTATTTACCGGGTTTAATTTACGGACGTCGGCACATGAAGCTACACCAATGTATCGAAACTTTTCAATACATTTTCGACTTAATTACAATTACATAAGAACGGTTTCATTGGGCGAATAGTTGAACACAGTGCCAAGCAATGTGTCATTAGTTTCATTTCCTAGAGTTATTGGTGCTTGGGTTCGATTCCCGGGCTGGAGAAAGAATTACTGGATTTTTAATAAAAATCTTAGCAGTAGCACCAAGTTTGGAATTGTGCCACATGGATGGCAATAGGCTCACCCCTATTACATGGGACTCATAACATAAATAGTGAAAAGTGGGTGTTACATTGTACAGTGGCATTAAGTGCCGTATTATGCACCTCTGCCTACCCCTTCGGGGTTAAAATGTCGGTATTATGTTGTGGCACGGGATATGAAATTCAGTATGTAATTATGTGTGCCCACGTTCAAATTGTGTTGAATAACGTTAAATTAACTATAAATAAAAGTACCATTTTGGGATAGCTTGATGTGCACTCTGTTGTCAGCGACAATTTGTTAGTTAAACTAATATTGTGTAAGATTGACTGATTGGAAGCGAATATCGCGGGGTAAGGCAAGACTAGAGGAAAAGAATCGAATCAAGTTACTAGGATTATGAAATTGAACGCCTTGTGATGGAAAACAATAAATATTAGACCTATATTTTCATTACACTCTTAATTGAGTTATACAGCCTACTCGGACAACTACTTGACGAGGATTATGGGCCCTTGTTGTGGTTTGAAACTAGTTGGGTTATCTCGTTAAATAGTTGCGTGAGTAAATCGTTTAACCGAGTTGATTATTATGTTGAGCTATCCTGTTATTCAATTTTGACCTCTATTTCGCTTTGCGTAAGATTTATCTTAGCTTATGATTATGACTGTCTAAAAGATGAATTTACGATATCTCGTATTGAAAAGCCTTCCTTACTTTCACGGAATAGAACTCAAATTTGAATGAATTAGTCAATGAGTTTAAATGTGTATGAATATGTTTGCGTCTCTGTCTAACACGTTTATATTGTTACAGAGACAACAATACTTCCCTCATTCAGTCATAAAAATGTCTTACTTGAATATTCAAAGTTCCTAAATCGTGTCTCCAGAGTAAATAAAGGAAATTGAATTGAATTCTGAAGGTGATAAGGATGTAATTCGCGTGGCAGGAAAACTTAAATGTTTAGATTAACATGTCTTGACATGTGTATAAGTTAGCTCTATAATTATGTACGTGCGTGTTTACATTGAATGTACTTTATTATAATTTATTCCCTTATTATTATCGTTAAGTAACTTGGGTGTAGCTATTAAACCTTTTATTTCAATTTATTTTTGTTTTATTTTCTTTTTTACTGTGGTGCCTGTTAATTAAAATTGATATTTTAAATTAAGTACCTATTATTAATTTATTTAGGTGGCAACATTAAGTATGGAAGACAGAGTGTAAACGGAACGCTCCCGAGATAGTGTCATTAAGTGATCAAATAAGTGTTGTATAGTCGAGCATACGTACCCCGGCGTATAGGAGGCCATACATGCTAGGTTTTGCATGATGGCGGGACGCGTGAGGCAGCGAAGCGCTGCCTCCTCACAACCCAGCCATCGCGAAGGACACACCGGGCGTCGGGGATCGCGGGACGATCTCCGGCCACCGTAAGCGCGGGCCTGCGGACGGCGAGCATGGGTGGCTCCCCGTCCGACCAGAAACAGACCCGAGAGTACGGCGCGTCGCGTTCCGCGCGCGCCTCAAAGAGCCATCAGACCACCACAGATGGGGCCCAATAGGTTCGATGCCGATTCGGAGTCGCGGAGAACCTAACGGGTAACCGGGGCTCCGGCTCGACATGCAGGAGAAAGAACGGGGTGGTTTTTAGTCAGTAAGAGTCTGACACTCCCTCCCGCCACACCCAGGCGGGAGCAGTCATTCGATAATTTTCCGCCCTTTAAAAAAAAAAGCCGTGCATGCATAACCGACAGGCAAGCCGTAGCGTGTATGTAATTAAACTGTACAAATATCGGTGCATCGGTGCTCGGTTATGCATGCACGGCTAAAACACCGCGATGCACGGTCGAGTACGGACGTGTGTACGCTGCTCGCAACGAATATTATATTCGCGAATTGCGCGGCTATAGCCGCTGCCCGTGTACGTAGCAATGAGTTCTAAACCTCTCATAGCAAACGAGTTTTGGCATTCTTGAAACATGCCATTGATTATATGGACGAGGTCAGCATCTTGCAGATCTGCAAGTCTGCCTTCAAGGAAGCAGAGATATGCAGTGCTAAGTTGCTGCTATTCCAGACGCTCGGCAAAATCGACCAGATGCCGTCTCGCCGGAGAGATGGTACCGAGAAGAGTATCCAGGATATAATCATCCTGATGAAGGATACTGACCCGGATGACGTGCCTGATTTCGTGGTGAAGGACCTGCATAAACTGCCGCCCATCACGTTTGACCACGTCGACGTAACCAGGCTTCTTAAGGACATTACATCCCTCAAAGTTAACCTGGCCGAGCTGCAGTCAAAATTGGAGGTATCAAATAACACCATATGTGACTTACGTGCCGAGGTAGTGCTGTTACGCAGCGCTGTTTCGGTAACTGGGTCACCTGACGCCTCCAATATGAACACACGACATGGAAAGGAAAACGCTGCGATCAGCAGTTCGACGGTGGCGAGTGCGTCACCCATTAAAACTGCAAGCGTAGCATCACGCGCCACCGCCGCCTGCGCTTCTACACCGGTGCAAGTACAGGCTTGTGTAGGTACGTTGACCCCTAAACGTGCCTATGCAGATATCGTTGCCGCTATCCAAACTGAATCGTCGCAAAAAAGCAAGCGGCCAATATAAAACGGGGTCAAGCAAACCAGCCTAGTCTGAAAAAGGACAAGCGTTTTTTTTTTTTTTTTTTTTTTATGTTTGATGGGGCGACGTTTGACCACTATCTCGCCTGGTGGTAAGCGATGATGCGGTCTACGATGTAGCACGTCGTCCCATAAGCAACCTATTCACTCGGGCCTTGAAGACTCCCAGGTTGTACCCTTCAGGAAATACAGACTCTGGCAAAGAATTCCACTCTTTAGCAGTACGCACAAGGAAGCTTGAAGCGAAGCGCTTCGTGCGTGTGGGCGGAACATCTACCATGAAACGGTGACGCTTCGCCGATTGTCTTGTGGTACGATGATGGAAAGGACTAGGGGGAATCAAGTTGTGCAATTCCCCTGCACACTCACCGAAATGTATCCGGTAGAAAACCGAAAGGCTTGCAACCTTACGCCTGTGCTCGAGGCTTTGAAGCCGAGCCTTCACAAGCGCATCATCGTCGATGAGCCTCTTGGCACGCCTCTCAATGTGCTCTAACGCGTCCAGCTGATATTTTGCCGAGCCGTCCCAAAGATGAGAGCAGTACTCCATACAGGACCGAACCTGTGCCTGGTACAGGCTCAGCAATTGTTTCGGCGTGAAGTACCGTCTCACCCTCCATAGGATACCCAACTTCCTACCAGCCAGTTGCGCTTTTGATTCTATATAGGAGCCAAAGTTGAGTGTGGGCGTCAGAGTTACACCAAGAAGCTCAAGATGATCGGTCATCGGTACGGACACATTCCGGAAAGTAGGAGTCAGCGGAAATTGACTCCGTTTGGCGGAGAATAGACACGCCTGGGTTTTGCTAGCGTTGAACCTAACCAAGTTGGCGTCACCCCAGTCGGAGACCGCCTTCAAGGTCGAGTTCAAACGATCGACCATGGATTCTCTTAAAGACTGGATCTGTGTTCCGCTAGTCCGCGCACTGGACACATACCTTTCAACAACTGTGCTGTCATCTGCATACCCAAAGATACCGGGCTTAAGCAGGTCGTTTATGTGGAGCAAAAAGAGCGTCGCTGAAAGTACTGACCCCTGAGGGACGCCGGCATTAATACCGAATTGGTCAGACGAGCAGCCATCGATGACTACTCGTATTGACCGATCCCTCAGAAAGTCTGCTATCCATCTGCACAGACCAGTAGGAAGTCCATATGCAGGAAGCTTGCCGATTAGACTGTCGTGCCAAACCCTGTCAAAGGCCTTCGAGACATCGAGGGAGACTGCTAATGCCTCCCCGTGCCCCTCTATGGCCTCGCTCCATATGTGAGTGGCATACGCAAGAAGGTCCCCAGTCGATCGGTTACGTCGAAACCCGTATTGCCGATCGCTGAGGAGATCGTTACCTTCAAGGTATGCCAGGACCAGCGTGACAATGAGGGCTTCATTAAGATAGAAAGGAAGAAGAAGCCTCTTTGCCGCAACCAGTGCGGTACCGCGCTGGCAGGACCCAATATGCTGCTGCGTCCAGCGACACCCACGACGCTGCTGTACGTGTCCCGACTGCATCACTCCACGAAGGCAGAGGATGTCGTGGAGTATTTGCGAGTGAAGACGAACTGGACCTTGAGAGTCGAGAAGTTGGAGTCGCGCCACAATACTAACTTCAAGTCGTTTGTGGTGCGGGTTCCAACACATTACCTTGAAACCTTTCTCAAGGAACAGTTTTGGCCGAAGGGTATCGTGTATCGGCGTTTCCGTGGCCGGCTACGTGATACCAGTCAGCGAAACATGACGCCGTCTCTTCGTGTGCAATAATTAAAATTATGAGTTTTGTTATTGTATATCTATTAGTTTATTGATGTTTTAATTTTTTTGGTATTTGTTATTTTTTAGTTTTGTATTGTATTTTTATTTGTGTATTATATTTTATATGGGCCACAGTTGCCTGAAATAAAGAAATAAATAAAATAAATAAATAAAAAAATAAAATAAAACCATCATGCAAAACCTAGCGTGTATGGCCTCCTTACGGAGATGCGCGGGCAAGTCGGCATGCGCGGACTCTTACTGACTAAAAACCACCCCGTTCCTACTCTTACACGTCGAGCCGGAGCCCCGGTAACATTTTACGTTCTCGCAGCCTCCCGAAACGCTGACAAAAAGAAATTATTTTTACAATTTTAATTGTTTTTGTTTTCGTGTTATTCATGCAACATCAACCTTAAACAGTTAATTACAACTATTATTACGTAAAAGAAACATTTATTTACTTACTTTTCTGAAAATAAAACTTTTTTACAATCACCTGTCGGCGATTATCGACAGCGTTCCGTTTACACCTGTATATTCATATTATTATAAAAGGCCTATAATATGTTTAGCTTAATAATCATAATTCAACTATTATAAATAATAATAAACCTAACTTAATCAACATCATACATTAAAATCCTAAAACATTTATCCGTAACTCCATAATTATATTAAAGTTATTATAAAAATAAAATATTTAAAAATATCAGTGGTTGTGTGAAGGTAGTTGGAATAATAACAGACTTGCGTTTACTTTTGTCTAGTCGCTGTCATTCCTTGTTTAGCTTAGGATGCGTTGTGTGACATGAATGTTATACTCGTTCTTCAAAATAATGTGAGAACAAATCGTTACCGGTCACTTGGGGATTAGGAGTTTGAGAATCGTTGGGGATTCAGGGATAGGGGAGATTGGGGAAGGAAAGGGTACCTAATTGGACCTCCGGTAACCTCACTTATGTATAGAGTATATCAATTTACCTAATCCATAATAATATACCTACAGACTGCCCTGCGTAGGAAAAGGAATAAATGTAGCTTATAGCCCAGCGTATACCGGTAGAGACGCGGTGAAGATACTGAGAATAAATCAATTTAAAATAAGCTTAACTATTATGCGATACCTACATACAGACATCTTCACCGGGCCACCGCCGGCGCCGGTGTAAGCGGGGCCTATATCACTCTATTCTCATATCTTGTCATAAAAAGTTACTAACTTTATTTGTTCAGTTCACTGTATTCAGTGTATATTAGCTTAAATAAGTTTTTTCCGACTACCTACACATAGCCTTATATTCCCATGTTAGTAGTGATTGTTTAGAACTATGTATTATTGTACATCTTGTACGCAATTGTTGTTAGTGAAATATCGTTTATTTTCAATAAATTATATTGAGAACGTATACTTCATAGTGTTCATTACATGTGCACTTACCTTATTTCTCATTCCTTCATAATATTTTAACAGGTTTTACGCATGCAATGCATGCAATAGTGAACCCTTGTTAACTTTAGCGTTTACTCTTCTATATACGACCCGTAAGCTGTTGTCCTGTAGCTCTGTGATGATAATACTGTATAATATGCAATTGTCGCTGTCCTTACTCCGCAGTGTCGCTAGGAACCACTTTAGCAGACCGAGCAAAATCGTTCTCTAATCAACCTAAAGCTGTCAATCCCCCCGCGTTAAGTTATGACAAACTCCCTTATGTAGAAGAAATAGCGCAGGATTGTCTTACGCTGTTGATCTTTAGGTAAGTAAGTAAAAAAACGACCAAATAATATATTTGTTAATTTATTGAAACATTACATAGGTACAGTAAATTTATGCTTATCAGTCCTTATTCAGATCAGCAGTGTGTCAGCATCTGTATACTGATGATAGTGATATATTTCATAATAATATTCACAATAGGTAACAACTACGGTTATAATTTAGAAAATTAATACCACCGCGTGCAAACTGTTGAAGGCAAGTCCTCCGCTAACATAAATGCGGCAATTTAGGCGCTACGCAACTGTGGACACATTTGTTCAGTAATCGACTTCAAACGCTATTTAAACGATATTGTTAAGCTTGCGCAGGGAGTGGATGATTTCATACTGGTTCTATTGAAATCAAATATGCATTGGTAGCTTGTGTCTGACACCAGACTCAGTGTCCACGTTTGCGACCTGCGTTAGGTTTTCCACATTAAACTGTCAAATACCAAGCGGTCACCGGTGACCGCAACCTATTGTTCTATAATTGTGTCTGCTAAACCGGTACTCGACGAGTTAATATATTTAAATGCTATATTGTAGTACATAGGTACATAATGTAAGAAATGTCAATACGGTAATGTGATGTTTTTTATGCTTAACTTGAATATTTATGCTGACCCGACATTATACTAGCTATGGAAAGTGTATGACATAAAAGTTAATAATTAAAAAATTAATTTGCGTTAATCTCATTATTAAGGCGAACGAAAAGTAATTTTTTTATATTAAGTATTAATGTTTCGCGCATTTGAATGGGGTCTACCGTATTTTTACACACCAGATGGTGCTAGTGTGAACCTCTCGTCCTTCGTCCAATAGGGAATTAGCTAGTATCACCTCATTGGACGTTCAATACTTGACAACTGCAGTGATTGGACTAAAATCTCTTTCGACATTTGCGCCATCTATTGACCGAAAATACGGTAGACCGTATTAAGTAAGGCAAGTTAAATCTTACAAAACTTAATAATACAGAATGCGAAAGATTAAAAGTATGTTTGTCGGATTGAAATTTGGGACAGCGTTAGATATGGTCTGGAATATCACATACGACTACTTATTATTCCAAGGCACGCGGGCAAAGCCGCTGGCCGAAGTAATCAACAAGTTTCATAGATTTTAGTTTATACCGATAACGGTTTACGTCTTGTCACCATGTCTACAGATTTATGCCACCCACACGCACAAAGCACTTCACATCAAGCTTCCTTGTGCGTTCTGCTAAGGAGTGGAATTCTTTACCAGAGTCTGTATTTCCTGAAGGGTATAACCTGGGTGTCTCCAAGGCCCGAGTGAATAGGTGCTCCATCGTAGACCGCATCATTGCTTACTACCAGGCGAGATAGTGGTCAAACGTCGGACTATCAAATATAAAAAAAATGTTTGAATTCTGAATCATCATTTTGCTTAAGGCTCAAAACTTTCAACTGGTAATGTAGTACCACTTTGTAGTACTGACCATAAACAAAATAAAACTGCGAACATTGTGTGATCTTTTTATCGCCAAAATTACGTATCCAGCACGATTGTATAAATAAAACAGTGTTTCATTTCCTTGTTATTTTCGTACCTTTATATTTTTAATTTACATAAAGTGAAAAAGAAGATCAAAATCAACACATGTTTTCAAATTTTGCCATCAAATGTTTATATTTTCAGGTTTACATATAAAATAGTGTTACTAATCAGAATTTCCCCTCTAGGCAAGTGGTATACAACTAGTCAAAGATTCATTCATTTTACGTTAACCACCTACGGGATGCCTAAGTGTGGAGAAAGCTAAAGAAGTACCTATATAGGTTTTTACTGTCTGAAGATCTGTTTCTAACTTGTTTGATAAATGCATAGTAATAATTCTTTTCAAAACAGGGTTGCTAAAATGCTATAACATTTATTTACTAAAAATGTATGATAAATAATTGTCTCACGATAAAATGTCATGTAAAATTATACACTGCCTCGTTGGCCGAGTGGTCGCAAGTGCGACTGCCGGGCGAGGGGTCTCGGGTTCGATTCCCTGGTCGGGCAAAGTATTACTGGGTTTATATAAATTCTCAGTCTGTAATTGTGCCCAGTATATGGCAATAGGCTCACCCCCTATAACATGGGACTCATAACATAAAATAGTTAAAAGTGGATGTTACATTGTACAGTGGCATAAGTGCCGTAATGTGCACCTCTGCCTACCCCTTCGGGGATAAAAGGCGTGATTTTCAGTTATGTGTAAATTATAGATTCCAATTTCTATGGTACTAGAAATTAATATACAAGCTCTGTATTGACTAATTTTAATATTAATATTGTAACGTCATGGATAATTATCAGCCTATCAGGTAAATCTATCAAATAATGTTTTATACAATAATTAAATTAAATATCCTACAAACAGATGAGTAATTAATACATCAAAGATTAGAAATATCGACATTTAAATCCCTAACTGCGATACTCAGGGGCATTCAATGATTACTTAAACCATTCGTTAGAAACGATTATTTTCCGAAAACAATAGGGATGATGGCAGGGTATGAAAATTAAAAATCTAATTAGTCCGTAAGTTAGGTAATGAAAAAATATTAGACACGTATTTTTTTATTTTGTCGTATAATAAAACAATACTAAGATAAAACGAATCAAAGTTTAGGAGTGAGGGCTAAAACGTCATTACTACGTATAAAATATACATAGAAGTGACGTCACGCGACCTTTTAAATTAATATATCGTCGAAAGTATTCGTTTCTGTAAGAAAATAAAAAATACGTGTCTAATGATTTAAAATAATCAACCAGGCGGATATTAAAATAAAAAATAGGCATCTACCCTATTGCTAAGGACTAGCCATTAAATGACTCTGAGTACGGCGGTAAGTATACAAATATAAGTTACATAGATATAGATAAGATCTAAAACTGATTTCTCTATAGTATTTCTTTGATTCATGTTTAATATCCAATGCATTAGGTTCGATTTCGACCGAAAGGTCGATCATTGGATATTTCGATGGGAATAAATGGTAATATTCTCGTACATTAAAATACTACATAATATTTTGTAAACTGCCTACCCGTTCGGGAACTAAGAAGCGTGATGTTACATTGTTACGTATGTAATACCTACTAAATTATTTTTTATACAATAAATTTGCAATTCTCTATTGCTAACTAGCAATTGGGAATAACAGACAAATACATCAATTTAATAATAATCTAATCAATACATCAAATTTAAAAATAAATGAAACTAATATTTACAGCCTTCTTATTTAAATTACTCGAGGATACTCAACTCATTTCAAACCAAACCGGAGCTCTCCAGTCAGTTACGTGACGTCGTTCGTAGCGCACTCGCCTTTTGATTGTAGCCTCAGTGTAGCACGAAACTAGTTGAACATCCTCAAATAGTTTACACGAGCAAGCTATGAATATTAATTAAATACTAAGTCTCATGTTAATAACTATGCACAAAATAAATAAATACCTACTAACATTATCATTACATTATTTATTTGTCTACAGAATCAAATAAAATGGTTAGATATTTATTATTTACCTATCAGGTTTTTATATGGACATGCGTAACTAAATTTTTTACTATGTCATTTAGTAGCAATGATATTGTTTCTACACCAACCTAGCTACTCACTTTGAGACCAATATATGTATCTGTGGCATATGGCTGAAATTAATAACTGTTTTCATTCCACAATCTTTAGATTAAGGTCGATTTTTGACATTGGTTTTATGGGAATACTGTTAAAAACCCAGATCAATCCAGAGGTTTTTACAGTTTTATTTCGACCGATAGTAATTGAATACTTGCTAGTCGCAATTCAATACTTTTTTCAAACTGTTAAAAACGACAGTTTTCGAGATTGTGTATCAAACAGGATACTTATTTCTTAAAAATTTGCTGGTAAAATACTAAAATTAAGTTGCTCATAAAATCAATTAATAAAAGTGTGATTATTTTTTAAATATTTTATTGTATCGTACAGTCGAAATAATTTATTTTTGATGAAGGCAAGTACCCAATTACTGGAGTCCAATCAGAATTATTGTGACATGTCTAATAATGAAATCGAAATAGCTTAGTTCTTTTGTATGTTTACTTACTTTTTCTAAGAAAAACATGCCTTTGAATATATCGATACATTATGCCAACAACTACCAACATTTGAGCCAACGCTATTTCCCAAACAAACATTGGATAAATGACTTTAGTGCTATTGGAGCCAAAGTGAAAGAAGCTGGCCAATAAAACAAGCTTCTGATAATCATGATAACTTTAAAAAGATATTTATAAATAGGCAACTAATTCATACTCCGTTGTACCTGAGATCCAGTCTCGCAAATCATAAACTACTATAAAATAATAACAACTATTAAAGCCATAAGTAATTAAGTACGCCTCGCACTTTTGAAGAATAGAGATCATCTTCGCAATTTCCTGAAACAAAGAGAAAACAATAACTATAGAAAGGATTAACTATTTAAAAAATATAAAGGGCAAAAAATCAGCTACTACCTCAATAATAATTATGCAATATAGAAATGCATCTATTGACAATATCTATTCAAATGAAATTCTATTAAGATGGGGACTAATTATCGAATGTTGATAGGATTTTTGGTCTCCTGCCTTAACTATTAATTATCACACGCAAAAAGCAGACTTGCTAACCGGAACTCCGGAAAAAATACAGATTAAAAAGAAGTCGTCTTTCACGTTTAAATTGGACGATAAACGGACGGAAGTTTTTAGCAATGGGATGTTCATTCTTGGTAGATTTAGATGCATAATTTATTAGTTTTTAGCATTTTTTTTTTAAATACGTTGCCCCACATTAGGATTTTCTCCTGTGTCGTGGGTGCGTTTACAAACATACAAGTTCACATACACAATGACACCCAGACCCGGAACAAGAATTTGTGGGACACACAAAGTGTTGTTCCGTGCGGGAATCGAACCCGCGTCACGTTGCACGGCAGTCGGTTGCCCAGCCACCACACCAACCGTGCAGTCATTGCAAGCCAAGCATTGAAATCCCAGTAATTCTTACTTACCTATTCAAAGGTTTCTCCTTGTAGGTGATGGCCTTCCTAGGCCTCCGCGTCCGTCCCTCGCCGACAGTCCCCCCGGCGCCGCTGCTGTCGCTGTCGTCGAGTCTGCCGCGCCGACTGCTCTGTCCGCTGTCGCGGCCGTCCTGGCTGCCCAGTCTGCTGTGGCGGAGCGTGGAACTGGAGATGGATAGTACATACTTAATGGTACAAATGTTAACTATAGATAACTTTATAACTTTATGGTTAACAACCAGCAAACGATTATAAAGACACCATGTATATCTCCTCTTTAGATAAGCACGGGTTTATCTCTTAACTTTGTTTGTATTGTCGTTGTATCAAAGAGGCGGGCATAATTTTATATGTTGCTTTGTGCGACTAAGATCAAGGGGGGATCAATCGTGCAAGGAGAAGTTATCAATTTCAATCACACTAACTTTACAAAGAGATTAACAAGATAATAAAGTTAAAAATCGATTGAAACTTGATAGTTTGCGGTAACTTAGGTGGGTGTGTACAATAAGACAAGATGTACCTGTCCCTGGAGTGCACGAGCAGACTGCGCTCGTCGAGGTCGCGACTGTGTCGCCCCCTACCGCTAAGGACCGCCTCCCGCACTGACTCCGGCACTTCCTGGTCTATGCTTCTAGCTTCCCTGGTAACGAGGATAAGCAATATTAGTATTAGTTGAGGAGTTACTTCTTTAAGTGATTTCGTTTTCGTTTTAAGGGCTTTCGGAACTTATCTTGTTACATTTATAAGTTAATTTTATTTTTTTAAGAGCAAATATACTGTTTTCTAGGTTATTTACAATAATAAATTCATTATTACTTGTACACTAATGTACGATGACTTACGACACAATAACTCTGGAGTCTGTAGCCCCGTTAGGGCTGGGTGCGTCGAATGGTGGCACCGTGCGGGGCGACCGAGCCTGCTTTGCCGGAGACAGGGACAGGGGACTACCGTCTAGGCGCATCTTAGCCACCAACACCTTTAGCACTCGTCCGTTCAAGCTGGAAATATAAATTGTAGATAATTAGAGGGAATAGTAGCTAGGTCGTGTACCACATACGATAAACTTAGAGCTTGTAGCTGAAACTAGCGTGATGAGTCCATTTATGTAAGAAAGTCATCATTTTTCAAAGTTTAATATATCAAAATTCACCAAACCAAGCACTTTGAGAGGCTAACTAGGCAAATATTTGTAGAATGTGTGTATTGCAGGCACCTGGTCCGACTGGTCCGCCTGGAGGCGGCGGGGCGCGGCGAGTAGTGCGGCGTGGCGGCCGGCGACGACCCGCGCGGCCGGCGCCGCACCGTCGGGGAGAACGACACCTGCACCGGGCTCGGCTCCATCTGCGGGGAACGTACACTGATACTTTACTGCACTGGATTCGACATCGCGACGGAGAACTTCTGTAGATGCCCTTTGCCTAATCTTTGTTTTCATTCTTAAATTTTTTTAGGACTTTTTTAACACATTTCACGCCAGTTCCGTCGCATCTTTTGTCTATCTTTGGATTCGATATCACCGATATCATCTTGACAACTTGAGACCTTCGGTCGACAATCATATTTGAAAGTCTAGACAAATGATTATTATCTATATCAAGGCTAAGTGACGGTAAAATAGATAAAGATTCCCATTGGGGAGATCCTCTAATGTTTCAACCACCTAAATTTTTAGGTGGTTGAAACATTAGAGGATCTAAGCAATCATGTACATTTGTACATGATTGCTTTCCTGGGACTGAAGGCAGATGCATTAATGAAAAAAAAAAAAGTATTAAAAGTACTTACTGGTACATTTTCGTCAGTGTTCCTAGTGGATGTATTTGGCGTCTTGTTCCTCTCTGTTGTGGAGTCTAGTGTGAAGCTCCTACCATTCCTTGGTGTGGGTTCCTGAATAAATAATACGTACATTGATTTTATGAAAGTGCGGCAAACGAACAGATAGATCACCGGATGGTAAGCAAACGGCGCCGCCCATAGACACCCACTACACCAGAGGCATTGCAAAATACGGTTAGGGGAGGGAGGGGATTGGGCCTCTGATAACCTCACTTACAAAATAAAAAACTCACTAAAATATTGACGATCTGTATAACTTACATGGCGGTTTGTAGGAGTATGAGAAGCAGCTGCAGGAGTGCGAGGTGTAGTCGGGGTGCGGTCCAGTAACCAGCTGGGACCTTCCAATGGGTTGTCATATGCGGTGCTGTTCATAGAGGTCTGGTGAGCCTCTTCCGGAGACTCTTCGATAGTCTCAAATCCTTGCTGAGGCCAACTGTCATCTCGTAGCTGCATGCCTATCCTGTTTAATAGACTTAAACTATTAATTTAAAAAAGAAACTTGGCCTAGCATTAGGTTTTTCTTCCATCATGGGTGGATTAACTAACATATATTTAGTTATAATGAATGCATAACTGTATTTTATTTTATGTTGTATTGTAAATGTCTTATTTTATATTGTTTATTTTGCTTATTGGTATTAAAACCTGTCATAGTTTGTAAGGTTTTTTTTATTCTTATTATTTGTTTTATTTAAGGACTGGTCTGTGTTGTTTTTTTTTCTTTTATAATTATTTGAAATGTATAACGCCTTGGTTTTATGACTGTAATGTTATACTACTTAATTGAAATAAATAAATAATTTGTCGATCTCGCAAAGAGTTTTCGACCGGAAATCAACCTGTGACACGTTGTGTAGCCGCCAGCCAGCGCCTAGTATATTTTTAAATTATTATATTAAAGCAATTACAATCTCTATAGCCTATTACAATGAGTGTAATAGAACTTGATACGAAGCTTTTTTAGTTCATCTTATTTAAACAAGAAGCGTAGCGTTTTATCATAAGTATTTACAAAAATAATTTCATACCTCTGTGATTCTTCCATGACCGCCCTTTCTTCCTCACTCTCCGGCTCCAATTTACTGTCACAATTTATTATGAATAAATTATGGATCCCAGTTGTGACTCGAAACTCATCGAGCATCCTCGAAAAGTTTTACTTTATGAGAATAATATGAAAAATTACTAATAAAAATGTATTTACATAGCATAGTCGTTCCCTTCTGACATAGGCTCCCCACTGGAGTCCAAGTTCTGATCATCATAGTGTTGTTCTGGCTCTCCCTCATAGTGTTGTTCCTCCTGTCCGTCATAATGTTGTTGCTGTCGGTCATAGTTTTGTTCCTGCTGTTCGTCATAGTGTTGTTCTTCATCATAGTGCTGTTCCTGATGTTCTGGATGTTGTTGGACATGTTCCTCATAGTGCTGCTCAGAGGGTTGCTCATATTGATCTCCTGAGCGGTCTGCCGTGCGTTCTCTGCGATCCCTGCGGTCTCTGCGGTCACGGCGATCACGGCGTCTCTGTCCTCTGTGAACTTCAAGGAAAAACAAAGGTTTCAAATTACATTAAAGCTACATAGATTTGTAGTGTATAGATGATTAAATAACTATCATATTGTTGGTACTTGGTAGTCAATTCAGACTATTATTTATTTTGTATTTGTTGACGTTTCAAAAGTATCAAATTATGGTTTGATTGAAATAAATGCTTTGACTTTGACTTTTACATCAACTTAAGTGAAAGTAAGAAAGAAAATGATTGTACGGCTGCACACACACAGTTGTTCGCTAAGTCATGCAACGCGCAATCCTGTTCCCGAATATAAGCTCCGAAAGTGGCTTGTAACTGGGTGAGCAACATCACCAAAAAGTTTGTGACTTAATAAACATTTAGGTAGTTAAAACCATAAGTTTATGTAATAACTATAATATATTTAATAGTATTTAATGTAATAATTACTGTAATTGCCATATAATATTTAGTTACGACTTTAACATTTTAAGTTTTTATTACATTCATTATTATTAAACGAAATTGTAGGTAGTAAGTTACACTGTAATGTACCAGAGCCAGTGACAATTGACCTGACTGGTGATGACACCGTTCACATGTACCCCTTTAAAAGTCATAATAAATTAAAAAATACATTAACATTAACAAGTTAATAAAAAAACCAAAAGATCACTTAAAAAACAAAACTTAATAAGAGTGAATCTGGGTTTGAGGAAAGATAGAATTAATTCAGGTCAAAAACATACAGACACACTATTGCTATGCTGATAGCATTCAATATTAACACTGTTATAAATAATATAACAGTAACTAGTTGTAGGGACGAATCTGTGCTGTCTAGGCAACCTAACAGTACAATGATAAATTTTAACTTTAATAACAATATTAGCTTGACCAATAATATCAATTTAAACTAGATCATAAGACAACAGAGTGTACCCCCATAAATAATTTTGACAGGAAGGTATGTTCTGGCAGGAAAAAACCCACTATTAACTCATTTGGGACCAAATGCGAACTACACATAATTTAATAAAAAAAACTTTATTAACTCAATGAAATGACGCCCACAAACGAATATCAGTAAAAAAATTCAAAAAATATATTTAGAAGTATTAAAAAAATGCCGTCCTTGATTGGGGACAATGGGCTCATGAGTAGTACTTTTCGAAGTAGTAACTGTTTTCGACACATAAGGTTCTAACGCATTATTTGCATTGATATCACAGTTTTTTTATGAAGAATTGCGTGTCGGAACAGATATTAACTAAATCTCTGCGGAAAATGTCTAAATCAATTTGATGTGACGCGCCTGTATTTTTTTGCGGGTAAAAATCATGCATTGCGTTTTTCACCTGGGGGACTCTTACTGGCTAAAAACCAACACGTTCCTAATTCTGCTTCAAGCCGAAGCCCCGGTGACCCACTAGGTTATTCATAGTGGTCGGGCATCTGTCCTACTGAGCCATCTCGATCTAAGGCGGTCTGATAGCACTTTGAAGAGCGCGCGTAACGCCACGCGCCTTATAGGTTCAGGTCTGGTTCTGGGCGGCGATCTGTTCTTGCTACTATGACTGCTTCGCAGAAAGCGATGGTTTTCCAGTTTCCCCCTCGCTCCGCACCACCAGAACCAAAGCTGGACGTTGAAGATTATCGTCGTCGATCACTTCCCGGAGGAGACGGTGGTGCTCAATGTATACAGGGCATAATGCTACTCTATCCTCTGGGTGGACCTCGCTGTGGCGACACCAGAATACAGCTGGAGGAAATGCCCCCTACCGCTGAATTCTGGTATCGAATGCGACGCCTGGTACTGTAGATGGAGTTCTGCATCGTCGATCTTGATGCCCATCAGATTTTAAATATGAACGCGTAAAGATAAGACTTGATATAGAATTGGTGATGCTTATCGTGAATTAGCATATGTAGTCACCAAGTATTAACTATAACTAAGTTTAGCCTATAGGTGACCTTTATAAATTGGAAAACAAAATACAAATCAGGTATAAATGTTTTAAAAATATACTACAGATATTTTCTAACTTTACCCTAAGCGGAATTGAAAGTATAAGAATATTCTTCAATATTGTTTTAAATGACACTATCAGCAAGCAATAATCACAAAAAAGTTTTATAATTCTTCATAGTAACATACTATAAAACGGAGAGCCGTTTTATTATTATCGAAAGCAGAGGCTTTCGATAATAATTCCCATTTCACTTCCTCTTGATAAAATTGTCAATATGACCCCCTTTTTGTAGGAATTTGTCAAAACTTCTAATAATTTTAGGAAAGTACACTACTTCTCATAAAAAATACTAATGAAAATTGAAGATAGCTAAACAAATGAATAACCAGCGGGTAAAAGAAGACCTGTCCCCGTATGGGGACGGCAGATCCAAATGGGTTAATAAACATACACATAGTCAGGGGCAGCACTATCTAAAATTATTTCATGTTAACATTCAGGGCTGCTACTCTAAATTGTTTGAAATGGAAATGTTTTTAGAAAAACAAAGTTTGACATAATTTGTTTATCAGAACATTGGATGAAGGAGGATCAATTAATATCCTTAAACTTTGAAAATTACAATATTAGTAATTTTAGTAGGAAGTGTAGAGGTATGTTACACGGTGGGTCTTTAATATTAGTTAGAAACAGTATTAAGTCAAAGGATAGGAAAGACATTGTAGCATTGTCAGTCGAACACACCATTGAGTTGTCCTGTGTTGAGCTGGATAGACATGTTGTAGTTTGTGTATATAGACCACCTAATTACCAGAATCTTGCATTATTCGATTCTGTCATGGAGGATGTTCTGGGGAAGGTCTGTTCTGGTAATATATCTGTACTTGTATGTGGCGATTTTAATATAAATTTATTAGAGAATAACACAAGTAGCATGGAGCTATTAAATTTATTTTATTTATTTAATTTGAAAAATGTGTTTCTGGAGCCAACCAGAATAACATCTTCCACAGCCACTTGTATCGATAATGTTTTCTGTAATTGTGATTATCTAGAAAAAAAGTCATGAACAGCTTGCCTTTCGACCACTGCGGACTTATTAAGACAAATTACTTTTAATAAATTAGAGAAACTCAAGAATTCTGTGGCTAATAAATTAGGTACAAAAACACTAGATATAAGTCATCCTAGTCAGTTATACGAAGATTTTTTTAAAGTTATAAACAACACAGAATTTAACAATATTTTGCCAATAAAAACAAAAGACATTCATACCAAGTTCGTATTTAGCGATTGGGCAACTGTCGGTATTCGTAAGAGTAGGGACAAACTTTTTGAGCTTTATGGAATGAAACCATACAACACCAACCTCCAATTTCATCAGTATGTAACATCATATTCAAAAACCTTTAGAATAGTATGCAGAACCGCGAAACGTCTTTATATTAGTAATAAAATAAAAGCAGCTGATGATAAGATAAAAGCTACTTGGAAAGTTATACACAACGAGACTGGTAGGAAACGATTAAGAAATTCTGAATTTAGTTTAAATACTGAAAGGGGACAGATTTCATCCAACGTAGATGTAGCCCAGGAGTTTGAACATTTTTTTGCCAACATTCCTATCAAAACAACCAAAGATTTAGAGTCATCAGCAACACTCTCTGTAACTTTGCTTAAGAATAATACACAATCGTGTCAGCACGACTTTAGTTTTCGATATACTAGAAATAATAAAATTTTTAAAGAGATCAAGATCAAATCAACTGAAGATCTATGGGGACTATCGGTAAAAGTTTGCAAATCACTTATTCAAACTATAGCGCCATACTTGGCTGTGATTTTCAATAAAAGTATAGATGACGGTGTTTTCCCTGACGTAATGAAATATAGTAAAGTTATCCCACTATTTAAAAGTGGTGACACTAAAGAACCAAACAATTATAGGCCAGTATCTGTTTTGCCGGTTCTCAGCAAAGTATTTGAAAAGTTAATGCTGTCTCGGATGCTTCATCATTTTAATAAACATTCTATATTTCACCAACGACAATACGGTTTTACTGAAGGTCGTTGTACAACTGACGCCGGTGTCACTTTAATGAAAGAAATATTTGGTGCTTGGGAGGAAGCACAAGATGCTATTGGTATCTTTTGTGACCTCTCAAAAGCGTTCGATTGCGTTGACCACGAGACACTTTTGCTGAAATTAGATCATTACGGGATCAGAAACACCGCACTCTGTCTAATAAAGTCTTATTTAGAAGATAGGCAATTAAAGGTTCATGTTAACGGTATTAACAACTCGCAGGGCTCTACGATGAATATGGGCGTTCCACAGGGTTCAATATTGGGTCCCTTTCTCTTTTTAGTCTATATAAATGATTTGCCATTTATATTCAAGAATGAACCAAGAATGGTGCTTTTTGCATATGATACCTCATTAATTTTTAAAATAGATCGACGTGCTAATAATCTTGACGACGTAAACAGTTCCATTCTTCGAGTGCAAAACTGGTTCACCATTAATAATCTAGCGCTTAATGAGAAAAAAACAAAATGTATTAAATTTAGTTTACCAAACGTCTGAAGTAATGATTGTGAGGTTGTTTTAAACGGCCAAAAGTTAGGATTTGTCGACGAGACGGTATTTTTATTACATTAGACAATAGACTACAATGGGGCCCGCATATAAAGGCGCTTTCGGGGAGATTAAGCTCAGCTGCTTTTGCAGTTAGACAGATTAGACAGATCACGGACGTTGATACGGCAAGGCTTGTCTATTTTAGTTACTTTCACAGCATTATGTCGTACGGCATTTTGTTGTGGGGTCGAGCTGCAGAAATAGAATCAATTTTTATTCTTCAAAAGCGGGCTATCCGAGCAATATATAACTTACGCCGTTGCGAATCGCTAAGAGAATTGTTTAAAACGATAAATATCTTAACGGTGCCCTGTCAATACATACCTCTATATGAAAATATAATGTATGTAAGAAAGAATAGGCAATTGTTCGAAAAAAGAAGCGATAGACACAATCTTAATACCAGAGGCAAGAATAAGTTAGCTGTACTGCAATTCAGACTGTCCAAGATACAGAAATCCTTTATGGGGTTAGGTATTAAATGCTATAATAAAATACCAAATAGCATACTAGATCTCAATGAAAGTAAATTTAAAACACATATTAAGCGCGAATTATGTAAACAAGCTTACTACAGGGTGATTGATTATCTTGAGGATAGGAATGCTTGGCAGCGTGTTGGTTTGGCTCCACTGGACAATACTCAAATGTAGTCAGTACCTAGTTCAGATTACGATAATAGGTAATTTAATACTTTGATTCCTATGAAGGCAATCTATTTTTCTTGTGGCATCGAGCATTTCTTTCTTTATTTAAACAAGAGGTTTTTTTTCTTGTATAGAAGCACTATTTTATATGGATTGTCAGTATACATATGTGAGGACCATGTCAGACTTAAGATATTTGTTTTCTCTTGGTTTTGTTTTTTTTTTCTATTTTAGTATATTCTGTTATTTGTATGTTGCGTCAGGTATGTCTTTACATTATTCTCACATGTGTGTACAATATTGGAATATGTATCAGAACAATGTAAAACAGACTTTTTTTAAAAGAGTAATGAATGGAGTTTCTTGCTCGTTCTTCTCCACTCGAATCGACATTTTGGAACGAGCGCCTAGCTTCACTGACGGACAGACTGACAGACTATTGTATATTTCATATTTGTTGACGTTTCAAAAGTATCAAATTATGGTTTAATTGAGTTTGTATTGAATTACACAGTAATTATTAAAACAATATAAAGTTGACTTACTTGGCACTGGAACTCCTGGCGGTCCGTACCCTTCCATATACTCCTCATTACCCGTGTCCATATTAGATTCCACCTCCACAGTTGGGTGTGCAAAGTCTGATATATCAATCCTAGTTAATGGAATATAGACATCTGGAATGAAACAATAACTTTGTAAAAAACCTTTAATAGAAATAAGTAAATGAAAATCTAATAAAGAAAAAACAATATTAGTTTTAATAAAATTCACTTTAGCATCACGATGGATAAATGTAACATTATTAAAATTGAGAGAACTGTGATCGCGCCGCAATAATATTTCGCAAAAATATTTTAGCAATTACTGCATCTCCACAAAAACAATGTACTTTTGACTTAAATAAGACAGTTTGTGATTACATACCTTGCAACATGCGTAAAGGCACTGCCCTCTCTGTAGTATCTCCAGATCCTAAACAACAAGAAAGTATTAATAAATTAATATTTTATCTCTACTCTCTCATTCACACAGATGTTGCTTCTGTATCATCGTATCATCTATCAGTGTGTTTAGAAAAAAAAATCCATTGATATAAATAGTTCTAATATATGTAATCCATATTCAATAACTAGTTCTTATATACGTAAAAATTACACACATTTCAAACTAATATATACATAAAAATTTTAGACAAGGACAAAATTCTTACCTGATCCACTTCTTAGCAAGATAGTCCTGTTAAGTTCAACTACAGGCTGAACACAGCGCCCTTCCATCATCATAGGTGCCACTCTGTGCACTCTCTCTGTATTATCTGCTCTTGGAGTCCCACCAAGCGTGCTCCAGCGAGGCAGCTGCTCCTCTAACTCTTCTCTCTCCCTCATATAAACTTTAGCTATCTCCATACTTTTGGCTATTTCCGCAGAAGCATTAACCAGATGTGCGATAGCTTTCTCACTTGCTTCTTGCAATGCAGCGTCAAGTTTCTTTGCTTTGGTTGAACCATGGTTTCTGAGCATCTACAGAGAACAACCACTTAAATTAATTAAATATCTAGGTATTAATTTACCTATCATGATGGTATTGGCCGCATTATCTAATAGATCTTGTATGTAGTTATAGTAAAACAAATCCTAAATAAAAATAAGTGGCCAGGGCTAGCCCATACAAAGGGACAAATACAGTGCAGAAGTATGTGTGCAAATATAGATGCACTCTTAAATCTCTCACTCTCATAGCCCAAACAGATGGCAATTTGACACGATTGAAGTGCTTTTTGTGGCACAGAGATGAAGGATACTCAGTGACCACACCTGTTTGCCAATTCTGGGCTAATGGTACTGGTTATTACCACTAATAGCAGCCACTCACCCAGCCACTACATCAACCGTATAGTTTCACATTATTATTTTAGCGGTAATTAGTAACAAAATTATATTTTCTGTTTACCAGATAACATTCTAGATGACTGCGAAAAGGAATAATAAATACGTACGCTCAGTTTAAGTCTCAATTCATTGACCTCTTTCATAAGTGTCAGCTTCTCATCCTCCTTCTTGGCTGCTGCCAACTTCCAGAACTGCACTTTTTGCACCAGTTCATTATTTTTCTCTTTCAAGTCCCTAATTTCGTCTTCTAACGTCGCCATTGCACAAAACACTTTTTACTTAATCAATCACTACTTGAACTGTACACAAGGTACAAATATATGACCAAATAATTATCTTTAATTCAAGAAAAAGCCAGCATTATCAATCCATTATCAATAACAATTATTATAAACAGAAAAACGGTAAAATCAAATTCCATAACAATTTCGAAACTGACAATTAGATTTTTGAAGTCAATTCAATGTCAATGGAATGGAGCTGAATGATGGAGTGAATGAATGAATTGTAATTATGAACTAAAATTCGATTTCGATTGACTTGCCACTACAGCTCACTCGGCAAAACTTAGCAGAGCACTTTACTTAGCTATAATGCTATAAGTAAATAATGAAATATATTAATCACTTAATGTAAATTAAATAGAAAATCTATATGAAACATGCATATTTTCAACTGATTCAACTATAATCTGTGGAAGTACATTTCTTCCAGATGGCAACATTGTTCCAAACCCGTCAAGCCGTCAGTCAACATTGTCATTGTCAACACACATTTTTCGGGAGTGTCAAAGTCAAAGTGTGCATGGTGTTAGCACGCACGCTTTGAGGTTATACTTGTTTCAAACACGCTTTAGTTTGTGACACTATTTACATATACAATGTCGTTCCGCGGTAGAGGAGGTGGCGGCGGCGGTCGTGGAGGTTACGGTGGTGGTGGCGGAGGAGGAGGTAGAGGCTTCGGTGGCCGTGGAGGCGGCGGCGGCCGCGGCGGCTTCGGAGGCCGTGGCGGTGGACGCGGTGGCCGAGGCGGTGGCGGTGGTGGTGGATACAGACAACAAGATCAAGGCCCGCCTGAGTCTGTAATCCCACTGGGTCATTATGGCTGGACAGTTCAGGACGATTTGGTGTGTAAAGTTGACATCGAAGATGTACCATACTTCAATGCACCCATCTTCCTCGACAACAAGGAACAAATCGGGAAAATAGACGAAATATTCGGTAACCTGCGTGACTACTTCGTATCTGTAAAGATGAGTGACAACTATAAAGCCAACAGTTTCAAGTCCGGACAGCAGTTTTACATTGACCCGGCAAAGTTACTGCCACTGAAGAGGTTCTTGCCACAGCCTCCTGGTGCTAAGAGAGGTCGTGGTGGCGTAGGCCGTGGAGGACCTCGTGGAGGTCGTGGTGGCGGCGGTGGTTTCGGCCGAGGTGGCGGTGGCGGTAGAGGAGGTGGTTTCAACCGAGGTGGAGGCGGTGGACGCGGTGGTTTCGGCCGCGGCGGCGGCGGAGGATTCAACAGAGGAGGTGGTGGCTACAGAGGCGGAAGAGGAGGGCGATAGCCACTGACTGCAAGTGATTAGACTATAGTTATGTGCATTTAGAGTTAAGGACCCTGTGTTCATGTCTATTGTTATAGTTGACCTGCAAGAAACTGTATGAGAGAGTATAATATTCATTATTATGATGTCTATTGTCTTTGTCTACTAGCATCTACTTAATGATCAATGAAATGATGTTTTAGCTGAAGACAACAGATACTTATTTTGTCTATAATATGTTGAATTGTGGATGCTGGATATCTGATAAAAATATTTTGTATTGAATGACTTGTATAAAAACTTGTTAAATATGAGAACATTTAAAGTTTGTTAGGTTTTCCACAAGGTACAGCTAAATAAATATCTATAAATGTATTCCATAAATGTAACATTAAAACCATATTACAGTAATTGTACATGTGGTATTTTTTCTGTAAATACATGTGATAATTATTTGCTAGAGTATTTAGGGTCCCATGAATACCTAAATTTTTTAAGACATGACAGTTCAAATGTTCGAATAGACGCAGTTCTTCACTTATTTGCAGATATAAAATGTAAAAATATTTTTAAGAAATAAAACCTATATTTTAAGATAAGAATTGTTTTATTTGCTTTTACAACTAAATTGAAATCACAATCTAATTTAGTTATAATTCATATTATTACATGCAGACATATTCAAATTTGAACTAGTGAAATTTTAGTGATCTTGTTGAACTTTGGTAATACAGCGGGACCTCTTAAATTCGAGTGCCCCTGCGTGTTTCACACACTGAACCAGTGGCAAGCATTTTCAATTCAAGCGCCATGTCTGCCTTAATGAATGTCTTGAAAGGGCTCTGATCAAGTGGATATTCCTTCACTAGAAAAAATGCTTTTACTTAAATTACGAGATAATACATTTTATTTGTCATTAAACACCACATGACAAACCACAATATTGGATTTTTTCAAAAAAGTTGAATAAAATATGTAACGTTTATAGATGAATACAGACTTAGCATTATTTATGTTCCTATTAAGTAGTTTTATTCACAAAAAATACCCTTATCATCTATACCCCTATAATCCAAATGCTCCACTAATCTGAATGGGGGATGGGGGTAAAATTTTCAGAGTTTGGATTGAAGAGGTCCTGCTGTAATGATAAAGTAAAAAACCTTTTGAAGTGCATAAATGAGTGGTCTAGTTCAGACTTTTAACTCGTCGAGTACCGGTTTAGCAGACACAATTATAGAACAATAGGTTGCGGTCACCGGTGACCGCTTGGTATTTGACAGTTTAAGGGAAGAAACATTATGGGTGTTCATCTAAGATGAGCACCATGGAATACATTTTCTATCACATGATATGCACATCTACCTAATATGTCAGGAAATGCAAGGTTGTCTGTAAATAAGCAAAACCTGTTTTCATCTAATATTCTGTGTGTGTGTAAGTGAAATAAGTGCAAATATTTGCAGAAAAAAACCTATTTTAAGACAATTGTTTTATTTACTTCTGAACAGGCCTACTGAGAATCAAAATTATTGCCAATAGTTTTTATTCAACATGTTTTCTATCTTAATTAAATGGTAACATTTTGAACGAAATCATGTTTTTGTTCAGCAGTGGCATAACTATACTGATGGAGGCTATGGCAAAGTCATTGAAGCGTACACCTAACAAATATAAAAGAGAGTCCAGATGAAAAACTCTGAATGGGGACCCCTTCCAGATTGGGAACCTGTGGCATTTTACAGACTTGCCACTCTGTAGTTATGCCACTACTGTACAATACTGTAAAGTTAATCTGCTTTGATACGGGTCTCTAATCTAATATTATCATCAACAACAACCAGTGTCTGCATACAACTGAGAATATGACACTATGACGAGTCAGAATGTCCAATACAAAATAAATAAACTTCATCAAATAACATAATGATAACTTGCCTTAACAAATAAATAATTATACTAGCTCTAGTAATACACTATTCAACATTTTCTAGTTCACATTTGCTACCACTAGGAATGTAATTGTCAGCCAAAGCCTTTCCTCTGTGGTTGAAGACGTAGAATGATGGGAGGTTTCTCTGTGTCTCCCATTTTACTGTATTCAGTTCAGCAGCAGCTGGTATCTCTCGTAGATTACCAGCAACATTGAGGACTCCCCACATTACAGCAAATAAACTAACCACAGCTTGTACCACGATCTGGAAAGGGACGAAAATTAGGTATCACATATATCATGTTTTAAAAGTTCAAGATATTTTGACGAATGGACTGATGTTTACTCACATCCAAAGGTAAAGTGATGAATTCCTGTGACGTTATTCTAAGGTACGAACGATCTGTAAGAATTGAAGTATAATAGTAAATTAATTGTAGGAAAATATTCAATAAAGTTGTTCTCGTAGTCGTAAACACTTACGTTGTGCTGCTGAAAATGCTGAGTGGAATAGTGATAGAAATCCTACGGTAACAATTAATTTATGCACTGAAGATCCCATTTTTGCTTATTATTATTAAAAACAACTGTATTATATACTTTTCGATTGTAATTTTAACAGTCAGTGATAACACAAGTGAGTGATACTACAAAATTGATTGATTGACGTTTATTTGACGACATGATTTCGATGTCAAGTTGGAACGTTCACATTCACAGATTAGCCGATTTAGCCGAATATTAAACGAGTTTAAAAACTCGTGTAATATTATGATTTGTTTAATAATGTGATTAATATTGTGATATGATTCGTTAAATGATTTAATTAATTTAAACATAATAATGTAGTTTCTAGTATTATAATTATATACAACTAGTTTCTAGTATTATATAACCCGGCAAACTTCGTATCGCCTAAAATTTTTTTTTTTCACCTTTTAAACCTTCCCTAGACTTCCACGAACGGCGAACCTATCAAGACAAAACTAAAATTATCCAAATCAGTTCAGCCGTTCTCATTTTTATTTATATAAATAATGATTTAATTACTCAGAAAATTAAAAAGGCTGCCTCGTTGGCCATGTGGTCGCAAGTGCGACTGCCGGTTATTAGTCTTTCCTTCATTGTTCAACTTGTAGTCGATCACATAGTCGATTAAATCATCACGATTGGGTCCAGGTCAGTTTAGTTTCTGTAACTCACTGTCACTCACAGTTCACTTGGTCACATCACTAGTTAATTCAAACTTGCGGCAGCGGCTGGGCGTATGTGTTGTTTACTATTCAGTTATTTTCGTGTTTTTGTAACAGAAAGTGCTATTAGAAAAAAAGATGAGTCGAAATTTTAGAGATAGAGAAGAATTTCAAATGGATACAAAGCCCTCACAGAGGACTGGGAGTCAGAAATTTAGATATTTTTTCTACAACGGTGATTCTGGTGAAATTTTGGGACGAACGCCTGAAAGTTGGGGTCAGTGAACTTATATTTTGTATTAATTTTCATGAGATAAAAAGGCTATCAAAAGTTTCTTACAAAATTATTAGAATTTTGGTACTCTTCAAGATATTCATTGGATAACAACTTTTGTTGTAGGGCGTGGCTTATTGTTAGGATTCAATCTCTAACCAATCGTTACTATTATTTTTTGCAATTTCGCAGATTTAAAATTTTTAAATATAAACATGAAACTAAGTGTTTTTAAGAATAAAACAAAATGTTTAATGTTCTTATCTTCTTTAATATCTCATTACTTTTCTGTAAGTCTTACTAATATTATAAATGTGAAAGCTTGGGAATTTGTATGTCTATGTGTATGTTTGTTATTTAATCAAGTCAAAACCACTGAAGGGATTGGGATGACATTTAAACCAGAGTTGGATAATGGTCTGGAATATCACATAGACCATTTGTCCCACATGAATGCTTGCAAATCGGCATGCAGATGCTAGTATACTAATTACTAATAAATCTTAAAAAAAAAATCTTCAATAACATAGAGGTCAAAGACAATTTACAAAAGTCTTTATCCAATTAATTTAAAAAAATCATTACAGCCAGCCAGTGTTAATAGCTCTAATCTGTCAACCATAGCTAATCTACTTAGAAGCCCTGTTATGTCTGTGTTTTAATTCTACTTTAACTAATCCGGTTATTATACACTTAGCACCTAATAGTATATCAATAATATTGTCTCACCAGCTATTTAGTGTCACCACTGAATTCTTCATAGGTATAGAAGTATTTGTGTAATAGATTAAAATTGATAATGATACTTTAGTTAGGTAATACTGAAAACAAAGGAGATCATTTGGGCTCCATACATACACTTTTGGGCTTTTTCTAAAAGTGCCTTTTCTGTAAAAACGATAAGTAGCACCTTTAGAAAGCAATAAATGTATAAAAATGATGAATCTTTAAACTAGTATAACTTCTTCATCTTGGATTCTACAACTTTTATGCCATATTAACTATTGCTCTAGCTAGTTCTAACGATACATACCATTTGTTTTTGTTGACCAGCTTCACTATCAGTAAAGGCCCAAAAAATTATCTCATTTAATATGTTTAAGTCAAAGTGTATAATAGGTATCTAAGTACTCCAATTAACTAAATTATAAAACTTAGGGAACTGTTTGATTCTCATGTGATTGTTCATTTTTATTAGACCCAATGTAGCCCAAACAGTTTTCATGAGTAAGACAAATATTTCAGCGGTAAAAATATCTTTTAAACATTATATATATTCGACAGTATATGACCTTCAAACCTTCAAGAAAAGAGTGTATTCCCTTTTAAACAGCCGGCAAAATACCTGCTATTTCTCTGGTGCTCTGGTGCTATGGACACCCCCATGGGCGGCGCTGATCGCTTACCATCAGGTGATCCTTCTGCTCGTTTTTGCCTCCTATTCCATAAAAATGAAATTATTTAGTAGGACCTATTTCTTGGAAACAAGCTAAAAATCATATTTAGTGCTATTGAAGTTTCAAAAATTACCTACTTTTTGTTTTTTTTGTGATAACAAGAGTAATTTAGGTAACTGGTTCTTAAGAATTTGTTAAGAGTGGTACATATCCTTGCTAAGATAAGAGTCAGTAGATAATTATATATAATATTTCTAATTGAAACCTTTTGCAACCAGTTTTTAAAGCGTCATGTTTATTGTATGCATGCAATGATGATTCATTCCATGTTTGAATTTGAATATGAACCTTTTTGGCATTTTTTTTGTAGGTAACTGGTTTTACTCTTAACCAAAACGGCAGTTAAAGCATTTTGTTATTGATAATTAACTGAAAAAAATAAATGAAAATTGTGTTTTACTTATTGGGACATAATAATCTCTTTTCTATATATTAAACATACGATGTCGCCTTTTTAGGCCCCCTGACCATTTTGAACTCCACCTGACATGACAACCCCATCCTTAAGGAAATATATTATCTAAACATCTATAAACACAACATTTGTCGCGGAGCACCTAACGGGTTACCGGGGTTCCGGCTCGACGTGCAGGAGAAGGAACGGGTTGGTTTTTCGTCAGCAAGAGTCTGACACTCCTGCCCGCCTCACCCAGGCGGGACCAGTCATTCGATGATTTTCCCCCCTTAAAAAAATAGACACAACATTTAGTAGTTGAGCTATCCTTTGTTATCCTATCCTGCATTGTCAGTCAAGTTCCTAGTCTACCTTAAACATTTTAGGTATACTTAAAATATTTTATTTATTCTAAACAAAAAAAAGTGCTATTAACAAACTTTTTTATTTAGGTATAAAGAGTTAAGATTTAAACTAGCAAAGACAGCCAAACAATGTTTTTAATTTATGTAAATACTTATGTGCAAATTCAAGTCCCGTTGAACAACTCATTGTTATGGCTAGCTGCTGAATTACTATTTATTTAATGCTACATCTTATTATATAAAGCGAAGAGTTCGGTTGTTTGTTTATGTGAATGCACTTATCTCCGTAGGATAGTCTATTTATCGGGGAAGACTATAGGCTATAGAACATCACGCAACAATCAATAGGAGCCGAGTAGAGCGGGTGAAACCGCGAAGAAGTGTTTAGTAATTTAAAAATTGAAATAGCTGTCCAGTTAATTGAAGCAAACTTCTAAACGCAGAATTACCGATAGTTGAAAACCTACACAATGCAACACCAAGTTAAACTCTACTCAATCCGAGGATTGTTTGCAATTCTTGACTAAAGAACTTTATTTTTAAAACCATAATTATTCTTCCAGGTAAAATACTCATCTTCTACACAATCTTCTATGCTGTACTGGCAGCCTTATTTGCAGTCTGCATGGTAACGTTTATGCAGCACTTCATCAATCCTCGAGTTCCTCGTCTGCAGCAGGAGTACAGCGTGATTGGTACAAGCCCAGGATTAGGGTTCCGGCCGCTGCCGGAAGATGTTAGGAGTACCCTGATCTGGTACAAGGGTACCGGCTATGAAAGCTATAAGTACTGGGAAGATCAGCTCATTGATTTCTTGTCTGGTGAGTTTAAAATGCTAAGTAGATAATGTGATAGCAGGTAGTTAACGCTATAAATGCTGTCGGTATGGGAACTTCCAATTATGCCCTGGCGAGTTTCTCTTTCGTAAGTGTAACGTACTGCTGATCCAGAATGTCTAATTGGTAATGCCCAAAAAGAACTTGCTGGTTTAAAAAATAGAACCTCGTGGTCACACTCAGTTCAAAGAAATATCACTACAAAATCAGATACGGCTAGACAACATTAGGTTTAGATTGCAGTAAAATCAGGTCAAACTTGGTCTAGCCTCTTCGAAATACTCATATTCAAAAATCTTCCTCAAGAATCACTTTATCTACTAAGGAAAACCGTTTAAAATTCCGTTCTGCAGTTTGTGATCTTCAGTATGTCAGTCATTTGACAGCTATGGCCTTGTTTTTATCATAAAATTGTATTTCATCCACAGTATACAAAAAGAAGGGTCAGACGGCGGGCGCTGGACAAAACATATACAACTGCGACTTCACGAACCTGCCGCCTCCCGGCAAGGTCTGCGACGTGGACATCAGGCGGCTGGACCCCTGCATCGATGAGAACCATTTCTCTTTCCACAAGTCTTCGCCTTGCATCTTTCTGAAGTTGAATAGGTCAGTGGGATCTTGAATTCATTAACGTCGCTGCGTTCTCCGTAGTTAATGCGATGGCTACGTTTATTTTGACGTTGCTAAATTGTTAAACCAATCTTGCAATGGTAGATGTCCCACCCACACTCACGAAGCGCTTCGCATCAAGCTTCTTTGTGCGTACTGCTAAGGAGTGGAA
Organism: Spodoptera picta; assembly: GCA_038387885.1. Lineage (NCBI taxonomy): Eukaryota > Metazoa > Arthropoda > Insecta > Lepidoptera > Noctuidae > Spodoptera > Spodoptera picta. The sequence goes on from JAZHFQ010000271.1 coordinate 1,291,403, forward strand.
TTCTTTGCCAGAGTCTGTATTTCCTGAAGGGTATAACCTGGGAGTCTCCAAGGCCCGAGTGAATAGGTTGCTTATGGGACGACGTGCTTCTTAGGCCACATCATTGCTTACCACCAGGCGATATAGTGGTCAAACGTCGGCCAATCGGATATAAAAAAGAAAAAAAATAGATGATATTTGGTACATAAGCGAATACGTGGATAGGAACTTTGGAGACAGTTAAAGAAAGGCTAAGCAGAAAGAAACTAAAAGGGGATATAACTGGAGCATCAAGGGGAGGCCCATTTGAAAAAAAATAGATGCTCTTAATTTTAAGATGGGCAGAGGTAAGTCACACGTATGTTCAGGTCAGTTACCTAAGATTCAATAACCATTTATCTAATCAATAAGTCGATTAGGAGAACATACACTACAAAGGCAATGTTAAATATTGTCAAGGGAAATTGCACCTTTTGGAACATTTCAATAAGGCCCTTATTGAATCATTATTCGATCCATAATGCTGCCGAAATTAAATTCAACAAAGGTTTGTTTGTGACATTGTATTCGTGAGGGAGTACTTGACAAAATGTACTAACATTAAGCCCGTTATGTAAGATGGGATCGGCAGAGGTGTACAGTTACACGTATGCAATAAATCTCACATAATTGCTAAAGCTTGTTGCTTTAACAATACAGCCATGTTATCAATGGTTAGTTAACATAACATTATACGCATGTTTCACAAATGCTACAGTGTAGACGAATTGTTACAGTTCATGTTCATTTCAGTTTTCCCTTTACAGTACATACTTTTTAATTATATCAGGTACATACATACATGAGAGACATTTTGTTAAAAACTATCTTCTCCCAGCGACTTCGTACGCGCAATCTCGTTTTCTCCCGTTTCTGTAGGATTTTCAAAACTTTTTTTTGTCATAAGAACGTTCTCCTGACAATACTCATCATTTACAGCCTATAAATGCCCACTGCTGAGCAAAGCCTGTTCTCTCTCACACGGAGAAGGTTTGAGCATTAATCACCACGCTTGTTAACGCCGGTTGGCGATTACAAACTCATAATTAGAAATTATAAGCCCAGGTTTCCTCACGATGTTTTCTTCACCGTTTCTCAGTGGTGTCTAAATAATCTTAGAAACTACATATAACTCGGAAAAAGTCACATTTTTCGAACCCGCATTCTCATGCATGAAAAGCCAGCGACTTAAACCTCCGGGCCATCATGACAATAATAAACACAACAAAAAAGCCAAATCGGTGTAGCCGTTCTCAAGTTATGGCGTGACAACGGGAAACGGGTTTCATTTTTATATAATTGTATAACATATAGATAGATTAAGCATTTCATAATTCATTGTATTACCATTGGGAGTTAGTAATCAAATAGCTCGATAATACCTTGGTCGACGGTACAAATTTACGTGCTATGAATATGTATAGGAGTAGTGTTTAATACGCATCTTAAAATGTTCCAGGATCTACGGCTGGCGACCTGAGTTCTACGAAGGTGTGAACGACTTACCGTCAGATATGCCCCTTGACTTGCAGATGCACATCAAGAATCTAACCACCTACAATCCTAACTACGTAAGTGTAGCCATTAGTACCTTTTTTTAACGTGTGGAAATCCTCATAGATGTCTAAACAATGAGCGTCAGACAGCAGGTTATGTCGGACTCTTACCGACTAAAACCACACACTCAATCCCAGAAAACGATGAGAGAGTCACTGGGTACTCGACTGAATTAATTATTTATTTATTTCATAATTTATGCACTGTAAAGCCTCGTGTTCACTAGCCAATAATGGGGGCTAACGTTTTTTTACTCGTTTGATGGCGCAAATGCAGTAAGGTATTATTTTGTCCAATCACATCAACTGTCAAAACAAACAAAATTGTTTCACGTTCATCTTGACATCCACTAATAATTAATATTTTCATCGAGGACATTATCTATATTTCTTTACATACATTCGTGACTACTGTAATCATTAATATTATAAACGTTATTAATTACTCAAATTCTCAATTTTGTAATATTGTCACAAAACAGATGGACAATATTATACCATGAAATGTAACATCCCATCGTACCTATGTTTACAAATAAATATTTTCATTTCTATTTTGTCAAATATTGAATGTGCAATGGTCACTAGCTAATTCCCTATTGGTCTAATTACGAGGTTCACCTACCGCCATCTAGTGAGCAAAAATAGGGTAAGCCCCGTTGAGGTGTTACATGTAACGGGCAACATGTTCGGCAACGTTATACAGTTTGCGCTCGGCATGCTGTTTCTTTCATTGTCACTGTAGATACGTGACCGTCAAAGTCAAAGGCAAAATCATTTCTTCAAAGGCAAAATCATTTCTTTCAATTACACCAGAAAGGCACTTTTGTACGTCAACAAAAAAAATAAAAATGAAGCTATTTGCTCATTCCAAGGTGTAGACTCCAATTTAGAAGAACGAGCAAGAAACTCCACCGAAGATCAAAGACCGACAACACAAGTTGCTCTGACGACATTTTGTTGACGATGCATAGACAGAGAAAAATTCTACGCAATCTTTAAAAAGTAACATGTTGTGCAACACGGTTATTACAAAACAAAATAAAAGTATTAATCATATATCCTATTCTGTTGGTTGACAACTAAACTAGCGACGGTGTCCTACATCTGTGAAAACCAAATAAAAGTCCTTCATAATTATATTTAATTCTATTGCAGGGTAATATGGTGTGGGTATCATGCCAGGGCGAGACTCCAGCAGACAAGGAGAACATAGGTCCCATCAGCTACCTGCCCTTCCCTGGGTTCCCAGGGTACTTCTACCCGTATGAGAATGCTGAGGGGTACCTCAGTCCTCTCGTCGCTATACATTTGCAGAGACCTCGAAGTAAGTCAAAATTATTATAAGAAGACCAAAGAATGTAGAAAGGAGGGATGAAAGCAGATTTATGAAAGAAGTATACAGAGCGGATATGAATGGGACAGTCAGTAGAAGGAGCCCTAGACTCTATATATCGACCAGATTGGTGATATATTAAATGCCAAATTATAAGTACCCTTAACGGGCGAGCATGCATCAAAAGACTGATGACGCGGCAGTCTTACATACAACATGTAAGACTGCCGCGTTGGTCGAGTGGTCGTAAGTGCGACTTCTGGGCAAGGGTTCGATTCCCGGGTCGGGCAAAGTATTACTGGGTTTTAAAAAAAATGTCAGTAGTAGCACGGAGTCTGGAAATATGCCCGGTATATGGCAATAGGCTCACCCCTTATTACATGGGACTCATAACATAAATAGTGAAAAGTGGGTGATACTTCGGCGTGATGTTATGTTATGTTATATGTAAGAAACGTAGAAATTGGCCTTCTATGGTCTGCTGACTTCCATGGATGACAGGCGTGAATATAATATGTATTTGTGTAGCAGTAACTTTGAACTGTGTGCAATGAAAGTTATCTAGTTTATCTATCTATCTAATGCACGTTTTCACAAACACTCCTAAACCTTCTCGTAAATAAGAGTTATTTAACTTGACGTAACACCTTAACTACCCCATATTGGTACTTGTAAATACCACTTATACGTTGATGTACATGAAAACGTCGTTAAACGTCGAGTAATGGTTTTGGGCTGTCGAAACAACACAACACAGAATCAGGGATGAAGTGCGTTGACGTCTAATAAAACGACGTGTACATGCGGAATTCACTTGACAGAAGTGAAGTCGTTTTATTGAGGCACAGACAATACATCACGAGTTGCACATATTTAGCATTAGAGGGCGTTTGGTGTATTCTTATTTTTATATAAACTAACAACTTCGATTCTAAACAGAATAATTTCGATTAATCAATGTTCTATTTTCAGCGGGTATTCTGATCAACATTGAGTGTCGTGCCTGGGCGAGAAACATCAAATACGACCGGAGAGAACGTCTAGGCGTCGTGCATTTTGAGCTCATGATCCAATAGTTACTAAAATCCGTCCAAACGTGTCTACTCGGCTCCAAGTCTGTTGTGCAGTAACCACCATAATGTTTTTAGCAATATTAACATAATAAATAATAAATAAAAGGAAAGACACAGGTTTATTGCATTATAGGCAAAAAGGGAATGTAATTATTGCTTTAAACTGTAAAAACCAAGCGGTTACCAGTGACCGCAACCTATTGTTCTATAATTGTGTCTATAATGACGGTACTCGACGAGTTAAGAGTAAAACAAGATATGAGAATTAACTGTGAAGTTAGTTGGCGTATGTGTTCTTTTTATGAATCAATTTCTGCTCCCAAGACAAGTTGATATCCTTGAAAGAGAGAAAGTAGTTTTAATTAAGCTGAAGTCTATAAGAAATATTAGGCAGCTATTTTAAATTTGACATTAAAGTTTTTAAAAATAAAAATTAATATTTCTGGTGGTCATTGTACACAGTCTTTCCAGTAGACCGAGTAGACCAAAGCAATTAGTTCATTTTATGTATGTAGGCTAAAGTTTTTATGCAATAAGTGTGTGAGATTTCGATTTTGTAGCATGGTCTTCTCAGTAGACCAATGATATTGACATTTTTATTGATATTTAATTATTTTCAAAGACAATTTATGCCAGAATTCTTATGCAATTGACATCTAAAATTAATAATAGCTATGTATTTTATAAGAAAAGACTTTAACTAGAATCTCGAAGTAGCTTGAACAGTTGCTGTTCTTAAGTACTTACTGCTTTAAAAAGACCAGGTTTTGTGGAGCAAGCTACTAGAAACATGGAGATGATTATTGATCATATTACTTATAATAGGTATGCAAGATCTACAATATGAATATTTTACAGTTAACTGTATCATCTTTTTAAAACCTAATGTCATCCGTCCAGTGACTTTTTGATATATAAATATCTTCTATATGTATATTGTGTGTTGTACAGAATTATATATTGTGTGTTTATTAATATTATGATTAAGACTACTAAATGTATAGAAGACTTAACATGCATTTAGTTATTTAGATTGATATGGAACTGTTAGCGAATCTCTCTTGTAATTGGCTTTAGCCTTCAACTGCTTAAGCGTATCAATATTTAAAAAAAACCTATGAACTATTTACTCCGTCGATCATGATTGTTCTATATTTTATCAAACCAATTATTGTTGGATGCGAAACTAATTAAGTTTATGTAATTTTTGTTTGAGATAATTGTTTACAGTGCAGCTTAAACAAGTAGTTGACATGGTATGGAAATGAAAAATCTAGTTAGTCACGTATATTAGACACGTATTTCATTATTTGGTCATATAAGGAAACATTACTTAGATAAAACGAATTTAGGACTGGGAGGTCGCTACGTCACTGCTCCCTATGTAGTATATCGTGACTTCATACGATATTTCAAATCAATGTATCGCCGAAAGTATTTAATTCTGTAAGAAGACAAATACGTGTCTAATGTTTTAAATTAACCTGCCAGATGGACTTTAACTCTTTCAGTCACACTTTTAACTGGTTACGAATATATTTCATTTAATTACCTCTATACTAAAATACTTAAAAACATTGCAAAAAAATTGGAAGCATACTTCAAAAATTGAATTTCTAAGAAAAGGTAGTTAGCTACAGTGACCACCAAGACTGAAAGAGTTAAAATAAAGGAAATCAATATTTTTTAATCTACTATATGAGATCAATATTTTTTTTGGCAACTATCGAATTCTATTTTCTATTTTCTTTTTATATTTTTATACACATATTTAACTAGTTTATATAGCCTGAATATTTATGAAAGACTGATGCTTTTTCTTATATATATAACTTAAGTTTTTAACATTGTACTTAGTTTGTGTGCAGTAACTAACTTTATTTTGTACGAATTAACTTTTTAAAAATGATTTTTATAGACTATATAATATAATATTGTAAGAAATGGAATTCGTTACAAAGCAATAAGGTTTATTTTTCAATACTTTTTCTTATTGTACAAGACTTTTGTATATTAAATAGGTAGTAAATGTTGCTTTGCCAACCTGAATTTTTCACTTTAGATTTATTTTTAATTTTGTTATTAGATAACTTTTTATGATTCTTATTTGTGTTACAGGTTTTTGATTTGGTAACGACCAGTCTCTTACGCATGTATTAGTATATTTGGCTTCTAGAGAAGACCCTATGTACCATACTTTTTAATTTGTGTACTTGAAAGTTTAAAAAAGTAAAGATTTTGAGACATTTTCCATGCAGCTTATATCAAAATAAGTATGTAGCTCAATCTACTGACAAAAATATGTTTTTGCACTGGAATTAAGAATTTTCAATGATTATTTACAATATTTACATTCCATTGATAAAAATATTATGTAAACTATACAATTATGTACCTTATGTTATACAAAAGACTCATATATTTAACTAATTTCAAATAAAAGACAAATACTTAAATGAATCTCGTCAATATCTCCGTCCAGTAAAGATATTATTATTATATCGATAGAATGAAATGATATATTCCATACAATTGTAAACTGTATGTTTAAGGCAATAAAACGTATATTAGAGTGTATGTATTTCCATATCGAAGTGCCTGAATTGTAATTTTAAGGAATAAAATAAAATTTTAGAAATGAATGCTTTTGTGTTTATTAATTTGGTTGCATTACAATCAGAAAATTCTCCAATATTAAACGTGTAAAGCTAACACACGTCTGCGCCAGACAGTCCACAAACGGGGAGCGATGGCGGGAGATCGTGAGGAAAGGGTCCCCCTCCAAATACAGCCGCATCAACGTGACCACGAGCGCTCTGCCAAGAGTCAAACGACAGAGAAGAAAGACACGTCGCTAACGATATAAATGTATGCTAGCTAAGGAGGAGGTGGGACGCGTGAGGCAGCGAAGCGCTGCCTCCTCGCAACTCAGCCATCGCGAGGGACACACCGGGCGTCGGGGATCGCGGGCCTGCGGACGGCGAGCATGTGAGGCTCCCCGTCCGACCAGAAACAGACCCGAGCGTACGGCGCGTTGCGTACCGCGCGCGCCTCAAAGAGCCATCAGACCACTACAGATAGGGCCCCATAGGGCTGATGCCGATTCGGAGCCGCGAAGAACCTAACGGCTTACCGGGGCTCCGGCTTGAAGTGCAGGAGTAAGAACGGGGTGGTTTTTAGTCAGTAAGAGTCAGTCGCCTCACCCAGGCGGGAGATATCATACGATGATTTTCCCCCCTTAAAATAAAGACGATATATGTCGATTGTTGTTTCGCTGGGAGCACAGAGTATTAAGATCACATCATACAAATCGACAGCCTGTAAGTAGCTAGGTACTGCTGACTAACGGCCTCTTTTCACACGAAGAGGGTTTGAACAATAATTACCACACTTGATTAATGCGGATTGGCAATTTCAAACTTATAATTAGTAAATATAAGCCCAGGTTCCCTCACGATGTTTTCCTTCAACGTTTGTCAGTGGTGTTTTAATAATCTTAAAATAAAAAGTACCTACACATAGGTAACTCGCCGAAGTCACATTGGTAACTACCGTTTCGAACCTGCGCCCTCATGCATAACTGGGCGACTTAAACCTCCAGGCCACCACGACATAACTGTTACAATACGGGTACCTATCTTATAATAATATCTCCAAGCGAAGCTACCGGTCGCTAGTTACAGATAGTTATGCTCCTGGCCTACGTGGGTTGTCGCCTGCCGGCCAATTGCTCCTAGCGACAGACGTTGCAAGTGGACGAGTAATTTCCTTCCTGCGCCGGCGCACTGGCGACGACCGTTACCCAGTCGTAGACTATAACATGAGCCCCGGGTTCTAGAAGATTACCGAAGTAATCTCTTTTCGAATTCTGAGCTTGATTGGTTAATGTTTCCTTGGTTAATGACTGCTATTAGTTGGGTAGCATCTAACCTGTATACCTACACGACTGTCATGTAGCAACCATTAAATTTTCCGCAGGATTTACGGGCGTCTACAACTACCTATAACTATAATAATTAGCCTACCTAAGTAGTGCCTACAGCAAGTCAGTACCTTTCCCTTCCCCCGCGGATATCCAGGACTAATCTTCACAGACTGATTAACAAATACTGCCTCGTCGGCCGAATGGTCGCAAGTGAAACTTCTAGGCAAGGGGTCTCGGGTTCGATTCCCAATTCTCAGTAGTAGCACGGAGTCTAGATTTCTGGAATTGTGCCCGGTATTTGGCAATAGGCTCACCCTCTATTAGATGGGACTCATAACATAAATAGTGAAAAGTGAGTGCTATATTCTACAGTGGCATCAAGTGCCACTTGTGCACCCCTGCCTCTGCCTACCCCTTCGTGGATAAAAAGTATCACGCCTTTGTGAGTTATGTTATATTATGATTAACAATAAGTATCTAAGGACTTAAGTGAGATACAATTCTAGACGTGTCCCTCTAAAAATATTTCGATCAAAACTGAAGCATTACAATTGCTCATCTTTAGCGACACTTATTTTCCACGACATTCCTTTAGACAACCAACTGATCATATTATATCTCTCCCAGTGGTATTAGCTGCCTACACTTAATCTGGACAAGCAACCATCTTTATCGTAGTGCATTATAGTCCCACTCACTGCAGTATTGAGATGATCTCATTGAGTGTGGCCCCAGGAACGCAGACCACACGAACATATTTTTAATCGATTTTATGACAACACTACCTGGTAGGCGGCCCTTGTGAAGACGGAGTTGGCGGAGGCGGAAAGAGGAATTGCGTAGTCTAAATGTCCTAGAATAGAGTAATACGGAGATTTAAAACTTATAGTATATATTATAGTATATAGATTTATAGTAGTAGTAGTATAGATTTATAGTATAAAGACAGTAATGACATTGCGACCCTCATAATGGTGAAACATTTCATGCCCGCCTAAGATCCGTATCACTCCGCACGAGCCGGCCAATTTGTGCTCCTTTAACGGGTTGCCGGGGCTCCGGCGAAGAGCAGGAGTAGGAACGGGGTGGTTTTTCTGACACTCCTTCTCGCCTCACCCGGGTGGGAGAAGTCATTGGATGATTTTCACCCTCAAAAAAAGGTACTTATACCTGTGTATTAGAACAAGGCATATTAGAATTATATCCTCCAAACACCAATTACCCAACTATCGTATTCACTAGGTCATCCTAGGTCTCCCCATACCCAGCATAGGCGCTTCGTAATTACGGCCCACGCGTCTTCCGGTACACAAGTTCCTGAAGACAAGCATGTGTACGTCGTGTGTGCGCACCCTATTACCGGCCCGGGCTAATAAGTGGAGTGCCGTAATCGCTGGAAGTACGGATGCGAGCCAGACTAGTTGTCCTGACTGTAATCACTCCCTTTAGTCTGACCTTGTCACAAGGTTGTATTAGTTGGTATAGGAATCTAGCTGTTTCCATCTACCTGTTGCCTATGCGATAATAGAAGATAGTTCGTCTCTGTTAGGTCGCCACCCGCTATTCTAGTCTCCAAACTCTAAACTACCCTAGATCATATTTTAATTAGACTGCACGGTTGACGTGGTGGCTGGGCAAACGGCTGCCGCGCAAGGTGTTGCTCCGTACGGGTTCGATTCCCGTACGGAGCAACTCTTTGTGTGATCGACAAATCGTTGTTCCGGGTCTGGGTGTCATGTGCATGTGAAGTTGTATGTTTGTAAACGCACCCACAACCATTGGCGTAACTATACCGTTCGGGGCCCGTGGCAGATTTGACGGATAGGCCTCCGTTCCTATGTTATTTATTGTAAGGCAACATTTAAAAATGGCAATGGTAATTCAAAAGAGGTGCAACTCACAAGGCTGCTTACCTCGTTCTATTTTATAAGAACGTTTTCTGAGAGCAAATGATTACCCAGCTTCAGCAACGTAATTATTGTTATTCAATTGCTAAAAGAAAATAAAAGTGCCAAAACTAACTCGGTGGTCGTAGATTCTTCTTATATCAAGATATCCAGACCGATGAGCATACAATTTTCCTCAGACTTTGTGAATCAAATCATAAAACACATTTCAAAAATGGAGTGTCAGATTCAACAGTAAAATAACATTATTGTTGGCAGTACCTATTTATCTAACGAGACTTCCCAGCTTTGACCTCTCGCGTTCGTCACAGTATGTCCCTGTAAGCGTATTCACTAGTTATTTTCGTGGTTTCCGCCGCAGCTCGGCTTCTAATACTCATAGTGTAATATTCCATAGGCTCACCCCCTATTACATGGGACTCATAACATAAATAGTGAAAAGTGGGTGTTACTTCTATATGCACCTCTGCCTACCCCTTCGGAGATAAAAGGTGTGATGTTATGTAATATTCCATAGGCTTTCCCGATAAATTGACTATCGAGCACAAAAAATAATTTTGAAATTCGAACCAGAACTTCAGTAGATAAGCGTGTTCAACGAGACAAGTTCTTCAGCATTATAATACTAAGTTTAGCATATAGATGTGTCTGGACTGTGGACACAAAACCTTCATCTGGTAAGCTGACAATCTCTCACACATGTTCCCCTTGCACGTGTTTACTAGTTACAGGCATGTTGTTAAATTGGTGTTTTTGTTAAATGACTATTTTGTGTCCTGATTTTGAAATATGCATGTTTCTTTCATTCAGATTACATGGTTTGCCTTGAAAGTGCACTCTATGCCGTAGAAAGTAACGGATACTGTTCTTCTGATAATCTGTAATTGGATTAACGATCTACTTCCTAAATGTGATATTTAATACAAGTGTCAATGTCTGCCTGCAAGCACCCAGACATAAACAATATCTACAATATTTCTGTATTGAAATCGTAAACTCATTATAAACAGCATAATAGGTTCGACTGATTAATTATAATTTTAAAGTCTTGATAGTTTATCGTAATGTGAAGGTTACTGTTTAAGTAAATCGCAGTTATTGTAGCCGGTATTAGTATGAATCTATAACATAAACAATTAAACCATGTGTTGTAAACAATTGCTTGCGTCATTTTATTTTTGTCCTATGTTATGCAACTGAACTGACCTATCGACTGCCTAACTAGAACTCATTTATCGAACACCAAATGAGTTTCTACGTGCGACTTAAATGGAATAAAATGCAAAACTAAGTTGCCAAGAAACATCAACTTTTCCATTATCAAAAAGAACGTATTTCCTCTGGACACCGTCAGACCGACACACGACAAGGCGACAACGAGCATAAATCACAAATCCAGACGTTTAAAAACGACACCTATTCAACACTTGAACAACGACACAGTTGCGTACGCGCAGTGTACCGTACACCGTCGTGAATGACGGACGCGCCGTATTTATAATCCCGTACTATTTAGGGATTTATCGAAAGTTTACAGTAAAATAGACACTGAAAATGGCGAATAAGGCTAATGGAGTCGAGGAGTGGGTGCGAGCCCCTCCTCCTCCTGGGACCTGCATGTCCAGGTTCACGAATGCGATCTATAACCCTGAGGAGAACAGCTTCTTAGGTCGCACGCCGAAAAGATGGGGTATGTTTATAATTATGTCATACTTTCTTTGCATGTTAGTGTTATGTAAGGGTATAGGAGATGGAAGTCTGAAGGACTATTTCTATAATTAAAAGATTATAAAAATGTATTTGAAATTGTCTTAATAAAGGAAATAAGTACCTAGATAATTTAAACTGTAGTTAAATAATTCTTTAACTTATCTATGATACAAAATATTATAGTCAGAATTTTAATTAGATTCCAGATTTGACAATAGCTACTGTCATTTTGTGAAATAATGATACCACATATAATAGTGTAGTGATGAACACAAAAATCGATAAACAATCAGTGTGTGTGTTTTATAATAAATGTTACAGAAAGTGACAGGATAGCGATAGCGATGACGGCGACAATTTATAAAATAACTTATTACCATAATACATCTATCTGTTTTATTTGTCATGTTCCTTCATGATTACTTTTTTTATTTATTTCATACACAATTATAAAAGAAAAGTCTCAGTTCGTTAATTAATCGTCAAAACTAATTTATCGGTTCAAAAATATTTAATTTCCTGATATACTTAGTTTACGAGAGTAAAATTATAAACGAGAAGAATCGATCCAGAAGTATTGCATTTCCATATCGAATAATTTCACAACGTCACTATTTAGTACTTGTCATAACGTTGCAACACTGAAATTGTCAAATCTGGAATTGAATTAAAATTCCGAGTTATGAGTGTTATATTTCTTCATTTCACTCGATATTTTTCACTGGCTAAACATCAGTACTTAGCTAGTTATTTTCAATAGCTCAACGTAACAGGAAAATTAAACTTTTAAAACATGTAAAATACATTTCATTTTCCTAATTTTTTTATTGGACACTTCGTTGATTCATTTTCCGTATAAATACTTAATAGAAGAATAATCTACCTCTATACCTGATCTGACCTTAATCGTAATAATACATAGTATTTATTTCAACAAAAAAACAAACTTAAATAACTTAAGTATGAATAAATATATACAATTTAAATTGCACCATAAATTAGGTTATTATTATTCAAATATGCGCAGGCAATGGCAGCAAGGATTCTTGGAGTACAAATTGCAATTTGATCTGGTAACGTCGACTACAAAAACGAGCCACTCGGTGTAACAAATTTTATTGTTTACATAATGTCTTAATGACATAATATAACACAACATCACGCCTTTTATCCCCGTAGGGTAGGCAGAGGTGTACATTACGCCACTAAATGCCACTGTACAATGTAACACCCACTTTATGTTTATCACTATTTATGTTATGGGCCCCATGTAATAGGCAGTGAGCCTATTGCTATATACCGGGCACAATTCCAGACTCCGTGCTACTACTGACAGTTTTTGAAAAAGCCCAGTAATACTTTGCCCGACCCGGGAATCGAACCCGAGACCCCTTGCCCGGCAGTCGCAATTGCGACCACTCGGCAAACGGGGCAGTCAGCCAGAGGCAGTGTTTACATAATGCTACTAATAAATGTAATGATCTAGGTATGTTTGTTTGCTTGTTTATCCTTCACCTCATAACGGTTGAAGGGATTGGAACAGGGCCGCAGAGGTTGAATATGCTGTGGAATAACACATAGGTAGACTTTTTACACTACGGGACCGCGGCGGGCGTAACCGTCGGCAGAAGATAGCTTCTGTTTGACGGATGTATAGACATAATAAGGTAACATTGACATACAATGTTACGCTATTTTAATCCCTGCAGGGTAGACAGAATTGCACATATATACAATGTAATAAGAGGTGTCCATTGGGACTTGACAGTAATTTGTTTTTATAACAATGCTGTTTCAAAATACGTTGAGATTTTATTTTAGTTTGGCCTGAACTGTTTTGATTGCCAACGGTAGGTCAATGTTCGTAAGAATATAAATAACTATACGTATTTCAATAGGTATAGATAGGTGCCTACTGGCTTATGGACTTGATATTGTGGTAGGCCGAATTCACAGAATGTCGCCGTGAAACAACGCTCGCGTTGTATTTCGTCGTGTAAGTGAGATTACTGTTAGCCCTATACAGTATAACTCTAGAGATAAGGATTCTTGGGCTCGCTGCCATCGCAGCGGTAAGTCCCCTCTTTGAGGAGTGGCTTGAGAGACGCTACGGCGTCCTCACCTACCGCCTGACGCAGGTCCTCACCGGACATGGGAGTTTCGGGAGGTACCTGTGTCTGATGGGGCGGGAGGAAACGCCCGGGTGTCATCACTGCGAGGACCGCCCTGAGGACACGGTGGAACACACGGTGGGAGAATGCCCTGCGTGGGCTGAGCACCGCCGTGTCCTCAGGGAAGTGATCGGCGATGGCGACCTCTCGCGTCCAGGCCTAGTGCAGGCCATGATGCGGAGCGAGGGGGATTGGGATGCCGTCTCCTCCTTTTGCGAAGCAGTCATGCTAGCTAAGAAGGAGGCGGGACGCGTGAGGCAGCGAAGCGCTGCCTCCTCGCAACCCAGCCATCGCGAAGGACACACCGGGCGTCGGGGATCGCGGGACGATCTCCGGCCACCGTAAGCGCGGGCCTGCGGACGGCGAGCATGGGTGGCTCCCCGTCCGACCAGAAACAGACCCGAGCGTACGGCGCGTCGCGTTCCGCGCGCGCCTCAAAGAGCCATCAGACCACCACAGATGGGGCCCAATACGGCCGATGCCGATTCGGAGTCGCGGAGAACCTAACGGGTAACCGGGGCTCCGGCTCGACGTGCAGGAGAAGGAACGGGGTGGTTTTTAGTCAGTAAGAGTCTGACACTCCCTCCCGCCTCACCCAGGCGGGAGAAGTCATTCGATGATTTTCCCCCCTTAAAAAAAAAAAAAAAAAAAGAGATAAGGATTCTGCTGGTGCTAGGTCTAACACTCTTATAAGATTTGGGATCCAAAACGCCTCATAGAAAACTGACGTGAAACAAGAGTGGTGTTGTCTTTCGCCGTGTGAGTGAGGTTACAAGACCCCCCCCCCTCCCCCAATCCCCGAATACCTAACAATCCACAAATTCCTAATCCCCAAAATGCCGGCAACACTCTTGTAACGCCTCTGGTCTTTCGAGTGTCCATGGGCGGACCCAATTGCTTATCCGTCTGCTCGTTTACTCGGCAGATCCCAGGAACAAAAATGCAAGTCAGTCAGTTACTTATCTTCTTTTTTTTTAAGGGGGTTTAATCATCGAATGACTGCTCCCGTCTGGGTGAGGCAGGTGAGCTGAGGTGTCAGACTCTTACTGACTAAAAACCACCCCGTTCCTTCTCCTGCACGTCGAGCTGGAGCCCCGGTAACCCGTTAGGTTCTCCGCGACTTACTTATCTCCTTAGTCCTGAGACGTAGCGGACTTCAGTGTTTTGTTATGTGCAGATCCTAGCTTACAGGAGTTGCAATTAAGTAGGGCTTAGATGTATTATGTAAACTGTCGCGAAATGACATAAATAACAGTTATTTATAGTCACAGTAGTTAGGTACCATTATGTACTCCCTGGTTTAATTGCTTTGTTTTTAATAAATAAGCTATTAAATCATATTTGTGGTTTTGGTATCCTATTCGGTTTGCGTATCAGCATTATTTTACTGCAGCTATTACTCAACAAATGCCTACTTACTGTTACTCATATGTTTATAATGTAACACAACACATATTTTATCCCCGAAGGGGTAGGCAGAAGTACACATTATGGCACTTAATGCCACTGTATAATGTAACACCCACTTTTCACTATTTATGTTATGAGTCCCATGTAATAGGGGGTGAGCCTATTGCCATATACCGGGCAGGGCACAATTCCAGACTCAGTGCTACTACTGAGAATTTTAAACCCAGTAATACTTTGCCCGAGCCGCTAATCGAACCCGAGACCCCTCGCCCGGCAGATGCACTTGCGACCACTCGGCCAACATGGCAGCATATTTTTAATATGTGCCTATACCTATGTCGATAATAATAAGTTTCTGTTTAATGGTCGAACACTAATTCCTTGAAAAAGAAACATGTAGGTTCTCATTGCACGTACCTGTCTTTTCAAATAAAAAAATATTATGTTTGCGATATCGTTGGGTACATTATGTGTAAGTAGATATAAAAAAAAACTAAAAACAAAGATATATCGTGAAATATTCTAGCCAGTTTATCTTCCTTCCTCCATTTATTTAATTAGATTGCTGTCAAACGATCAACTTGAATCGTGTTGTTTCAAATTTGTTTTTATGGCATTATTTTCCGTATTAACATGGGATTCAACATTACTAGTGAAAAGTGTGTTACATATTTATAACATACATTATGTCTTTACCCTTTTTTGAGGGCGGAAAATCATCGAATTCCTTCTCCCGTCTTGGGTGAGGCGAGAGAGAGCGTCAAACTCTTATTTACTAAACACCACCCCGTTCTTCCTACTTCTGTGCTCTTCAAGCCGGAGCCCCGGCAACCTGTTAAGTCTTCCGCGTCTCCGTATCAGGTAAACCTTCAAGAAAAGAGCGTATTCCTTTTTAGAAGGCCGGCAACGCACCCATTACCATCAGGTGATCCGTCTACTAGATTGGCCCTGCTATTCCATAAAAAAGCCCTACTGGGCCCCATCTATGATGGTCTGATGACTCTTTGAGGCCTGATGGCTCTTTGACGTATGATGTCTCTTTGAGACGTCTTTACCCTTGACAGTGCAAAAGATGACACGATGTCACCATGATGTTAACATCATCATTAACTTTAGAAAGAAGTCATTCAGTGAAGATCATGTAATCTAGTATATTATATACTTTACTACAACGCCTACATCTATTACCTTTGTTACCTATTTAAGCCCAATTTACTGGACGTCAAGGGAACACACTGTCATAAAATCAAAATTGACCATAAACCACCTTGCATCCTTCTGAGAGCTCCTCACGAATTTAAAGTGTGTCATTCTCTCATATTGTAGTCTCTTAATTTAAATACCTAAATAATATTGTAATAGCCAAGAAGTAGTAAGCTATATAGAGGTACATTACCTTAAGACTGCCTCGTTGGCCGAGTATTCGCAAATGCGACTGCCGGGCAAGGGGTCTCGGGTTCGATTCCCGGGTCGGGCAAAGTATTACTGGGTTTTAAATATTCTCAGTAGTAGCACGGAGTCTGGAAATGTGCCCGGTATATGGCAATAGGCTCACCCCCTATTACATGGGACTCATAACAACTAGTGAAAAGTGGGTGTTACATTGTACTATGGTAGAATGTGCACCTCTGCCTACCCCTTCGGGGATAAAAGGCGTGATGTTATGTTATGTATTACCTTAAGTATCACTAGGATTGCCACCTATTGACATGGGACTCCTAAAGTCCTAACTTAATTGTTAACCAGTGGAACATTGTATATTATATACACCTCTGCGTACGGTTTATGATCGAAAGCACTATGCTAAAAAAATAATGTGCCAACAGCTATAAGGTCAAAAGCGTAGATTAATCATCAAATTATCAAATCTAAGCAGTATCTTCTATTTACTTAACTACAACTAACTACTAATACTGAAATGTTATTCAATTTTAAGTTGCACTTAAATATCACTTTACAAAGAATTTGTAGTGACAGAACTATACTTAAACGCGACTTAAGATTGTGTGGTGTTTGAGGATTTGGACATAAGCCTTTTAGGATTTGTTTATGACTAGTATACCAAGTAGGTACTTTAGTATATTTGTATATCTATTACCATGGACATAAACGATGACACTAGTAGATCGCTTACCATATTCGTACGTATCATACGATGTGCGAATATGGTCATCGATGTAGGTACTCACAGTAACTTGACGCTTGAGATTCTTTTACAACGATCTGTATTCGGCATCGTATGGAAATAAAAATACTATTGAATAGTTTCCTAAGTTTAAAATAAATTGTTTCGACTTTTCAAAGCAATAAATAATTTTAAAAAAATCATACTCTCATCTACTGATTTGACGATTTACCTACTTTTGCATTTTTTCTCGCTAATTTTAAGGAAATCAGTGTGCTATTTGACGCAGAAATATGATGACGTCACAGGTTGCGATCCAAGACAAAATTCATAGAAAAGTATCGTTTTTGACATTTCAATAAAAGTATTGAATTTGACTAACTGTCAAGTACCGTAATAAAAGATTCGCTAAATTAATCAAAATGATTTATCACATGGAAGTACTTATCTATATTTCTTTTGTTTTGGGCATTGTCACACGTTATCATCATCATCAACATCGATCGGTAATAATTAATCGCTTGACAATGATTGGGACTCCTCTAAACAACTGTCATATTTTTATAATAACTATCGTGAGACATACTACTTTAACTAAAATCACGGGTTACTCACGTGAATATACTGAGGAAAGCTTTAGTAGTGAGCTGCGCGACATCGCCACAATCGCGCACGCTGCTCATGAGGAAGAATCCCTCTGTGGTTCGAAACTAGTAGAGCTTTTCTCAGTATATTCACGTGAGTAACCCGCCATTTTAGTTAACTGTCATATTTTTCCATATTCTCCACACTTGGACAGGACTTGTCGCTGCTACCCTGTGTCCCCGGTAACCCGTTAGGTTCTTGTCGCGGAGAACCTCCGGCTCGACGTGCAGGGGAAGGAACGGGGTGGTTTTTAGTCAGTAAGAGTCTGACACTACCTCCCGCCTCACCCAGAAAAAACCCTGTGTTAGTTCCCTAAAGCCAAGGATAGACTAGGGGACAAATGTTAAGTGACGTTGGGTCAAGTAGCGCGACGTTGCCTGTCTTCGGTCGACATGTCTGGCAACATCAATGTCGCTGTGGACATAAGGCGCGCGTTGTCGCCTTATAGGCAATATGTCGGGCGAAATCGCCAGGCTTCGTTTGACATGTCGCCGAGACATATCGTGGGAAATTTATCCATTAGTATATCCTGTCAGCTCTCACGATATCCGCGGGAAGAGGCTGGGCGGACTGGTGTCAAATACATTCTCATCATCATCATCAGCCCGTATTCGTCCACTGCTGGACATAAGTCTCTCAAATGGCCTCTCAAACGCCACTGAGCTCGGTCTTCGGCTCTTCTCATTCAACCACTGCCAGCCACCTTGCGGATGTCGTGACTCCGCCTAGCTGACGGGCGCTACTACACTACGTTTGCCTAGAGGCGGTCGCCACTCCACAATACGTCTACCCCAACGGTTATCGGTTCTTCGATAAATGTGACCGGCCCACTGCCACTACAGCTTACTAATCTTTTGGGCTATGTACATAACTTTGGTTCTCTTTCGAACACAAATGTATTCTGTTCTGCCACAATTACACAAGGGCAAAACATTATGACTGTCTTACCTATGTTGCCGTGACGCGAACAGAATTTACGTTCAATTTCATACTATAACACTATCGGTACATTATCGGCACATAATTGCATGACCGTAAAATAGAAACAATAGCGATAAGGGCCCACCTCTTGTACCTTTCTCAATAATAAAACGTTAATAACATTACGAGTTATATTGATAAAGAAAGTCAAGATGTCACGAATCAGTTCAATTGTGTCTATTTCATTGTAAATGTTTGTGTTCTATAATAATTCTGTGGCAGGTGGGATAAGGACGCACGCCGGCAGGCGAGTGAACACAATTTAAAAATAAATTCAGGTTTATCAGAAAGTGCTGCTTCCCGGTCTGTCAAATATCTAGTCTCTTAACGCCAATTTCAATAACCTATGTACCTCCATCCACAATCTTAAGTGGATTTTAAGACCCATTTTTGACAGAAACTCCATACACCTAATGTCAAAAATCGATCCGTATCCGCAGAATTGGGATTAAGATCCCCGTATAAAGAACCCGAGACGGAGGCGCGCGTTGTGTGCGCGTGCGCACCGAGACATTGCACAGAGGAGCCCAACACCCTCACTCCTCTGTGCATCTTGAGGTGGCGACCTGGCAAGGCAGGCTTACGTACCCTCGTACCCACGTGTGAGACGGGACATCGGGGTGGGTTTTAGTCAGTAAGAGTCTGACAGTTTCTTTCGTCCTCCCCATGCGAGGGAGCTCCAGGACGATTTCGCAACTTGAGGTCAAAAAAAGGTTATTGAAATTGACAAATCGTCAAGTCAGGACATCCACGAAAATAGTAGGAGTGCTGATAAAAATGTATCCTTCTTTTCACCATGACAAGAACCAGATCTACTTACTGTAAAATAATCGAGTCAATATTTGTTATACATTCCTCTTCATGACACGTGCCGTCTCAATGAATATAATGCACGCGAAGTGATCACTCGATATTGTATCAATAACCAGTGGTAGTGTCTCGTGATCGTTTCATATTAATAGTTCACATTGTTCATCATTGGAAACGTGTGTCGACTGGATATCAATATGAACTTACATTCAGATCGTCACTTCACTTTAAAAGACAGAAGGTCCTTTGGAGAATTAAAAGGAATTTACGATTATATAAATTACTAAGTGTAGGGCTATGTAGTTAGTTGTCGGTGTTTTATGTTTAGGAAGAAAAATCAATGTATATTATGTGGATCACACTGTTTATTATTATTTCCCACCAATGTTCTTAATGTTAACTAATCTAGGATGAAATGTTTGAATGCACCCGGTTGTCGCGGTAGACGAAAGTGCACCGAACATATTGTAGTACATATTCACTTAGAACGGCGAGTCACGCCGATACTGCTGAATACGGTGTTCGATGAAAACCTCGAACAGTAAGACTCCAAAAAATATACGTGGGTGACCAAATTGCAATTTCCAAGCCAACTGCTAAGCATGAGGACTAAGGTATTGTTACAGATGTTCTAAAATAGCACGCTAAAAAGCGTTCTATTGAGCATGCGCAAAAACCCAACGTCTGTCGAGTCGCAAGCATGATGCCCGCTTTGCATTACTAAATGACAAGTGTTTAATTGAAACATGCTTTCGTACTTTAAATTAGCATGTGTGACCTGTAAAGATTGTTATAGGTTAGAGCAAACCTACCCTTTCCTTTGGAAAAGCTTTTAATCAGCAGTAGAACTCGTTATTTAAGATATTGCAAATATCTATCCTGATATTGTTGAGGTAAAGAGTCTTTTGTCTTATCCGAAATGTGGACGAATTTTTATGCCCCAATGGAACCTACCGCCAAAGGAGCTTTTACGCTTTTAGAATTGTCTTCAATATATGTTTAACATAAGTGAGTACCAAGTCACATAATGGCATTATAATACAAACTGGATTTTATAAAACTCTTTTTAATTGCAAGAGCATTCATAAGATCCTGTTTTGAACTCGTTTTCATTTAACTCCGCAGAAGAGGGGTCGTTTTGTATACCTTTACAAATCGCTGAGATAAAGCGATGGCCGGTGTTCAGTGAGCCTTTTCCAAACCAAGAGTGGAAGGACGAAGGGGACACTTTAAAAGGACATAGAGAGTGATAATTCAATGCGAAATTTGGTTTTGTCTCTCGCCGGCTCGACATTCGATCCGGAGACTCCTTGCTTGGCAGTATGACATGCAGTACTAAACATAACATCACGCCTTTTATCCTCGAAGGGGTAGACAGAGGTGCACATTATGCCACTGTACAATGTAACACCCACTTTTCACTATTCATGGTTTGAGTCCCATGTAATAGAGGGTGAGCCTATTGCCATATACCGGGGACAGTTCCAGACTCCGTGTTACTTCTGAGAATTTTTTAAATAAACCTAGTAATACATTGCCCGACCCGGAAATCGTATCCGAGATCCCTTGCCCGGCAGCCGCACTTGCGACCACTCGGCCAACGAGGCAGTCAGTATTAAAGCAGTACCTATAACAGATGATGACCCAAAATACCAAGATATTATCTATTTTCATCTAACATCATCCTAGATCAGTATTGACTTAACTCCTAAACTCCAAATTCAAAATGTAAATAAGTTCATTCGTTCTCGATTGAACCGTTGTCCTCATTCATTCATTCACTCACTCGGTTCGGTTCACATGACCCAGTGAAGCGAGGCGGCCTTGTATCGTTCAGATCAAATAATATATTAGCAACAATGTGTAATCTATTTATAGTAAAACATCCTCCCATACATTTGTTTATTAATTGTTGCTTGGGCCAGTCTGGTCGATCTATATATTCAATATGACGAATTTGTTGCCTCCTGTTGAGCTGATTTCTTTAAGAAGGGCATCAAATAATCTGCCACTACGTTGGCAAAGATGCATTGATTGTGTGGGTGATAACTTGGATTGATACAAATAAATAAAATATCGTTCTATTTTTTTATACAAGCCATTAGTTATTTGCTTCAGATCTTTACAATAGGCACCATTGCCATGTTAACACACACATCACATTCAGAACGGACACAGCAAATTGTGGAACATACTAAGAATTATTGTTTCCTTAAGAAAAAACCTTTTCAAATTGAAATTGTATGTGAAGGTGTTTGTAAACTTACCCACAATACTGGACACAATCGTTGCCTAAAACAACACTTTCTTTACTTCTCTTTTATAACTTCATCATGACATAAGCATCTTCAGACTAGAAGTGCTCAACATCCTAAATACTGAGAACTAGCTTGTGCCAGCGACTTAGTGTGTGGTTCCGTGGTATATAAAGTAACCTATCTGTCATTCCAGACCAAAATCTACCCCTGTTCCAAATTTCATGTCGATATCTTCAGCCGTTTTGACGTGAAGGAGTAACAAACGAACAAACAAACAAACATAGAAACTTTCCGTTTTATTCCCATAACATTATTAGGATTAAATTCCATCTGACGATTGTTACCAAGCAAGCTACTGTTGCTAACGAACACATTGGTTCAGTTCATCGGTACATCGGTACACCGGTACACCTGCACCGACACAGGGAGATGGCGATCTTAAATTTTAATGACCTGACTCCCAATTGGCGCAACGGCAAAGTGTCCGCACGCCAGCTCAGGGTCGTAGATTCAATTCCCACATCCGGACCCACCGGAGTGGGCCACTCATCTTCCTTGACTAGATTGGACTAATGGTGCATGTGTCAGTGGGGAATTTCTTATGAATCATTTTTATTGTTAGCCAGCCGATTTGATTTAAATTGGAAAGGTTTGCCAAAATATACCGTCTATGGTATGCATGCAAATGATAGCATTCAAAATGATTTCGGATGGTTTCTTATGGTTTCCAAAATAGGCTAATTTCTTCAGTAAATGAAAAATACAACACCCCTTATTTGCATAAAAAATATTGAATTTGACAAGTTGTGAACTACGTTATTGGTGATAAAGTCGAGGGCCATACACACACATTACTTGGGCTCCAGTTGGGGCAAAATATTATTAAATTTTTCTATTTAATTTTCTTTATACTTTTCTCTTGTTGGCTTTAATAATAATATTATATCTTATGATCTTTGAGTAGTTCGAAGAGTACGAACTAAAATTTTCCATGAACCGAAGACCTGTGCTCATGGCAACGGACGCGAAGGTGAAATAGGACTTAAACTGTCAAACACTAAGCGGTCACCGGTGACCGCAACCTATTGTTCTATAATTGTGTCTATAATGACGGTACTCGACGAGTTAATACTGATCTCTTTAACTGGAAAAAAGTATAAATCATTTTGAAAATACAGCTCTGCCCACCCTTTCAGGAAATACAAGCCGGGAACGTACCCAAATTCTCCAGACACGAGACAACATCAATAAAAATGTCATAAAAACATTAATTTGTGAACGTAGAAATGCGTCCAAACTATTTCAGTCCGCCATTTAAAATTAGACACCTTTCGTCATATGTATCAGCTTGTTCATTGATAACTGTGCCCTATTTTTCGCGGGTTAAGGTTGATTATTGATTGGTAGTGATGTAGGTTAGGGAGACTGCTTGTTTTAAACCAGTGTAAGATTGTGAATGGTTATCGTTACCTGGACTCTGCAAAACTGTTTATTTTCTTAATACATACATAAAGAGTCTTGTAAATCATTCACATTATTAGTTAATGATGAAAATCTAAGTGTTCGTTTTGTTATGTTCATGTTTAAAGGTTATATAGACATAACATTATAATAATCTCATCTCTATTTCACAAGAAACTTCAGCAAGGATTATCAGCACTTAAAATAGAATTATGATACAGTTCATACATTAATATCGAATTAAGGATTCAGGACCTGAGTCTCCACAGTTGACTAAGCAAACATACTATTGTTTAGTTATATACTTTTTAAACTAGTAAACAGTCTGGAAAAGTCATAATGATTTATTCTTTTTTTTCTTCTCATTTTGTTGAAATAATGGAATTGGCATACTGCCAGTGACGTAAGTCGGTGACGTATGTACTGTAATACATGTACATACATTGTATGTACATAATATGTATAATCACGACTGTTTACACCAAGCGGTACTTACTATTTATGTAAACATTATATTTATATGCTGACTGCCTCATTTGCCGAGTTGTGGCAAGTGCGACTGCCGGGTAAGGGGTCTCTGGTTCGATACCCGGGTCGGGCAAATTATCACTGAGTTTTGCAAAAATTCACAGTAGTAGCACGGAGTCTGGCATTGTGCCCGGTATATGGCAATAGGCTCACCCTCTATTACATGGGACTCATAACATAAATAGTGAAAAGTGGGTGTTAAATTGTACAGTGGCATAATGCACACCTCTGCCTACCCATTCGGGAATAAACGGCGTGATGTTATGTGTATATTTATATGCGAGTTATATCACAAAATCTATGGAACATAATGATTTAGTTAACAGCCGTGCAATCCACAATCTTCAAATTTGGTAGGCTGTTGGACACAGCAGTTTGAAGGTTTCAGATTTATTAGAGAGTGAGCTGTCAGTGACGTAACTACAGTGCCAAAATGCTATGGGCCCCCAACTGGAAGCGGCCCCGTTCAGAGGTTTTCATCTGAACTTCTCTGTTTTTTAATAGGAACGGGTCCCCATCTGACGAATTTGCCACAGGCCCCGAACGGTATACTTACGCCACTGGTTGCTGCCTGGATTCTGTTCTACCTAAGTACACTTAGGTTCCCCAGTCAGGTCTTATAATACCCTGGTTTTAAGTGGGAATTGTGACCAGCTCCCATAGAAGACGCACAGATCTTCTTAAGTAGACTCAGGCTGTGTATAATAGAGGTAAAGTATTGTAATAAGATACTCCTTGGTTTCCAGGCATAGTGCTGACCTTCTACTTGGTGTTCTACGCGGTGCTGGCGCTCATGTTCGCGCTCTGCATGGGAGGACTGTACCTTACGCTGGAGGAAACCAGACCCACCTACCTTCTAGAGGAGTCACTTATTGGTGAGTTTAACCAAAATGTTATTTTTTTTATGGCGGCGTAAACGAGCAGACGGATCACCTGATGGTAAGCAATCGGCGTCGCCCATGGATACCTGGAACACCAGAGGCGTTACAAGTGCGTTACCAGCCTTTTGGGGATTAGGAGTTTGAGGATCTTTGAGGATTCAGGGATTGGAGAGATCGGGGAAGGGGAGGGTAATTGAGCCTCCGGTAACCTTACTCATACAACGAAACACAACACAAGCGTTGCATCACGTCGGTTTTCTGTGAGGCCGTGGTATCACTCCGGTCGAGCCGGCCCATTCGTCCCGAAGCATGGCTCTCCCACACTTAAAATATTTGTTGATAAGGGGCATAAAGTTAGTCTAGTTAAACGCAGATTAAGTTTCTTGCGGACGTTTGGTCAAGTTCGTCAGTAGTTGGAATAGAATGGACTTAAAAATTTCGTAAAGTTGGATTGTTGTAGTACAACCATAGCACAAGTGCAATTGAATTTTCTGGACGAATATGATATGGTATTGATATTTGAAATATTGAAACGAAATGGACAACAACAGGCAATGCCAGAAGACGTTGCAGGTAGAAGGATTAATGACCAAATAACAAGTTTATAGTACACATTCAAATGGGATTATGTATTTAGATGTATAGTTCGTTAGTTTTTTTAAACTTTGCCACTCAATAGGCTTGTCTCATGTGTCGTGGGTGCGTTTACAAACATACAAGTTCACATGCACAAGTTGCTATCAACTATTCGCTGATCAGTATCCTAAATCTGCTGTCGTAATTTTCCACCATTGCGCCACACACTAGACGTTTTACTAGCAGATCGCACGTAGTCTATGTACTATGGCTATTGAATGTATGTATGTATAGCGGCTGGGCTATAAATCGTAAGGAGGTCGCCTCACATTTAGCCGTCCGTCGGTCAGGTCCGCCGGAGTTCCGGGCTTTTTATTACGTAATGGGTTTCCTACGACACGGTTCCTTCGCGGGGGACAAATGACTGGCACAGCGGTGGGATGGTGAGATGTATGGATAATCATATCTTTAGAATTCTCTAGCATGTTCTAGAATACATTATTCTTACAAAGCATTTTTGAGTGGAATATTTGCGTTGTTGCTAGGCGAGTAAGGCCGTAGTGCAACGTGGTTGGGTTTCGATCCTACATAGAATAATTCTTAGCAGTTTCACAATTTACTATTTTCTTTTTTTTTAAAAAAACGTTGTCCCACTTTAGGATTTTCTCCTGTGTCGTGGATGCGTTTACAAACATACAAGTTCACATACACAATGACACTCAGACCCGAAACAATAATTTGTGGATTACACAAAGTGTTGTTCCGTGCGGGAATCGAACCCGCGACACGTTGCACGGCAGCCAGTTGCCCAGCCACCGCACCAATCGTGCAGACATACAAATTGTAGTACTGGATCTCAGTGCAATGAACATGTGAAACTGTACATACGTCCATCCACGAAAACCTTAATGAAGGGAGACGTTTCTTTTTAGAAAACAGAAAAGACAATAGAAATACAATGTCTTAATATGGAACGCGTACTTAAAAGAACATCACGCTATCTTTAGGGCACAGGACACAACTTGCAAAAAGTTTGCAAGTTAGGTAGGTATATTATTTAATGTTGACCTTAATAACTATACTTTATTACTGGCATTATCACGTAGCGTTGGATGAAGGTAGGATGTAAACAATGGAGCATTTTAATTATTCCAGCGAGTACCGACCGCCGAGCTATGCGCATCCTGTCCTATATAAATGTTGTTTATGATACATTGTAGTGTGAAATATATGTAAAACTAGCTACTTGCGCGCGGTTTCACCCGCTCTGCTCGGCTCCTATTGGTTGTAGCGTGATGTTTTATAGCCTTCCTCGATAAATGGACTATCCAACACAAAAAGAGTTATTCAATTCGATTCAGTAGTTTCGGAGATTAGCGCGTTCAAACAAACAAACAAAAAAACAAACTCTTCAGCTTTATAATATTAGTATCTTCTTCTAGATCGCTTGCTGCATTTCTGAAGGTCGTGCCCCTGAAAGGCTTTCATTGCTCTCTTATATAGTATAGATTATAGAGGTAATATTAGTATAGATTACGAATTAAATAAACACGTATTTCCTTAGAGTAGGATTGTCAGTACTTTTATAAATAATCCAATCCAGCCTATCTCAACTTACTGCCTCCTATAAATGGGGTTTAAATTGAACCCAACGGAGGGTGTCCTCAACGACATGGCCATTTAGTTTGTAAGCGTTATTTTGGTTCTCTGGCTGGAGTAACCGCAATAATTGTTTGGTTAAGTACCTAATTAATAGCGTGCCGTAGCGGGTTGGATACAATTGTGGTTTGAGTTTCATCCACAGGAAAAATGCAATTAGGTATAGTTTGGATTGAATTATATGAACATGTAGCATTCCGCATAGAGTCTAGAACTAATATGGTTGAGTACTAGTCTGCTAGGTGAGCATAAACGCGCTACAATGACTAATTCGATATCCGAGTCGCGATAGGTTATGCAATGCCTGTTTTTTTTTCAATAAATCTTATTTTATACCCTTCGTTCAATATACAATGGTACTTTCAGGAGCCAACCCCGGCGTGGCCTCTCGTCCCCTGTACGAGACGGTAGTGCTGAAGTACAGCGTAGAGAACTCCTCGGAGTACCAGCCCTACGTGGAACAGCTCAATGATTTCTTTCAAGGTAAGTTTTACAGTTTATATTTTCAATTTCTGCCTCGTTGGCCGAGTGGTCGCAAGTGTGACTGCCGGGCAAGGGGTTTCGGGTTCGATTGCCGGGTCGAGCAAAGTATTATTGGGTTTTTATAAATTCTCAGTACTAGCACGGAGTCTGGAATTGTGCCCAGTATATGGCAATAGCCTCACCCCCTATTACATGGGACTCATAATCTAAATAGTGAAAAGTGGGTGTTGCTTTGTACAGTGGCATTATGCCACCTCTGACTACCCCTTCGGGAAAAAAGGCGTGATGTTATGTTATGATGTGTATTTTCAATTTCATATCTTATTTAGATTCTGACTTTCATTTCAATGATCGTATTTCAATTTAGTAGTAAGTATTATTAAACTTTGCCCCACACCAGGTTTTTCTAGGATCACTAGGTTCCTTTGTCGTGGGTGCTTTTAGAAATATACAAGTTCACATACACATGACACGCAGAACCGACTCAATGATTTTTAAAAGTAACTATATAATAAGTAGGTATATCTTTTTTAACGTGGGTAAAACTTAGGTATCTTTTCAGTTAAACTGTCAAACACCGCGAGGACACCGGTGACCGCAACCTATTGTTCTTTAATTGTGTCTATAATGATGGTACTCAACGAGTTAATAATATGTGTCAATG
Source organism: Spodoptera picta (assembly GCA_038387885.1). Lineage (NCBI taxonomy): Eukaryota > Metazoa > Arthropoda > Insecta > Lepidoptera > Noctuidae > Spodoptera > Spodoptera picta. Next base: position 1,319,580 of record JAZHFQ010000271.1, read on the forward strand.
TAATTCGTCTACATTATCATTTTTTAATAGTCAACAAATCTTCACAATCAAAACGGGTTCGATTCCCGGGTCGGGCAAAGTATTACTGGGTTTTAAAAAATTCTCAGTAGTAGCACGGAGTCTGGAATTGTGCCCAGTACATGGCAATAGGCTCACCCCCTATTACATGGGACTTATAACATAAATAGTGAAAAGTGGGTGTTACATTGTACAGTGGCATAATGTGCACCTCTGCCTACCCCTTCGGGGATAAAAGGCGTGAAATTATGTTGTTATGTTATAATAAGTAGGTATATCTTTTTGTAACGTGGGTAAAACTTAGGTATCTTTTAAGTTAATAATATATGTCAATGTAATTCGTCTACATTATCATTTTTTAATAGTTAACTAATCTATGAGTTTCAATCAAACCTTTCCAAATTGTCCTGTCAAATTCAGATTCACTTAACTATCGGTACTTGTACACCACGACATCTACTCTAATAACATAATCACTGTCAGCTAAGAATAAGTTTGATAGTGCAAACACCGCACCCTCGGGCGTGGCTCGGAGCAATTTGTTCGCGTATAGGTTTCACCAGCCGACATTGTGCCAATCAATAGTTTCATGGAAAACTACCACACCATGTATACACCATAGACGTACAACGGTATAGAATGGACAACCTTCATGATTGTGAGCTATGAATGGAATAGACTGGGCTATGAATGCATGGAGGTCGATAATGGTTTCAGATGAGGTTGTAGGCTACATTGTTATGTCATTTAATCCCTCGAGGAGGATGAGGTCCTTGTTTAATTATGATACGGACTTTTTACTACTTTCTACTTATATTATGGCCATATATCGGGAACAAATCCAGGCAGTTTGGGAGAATTTTTGAAAACCTAAAAATTTCTGTCGCGAAATTGGAATCCAAGAACCCTGAACCTCACCTCGTTCTGCGCGCGCCTCAGAGATCCATCAGCCTACCAGAGACGGGACCCAGTAGGGTTGAAGCCCTATATGGAGCCGCGGAAGTCCTAACGGGTTGCCGGTTCTCTGGCTCGAGGAACAGGAGTAAGAACGGGGTGGATTTTAGTCAGTAAGAGTCTGACACTCCCTCTCACCTAACCTAGGGCGGGAGAAGTCATTGGATGCTTGAAAAAACCCTGAACCATATTTCGATAGGTTGATGTTGACGACCATTCCACCAATGAGACAGTCTAGTTTATAACACAAACATAACATCACGCCTTTAATCCCCGAAGGGGTAGGCAGAGGTGCACTTCATGCCACTGTACAATGTACAAGTAATTCACATCATCATTTCACTTCAAACACATCATAGCATTTTAGTTTTTTATCAAGACGTTTGAAAAGTATTTATTTTGGTGTAGCTTACAGCAGTGAGCGCTGGTACACGGCCCAGAAGGAATGCAAGGCTGAGGACCAGTACGGCTTCCCTGAGAACCCCTGCATCTTCGTCAAAGTCAACAGGGTAGGTGATGGAATATGATATATTAAGGGGTTTGTAGGAAACCTCCTCCCGATCTTATTTCAGTTAAATAACGCTCGAATACTGAAAGGCTACTAAATTTGAAGTTGTACTTAAATATTGTCATATCGTGCTATCTCTTTCATTTGACAAGGAAATTGTAGTGACAGAACTATACTTAATCCCTTATCTGCCGGTATATAAGACATAGTAGAAAACACATTGTGTCTCGCGTATGCGTACGTCCTCGGCATACAAGGGGTAAAGCACTTTAAAAAAACATACAGTCGAATTGAGAACCTCCTCCTTTTTTGAAGTCGGTTGATAATATTGAGTGACGTTTGAGTATTTAAGCGTAAAGTCTATACCTCTACAAACATTCTTAATTAACATCACAATCTAATTCTGCTTATGGAATGTGTTCAATGCAGACAAAGCCTGAAAATATTTATAGTCTTAATGGATCTTAACTAATTATCTTGATGTTTGTTTTTGTTAGTCTATGTTTTATGGAAGTGACATTAAACTCTTTTCAGATATCATATAATATGTATTCATTGGTTCCAGATAATTGGCTGGAAGCCGGAGTACTATGAACCATCAGACCTGCCCTCAGATATGCCTGAGGACCTGGTGGAACACATCCAGGGACTTGATCCCAGTCAGGTGAGAGACTTGACTCACTATGAATATTTGAGCACTTCTAAACTTATTAAATTACAAGTACCCTTAACCGACGAGCATGCATGAAAAGATTGATGACTGTTGATGCAACGAACGAGGTATACGTAGGAATCGTTGTAATTGGCGTTCCATAGTCTCTGCTTACCCCCATAGGAGACAGGCGTGAAGTTATGTATGTATTTATGTCTAAACTTATATAGATCTTTAGAAAACTTGACCTTGACTTGGTAAGCAAATGGTGCCACTTGCCTGCAATGCCAGAGAACTTACAAGATGTTGATCTTTGAGGGGATTGAGCCTCTAAGTATTTTTCTTTCTTTTAAAAACCGTTACCCCACACTAGGATTTTCTCCTGTGTTGTGGGTACGTTTACAAACATACAAGTTCACGTACACATGACACCCAGACCCGGAACAACAATTTGTGGATCACACAAAGAGTTGCTCCGTGCGGGAATCGAACCCGCTGTATGTTGCGCTGCAGCCGATTGCCTAGTCACTGCGCAAACCGTATAGTCATATTAACTCTAAGTAGAAGCAATATATCTCGTAGGAGTACAACTGCCCCCAATAACCTGCCCTGGGGTGTATTTGTGTCAATTTATTAGCAACCCGGTATTTAAGATAGGAACTGAAATCAGACTATATTGAATACTAATCAAGGTTCTGAATTTAATAGCAAAAGCAAGTGTGGATATCCTGTGAGGAGGAGAAGGCGAATGACACAAAGCTGGAGTACCCATGGGGAAGAGGCATGCCAAAGGAATATTACCCTTATGTGAATGTCAATTTGGAGTATAGGAGCCCGCTCGTTGCTGTGCGGTTATCTTCGCCAGGTAACTTATATCACTGTTCTGTTTATGACGTCAATTTCTTATTTTTTTTAAATAATTGTAAGAATGTTTTCCGCTCGCTCGTTTCTCCTAAATCCCTGTGCATGTGCCAATGTGGATGGAACATTCAAAGTCAAAGTCAAAGTCAAAATCATTTATTTCAATTAGACCAGAAAGGCACTTTTGAACGTCAACAATAAAAGTGTACCTATTTGCTCATTCCAAGGTGTAGATTCCTATGGAGAAGAACGAGCAAGAAACTCAATAGGTTACTCTTTTTCAATCAGGTTCACAATACAATTCTCCAGTTATACAGTTTGCTGTTTGAATTGTGCGAGAACAATGTTACACTAAAATCTAGTCAAAGTGATCGAAAAAGAAAATAACCTTAAAGACAATTAATCGTAGTAAAAGGGTTACCTTATAGCCAAAATAAAATAATTATGTAAGAGGAGAAATTGAAATTTAAAATGGTTTAAGACGCCATTTTTTGAAACCACACACATGGAAGTATAATACCTCCTTTCTTGATTCCAGCACATAATTCAAACATCGTGATCCGATGTAGGGCGTGGGCCAAGAACATAATACACAACAAGAGTCTGAAGGAACCGTCGGGGTACACTCGCTTCCAGCTGTACGTTGAAGGCAATGACAGTGGCAACAGCACTGAAGTTCATACATAAGCGGTAATGTATCGCGTGTACTGCGACACTGTAGTTCCGTTTAAGTAAGGGAACGTGTAGTACTGCCGGTTAGGCTGGGTATGCATTAGCTGTTGATAGTGATAAAGAAAAAAAATTGTAAGTTATTAACGCAATAATGCAATTTCCGATGCGTATTTATGTTGTAAAAAAATGTTGTGAACATATGTATGATTTTCTTCTCTAGACGTTGTTTTTATAAATGATTTTTAATCTATAAAGAACCGAAAGAAATTATCTACTCACAAACGGTAAAACGCAACTCAGATACACGATTAATTGCTTTAATAATAGCTTTTATATTAGAAAGTGCCTTGCCTATGTAAGTATATGAAATAAGGCAAAAAACATCTAGATGTTGTCCACAAAAATGTACAATAAGTAACAGAAAATTAACTTAAATTTTTGCGAACGAACAACAACTTATTTGTATACCCAGCCTTATAGTAAATAGATCAATTTTCCATGATGGTGAGTCACCAGGTGCCTGTCACCACTTGGATTCCAACAGTATACTTATAGCTTGTGATTTACACGCCTTATGTGTGTGCGGTCAACAAATGGATGGGTGTGCAAACAGCTTAGTAGAACTACTTTATAATTCTTGTCTTTTACACGTGGTCTTATCCGCCATATTTGTAAAAACGTAATAGATGAAATTAATTAATAGATGTATAATCTTTATTTGTTTATTTTACTATCGAATATCATGTTTTTTTATCTCTTGAAGGGATGGGCAGATGTCTACGTTCCATCAGTGTACCTACCTATATTGCTACGAAAACTTTTAGCGGTAAAAAATCGTAAATCCGTGATGTTATTCATAAAATTATCCATATAGCTTGGTTTATTCTATGTCGAACGAACAAATATTTTGTAAACTGAATTTAGGGCTACCATTTTTGCTCACTAGATGGCCTTAATCTAATAAATAGACTTTTAGTATCATCACTGTAGCAGTTTAACGTAAATTTGAACGTCGAATGTTGTTGCACTAACTAATTCACAATTGAATGAAGAACGAGAGTTACACAGTAACACACTAATACCATCTGGTGGGCAAAAATACAGCAGCCTCCATTGCTTTCCTTTTGTAAAATGTGATGAATGTTTTTATTCTGCTATTGGTAGCCATAAAGATTACGGAAGATTATAAACAGTCACGTAGTCTAACTAGGTACGACGATTATGACGCTAGACGATGTAACTATCAAGATATTATTTTGTATTTGTTATGAATTGTTTTTTAAATTGTTATTATTTTGTGGATAAAGTAGTTTGGCTGTGTCCAATGTTATGTGCCTTGTACCTACGCCAAATTCAATTATGATATGATAAATAAATAAAACAAATTAAAGATTTTGTCTCGAAGTTTTATAATACTGTAGTAACTTAAAGGACAGTGTAGAACTGTTCTTGACAAAAGTTTATAATTTAGGACTTTATTATTGCTTTATTTTTCATGAACTGAACTATAAAATGCCAAATTGTATCTATATACATATTATTCCCGTTTGAAATTAATACGATACAACAATTTCAATTTTAATCAAATTGCAGTAGATAATAAATTGTGCGCATGATGTTAGCGTTAAGTTTATGGGAAATATTCGACGAATTTCTAAAAGGAATTTAAATTAACTAAAATATAGTGTAGTCAGCCAAGTTATTTCGTACAATATAAAGATTAATTCGGTACACAAATAGTAACTATTGTTATTGTACTAAATTATATGATATTGAACGAAGCCTTTTGAAACTATTGATCAAGTAATTTCTTACTCACTGGCTCGTTGGCCAAATGGTCGCAAGTGAGTCTACCAGGCAAGGACGGGCTTTAGAATTGTGCCCAGTGATGGCAATAGCCACATCTCCTAAAATAAATGGTGAAAAGTGGGTGGCATTAAGTGCCGTAATGTGTACCTCTGCCTACACCTTCGGGGATAAAAGGCTTGATTAACTAAAATCGCGGGTTACTCACGTGAATATACTGAGAAAAGCTCTACTAGTTTCGAACTACAGAGGGGTTCTTCCTCATGAGCAGCATACGCACGCTAGAACTAACTAGTAGACCTTTTCTCAGTATATTCACGTGAGTAACCGGCAATTTTAGTTAATTTAGTATGTCTCACGATAGTTATTATAAAAAAGGCGTGATGTTATATATGATCTTATGATACTTTCTTATAGACGCAATCTTTATTTTCTTATTTGCATACTAATAACTTGATGGACTGTACATATATGCAAGCGCTCTCTAAAAATTTAGAATTAGGTGAGTATTAAAGATAGTAGTAGTTTTTATCTGTTTGTATAGAAATGGCTCAGTTCCCAAAGATCCTGTTGTCACAGGCCCTTCCAGTGCATTATACTATAGTTGTATATTCTTGTATGTATATTGTAGAGAGTGTGTCCGTGCCTGTTTTGAGTACAAAACCTATTTATAAATATTCCAAGTTGTTGATTGTATAAATGTGAATTCAATTTTGAAATAAATATATCAAATTTTATTATTTCGTGTGTTTCTTTTTGTACTGTTTAGTAAATTAGAGCAGGGCTGTCCAAACTATATAAATTCGCGGGCTAATTAAATTTCTTACAAAAGGTGGAGGGACTGAAAAATATTTTCAGTTGTATAATGACGATTAACATTTTATTCTTTACTCACAGAAAAACTTGTATAAAAATCATGCACTGAATTTTATTACCTACTGTTGTTGCACATAAAATCGTCAAGTTCCCATCTCATTAAATACTCGGTATTCGTCACTTCGTAGACATAATGCAGTTGTCGCGGACAACCTAACGGGTAACCGGGGCTCCGGCTCGACGTGCAGGAGAAGGAACGGGGTGGTAAGAGTCTGACACTCCCTCCCGCCTCATCAAGGCGGGAGAAGTCATTCGATGATTTTCCCCCCTTAACTCGTCGAGTACCGGTTTTGCAGACACAATTATAGAACAATAGGTTGCGGTCACCGGTGACCGCTTGGTATTTGACAGTTTAAAAAAATACATATTGCAGTTAGTTAGTTAAGTAAGTGTGGGAGAGCCATGCTTCGGCACAAATGAGCCGGCTCGACCGGAGTGATACCACGGCCGAGCAGAAAACCGACGTGAAGCAACGCTTGCGTTGTGTTTCGTCGTGTGAGTGAGATTACCGGAGGCCCAGTGACCTTCCCCTTCCCCAATCTCTCCAATCCCTGAATCCCCAACGATCCTCAAACTCCTAATCCCCAAAAAGCCGGTGACGCACTTGTAACGCCTCTGGTGTTCCAGTGCGGCACCTCGCCTCCTGTAGGAGTCAGGTGGCCGGCAGGTAGGTAGGTAGGGGTCCAAATAAAGTACACTTTTTTAAGAGTAGTTCACTCTATTAATGCCAATTATCTGTTGCCCCAAGTCCACGTCCAGGTTCGGGGTAATAGGTACGCTGAGAACACTGGCCTGAACCGTGGAGTAGCTCTGCAGGCGGTCCAGCCTCGTTCCAAATGCACTTCCAGGTCTTCAGCAGGGCCTAGGTAGTTCCCAGGTAGAAGGAGGTCTGGTCTTCCACTCGCCGCCAGGTAGATGGCTGCGACGCGAGGTCAATTGTAGAACATAAATCCTGGAAGCGCAGACATAAGGCAAGCGTTAGCAGAGCTCGGGCCACGTAGCCGGGTCCAAAGGTCACAGTGTCCCAGCAGACAAAGAAAAAAGGAATAGCCGCTGCTAGCGAGAAATTAAGAAGAAGAAACACCTTACAATAGCAACACTTAAGCAATACATGGAAACTTACCCCAGCGGGATTCCGATTACAATTTATATAATTGATTTGAAGTAGATTTAGTTAGGTAGGTAAGTACGATCTTGCAACGTAGGTCGTCCGCGATCGAGTGACACAGCCGTCACCTCTGATGCCTTTAAGTTGACTGTTCGTTGGATTTTACGAATGCGCCCGAGACGAGCCGACACGACTAGTTATTAACTCGTTTAGAGATGCGTAGGGGCAATAGAAGCGAGGACCTTTGCGTAAACAATTAATATTGGGTTCCGTAATGTTTTTATATAGAGGTAAAATTAATTATTTTAATGCGTTTTAAATTAGTAAGTAGTAAGATGTGTTTCTATTTGTTTATTTAGTGTATTTTAATAATAGTTTTAGAATTATCTATTGTAATTATTTATAATGTATATGGTTTCGAAGCTATTTTTAGGGCAAACAAGGTACAACGTTACACCAGGTGTCCATGGTCTACGCCGATTGCTTACCATCAGGTGATCCGTCTACTCGTTTACCGGCTTATGCCATAAAAAAAAAGCATTTTTTTCAAATTGCTGCTAAGAAGTCCGATACGGACTAAGTGGAAGCATAACTTAACTAATACGGTCAACATCAAATCGTCGTCACTCGACAAAATAAAATACTTTTCGGGAATTCCCCCAATAATAGTAAAAGTAGCTTCACTTTTGATCACTTCATTAAGTGATCATGCGAATGGAATGTTGCACGACTAAAGATTAATAAATTGTACCAAATATTGAGAATATGTTTTGACAAAATAATATTATCAAAATTCCAAACTATTCGTGTCCAAAACGAATTTGGAATTAAAATGTGTGTCGCGGGCCGCATGAAAACTACCCGCGGGCCTTTGTTTGAGCAGCCCTGACTTAGAGTATAATGGTCGATAAGTCCGTTTGGTAAGTAAGAGATCGACATGTCTTTATCAAGCAATATTGTCAAACTTATTGAATTCTTGCTATTTAATCTGATACGTCTTCAATTCCTAGATAGAGCCACAATCAATTGCAATATCACCAGTTACGTTTATATACTTTCACCAGAAATGAAATCAGACTCCGTGGTGAGAATTTTCACAAGCCAATAAGAAGCCCTATGATGCTTTTCCCGACCAGGTTATCAAATCTAAGACGCCGGTTTTCTCTAATTGCATTTAACTAACAAGGTAGTCGTCGAAAAAGACCACAAATGTACTTACAGAAACGTGTATAACCTGCGCACCTACTTTTCTAGAAACTAGGTACAGAACAATACCTAGATATACCAGTCATCAAGTTTCCAATTACTTATACTATAAGCCACGTACCTGTTGCCCTCGATTAGATACAACCAAGTTGTCTAGCACTTAGAACATTAGTTTGTTCAGGGCTCGGTCGTGAGGGGGCGCTGGGGCGGCGGGCGCTGGGCGGGCGGTCCGCCGGTTACAGGCAGATTTGGGCGGCAAGAGAAGCCAAAGAGTAGGTGACATCCAGACTGGACTGATGGCAATGTTTAGAGTTATGTCGATGTTATTGATAAGGAAAAAGAATATGGTAATATTTTTTTTGGATTTATTATTTTCACATGAAGCGGGTATCCGTTATTAATGTTACTTAGTTATGCGTTTTATTACAAATCGTATTTTATACAAAATCATGTTATTTGCCTTCCTGTTTAATAAAAGTATAAGACTTGTTATCCATATGACGATACTTTATTCAAACTGCTCTGTTAAAATCTAGCAGACTAGTACTCAATCAAACAATTCCATAGTAACAACAAAAATCCTCACAGAGGCAGCCTAGATATAGGTACAAAACTCATACGAATCAGTTTACCTCATTTCGGTTGCTTACCGGCAGTCTTCATCCACCGAGCCGCCACGATGGGCGCCGACAAGCCGAATGGCGTGGTCAACTACTGCCGAAGACCAGTTCAGAGACCCTTCCTCCAAAGAATCCAGTATGGAATCTGGAATCCAGAAGACAGAACATTCCTGGGCAGAACTCCACATCGATGGGGTGAGTTTTTGAAATTCGAATTAGGAATTTTGAATTTTAACGGTTTATTTTTTAAATTCGGAAGTTGTTTCAATTTTGGATTAGGTCATTTATTTTGTTTTCTTTTTTAAGACAGGAACAACTTTTGTATTTTTTTTGTTTTGCAAATAGAAACGAAATTTTCCAAGTTGCGGCTTGAATATGGATTTCTTTTCTAATTAATGGAAATAGGCCTGGGGGCTTAGACAAAGTAACAATTTAAAAACGATAACGAAGTTAGATAAGACTAAAATGTATGGGATTGACTTAGGCCGCGTTAAGTCACGTGGTCAATCGACATCGTTATCGCAATTTGGTAGACAATGTTATATTTCATAACGAAACTATAAAGTAACGAATCGTTATCGTGTTTATTCCCTGGTGTATGGCAATAGGCACACCCTCTATTACATGGGACTCTTATTTAACATAAAATAGTGAAAAGTGGGTGTTACATTATACAGTGGCATTAAGTGCCGTAATGTGCACCTCTGCCTACCCCTTTAGGGTTAAAAGGCGTGAAGTTATTATTATTTTCATTAGAAATAATTTCTTGTCATTGTCCAGGACATTAGAAGGCTTTTCTATTATTATTATTACTATAGAAAAGAGAACTAAAGAGCTTTCAAAGAGTTCGTTATAACTTTATCTACCACTCATATATTAGGGAAATATATGTATGTATTACATGCCATATTTAATATGGATCCCTTGGGGAATAATATACGTAATGTAATGGATATATAGCCTCACTCTGCGTGATCGGAAATGACGCTACTGCCCACACTGTGGTAAAAATGGAGTGGGAATTAATTAAAAGTAGTAGTTTATTTGTTTTAGCGTATTACATTGAACATGTGTATCGTATTATTCAGTTGAATAGTTAAATAAGTTAGTACACCGTGGTTAAACACTAGCAAATTAGTGTTGTATACAAACTAGACATTTCGCCTTGAGAGTATTCTCAACACGTGTTTGCGCTAGTAAAATGAAATTAACAGCAAAATGGTTTTGCTTTTTGCATGTGAATCAAACTCACGACCTGTTTTTAATACTTTGGCAAGTTTGGCTCAAGTTCGTTTCGAGTCTCATAATATTTAAGATTAAATTTGGTTTATGCATGACGCATAATATAATGGCATTCTTTTTAGGGTAGACAGAGGTAAACATATTGCCATTAACTTAGCCCCTATCCTAAAATTTTCTCCTGAAAAAATGATTCATTGCGCAAATAGAACCTACTTATTTAATTATTATTTTTTTCGGCTTACTTGAGTAATTATTTCAAAATGAACTCGACTAGTTTCAAGTAAAGGCTCATATTCATGAGCAGCATTCCGCGACCCGCGACGTGGTGTCTGTTGCGCTGCTACTGTCTAGCATGGCTTGAAACTAGTTACGGGAGTAAGCCGAAGGGAAGAAGATAAAGTAAATACTTCTTCGCCGTTCTTTTAATTGCTGAAAATCGTGTCAATGCTTGTAAGCCAGGGCTTGCTCATCAGGATGAAGGAGCAGGCAAGGTGAATACACCATTCCACGCCACTCCGCCATCTACTTCAAAGGCAAAAGAAAAAGAGAGTGGTGTAATCACACACTTCTGCTCATCTCTTCAGGAGTTAACCGGTGTGATACTGTGTAAACAAATGTATGTATATGTATGTATACGTCAATATATATAGTTTTATATTGAAAGATAAACATTGGTCAAGGATTCGATTCAGATGCCGGTCTGACTATAGAGGTAAATCTAATAGCGACATGTTTATTTTAATTTTTTTACTCATTTATTTTGGTATGGATGATAATATTAATGAAGTCTCAATAGATTTTTTTGAATCATATACCAATATGGTCCAAAAAATAACCTAGTTATTAAAAGTAGCATTATATAATATTTTCAAATATTTGTCTACAATTGCGGTTAAAGAAAAGACCATGTAATCAGCCACGTGTTCAGACACTTATCTCATCAAATAATTACGTGAGTAAGCCGAAAAACATAATAATCCACTTACTAACTGTACAATTGAAGACCATTTGCCTTTAATATTTAAAGGTTATTGTTTCTATAGCATTGACTGCCTCGTTGGCTGAGTGGTTGGACAAAATATTGCTGGAGTTTCTTAAAAAGAAAAATTTCAGTAGTAGCACAGAGGCTGAAATTGTGCTCAGTATATGGCAATAGGTTCACCCCCTGTAACATTGTACATTGGCGCAATGGCATTAAGCGCCGTAATGTGCACAGAGATGCACCTTTTATTCTCGAAGGGGTAGGTGATATATGGGCAGATATATAGGCAGATATATAGGTATAGGCAGAAGGGGTAGGGGATAAAAGGTGCGATGTTATGTTTTCATGGCATTAATTTCCAGTATTACCTTAAATACTTAAATTATTAGACCAAATATGGACATAACATTCAAAACGTCGACCTCTGTCTACCCCTTCTTTGAGAAAAGGCACAATCATACATTTGATAGTAAAACCGAGAGAGTGTGAGTGAAGTGAGTGCAATTGTGCGAGCAGTTTCAATGAATCATGTTCCCGAGTTATTTTCGATTTTATCCCCATCATACCTGATTGGTTTTCAGCACGTGAAAACTGAAATTACTTACGAATACGCTTATATTCCATGGTGGTTGAAATGAGCTTTGGATACAAGAAGGGAATTTGCTTAAAATTCATTGGTTTTTTAATCGACATCAAAAAAGTAAAGGATGTTCTCTTGAGGTCTTCTCGGAGGAGATTATGTCGCTATTGGCTGAACCGATTTTGAAGTAGTTTTCAGAATAATGTTTATTACATTTCAGAGTAGGATTCTGTGTCGTGGGTGCGTTTAAAAACATACAAGTTCACATACACATGACCTGAAACAATCCGTAGATCACACAAACAGTTGTTCCGTGCGGGAATCGAACCCGCGACACATTGCGCGACAGCCAGTTGCCCAGCCTCTGTGCCGTACCGCCGTGCCGTCAGTGTATTAATTAACCCACTTCAATAAAAGAGGGCGTTGAAGTCGCTTATTTTAAACGTAGTTTTAAAATAATTATTATGTGAATGAAAAGGTGGTAATATAAATGTAAGGAGCTATATTATTTAAAGGGGTGGACTTATTGTGGAATACCTTTTAACAATTTATTACATAGAACATATCAAAATCACTGTAACGTAATTAATTGCCTAATGATGGAGTGGTCACAAGAACAACTGCCGAGCAAGTGGTATCGGTATCTTGGTTTGTCGTTAATTTTCTTAGCCGACTTCAAAAAGAAAATAAAACGAATGTTCTCAGTGTGACCTGAGGCCTTAGTACGAGTTTCATTTACGTTTAAAGTATTCGTAACGAGTACACGTTCGGCACTCTGATTGGCCAGCGCCAATGAACCAACCAATCAGAGCGTCGGACGAGGTTTCGTTTCAATTATTTATTTAAGCTTCATGCACAAAGTGTACATAAGGTTATGCGAAACTAACTGGTCTCCGCGCCTTCGACCGCGTATAATAATGACTTCTGGCTAATTTTGGATTTTTTAATAAGTCTTTGCCAAGGCCGATTCCAATGCTGTGTAACAAATGTTATCAGAATCGATTCACTTGTATTTATTGTGAAATGTTCATTCTCGGGATTTCAAAAAATAATAGTAGGGGAGCCCATGAAGGGATTTCGGTAGTTACTCGAGCGCGTCAGATTAACATATGGGGAAAAACTAGTGTCCTTTTGAATATACCTACCATATATCCGATCTGATTAGAAAGGGGGGACTAAAAATTAAAAAAAAAGTCTGACTAAATAAAGTCAGTTTCGTCAGATTAAGGGAAGGTAGGTTAATGCCATGCTAAAGGAAGTGTATTTAAAAAATGTGCCCATTCCAACTTGATTTGCAAGAGTGGGGGGATTTTGAAGGGTTCTCGTTGGTACTCTCCAGATCATTCAACTCCACCATGCAAACTGGCAGATTAAGAGTTTTTTATTATCAAAGACACATGAAGCATGTACATTATCAATATCTGACACGCTCGACCACTAGAACAAAAGTTATGCGTAACAGATTCAAAGATCTGTGGATTCCCCCTTCCCCCACCGGTGTAAGAAATTGTCACTAAACCATTTTTTCTTTCTATCACCATATTTTTAAAATCCAGTAAGTTCCAACGACGCTCGAGTAAATCCAAATTTAGCATAGTGGGCTCCCCTACTATAAACAATACCATACGAATTTTACCCCAGGCAAAAAAAAAATAAAGAAAGATACAGCGGCTGAATACTCTCAAGCGTCATTTTCCGAGCCTCAAACTATCGTTATGGATATTATACAAAACTGCCATATACAGTAGTCAAATTCACGACATTAAAGGGAAGAAAAAGAAGTTAACAAGATAAATACCTTCTTTATATATTATGTTCTGTGATAAATTCGATACAATATCATCAGTAACAAAAACCTATCTATAGTTAGAGTAATCTTATTATTGGTTAGTTATAGCGTCTACTTCACATAAGCTACGTCCTAACATCAATCGTCGGCAGTACTGCATTACCGCGTCACGTCGTAAACTTGTCCGCAAATAGGAGTCGGCCTCGGCAACAAAATACATATATGTATACCGGTCGACACCGGTATTTACTAGTGTTTGTTGGTATTTTAATACTTCCACTATATTCTAGGTTAAGGGTAAGTCATGGTGGCATTTGGAGGTGAGGTTATACGATTACTTTTGGTTAAAACTATGTATTTAAATTCTCAGTGAGAAGGAACGGTGTCTGGAATTGCGCCCGGTATATGGCAATAGGCTCACCCCCTATTACATGGGACTCATAACGTAAATAGTGAAAAGTGGGTGTCACGTTGTACAGTGGCATGATGTGCACTTCTGCCTACCCCTTCGGGGATAAACGGCGTGATGTTATGTTATGTGATGTTATGATTCAGGACGTAATTTCAGCAATTAACATTGGACTGTAAACCTCGGCTCTAAAAATGGATTGTTGGAACCTAGGGGCATCCTTTACCTACCTACGTTTAGGAGGGTTGATACGTGGATTGGAGATGCAGTTTTAAAGGTTAAAATTTTGCATAAACATTCTTTAATAGAATTGAATGAAGATCTGATACATATTTTATGAAAATTCAATGTTTAACAATGTCAAAAAGTTCTTAGAGAGCGCGACTGCCCGATTTTTAATGTGTCCTTTCGGCTCTTTTAAGAACTGCGAATATAAATTTTTGAGATTCTCTTTGATCACCACATACAATCTAAACCACGTAGAGTAAATCCTACCTAGGTTTCTTTTTTATTCTGTGCCCAGAGATTCAATACAAACCATTCATGACGTAGACCATACGAGTTTCTAAAAACAGCTTAAGTCTACGTAGAATTGCAATAAATGTACAATAATGTTTGTTCAGCGTCCAGTATCTTCACGCCAACGATATTATTCGCACTAAGTAGAGTTGTGTATATTAGTGTAAATGTTACTACTGGTATTTTCATTAGAGATAGCACTTTTGTGATGATTTCACTGTCCATAAAACGATATTGGAATGAGTCTACCTTCATACACGAGTGAGTTGTTTCGTGTTTTATTACTGTGTAGTTTAATTTGTATTTGTTAGAAAGAATACATATGGTTGCTTAATTTTTTTTTATGTGGTAAGGCGGTAAACGAGTAGACGGATCACCTGATGGTAAGCAATCGGAGTCGCCCATGGACACCTGAAACACCAGAAGCGTTACAAAGTGGAACATAAGAAGTGCGTTACCGGCCTTTTGGGGATTAGGAGTTTAAGGATTGTTGGGGATTCAGGAATTTGGAGATTGGGCAAGGGGAGGGGGTAATTAGGCTTTCGGTAACCTCACTCACACGGCGAAGCACAACGCAACTGTTGCTTTACGTCGGTTTTCTGTGAGGCCGTGGTATCACTCCGGTCGAGCATTCGTACCAAAGCATGGCTCTCCCACACTTGAAATAAATGTTATTCCATTTTTCTGTAATTTTCTTTTGTAATTTTCAGATATTGGAGATTTATCCAACAATCGATTGCGATGCATTCTTATTACTTTAGCATTCTAATTGTACGATCACTGACTTCTTATTGTATTTACCTAATTCCAAAATTCTCAACCACTTGTACTATGTTTATGTAAAAATTAAATATGAATTGACTTCAATTACATGTGAACATTTCCACACTATCTAATAAGGTACATTTCCGCATAGAAAGTCGACAAACCATTACTGCATTAGGTCTTACTTACTATTTATTCACAGACGGTAAAAGCCGTCGTCCCCGCGGTATATTCCGCCCCACACGCTGTTTCCGCGAATTCTATGTAGCCGGCCGGCCGCTCAATAATTCATGGTTTCTAGTAAATCTTACAGGTATCAGTATCAGGGCATTGCTTTAACAAATAGATTTAGAGAAGGTATTGTTCATTCAAAGATTGGATCCAACTTTAGCAAGTCTTTATTCTTTTAGACTTCACTAAATATTATAAAAAAGACAATAGATAGTAGGTACCTATCAACGTGTTCTTTAAAAATAGGCGCAATAAGGGTTAGTTTACATTAAGTAAAGTGTCATCAACTGCCATTGACCTTTTAGTGGAATTAATATAGGTACTTACTCTGTGTACGTTCTACTTAGTTGCGTAGCTAGTTGCTGGCGTTTCTACAAGTCCAACAAAAAGGCCAGCAAGGCACTTGTACCTTCTCTAGTAGGTGGTTCCCGTGGACTTCCCCACGGGAACCACCAATTGTTTATCATTAGGTGACCTGTCTGTTCATTTGTCGCTCTATTTTATAAAAATAGTTTGTGTTATACAACGAAAAAACAGTTACAGTAAAGTTGAACTTCAACTATTGTTTAACAGAAGTCCTGGCACCCCTGAGTGCCGTGGCTCGTGACGTAGCGTCCAATGTAAACAATGCGTGACCGGGTTGCGTTGCGCTTGCGCAGGTTATTTCAGCCATCTTGGCCGCCATCTTAGACGCCATTAGCTCTTTGTTGGTAACTGCACATTTTACGGATATGTAGTAGTAGGTAGTCTACAATACTATAAATACATCATAGCTACATGATCTAAACATGAAGCTATCGATGAAGCTATTCTCTTTAACACGTTAAACATCATAGGGGTCACGGTGACCGATGTTACGAGAGGAATTGCCTTCAACATTTTTTTTCTAATATAGTAGACATAATATTTTATTGACAATAATAACATATTTTTTTATTGACAGTCAAAGCCTTAATCGACTTCAAAAAAGAGGAGGTTAAAGTTGATTTTTTTAAACGAAGTTTGTAAAAGAATTATTTAGATGGTTGATTTTCATTTTTATTTATATCTATATTATTTAGTTGTTTGTTGTGCCACAATTGTGCTTCCTCAGCAGTGTACCTATATGTTTGATAAGCGTGGAGGACCTAAATTTATATGTTTTTTATTTTTCGATACTTAACTTTTTTCGTTGGTAAAATATCTTGGGTGCGATACCCGATTATCAGTTTTTTGAACATTGTCCTTCTATCACAGAAGGACAATGTTCAAAACAAGCCAGTATAAGGTCTACATCGCTTATTAAGATAATATTTTGTATTTTGTCCATTTTATCATCAATAAAGATTATTATTATTATTATTATATCACAGAATTTGAAAATGTGTTAAAACAGTATAACTAAAACATAGGTATTGAGTACCTCCTATTGAATAGTTTGAGGAATAAAAGCCGTGTTGCTATGTTTTTGTTGCCAGCTGATTTGAATACGCACGCATTTGAATACATAAGTAGATCCCATCATACGGCTTACGGAGCTCCGTCAGAGATTGCGTCACTGGCAGAGATCGTAGCTTAGCAATGATTTCCTTCACAGTGAGCGCGATGTGTAGTAAAATATATTTTCGGTACAAATGTATTAGCTTTATGACGGTCTCTCCATTGCGTTATGACGACCGTCTGCTTCTAAAAAGGTTTGGTTTCACTTCGTTTAATGTTTGTCTGTAAGTGTTCTAAATGAGGAATCGTGGGGTTCCTGAATCCCCAACAATTCTTAAATCCCTAATCCTCAAAAGGCCGGTAACGCCTCTGGTGTTCCAGGTGATCTGTCTGCTTGTTTATCGACTAGTCCCATAAAAAACACACCAAGAAGAATCAAATTTCCTTCCTCAGCAAACACACTTGAGACTACTTTTTTTTTCAAAATTGCTGCAACTCCTGTAAGTCAGGATCTATATGAAAAAACCAGAACACTGAAGTCTGGCGCTTCCCACGAACATGAATAACTGTCTTGAATCCCGCAACGAAATAAATCAGAAGAAAAAACCGATAGTTGTACTTGCGACTACTTGATGAAGTCATTAAATATGTCATAAAATGTTTTTAAAGTTACACTTTTCAGTTTTTCAGTTCGCTACAGACCACTTAGCACTCTGTTATTGGAATTGATACACCAATGGATGTGATAATTCACAATGATAAGTTACTCTCAATGCGTATGCGCCGCTAATAGTGCGATCAAACAAGTTACTCATATGTTCATTGGTTTATTTGTTTTGACTATTATGGTTCTTTGCCGGCTACTGTTTGAAGAAATGATAATAATTGAAATAAGTTAACAAAAAAGATAATTCTTCTATAAACTATGATTATAAAAACCGACTTCAAACCCTCTTATTGTGAAGTCTGTTAATTAAAATACAAATGTAACATACACTTTTCTGAAAACCACAATCGGTTTAGCCAATCGCGAGGAGTTATTCCATGAAGCACATCCAAACGAAGCATACCTAAGGTACCACCGTAGGTGGGCTTCAAATAAAAATTTAAACTAATTAATTTCTTATTCCACGAAGCACACCCATAGTGTGGAGACTAAGAAATAAAAATATCGAAAGAAGAAAATATTTATTATTTAAAAGACTTACCTAAATATCTAACATCTACCTCTTTCTATCTACGAATACCTCATCACTTTCTTTTCTTTCTTTCTTCTTTCTTATACATACATACAGACAGGTAAAACTTGAACAAACTTGAAAGAATGCGTCCTTGTTTCTTTTGTTTGTTGTCAGCTTGCTATATTCTTCAAGTATACTAATTTAATTATTTATGTTCCAGGTGTGATAGGGCTGATCTACCTGGTGATGTACATCTGCATCATCATCTTCTTCTCCATCTGCATGTGTGGTCTGCTCGCCAGCATGGACGAAAAGATCCCCTACTTCACACTCGCTGACTCCATCATTGGTAAGCGATTTAATAACAACTTTATTAAGTATATTAAACAAGTTTAAGGTATTTTTATATATTTGATGGGCCTATGTTTGACCACCATCTCGACCAAGCGATAATGCGGTCTACGATGTAGCAAGTCGATTACATTTTGCCCACAAATTAATTTCTCTTAGCATCGTTGTAGTGGGCATATACCTCTATAACAAACCTGAATCTTTTTTATTTTTTTATTCGCGGTCTACAATCCTCCAAGCGTGTAAGTCAAAATGCATTTATTTCAATTAGACCAGAAAAGCACTTGACTTTGACTGCGCCAACCGTGCTATCTACCCGCGGAGAACGTAAAGGGTCACCAGGCTCCGGCTCGAAGTGCAGGAGTAATACTTTGGTGGTTTTTAGTCAGGAAGAGTCTAACACTGCCTCCGCCTCACCCCGGAAGGAGAATTATTGCAATATGTCCCCCTTAACTCGTCGAGTACCGGTTTTGTAGACACAATTATAGAACAATAGGTTGCGGTCATCGGTGACCGCTTGGTGTTTGACAGTTTAATAAAACCGTTCAGTCTAGTTACATGACTGAGTACAGCGGTTATTTATATAACTTACTAGCGACCCGCCCCGGCTTCGCACGGGTGCAATATGCATGTATTATACATACAAACCTTCCTTAAGAATCACTCTATCTATTTAAAACCGCATCAAAATCCGTTGCGTAGTTTTAAAGATCTAAGCATACATACGGACATACAGCGAAATCGACTTTGTTTTATACTATGTATTGATGATGCAGAGAGGGTCTATTTTCCAACAATTTATTGTCAAGGGCTGTTCATGTAGGCAATTCCTATTATATTTTTACTCCCATCTTTTAATACATTTTATTCCACGAACAAATTCCTTGATGTACACGTACGTAAGGGAAATATTTAAATCAGGAATGTTTCTTTGACTCACGTCGTAGAAGCATCCGTCAAAAGTTATTTCAAAGATATTTTAAGATCTTAAAAAAATGGGTTCAAGGATTATCTTTGCAAAATGTTCGAAACGAATATTATTCTGTTTATGTTACATTTATTCAAAAACGTTTTAGTAGTACCTAGAATAGAATGTGTTAGTATGAATACTTATAATAATATTAAGAGAGTAATGGCAGTCTATCAAAATATATTGTTTGATGTTGAAAGAAGGTGGAGCGCCTAGGAACATAATGGATGGAGAGAATAATGAGATGACGGGTGATAGACAAGAACGGAATGCAGTTGTAGATGCCGCCTTGAATATTGTTAGAATCTCGTGATAAACATTGTTATTTTTTGTAAATGTAAGGCTATTGTGCTTCCGCAGTCAGTGTGAAATTAAGAATTTCGTGATACGTTTCATTTAAACTTAATTGTGTCAAACTCATGATGGTGATCTGTATGATTCCAGGAGCTAACCCTGGGATGGGTCACAGACCCATACTGTTCGAGGAAGGAGCTCTCATCTGGTACCATGCTGACAATGAAACTCAAGTCAAGAAGTATGTGGATAACATTAATGAGTTTCTCGCGCGTGAGTAGATTTGATTTGCACATTTCTTTTTTCTGCCCCCATGCGACACATTACGCCTGTCTCGCATGAGGGTTATGTATATGTATGTATATTCTTTAGAGAACTATATTATTATGTAAGGTGAAATATGCTTTAGGATATTATAGAGGTATATGAAACTTCAACTATTACAAAGTTTTGTTCTTGGTATGTAAAGATTCTAAGTCATAAAAAACATCTAGAGGTACATTTCTATGAATTTTACTCATACATTTTTATGATCTGCCAAACTAAAGCCATTAAAAACTATGATGATTTGATTGCTATCTCAACCAGCACACAGCTCATGTAAAAAGGACGTATTTTCTCATCAATTTAATATGTTCTTTTTTCCAGCATACAACAACAAGAGCTTGTTAGTGAACCAGGGCGTGAATCAGCGTGAGTGTGGTGACGTGAAGCCTCCAAGAAATGAGGTCTGCGCCTTCAACACTACCACCAACTTCGGACCCTGCAACATGGAGAATAACTACGGATACGCCAACAAAACACCCTGTCTTATCATCAAGTTGAATAGGGTAAGTAGCAACTAAAATAAGGCAAGTTTAGAATTGTGAAAACAATGATTATTATCTTATTTAAAATGTGAGCCGAAAGATGAGACCTGCATTAAACCGAGCAGAAAAAGTGGGAGGTCTATATTTAACAGTGGGTATACCTGAGCTGATGCGGGCCTGCGGACGGCGAGCATGGGTGGCTCCCCGTCCGACCAGAAACAGACCCGAGCGTACGGCGTTTCGCGTTCCGCGCGCGCCTCAAAGAGCCATTAGACCACCACAGATGGGGCCCAATAGGGCCGATGCCGATTCGGAGTCGCTGAGAACCTAACGGGTAACCGGGGCTCCGGCTCGACGTGCAGAAGAAGGAACGGGGTGGTTTTTAGTCAGTAAGAGTCTGACACTCCCTCCCGCCTCACCCAGGCGGGTGCAGTCATTCGACAATTTTCCCCCCTTAAAAAAAAAAATACCTGAGCTGATGTATGATGATCATAACATCAAACAAAAATAATTATAAAAAATTTGTACCAAAGGAGAATCAAACAAAAAGCGGTTCCTATAATATGACACGATGAGGACAGAATTTTGGCCATACCAGTCACTAAAGTTTCATTGCTTGGAAGTGGTTGAAAAAAATTTAGTTTTTGTTTGTTACAGTTATATGACTGGAACCCTGACTTCTACGACGATCCTGGCGACTTACCACCTGAGATGCCTCCTGACATACGAAATTATATAATGAATGCTACTGCGCAGGAAGTAAGTTCATTTTTAATTTTGAAGTTTAGCCAAGTTTTTAAAAAAAACCTTAACAATGTTAGAGTTCTACCATAAATGAATAAATAAATTATGAACCATATATTACCCTTCTTACATATTCTTCCAGCGCCGCAAAGTCTGGGTGTCGTGTATGGGTGAGCGGCCGGCTGACGTGGAAGCTCTGGGCGAGCTGAAATACTGGCCCTACCCTGGTCTATCAGAGACCTTCTTTCCGTATGACAACACTCCTGGCTACCTGAGCCCGCTGGTCGCTGTGCAACTACTAAAACCTAAACGTAAGTATTTCCATAGATAACCATACACACGTCACGATTAGAAGTAATACATAGAAGAATTTGCTTTCTTCATGTATTTATTTACCAGTACTTGTTTGAGAAATTGTAAAAATGAAACGGCGAAAATATTCCCATTATTACAGGTTTACAAATTTTATTTTTACTTATTTTCCAGTGCATCAAATAATAAACATCCGCTGCCGCGCGTGGGCGCGCAACATCATCTACACGGATAGTCTGAAGGATAGATTCGGCTCCACGCACTTGGAGATCATGATCGACTGAATGGGACCATTGCTGCAGCATAGAGGGCGAGAGTGAGACGTAACCTGTGTTGATGTAGTGTTGGCCCTTAGAACTAGATGGCGTTGTCCTAAGTTTTGAGGTAGAAAAAGTTGTGTGATAATGATTGTTGTTGGATTATACTCAAGACAGGTTACAGTCTCATTAGATTAAGCTCTCCTAATTTAATGAATGTGTAGAAAAAAGTAGAAAATTTATATTGTTTATAAAAAAAATACTGAAACGTCAAAATGTAGAAAAAAAAAAACAAATGTACTGAAAGGGCTGGAACACATACTCAATGACTGAATTTGTACAAGATTTTCGTTATACTGTAGTTTTGAGTAATTTATAAACTTTAACTTTAGGAAGATAGTGCGCCCTAAAGATCAAGTAAAAAACAATAGCCCCAAACTAATATTACAATAGGAAAAAACTACTTAATTAAATTTCTACTTCAATGACTCTACAGAGTTGTCGAAAAAATTATGTATGACGAGCACAAATTTAAATACACTTTATACTATTTTAGTGAAAAAATTAATTAATGATATCACCTTATCTCCAAAGGAACGAAAACTGTACTCAACTCGTATGGACATGTGCTGTTATTATAAATGAGTACTAAAATAAATTGTGATCTAAATGTTAATTGGTATTTCAATTCAATCCCACATGTCTACGATTGGTATATCTTTATAAATATAATTCTGCTGTACGTGTGTATGTCATTGAACTCCTCCTAAACGGCTTAATGATTTAAATATTTTTTTCTGTACGCGTTTGAGTGGCGCCATGGATGATTTAGATTCACAAATCAGCCCGCCAGATGGCGCTGCAGTCGGGTTGTTTTTTTTTTTAAGGGGGAATATCATCGAATGACTGCTCCCGCCTGGGTGAAGCGGGAGGGAGTGTCAGACTCTTATTGATTAAAACCACCCCGTTCCTTCTCCTGCACGTCGAGCCGGAGCCCCGGTTACCCGTTAGTGCAGTCAGGTCTAGGTTATAATTTGAAAGAATTTTTGTTTATATATTCAAGTGGATATGCAGGACAACGTCTGTCGGGTCCGCTAGTATTAGTATAATCGTGGATCAGTTCACCTATTCAATTTTCTATAACCTACACTTTACTCAACTTAAGTCCCTCTTGGACCTTAAAAGGTAGGCAAAAAACTAAAGTGTCATAGTAACAGGTAACAAATATTTGATATTGAACATTTAACCACACTAGCGGCGTCGCCCGCGTTTCCATGGAATAAAAAGGCCTATACATGTGTTATTCCAGATCTATCCTTGTTCCGAATTTCATCTCGATCCCTTTAGCCGTTTTAATGAAAAGAGTAACATACATACATAGGTACATCCTCACGAACTTTCGCATTTATAATATTATAAGGATTCCACGTTTTGCTGTCCGACCGACGTAGAAAACACAACTTACGGTTAGTTCTCAATCATTAGTTGCAATGAAAAAAATAAGATTATTATCAAATTCTACATTTATTAAGATAAATCACAAATGTTCTCACTCTGATGACAATCACACTGTATATAACAATATTTAAATATACATATACATACAAACAAATACATAAATAAATAATATCAATATTGATATAAATTCTACATAAAATCTTTGTAAGGATATGTATTCATCTTACTTTTTGGCATTGTAGCTTCGTTTACTAATTATTCATTATTAAAATGCTTAATTTTCGTCAATTTTCGAAACTGAATTGAATATTTAGTAATCTTTGGTATGATTCAATGAATAAATTATGTATGTTGTTGTAAAAGAGTGTACACTGGCAGCTCTGATTGCATACGATATAGTGGTATCAAATTAACGTGTGATAATGACTGGCTGTGTAAATTTAAAATCTAATTTGTCCGTAACTTAGGTAATGAAAAAATATTAGACACGTATATTTTTATTTTATAAAACGAATCAAAGTTTAGGAGTGGGGGCTAAAACGTCATTTCTACGTATAAAATGTACATAGAAGTGACTCGTGCGACATTTCAAATCAATATATCGTAGAAAGTATTCGTTTTTGTAAGAAAATAAAAAATACGTGTCTAATGATTTAAAATAATCTACCAGACGGACATTAAAAGAAAAATTAGGCATCTACCCTTAATTCCATCATAGCTGATTTACAGCATTATTGCAAAAGGCATATATCTCACATGTTTGGTCTGGAATAATTACCTACTTAATGTCACCGACAAACTCACAGAACACTCAGTGTACACGAACCTTCTAAGTGATTTTATATTGTCTCAAAAACAATTTTTCTTCTATATCTTCTTCACCTGGCTCTGGTAGTCTATTCGATCATGATTTCAATGTGCACTGTGCCCATGGCTTCGTGTCTGTCGTACATTATGTTCCTGGCCCACGCTCGACATTCGATGTTGATGAGCACGCCCGCTGCGAAAATTTGCATACAATTAGCTCAATGCAATTTATGCTCATGCAAACTGCACGTAAGATATTGCTTGTTCTAAAACTAGCTGTTGCCCGCGACTTCGTCCGCGTCGTATATGAATTTTAGAACATAACTTTTTATTTTAGTGAGGTAAAAATTGCCTGCCTGATTGCCTCATTGGCCGAGTGGTCGCAAGTGCGACTGCCGCGCACGGGGTTTCGCGTTCGATTCACGAGTCGGGCAAAGTATTACTGGTTTTTTTTAATTCTCAGTAGTAGCACGGGGTCTGGACAAAAACCCCCCCAAACTTTTTGAAAAAAGCTGATATTTTGACGTCAGAATTTTCGATTGAAAATTAGGGTGAAAATTTGATATTAAATTAAAATGAAGCGAAAAAATAAATATTTTTAATCAAATAAATTTCAGTGTATTTGGGATATAGTAAGGTAAGTTTTCACCAAATTTCGTAGAAAATAAAATTTATTTGAAAAAGATATAAATAAAAAATCAAAAACTTGGTTTTTTGAATTTTTCACCAAAATTTTGAGGTTATGTGAAAAATCTGCAAATACAAAAGTTGTAGATCTTTTTATTGCCTACAACTTTGCCATTTAACTTTTTTCCATAGGACTTGTAGTTTTGCCGGAAATCAAGATAAACCATTTTTTACCCTTAAACCCCCCCCCTCCCACTTCCCGAACTCGGATCGACCGTAATTTATTTTTCCTTTCATTTTGATCATATTCCCCTCCTTTTCTAATGGGTTTCATCCTACTGTAATTTTTTTTTCACTTTTTACCATTTTTGTAGGCTTTGACCCTGGTGTAGTTTTAAAATCATAAATTTGTTTATTAATTGATCTCACATTCCGTAAGTATATTTAGATTGATGACGTTGCATTACTAACATAAATAAAACACTACTTGATCGTACTTTGACTGCATGGTTGGCGCGGTGACTGGACAACTTGATCGTACTTTGACTGCATGGTTGGCGCGGTGACTGGACAACTTGATCGTACTTTGACTGCATGGTTGGCGCGGTGACTGGACAACTTGGCTGCTGCGCAAAGTGTCAGGCACGGAACAACTTTTTGTGTTTTTTTTATGGAATAAGAGGCAAACGAGCAGACGGATCACCTGATGGTGAGCGATCAGCGCCGCCAGTGGACACCTGCAACACCAGAAGAGTCACAGGTGCGTTGCCGGCCCTTTAAAAAGGAGTACGCTCTTCTCTTGAAGGTTTGAAGGTCGTATCGGTTCGGAAATACCGCCGACGACAGATCATTCCACAGTTTTGCTGTGCGAGGCAGGAAGCTACGTGAGAACCGCACAGTTGTGGCCTGCCAACCATCTAAATGATGGGGATGCATATGCTGTTGTGAGGGTCGATGGCGAAAAGAAGCGGCAGGTATCAGGTCAAACAATTTCTCAAAGCACTCCTCGTGGTATAAGCGATAGAAAATGCACAACGAGGCTACATCTCTACGCATTGCCAAAGGGTCTAGCCGGTTTGAAACATCCCGACACCCAACAATCTGAACGGCACACCGCTGAACGCGGTCTAGAGGAAGAAGCTGGTACTGGGGTGCCCCCTGGTATGATCCACAAATTGTTGTTTCGGGTCTGGGTATCTTGTGTTTGTGAACTTGTATAATTATAGACGTACCCATGACACAGGAAAAACCATAATGTGGGTTTTATTTTGTTTTAAAATAAAAGCCTCTTCAAGTTGACTTATACTCTCAAGACTCTTGACCGTTAAAAAAGTAATATAAAACTTTTTAAAAGTCCTTACTTTTGGGCCTCTGCAGATGTACAGCCACGAGTGGACTGAGGTAGCCCTCCTGGTTGGTGTACGGGAAGTAGTATCCTGGGAAGCCACGGTAAGGCATGTACTGGATGGGGCCGATGTTCTCCCTGTCTGCCGGGTTCTCACCCTGGCAGGATACCCACACCATGTTCAGCTGGGGATGGAAATGTGATGTTATTCATAAAGACCAGAGTCTTAATTAGTTTGAAGTTATTAAAGTGGGTATGCTTGTCCACCCAACGGGTTCACTAAATTTAAGCGTATAGCGTTTTAACGTAAAAGGAATTCATTGGAAATTCCTCTCATTGGTATTTTTTTTCTATATTAGAAAGTAAACGGCTTAATTCTTGTTGAAAGAAAGTATCCATAGCTTCGTATTTGACTAACTGGAATTTACCGCATTTTCTTCAATATTAACGCTACTGATGCATTATTCAAGTTTATCCATTTTTACTCTTACAAATACTTTTGCTCTCGTTAACTCCTAAAAATTACTGTCATGGTCATCAACTTACATAATTCTTGTCATACGCAGTCATATTTCGGATATGCTCCTTCAGATCATCAGGCATCTCTCCCGGTAGACTGTCAGAGCTGTTGTAGAATGCTGGTTTCCATCCAAAAATCTTGTTGAGCTTCAGGAAGACACAGGGAGTGGACTTCTGGTAAGCAAAGTGGTTCTCCTCGAGGCAAGGTCCCCAGGCACTGATGTCCACGTCACAGACCTTACCGGCTGGTGCTGGGAGCTTGAAGTCACAGCTGTGGATGTTCTGGCTCGCTCCTGACTTCTTACCGTCGCGTTTGTATACTGAAATGTTGATAGCATTTTAGACGAACAATATCGGTTTGTTTATAAGTGCGAAATAAGAAAATCAATGGTATGTTGAATGAACTAAAAAAGAGTTTGTGACAAAATACAAGGGTAAAAAGAAGTCACGATTGGATTCGTGCACAATTGTAGTGGAGGGTTTATATACTTGTTTTTTAGAAAAATCCATTGCTCCACACTGGGATTTTCTCCTGTATCGTAAGTGCGTTTACAAACATACAAGTTCACATACACATGACACCCAGACCCGGAACAACAATTTGTGGAACACACAAAGAGTTGCTCCGTGCGGGAATCGAACCCGCGACACGTTACACGGCAGCCGTTGAACAACCACTGCGCCAATCGTGCAGTCAATTTAATTAATTTAATAATATAATTTAATTAATTTAATATTTAATAATATCTCACCTGCTAAAAACTTAGACAGTTCTTTGACCCAGAAGTTGTAGCTTCCAGGATCGTTGCCCTTATACCAGACCACGCTGCTGGCGACCTCTGGTGGCATAGGTCGAAAACCGAGTCCAGGGTTCGTGCCGATTATACTCTTCTCCAGCTGCCACATAGGCTGCCGCGTGTCCAGGAGTTGTAGGAAGGTCCACATGCAGATAGCGACGAGGATTGCCAACGCAGAGTAGAAGATGAAGTAAAATAGTGCTATTTTGGCTGCAATAGGAATTTGTTACGTTTATTTGACGTCATAGTATAATTGGTAGGGATTTCCGAAAATACGAAATCTCCATTTGCCATAAAGAGCGAAGAAGTTAAATGAGACATATCTCATGGTTGGCGCGGTGGCTGGACAACTGGCTGCCGCGCAACGTGTCGCGGGTTCGATTCCCGCACGGAAGAACTCTTTTTGTGATCCACAGATTGTGGTTCCGGGTCTGGGTGTCATGTGTATGTGAACTTGTGTGTTTGTAAACGCACCCACGACACAGGAGAAAATCCTAGTGTGGGGCAACGTAGGACATTAATTTAAATTATGTTTGTTGTACATTATTTCCAACGAAAGTGGACGTAGCTCATTTCTTTTATAATCATTTCATTAACATCATTAAGTTTTGCTGAAAACATGTCTTCATGTACTCAAAGCTTAGAAAAGAAGATCAATTCAAATAATTCACTATCTAAATACAAGACACCACGACCAGTCCGCATGCTGACCGGTTAGAACCCGCGGCAGTCGGCGCCCGCGCAGGATGTTCCAATGATCTCATTGTACCAATGAATGGTCGTCGCAGCTTCCGGTAGGCACGTCTTTATACTCTGCATTATTAAATACAGTCTCCGGTACTCATGACTTAGTAGGTTAGAATTAAAGTGAAGGTACTTTAACCCTGTACCTTGGTACTGATGCACTTGATAATTCATTTTTGGGTTGGTAATATTTAAGAGCTTCGATCTTAGCGAAGACAATATTAAGAAGACTAGTTAAATGTTAAGGGCCGATATTTCCAATGCCATTTAAATTTTAACTGAGGAATAACTTTGACTATTTAACAATTCTTCCATACTAAAAACTGTCAATTTCATTTTACAGTTAAGAATTAACTGTATATAGTCAGTTAAAATTTATTTGACGTTTGTTAAATCGGCCCTAAGTGACTTTTTTATGGTTAAAATGTAACATTGCTTTGTATGCAAGAAATCTATTGATAAGTGTTTTTTTGTTTTTTTTTTTTGAAGATTTCATTGTGTGTTATTTGCTTAATAAGAAACGAATTAATTACTTTCGCACCCGAGAGTTACAGTTACAAAATTATTAAATCTTATCAAGATAATTAAACTGTTGGGATTCAAATATGTCAAGATAGTTTTTTCAATTTTTTTTGGATAAGCCCGCCACAACTTCCGAAAACCGCGGCAACTCCTGTAAGCCAGGTTATACAGTATATACAACCATGAAAACCCCGGAACACTGAAGTCCGGCGCGTCTCAGGGACATGAATAAACTGTCTTGGTTGCCGCAACGAAATGAATCCGAAGATATAATAAGAGGAGATTTTTTTAAATTTAATAAATTAGTATCAACTTATAAATCACTTCAAAACCAACTCACACCAGCTAGTTCCAGTCCTGCCGCAGAACTGCCTGGTCTTGGGGTTCCAGATGAACCGCTTCGTCTTTTGAGCACCAGTGAGAGGATCCTCCTTCTCCCGGTAGTAAAGGTTGAACCGCTCCAAGCTGGTCAGGTCTGATGGGCGCTTCTTCGTCACCGTCATCTTGACTGGGTTGTGGTAACTGTGGATATGGATAAAAGTGGAAAATTTGTGGAACCACATACACTATCATATTTCCAGTCTTGTTCCGTTTACGAAGATAGAAATAGACATAAGTTCAGTGTCCATGACCTTCGCCAACCCTTAGATAACTATTTTTGTGCACATTTATTTTTGCTTGAAATAAACAAATCAATTTACCATTACATTATGCCTATTATGCCTCAACATTGGGTTGTGTGAAGGTCTTTAGGACGTCCTTTAGGCCGGTGCTTAAGGTACCCGATGCCAAGGTGCGTAATGACCCAATTGTATTAATAAAGGAAAAAAAAAACAAATAAAAATGTTGGTCTATTCCAAAGTGATTGTGAAGGTTCAAAAATTGTAATTGCAATATACTGATTCAACTATGAAAACTCAAAACATTTCGACCTTACATCAAGTGTGTCACAAAACAATGAAGAAGTTATTTTGGTATTCGCAAACTATCTATCATTCATAACAGTCTATCATTTCCGAAATTGTTTTGGCAAAAAATGAAGTCAATAGTATTAAGGGCTTACCGCGCACCTGAAACCCGTCCCAGAGGATAAGAGAGGCGCGCGCGCGTGTATGCGCACTGCGACTGCGCGCGCGCACGGCAACCGGCCACGCAGGATAATGGACGGCGGTATGTGGGAGGTACCCAGTTATTACCAGGTGTAAGTAGAAATGTGAGAAGTTACAAAAATTGGAGTGAGCAACAATTGGTCGTTTAATTATATTAAACAAGTTGTCAGCTTTTTACTTAGAGAGAATTTTAGCTTGAATGAGAAAATTTTTAGACAATCTTCCTGACATTTTCTGACCTCAGATAAGTAAGTTCCACAATAAATGATGTTACACAATGCTGGTAGTTACAGTATAAATACCGCAAAGAGTCATCGGCCTGCCATCCCATACATGAAACCGAATAAAACCTGTACCACTGATTTTTTTTTAAGGGGGAAAATCATCGAATGACTGCTCCCTGGGTGAGGCGGGAGGGAGTGTCAGACTCTTACTGACTAAAAACCACCCAGTTCCTTCTCCTGCACGTCGAGTCGGAGCCCCGATAACCCGTTAGGGTCTCCGCGATAAATAAAGTGTACCACTGAATGACCTTAGAATAACATAATGTTGAAGTACCTAAGAATACATCTGCACATTTTATTGTCTGACTGTTGCTGTTTGACTAGATGCTTGAATATGATGGAAGCTAATGATATTGTTTCGTATTCTGAGTTTCTTTCGGCGTTTCTTCTCAGACTAGATAGTTAGGAACCGGCCCTCGTCTAATAATTTAAAGTTTGGCGTGTAAAAGTGTTACTTTGTAACCCATTTACAGAAATAAATATCATTTTGTGTCATTTCATTTCGTCATTGATGCTATCCACAACTAGAGGTATAAGTGTTTCCATTCAGACATATTGTTAAATATAATATTTGTTGTTACGTCTTGTCACACTTCCACATAATTTCTATCTCTGCTCGCCCCCTCACTTGTAATAATAATCGTGTCAGTTGTGATTAACTTCACTTTATGTAACTGTTGATATGATTTGCGATAACCTTTACCTTTTAAAACAGGTTGGGAGGTGGATGGGAGACGATTTTTGCTACGTCAACATCATTATTATCTCTACATAGTGTGGTGACTAACATTCCACAGATTTGGGGTATTCAAATCATCACGAATTAAATATCATTCAAGAATCACTGCATCTATTAGTATCCATACATCAACCTAACGCCTGTCTCCCATGGGGGTAGGCAGACATTATGGAATTCCAATTGCTACAATTCCTACATACCTCTTTCGCTTAACAAAATACTCATTGGAAAAAATATATGACAATTCGTTTAATAGTTCTAGAATTTAAACAAAGAGACATTTGAACATGGCGGGACATTTAATTTTATGACACGTATGTAATTAATCACCATATAGCTGTTAGGTACTTAATAAATAAGACTAATGCCCGAATACTGAAAGGCTACCCAATTTTAAATTGTACTCAAATATCGTGCCATCTCTGTCATTACACAAAGAACTTGTAGTACTATACTTAAGCGCGACTAAAAGTTGAGTGGTGTTTGAGTATTTCCTATTCATTTTCTGCCTGTAAATTCTTGAAAAGGTAGGCAGAAAGAGTGACTCATCCGTTTACGGTGTACCAATACTAGCTAGCATAAAATTAATACTCGTGACGCCACTCAAAATGTGATTTCTGCCACCTTCGGCCATGCTTCGTCACGAATGGGCCGGCTCAACTGGAGTGATACCACGGCCGAGCAGAAAACCGACGTGAAGCAACGCTTGCGTTATGTTTCGTCGTGTGAGTGAGATTACCGGAGGCCCAATTACCTTCCCCTTCCCCAATCTCCTCAATCCCTGAATCCCCAACGATCCTCAAACTCCTAATCCACAAAAGGCCGGGAACGCGTTTGTAAAACACAATCTTGACCAAATTCTCTTTTATCTAAGGTTATCTAAGGTACATACAAAAGGGACTAACGTCATCGACTAGTTACTTCATTCCAGGTCCTATAATGGGTGATAGAATTTTATGACACAACAAGGACATGTAGAGGATGTTGTCTTAGTCGCAATAGGCTGCGTCCGCTGGCACGCGACGTTCGCTTCGTCGCGCTCGCCGTCATCTAACTACGTCATCAGTAAAGTCATATTGACATACCATCATATATCATCACGCCTTTTATCCCCGAAGGGGTAGGCAGAGGTATACACTACGGGACTTAATGCCACTGTACAATGTACCGCCCACTTTTCACTATTAATGTTAAGAGTCCCATGTAATGGGGTGATCATATTGATTACAAATTAAAACCGAATGAATTATTAACATTTAATTCTATCATATTTTAAGTTTATCAGTTAGTTAATTGCCTGTGGAATGCAAAAGATGTGATTAAGGTTTATTATAGTAAAAAAAAAAACAAAGAAAACGATATTAAATTAAAGTCACCTTCAATTCAACGTACAAACAAAAAACGGCCTTAAAGTCACCTCCCAACGTTTTATAATTACGACTATATTACTGTCTCATTGGAGGGACAATGATAGCGACTGTCGAACAAGGGATTTGAGGTTTGATACCAAGACAAAGTGTAGTACAGTATGGAATAGCCCTGCTCTATTAACATGGGAGTTACACGAAAACATGGATCAATAAGTCCCGAGACTAACCCAGAGATGGTGCTCGTAGTAAATCAGTAACCACGTCTTTCTAGAGTACTAACCTTTGCTTGAAATGTGTCAAAATTTTAAGTCGATCGGACTAGAAACAGCTGAGTTATCGAGGTTGGAGTAAAGTTGTTTTGTAATTTGTTTAAAAAATGGAAAAAACAGAGTTTCGTGTTCTGATAAAACATTGTTTTTTAATGGGTAAAAACACCGTGCAAGCGAAACAATGGATTGAAAAATGTTATCCGGACTCTTGTCCATCCAAAGCAACGATTTGTCGGTGGTTTGCCGAGTTTACACGTGGTCGTACCGACACAAATGACGCAGAACGCTCGGGTAGACCTGTGGAAGCCGTTACACCGGAAAATGTGAGTGAAGTGACAAAAATTATAATGAAAGATCGTAAAGTGAAGCTCCGTGAGATTGCTGAGATGACACAGATATCATATGGAAGTGTATTTACTATCCTTCATGAAAAATTGAGCATGAAAAAGGTTGTTTCCAAGTGGGTGCCGCGATTGCTTTCGATGGAACAAAAACAGCAACGAGTCGATGATTCAGAAAGCTGTTTACCGCTATTTACTCGCAACAAAAAAGATTTCTTGCGTCGTTACGTGACCATGGACGAAACATGGATACATCACTACACTCCAGAGTCGAAGCGGCAGTCATCTGAGTGGCGCACAGCTGGCGAAAGCCGTCCGAAGCGTCCGAAAACGCAGCAGTCAGCTGGCAAAGTCATGGCGTCAGTTTTTTGGGATACGCATGGTGTGATTTTCATTGACTACCTCGAAAAAGGTAAATCGATCAACAGTGATTATTATATTGACTTGCTGGTGCGTTTGAAGGAGGAAATCGCAAAAAAACGACCGCACATGCAGAGAAAAAAAATTCTTTTTCACCAAGACAATGCACCCTGCCACAAGTCGATGAAAACAATGGTAAAATTGAACGAATTGGGCTTTGATCTGCTTCCCCACCCCCCATACTCGCCAGATTTAGCCCCCAGTGACTACTGGCTCTTTGCTGATCTTAAAAAAATGCTCCAGGGAAAAAGATTTAGCTCAAATGAGGAGGTCATCGCAGAAACTAAAGCTTATTTTGAACCGAAAGATATTTTTTTTTATAAACATGGTATTGAAAAATTGAAAAAGCGTTGGAACGATTGTATCACCCTAAAAGGTGATTATGTTGATGAATAAAAAAAAAATTACAAAAAAAATGTTGTTTTCATTGTTAGGCCCGTATTAATAAATAGGTCTCAATCACGATGTCAAGACCGGCATCAGTTGATATGTTCTCAAGATGCGATCAGCATCTTAATGTCGACGCTAATTAATAAACCTACATATATCCACACGATCTCTGGTGATACCGCGGTTTCGAGGTATCAAGATTCGTAATTTGACACTCAATGAAATCCTGATGTTAAGACTTGTTACGTCACAGCGAACGAACTAATACATCTTTCGTTCATTGCGTTTAGTAATAGCTGTGTAGAACGATAATATTCAACTCTGTTTGCATAGGAATAAAAGATTATTTCCAGTTTAAATGGATTAAAATTTTAGGAAATTATATTACTTTTTTATATTGTATACATTATGATTTTTTTAACCATAAAAAAGCATTGTTTATTATAAAGTTTAATTTTATGACGAACGCACATGCCAGTGATTTCGCGTCACCTCATTATTAGAGGTACCTATAATGTGTGATTCCCTTTCTCTCAATTGTTTATTATGTACTTGATAATACAATCACATCAGTGTTTCGTGTTTATTTACAAGTTACTTATTAATCGACTGCCTCGTTGGCCGAGTGGTCGCAAGTGTGACTGCCGGGCAAGGGGTCTCGGGTTCGATTCCCGGGTCGGGCAAAGTATTACTGGGGTTTTTAAAAATTATCAGTAGTAGCACGGAGTCTGGAATTGTGCCCGGTATATTGCAATATGCTCAGGCTTACATGGGACTAATAACATAAATAGTGAAAAGTGGGTGTTACATTGTACAGTGGCATAATTTGCACCTCTGCCTACCCCTTCGGGAATAAAAGGCGTGATGTTATGTTACTTATTCATATTCGATAATGGAGTCAAAAATGCCTATTCAAGCTAGCTTGATCTCCTGTAGGTATATATAAAGTTTAGGTACTTAGGTATATAAACTTTAGGTACCTAATAGATTTTGAAAAGGCCATAAAATATCATCGTATTATTCAACTTCATCATAATAATTGATTTCGGAAATAATATTCTCAACATTCATGGTTCCAGCGAAATATTTAGGTACGAGTTCACGATATTAAGTCCAGGTCCGACGGAACTTAACAATCGTGGTCTTGATAACCATCCTAATACCGATTTTGAAACCCGAGTAATGTTTATTAAACAACACGATCTCAGGTGATGACAAGGTCTTAAACCGCGTATTAAGTTTTGTTTATTAATATGTCGGAATATCAAACAGGATCTTAACATCTCGCTCTTACGCTGATATCGGTTTATTAATACGGGCCCTAGTCTCGGGACTTATTGATCCATCCATGTACTTACCTTCCGAAAATTAAACAGTCTATATACCTCTACATATAATAAAATCGTAGAAAACTCAAAACTGTACATTGATTCTTTTTTTTAAAAGAGTACTTGAGAAAAACCCAAAAATATTGTTTTTATAATTTTTGTCCGTTTGTTTGTATGTAGAGGTATGTCCGATATGATCTCCAAAAGTACTGCATGGATTAACTTCAAATTTTGCATGAATATTACCAACAGGTCGGGTCAACATATAGACTACATATTATCACGCTATCATCTACGGGGGAGGAGCTGTGAATCACAATTCCATGCGAACGAAATCGCGGGCAATAGCCAGTGACTTTATAATACGTTACGATTCACAAAAATAAAAACAAACTTCATAAATTTATCAAAATCACAAATCGATGTACCGTAACTAAAAAAGGTACAATAAATAATAAATCATGAGGCCACCAAACACGCTCATTCAAAAGTAATTTTCCTTAACACACCGTAAAGAACCATTGACTGGTCAAAAGCACTTCATCATTTGGTTTCGAAGAATACACTCCTCGTGATATACATCGGACATGTGCAATTATTCGACGCCCGTGTCGATTGGACGTGAAAAAAAAACAAAAGGGAATGTTTATGCCCTTTATTCGGGTGCGCAAGCGCAGCGTCAATCATACGATCGGACAGCGCGGTTAACGGTAGTGATGTGGGTTGTCGACAGTGAATTCGATTGTCGATATTGTTGATAACTACTTTAGCATTTAAAAATATTTAGGAGTATTTTTACCGACTTCAAAAAAGGAGGAGGATGTTCGGCTGATAGTTTTTTTTTATTATTATGTTTTCGACTTACTCACGTAGTAATATGACGAGGAACTCGACTAGTTTGTCATGAGCAGCATTTCGCGACCCGCGACGCGGCGACTGTCGCGCTGCTACTGGCTACTCGAGTCTGCGGGCCCAGCGCGCCCTCTGCCGTGATTCAAGCGCACTTTCTTCCATTCGTGGTAACGGCGACGGTGGCGCGCGTGGCACTGCTGGCACGCTAGACTCGCCCGCCGGCAGCTGCGTTGGTGTTGTTGGGTTCGAATCCCGGGTCGACGCAAAAACAGTGTTACATACCGCGCTCACTGTGTCACACTCCAGACTTGACAGATTGGTACTACTACAGTACTTAAAATATAATTTTATAGTCACTTATGCTGATGAACTATGACTTCAGAGTTTCTCTATGAGGGTTTGTATGAGATATATACTAGACACACTGACACACATAGACATACGATACTGCCTCGTTGGCCGAGTGATCGCCAGTGTGGCTGCCGAGCAAGGTGTCTCGGGTTCGATTCCCGGGTCGGGCAAAATATTACTGGTTTTTTTTTAATTTTCAGTAGTAACACGAAGTCTGGGATTGTGCCCGGTATATGGCAATAGACTCGCCCCCTATTACATGAGACTCATAACCCCTTGCCCGGCAGTCGCACTTGCGACCACTCGGCCAACGAGGCAGTTCATAATATATATATAAGTTATTAAGTTATATACAATAATATATAAGTGAAAAGAAATTAATTTCATTAAAATTGAAATTGTATTATTCGATTCGAATATCGATAATTCGATATTTGCACTGCCCTTGATCGGTCCGACTCCAGGTAGCGGTACTTACGCGAGGGGTGAGATAACTCGCGCCCGTGTCTTCTCTCACATGTAACAGGGCTGCCACACAAATGAAAAATATAATCGCAACTAATTACCTTCATTTGTAAATAATATTTAATGCCTCCTTAGTCGAGTACTTGCAGACTCCGTGTAATATCTGAGAAATTGTCGAAAAACCTTCAAAAGAATTTGCCCTAATCTGGGTGCTTACTCTTGAAACCAATCTCAATGGCAATACAATTTCAATCCAATAAAATCTCAATAATTATTCAATGTTAACACTATACAACCCCTATCGTAGCTGTTACAATAGCATTCGGAGTACGGAATATAAAGCCAAACTCAATACCATTTAGTTCATTCAATATCCACGCAATACAGATGCAATGGGCGCTAGTGTTTTTTTTTTATTTTTTTTTTTAAATAACGTCCCCACACTAGGATTATCTCCTGTGTCGTGGGTGCGTTTACAAACATACAAGTCACATACACAATGACACCCAGACCCGAAACAGCAATTTGTGGATCACACAAAGTGTTGTTTCGTGCGGGAATCGAACCCGCGACACGTTGCACGGCAGCCGGTTGCCCAGCCACCGCACCAACCGTGTAGTCAGTCCGTGTTACAACTCAAGAGTACGAAATTTCATAATACCAATGTCGATCGATCGGAATTGGATTCAAGAGTATTCCCCCTGGAAATTGATCCCAAAATCTCTTGCTCTGAAGTCACACTGGCGACCACTTGACCAAAGAGGCAGTTAGTGTAACAAGCATTAAAACTTTGCAAAATTACTATGTTTTTTTGGCTTACACGCGTAATTACTTGATGAGGAACTCGACTGGTACTTACCTAGCAGTGCGACCGTCCCGTCGCGTGTCGCGTGATGCTGCTCATGAATGAACTTCTAGCATGGCTTGAAACTAGTCGAGTTCCTAAGTACGTGAGTAAGCCGAAAAACATAATAATTAATTAAGTATGTCTCACGAAAGTTATAATTAGCAAATTCTATTTTCATAACATACATAACATATAACATCACGCCTTTGTCCCCGAAGGGGTAGACAGAGGTGCACATTATGCTACTGTACAATGTATCACGTACTTTTCACTATTTATGTTATGAGTCCCACGTAATAGGGGTGAGCCTATTGCCATATACCGGGCACGATTCTAGTCTCCGTGCTAATACTGAGATTTTTCTTTTAAACCCAGTAATAGTTTGCCCGACCCGGGAATCGAACCCGAGACCCCTTGCCCGGTAGTCGTACTTGCGACCACTCGGCCAACGAGGCAGTCTATTTTCATATGATTTCTAAATTTAGTGTATACAGTTATACGTCCACTATAATACGAACATATATTGTTTGTTAGTTAATTTGTAAAACAACTTCATTAGGTAATGCGATTAGACATGATCCGAGCGTATTTAGAGCATTAGTTCAAGTATAACAGGATTATTTAAACGTTAAACACGATTTTATAATTATGCTGTTTCTTGCTCCTGCTTCTCCATTCAAAACTACACTTTGGAACGAGCCTAGCTTCACTGATAGACAGACGGACGGACAATTCAATTGTTGAAGTTTCAAAAGTGCATAACTAAAGATTAATTGAAGTAAATGCTTCGACTTATTGTACTTTTATTTTCATAGCTCTTTTACAAATATACATGGCAGAATAACTGTTTTGCAAGTGTCTATTTCTATTATAGTCACGGCCTTTATTTAAATAAAAATGAGCTAATATTCTTACAGAATTACACTAAAACTAAAATCGATTTTTTTTACTTTGAGCTATTAAATAGAACCTAACTTACATTTACTAACGAAATACTTACGGTAAACTTAAAATAAAAAATATTTGGATCCGCTACGAAAAGTCTACGATCTACAGAAGGCTACGATAAGTCTACGAAAGGCTACGAGTGCTCTACGCAATGCCTACGAACTGTCTACAAGAAGATTAATTGTTATACACATTTTCGTTATTATATGTAATTAATCGTATATTCACGCTTTTAATTGAAATGATGCATTTTTATGTACTTTTACAAATAAAATTGTAATAAAATACGTAATAGTTTAGATTTCTTTTAATTAATTAAATATTTTAGGTTTTAGTTATTTATATTTTAAGTTGCATATAATTATTTAATTTAAATTCTTATTAATAAAGAATGATGCTTCGTAAAAAAATATCGTGATCGTAACTTCTAACTTATTCGGAACATACCTTTGAAATTTTTGTAATTATATTTTTTATTATTATTAAGATGCATGCATCTATCTACCTCTATATGTTTATACTTAGAATTGTAATTTATTTGTGCTTATAAAATCTTATTTCAATATTTTTTATTATTGAACGAAAAGAAATGTTTCGTGTCAGCCCTACAAACAATACGGAAGGTGCTGCAATATAAAAGTATGTCCTTGCGGAGAGGCAGCCATTGCAGTCCACCGCTCGGAGCCGAACCACCACATCATACCACCATGGAGGGACACGCCAGGGTTTCTATACTGGTGAGTGGTGACGAGCTAAGGTCAACTTATTACTGATTACTTAATATGTGATTAACTAACACTTTGAGCACCGTCATTATAGACAAAATTAAAGAACAATAGGTTGCGGTCACCGGTGACCGCAACCTATTGTTCTATAATTGTGTCTACAAAACCGGTACTCGACGAGTTAAAATTGTGATAAAAATCTGTTGATTGAGAATTAGTTAGTTTTGTAGTTGAAGTATTTTTATTGAATTAAATTTCGAATTGATGAGTTAAGTTTACAAAAATATCTTTTTGTTTATAAATATGTGTTATAATAATTTTCGTAGTAGCAATTTCATTTTGTTACTAAATTTGAGCTGGAAGCATAATTTTAGAAGTTAATTGAATGTCATATTTAATAGAATAATGATTTCTCTTACAAATTTTCTTCCAAGTTTTCTAATGGAATCGTGAAAAAGAATATTTTTCTTGTGTGACTTTTCGGACGTAATTAAATAACAGAGCTCCTTGAACTTCCTTCTAGCAGTATGTTCTAGGGGCCGATTTTCCAACGCCAGATTTTCAACTTTAAATATTTCGCAATTCTTCAAAAATTATCAAATGTCAATTTAATTCTACAGTTAAGAATTAACTGATGCTTGAAAATTCTGCCCTTAATCACTTTTGCGTTAAACACTATTTTTCATGAGCACGCAAAGCAGATACATACAAGTTATGTACATAGTTACATAACCATGTACCGGTACACAAACTCAAGTGGAGTAATCAATCACTCAAAGCGTCAATCTCACGCTTAAACTTTTGCAATTTACTGCACATATTACACAGACACACGATCATATTTGTTTGTTTTCAAACCATTTTAAACTGTCAAACACCAAGTGGTCACCGGTGACCGCAACCTATTGTTCTATAATTGTGTCTACAAAACCGGTACTCGACGAGTTAATTCATCATTTCAGTTGCTGGCCATCACACTGGTCGCAGCCAATGCATTAGAAGGGAGAAAAATGATGCACATCCCAGAGAAAATCATTGGAGGGGTCATTGACATTGTCCAGAATCACAAAAACAAGCCCACACAACAGACTACCACCGTCCAGACCCAGACACAGCAGCAGAGCTTTCAGCAAGGATATCCTCAGCAATATGCACCTTGGAACACAGGCTACCAGAACCAAGGGCAATCGCAATACCAAGGACAGTATATCAACTACGGTTATCCTCAACAAGGCAGTTATCCTCAAGGAGGGTACCTTAACAACCAGGTCTATCCTTCTAATCAGCAGTTTGGAGCATCCCAGGTCCAAGGGCAGTACCAACAGGCCAACACATTCGATGGTCAGCAAGGGAACCAATTCCAAACTCAAGGACTGGTACAGAATCAGTTCCAGAATCAACAAGCTGGACAGTTTGGCAACCAGAACCAGCAGTTCACCAGTGGAAATTACCAAGGAGCTCAGCCAGTGAACCAGCCAGCTGGCCAGCAAGTGAATTATCAACCAGCCAATCAACCTTCGGGTGGTTTTGTACAGTCGACGGGGTCGTACGGTGGTCATCAATCATCTAACTTTGGAAGTCAACAGTCAAGTTTTGTAGGGCAAACTCAACCCTCAAATAACTATGTCGGAAGTCCACAGGGTCAGGTACCACAATCCACTTTTGTTGGTCAAAATGTCCAATCATCCCATTTCCAAGGACAGGCTGGTAATGGCGCACCAGGGTTTGCTGGTTCCAATAATGGCAGTTTCCAAACGACCGGTGGTGGCCATCAGGTTGGAACTCCTGGACCTACCTGCGTATGCCAAGCCTGGACTAAGCCTCAGAATGGAGTACTCAATGATAACGGTACTCAGAGAAGTGAAGAAAAAGACGAGAAAGCCGTATAAAGGAAATTACGTTTAGCAAATTGTAGTAGAGATAATTGTTGCATTTACTTTTGTATCAGGCGTTCATACAGCATGTTTACGTGAAACTTACACAGGTTTATTATAATATTATCTTAGCATGTGTGCATGTGTCTTGTCTGTAATGTGAATTATATCATAAATATGATTTAATATTGTAATATATTTATACTTATGTTAAGAATAAATCTATGTACTAAATATAAAGTACTTACCTATCGATCGACATTGTGAGTTGACTGAATCATGTAATTAGTTAGTAGTTTGAAGAATTACAATCACACTATGTATTAAAGCCATCTTTTCATTTCTTATTTTTTTCTTATTAATAAAACCCCAGAAAATTTAATAAACTGATATAGAACTTCGACTTGTGTCTGGTTGGTTGAGTGGTTGCAAGCAGGAATGCGGAGCAGGAGTCTCGGGTACAACAGTAAAAGCACGATGGAAAAGTTTAATTTTATGTTGTTTTCATAGTAGTATGGAATCTGGGGTAGTGCCTAGTATTATGGCAAACAACAAATGTAACGACTTTAACAAACGAGTTAGTACGTTTACATCTATACAGATGAATAAAATAGAAGTGTCTGTTTGTACTATTAAAAAAACTGCCTTTTTATACATGCATATGAATACACATACCAAAATAAAATTTTTGTTTGTCTGTCTGTCTGTACTGGCTAATCTCTGGAATTGCTGGACCGATTTTGACGGGACATTACTTGGCAGTTAGCTGATATACTAAGGAGTAACATAGGCTACTTTTATTTTGGAAATT
Source organism: Spodoptera picta (assembly GCA_038387885.1). NCBI lineage: Eukaryota > Metazoa > Arthropoda > Insecta > Lepidoptera > Noctuidae > Spodoptera > Spodoptera picta. The sequence continues at coordinate 1,361,657 of JAZHFQ010000271.1, forward strand.
GAAAACAAAAAGTTATGTCCTAAAATTCAACAGCTAGTAAGACTTAAAATTAAAATCCCACCTAACCTGAACCTTGGAAGCAAAATCAATACTAAACCAGGTAGGCAGAACAGTAGGTCTACTAGTATTATGGAAATAAACCAACAAATTGTTAGCAATTGTTTCGCAGCCTTATTGTCTCGACGATCAAATTACTTGGAAACGAATTCGCAAGCTGATTGATCTTGATTCTAATTGTAGCCAAATTACACGATCACTTCGCTTGTGTCGTGGGTGCATTCTGTACAACTACATTGTTTTAATGGATGTTTCCAATTTTTGTCAATAGTTGTGGACTTATAGTAACGGTGAATTATTAAAGTGTGTGTTGTGTCTCTGTATGTATGTTTCAGTGAAAGCGAAAAATAATAATATGTACAATTATGTTTTTTTTTAAATCATCGAATGGCTGCTCCCGCGTGGGTGAGGCGGGAGGGAGTGTCAGACTCTTACTGACTAAAAACCACCCCGTTCCTTCTCATGCACGTCGAGCCGGAGCCCCGGTAACCCGTTTGGTTCTCCGCGACTCCGAATCGGCATCGGCCCTGTTGGGCTTCATCCGTGGTGGTCTGATGGCTCTTTGAGGTGCGCGCATACAATTAAGTATAGATATGTGATTCGTATTTAAAATTCAATGTTAGTGGCTGGAATCAAAGAGGAAATCCAAAGAAATAGTGATTTGGGTATCATATCATATCGCATCATCGCTTACCACCAGACGAGATCAAACGTCGGTCCATCAAATAGAAAAGACACAATTATAGAACAATCAGGTTGCGGTCACCGGTGACCGCTTTCCACTAATATTACATTACATTATAGACCTTATTTTTAATGTTTAGAGAATACTTTTGTAGGACCAAATTCAGGGGATGGATATCAACGGGTTAATGTGAGAAGTCAAGCTATATGACATAGATTCAATAAGTGCCCGACTGAGATAACGAATCTGTCTGTCTGCGCTTGAGCCACGCTGAAATCATTAAGGTCAAGATGAAATATACTTTAACAGCAATGACATTTTTCCATAGAGTATAAACTTAACTCATCATCATCATCAAACCTCTTCTCACACGGAGAAGGTAGGGAATGCTCAACATTCACCACCACGCTTGCTCAATGCGGGTTGGCCATTACAAACTGACTGCACGGTTGGTGCTGTGGCTGAGCAACCGGCTGCCGCGCAACGTGTCGCGGGTTCGATTCCCGCACGGAACATAACAATTTGTGTAATCCACAAATTGTTGTTTCGGGTCTGGGTATTATGTGTATGTGAACTTGTATCTTTGTAAACGCACCCACGATACAGGAGAAAATCATAGTGTGGGGTAACGTGTTTTTAAGAAAAAAACTTATAATTAGAAATTATAAGTCCAGGTTTCCTTACGATGTTTTCCTTCACTGTTTGTCAGTGGTGTCTAAATAATATCAGAAAGTACATTTAACTCGGAAAAAGTCACATTGGTACTTGCCGTTGGTAGGTTTCGAACCCGCACCCTCATGCATGAGAAGCGGGCACCTTGAACCTCCGGGTCACGACACAGTAACTTAACTCACCACGTCCAATTTATTTTTATTACGTAGAGTCCGACAATATTGAGCAAAACTATTTATAATGTTGATATAAATAGATATAGTCACGTAATCAGCTGATTGATGGAGGTACCAAATTCAGTTTGTAAACACTATGTAAGCAGCAAAATGTTACGTTATTCTTAAAGTTATATTAAAGTTTCTCTGCGTACTAAGTCTAGTTCGTTATCTTAAATTAGTCATTATCAATAATTTTTAAAAGATAATTTGGAAGTTTATCGTCATAAAATATTGTTATTCCGAAAATCCTGGTACACAGAGATACTTTAAAACGAAAATTTTTATCTCAGTTTTATCGCTGCTTTAGACACATATTTCAGTGTAGATTGCGCAGACATGAAATCAATTTTTGTTCAGACCAATAACCTGGCACAATGACCAGCCCAGAGCTACAAGTTTATCCCAAAGTGCGCGCTTTAAAACGACCCCTAAACCTATGAGGGGGCAGTTCATCCGACGGCAAAGCTTTATTTTGCAACCCTATTTCCTGACTTATTTACAAAGACCCCTAGCTCCCCTCTGCATTCATACAATGCGTGGGAAGAAAGGGAATAGCGCCGCAGTGAGGGGGCTCCACGCAAGCTGGTGAGCTATGTAGGTCTGAAACGTGCGCGCGCCGCGTTATGTAATTGTTACGTAAGCGCGGTACGGGGTTGCAGGGGTTGCTAGGCGCACGAGGGGTGCCACAGCGCGGGGAGGGGACAAGACAGGGCGAAGGCGCCGGCAATCGATTCCCGTCCGCAGTCCGGCTCGGCATTCGAACATGGCAGACAAGACAAAGGTTGCAGAACAATATTACGCCCCGCCGCCGGATCTAGGCAAATGGGAGTCGTTCAGGATTTTCCTATGGAACAGCGAGACTGGACAGTTCCTTGGCCGCACGGGATCGAGTTGGGGTGAGTTTTAAAATTTTCTCATATGGCCGTATGATGGGTTTCCTTTGCTTTTTGGAGGGAAAATCGATAGACGATGACTGAAAAACTGATGAAGAAAGATTCTTTTTGCGGGACATTTTCTTTTGTGGGTCATGGAGAACTTATGTAAGGTGGTCTATAATTATCATGGTGAACTTGCACCTTCGCTGTACCTTGTCATTGTTAGCACATGAAGTTCCGAGACGAGCGTGTAATGACTTTAAATGTCGCGCAAATAACATACGTAATTATATTGTAACTTTAATCACTCTGCTGTGGCCATAATTTCCGTTGCACAGATAATGTAAATATGTATAACTAACGCGAGGAACAATACATTCTTGTGTTGTACTGGGAATTGTGAATTTAAAAATGATTCAGTACCTACTGTCAATTGATGTTCTATTTTCGTCCAAAAACAGTCCGTTGTCGCCATTTCGAAAATCGCCATTACGTAAGGTCAGAAAGAGAGATACAATTTGCATATTTGCTATGAAAATATTAGCAAAAATTAATAAAGTTTAATAGACCAACGTATAAATTAAGGAGTGTCTATTTAAATAAATAAACGAGTGCAAAGGGTGCATTTCTGTGGATTTTTCGCGCCATGGCGGGCGGCGCGCGCCACTGAGTCTGCGCGCGCATCGTCCTTGCCACGATCGATCCAAGGACGAACCACATCTCAGGGAAATACCCTATTTTCCAAATTGTTCCTTGTTTTAACAAAAGTGTCTATAGAATGAGAAAGTAATGTACTTTATTATAAATGTAATGTTAAGTTCAATTGATTGATTTATTGGGTCGAGTTATTTATAGAACTGTGATATATTACACAATGATTTTTTTTTCAATATAGATAATTTATTCCCATATGTCAATATAAACGCCCTTTCACCAGGAGGGTAGACAGAAATTTGAGCGCCACCTGCTTCGGTACTTCTATGCTTTAACTCCCTTCACTTTAAATATCCATTGTCTTTGATTACGAATTAATCTTGACTTTTCATAATAATAAGAAATCGGTTAACAATAAATGAATATTGCACTAAAGGGTAAGCGAGAGGTGTAATTTGCATCTGGCTTACTCTTTTGTGCAAAGCCAAATTGCAAAATTTTATGCAAAGTAGATCAAAGCTACTTTAGGGAACAGAGAGTATAGTTCTCTAAGATCGGAAAAGGAGGATCCTCCGACCAGGCGAGGTGATCGTGCCTGGCGGGCTTTCTGCCCAACAGTTGCTCGTTGGGATTTTCTATCCGTGTTAAATCGAATGTAAACTTCGCATATGCGATGTAGGATTTTATGACGTCATCCGTTGACTTGTGACATATCACTCCCATATCACGCCACATCACTCCCTCCCAAGACCGGAGGTCGATCCCGCTGAGACGGCTGTCGATGCTTGAGATGAGCGGTGCCAGAGCCAGTGTAGAAAGTGCCTAGTTCCAGTGAGTCGGAACTGTGCCGTTGAGTGCCCAGTGAGTCGGGTGAGCGGTGCAGGGCGATACTCCAGTGAGTCGAAGAGATGAGTTCGCAGTGTCCCACGGTGGGTCGAGGAAGAGATGCTGCGAGGGTAGGTGCGTAGTGGCTGGCGTCTGCGTTGACGGGAGGAGAAGTCCTTCAGAACCGTGTGCAGAAGTGCTGTGCCTAGACGCTGGTGAGGCCGTAGGGAAGAACCAGGCTGCGGCTGCACAACTTCGTTGCAGGCGATGGTGGTCCCTGATGAGGCTGAGAATGCTGGTTGGCTGCGACTTGATTACCGCTAAGCGGAGAAATGATGAATGAGAGGGATGGCGATACGGATGACGGTGCTGATCTGCTCCGTTAAGTGAAGGTTACTTCCAATCACGTCGGGGTCACCACTTTAGGGAACAGAGAGTATAGTTCTCTAAGATCGGAAAAGGAGGATCCTCCGACCAGGCGAGGTGATCGTGCCTGGCGGGCTTTCTGCCCAACAGTTGCTCGTTGGGATTTTCTATCCGTGTTAAATCGAATGTAAACTTCGCATATGCGATGTAGGATTTTATGACGTCATCCGTTGACTTGTGACATATCACTCCCATATCACGCCACACTACTTCAACCTATGAAATTTATTCATTGCATTTACGACTTTATGTCAATAAAATCAAATTGAAAATGTAATAGACAGAAGATAGAAAGAAGAAATTAGATAGGTTGACCTGCTAACCGCCGTACATATGTACTTACTTGTTGTATTAAAAGGTACATTATAATATAAAGATACTGGTTATTGCTACATTTGTAGTTTAATTTTGTATATACTAGCATAGTAATATGTACAGTTTGTGGTTAATGTTTTGTTTCCGTCAATTGAACAATAGATAAATTATTACCTACGCATATGTGTTAATAGTTCAAAAACAAAATTGCGTTAGTCACCATCACCACCACAGAACATAGATCACCACCTACTTACGTACCTACTAAACTCATTGCTAAGCCATTTAACATAATGTTTAACTGTTGGATATATATATATCCCTATTTTAAATGTTACAGAACTTAGAATAAATAAATTACAACTAAGAAATAAAGAGGTATTTTGTTTTCTACAAAATATATTTTTTTATTCTTATCGCATCAAAATTAGATCCAATGTCGATAACATAAACTTTTGGAATATTCCTTGCGACCCAATTGGTACAGACATGTTCACTATCTTGGACCATTTGGATACTGTCTCGAGAATCATCTAAATTAGTACTTGCTTAGATTGCATAACATAACATCACGCCTTTTATCCCCGAAGGCGTAGGCAGAGTTGCACTTATTGCCGCTGTACAAAGTAAAACCTACTTTTCACTATGTATGAGTCCCATGTAATAGGGTGAGCCTATTGCCATATATCGGACACAAATCCAGACTCCGTGCTACTACTGAGATTTTCTTGAAAAACCCAGCAATACTTTGCCCGACCCGGAAATCGAACCCGAGACCACTTGCCCGGTAGTCGCACTTGCGACTACTCGGCCAGTGAGGCAGTCTTGCTTAGATTGTTGATATCTACATTAAACGATTTAATATATTCAAATATTTTGCAAAGCGTGATCCAACAACGACTGTTCGAAATTCGTTCAAGGACATAAGTTTGACCCTTTGAGCTAAACGTGAGGGGAGATGAAATAACAAAGGAAATCATTCGTACAATATATAATTAAATAGAGTTGTGCATATATTTGTAAAGAGCTAAAGAACCGCGTATTTCTGTAACAAAGGTTACAAGTATTTTTAATAACTTTACAAGTATTTTCTATTTAATATTGTGTTTTGATGACGAAATTCTCAAAGGGAATCTTGATATGCGAATCAACCTTATATTTATAAGGACCCACACGTTTTCTTCAGTTAGTCTCATAGTAAATCGAGCTGCATAATTCAAAGGAATACTCACAAGGACAAAACATTCCAAACAGTCTGTATTTCTTGAAGGGTGGTCCTGGGTGTCTTCAAGGCCCGAGTAAATAGATTGCTTATACAACGTCCTCCATCATAGACCGCATCATCGCGTATTACTAGGCGAGATACTGGTCAAACATCAGACCATAAAAAAAAGTCTTTTTCCTTTTCTTTTTTTTTTAAATGATGATAAAAAAATGAAGTTTCCTCGTGCGTATGGGTGTAATATATAAAAGCTAAGACTATGGCCTTATAAAAGAACAGAGAAGAATCTTCTCTGCGTATTGTTGATAAAATCAAAAAGACTGAACTGAAAAAAGATACCGAGCTTAGAGAGCATTCTATACTCGGTGTCAGTTTTAGTTTCTCAAAATTTTTTCTTCTTCCTTCCCTGCCCCCAAGCTACACTGGGGTCAGCACAATACGTGTTCTTATTTTTACTTCTCTTAGTTTTTCAGTTTTTAAAACCATCAATACAATGTTGTCCATTTTCTTTAATTAAGTAAATACTTTATATTGCTCAATGTCTCCGGGGGTCACCCGGGCCTGGTGATCTGTAACACAGGTTATACCTTTAACAGACACCAGTCTCTTAATTGTAACATATTATATAATTTGTATCCGTAGAGTATTTTTGAGAAAATAAAGATTTTTATTATTATTATATTATTATTATATCAAACGTGAAATTCATTCAGCTTGTCATATCAAATTTCTTACCAGCAATAGAGATAATGAGGCTATCAACGTGGAAGTAATTAACTCCCGACTACATACATAACTTACAATATTAATGAACATGACAGTCAGTCAGTTAGTCAGTTAATCTTAAATACTCATATTGAGTAATAGTGAGTATCAGAGAGATTTTCGCGAAATGATGGGGTATTTTATAAGAAAAACAAAAGAAAATGTGGATATGTATTTTATGGGGAAAATGGCATTTTTAAAAGCTTAGGCGCTGTGTAATTTTATAGAGTCCGGAACTGTGCCTGGCATATGGAAACTGAGAGGCGACACGACCCTATTAGGTGCATGGGAATTATAACAGAATTGTTGAAAAGTATGTATTACTTTATAATGTTCATGTCCTACGGTAAAAAAAAACCACGGAGACAGTCAAAATAAAATCGCGGCGATATCTTCCAGTCTTCAAGATAAAAATCAAGCCACGTTATCCACCTTTTCCCTTCACAGAAAACAGGCGTCATACAGTCTTCTTGTCAAAGGTCACACGTTTTCCGCGCATGCTCCGTGACCTGCGTCAATCGCTACATATTACTGTCGTATCTGCATTGGTGCAGTTGCATACAATAATGACTAATGAATCGGTCCTAGGAAAAGCCATTGACTGGCTAGTGGCAGGTATCGATCAATACTTGATGGTTTAGTAATGACTGGCGCATCGTTTCTTGGGTCGCGGTTTGTATGGTTTTAAGGGAGGTTTCTTTGTATTGGTCGTTGATGAAGGGTTTTCTTGTACTGGTATTCGATGCTTAAAGTTCTTAACTACATTTTATATACCTATAATGAAAAAGGAGATCTCATTTCTCTCAGAACAGTCTCATTGGCTGAGTGGTCTGCCGATTGCCGGGCAAGGAGTCTCAGGTTTCGATTCTCGGGTCGGGCAAAGTATTACTGGGTTTGTAAAAACCTCAGTAGTAGCACGGAGTCTGAAAATGTGCCCGGTATATGGCAATAGGCTCACCCCCTATTACATGAGACTTCATAACATAAAATAGTGAAAAATGGATGTTACAATATAGTGGCATTAAGTGCCGTAATGTGCACCTCTGCCTAGCCCTTCGGGGATAAAAGGCGTGATGCTATGTTATATGTTTCTCTCACACGATATTTGCTCATAATCCTAAACTATTTCTCTTATTTTAATCTTCTTACGTGAAGGTATGCATCTCAGAATAAATGTCGTAATAGCGCAAGCGCAAGTGTAAGAACAGATTTTTTGTCCAATCACAGCAGCTGTCAAATATCGAACATCCAATGGTGTAACAGTAGCTAATTCCCTATTGGTCGATAGAAAGGAAGGTTCACACTAGAGTCATCTGGTTAGCAAAACTTCTCTTGTGTTGCAAGAGATCTTAGTAGAATTACTAATTACTCTGTAGCTTCACTGAATTAATTATGCAAATGAATCCAGAAGGAAAATTACCCCTATTTATCAGACATTAAACTTTAAACCAGCGCAATAAACTTAATTATCCAACGACATGGAAAGTCAGCACTCCTCTCAGTTTAATGAAACTAGTTTGAATTTTCCATCCAGTAGAACTTTTTGCAATTAGTTCAAGTTTCAAGCGGTTGGCGCTGTTGTAGTTTTATATCAGTTGGGGCTTAAATTGGAAAACTATTCCGTAAACTATAGAGTTTGTGCCTTTAGATTTAGAATTATTATTTAAATTATTTAAACTTTTAGCTACCAAAACGTTTAGTACTTTTTTATTTTATATAGCTTGTAAATGGACCAAAAATCTTCTACAATCGAAAGGATTTGAGAGGATATTATCTTATATCGCGACATCATATTCGAAAACTAACAGACAATTCATCTTTGAATAAAAAATTCAAGAGATTACTTGAAATTTTTCACTTTCACATTCAAAGAACGCCACATATCAACCTTATTTGGTATAAGGATTACAGTGTCCCTGAGCACCTTGCCTTGAGCCCACCTAACGTAGTGTCCTAATTTCGTATACTTTGCGAACGCACGATAAATGGCGTCAGTTGGCGTTGCGACGTGAAGTGATCACGGAGCGGTGACATTATTGTTAATTAGTGCTGATTGAGAACGCAGATACAATGTAATTAAATCAGGCTGCACTTGTCAACTAAGAATGAAATATAGTACTTACAATATGCACATAGTGGGATTGTTTATATTAAAACTTTCGTTAGATAGACTAATTAACACATTAAACGTCGTGGGGGTCACCTGTGACCGACGTTAGTGGAGGGTTTGCATTCATCAGTTTTCTATTGGCAGTCAAAGGCTTAATTATTATGTTTTCGGCTAACTGACGTAACTATATCTATAATATATAACAGCTCACACATAGGACCGCCACTTAGTTTTTAGTCAAATTTCCGTGTTGCTTGGCGACTGGGCTTCACCCAGTTGTACAGTCTCTTCTTTGTGCCTTTAGGCTTAATTCATTCTGTCTCCTGCAGTAATTCACCGAGGGAAATGGAAACCATAGTTTTTTCTTCTTCTTCTCTTATAATATCTTCTGATTCACTTCGTTGTGGGAACCAAGACAGTTACTCATGTCCCTGGGACGCGCCGGACTTCAGTGTTCTAGTGTTTTCATGGCTGTATCTACTGTAGATCCTGGCTTACAGGAGTTGCAGCGGTTTTGGGAGGTTGTGGCGGGCTTGTCCCATTAAAAAAAACTGATGTAACTGTTTGATGAGGAACTCGGCTAGTAGCAGCGCGACAGTCGCCGCGTCGCGGGTCGCGGAATGCTGCTCATGTAAATGGTAGGTTTGATAAATTACTTGCGGTAATATAACATTTAGACTTCTAAGTTGCGATCAGATCTAGAATGTGTGTACATCATTGTAATTTGAATGGATTAGCAACCATAATATATGTAGATAGACAAGAGCATTCATTCTAGACTTGGGATTTTTACTAAAAATTTTGCAATGAACAATACAAAACCGAGCACCGAAATTAAGATCTAACGGTTAATATGAACATATTGTTCATCTTATGAGACTTCAACCTATTTCACGTAATAATAGCGATGATGACGGAATATAAAAATTAAAAATCAATTTAGTCCGTCAGTTAGGTAATGAAAAACATATTAGACACGTATTTTTTATTTTGTCGCATAAGAAAATAAAATACTTAGATAAAACGAACCAAAGTTTTGGAGTGGGAGCTAAAACGTCATTTCTACGTATAAAACGTACCTACCTTATTTTGTCGCATAAGAAAATAATACTTAAATTTTATTAAAAACGAACCTAAGTTTAGGTTTAGGTAGTTTAGTTTAGCTAAACGTCATTTCTACGTATAAAACGTACCTAGCAGTGACACGTGATAATTCGAATCAATCATTGTTTCTGTAAGAAAATAAAAAATATGTGTCTAATGTTTTAAAATAATCTTATCTTAAGACGGTCATAAAAATAAAAATAAGTCATCTACCCTATTCAAGAGGCTTCATCAACACGGAAGAAGCTGATGCTTCGGAATTTGCAAATGCGGTCAGTGATCGGCCGGTAGTTAGATAGGAAACTCCTATTGTCGCCACTTACAACCAATTATCGGCCTCATCAGCCACGCAGACTACCTACCTATTACATGACACGATCGTTATAGGAATTAGGAACACTGTGTTATATATAAACAATGTTATTTATAGATCTAAAAACATAAAAACATAACATCACGCCTTCCATCCCCGAAGGGGTAGGCAGAGGTGCACACAGAAGTGACACCCACTTTTCACTATTTATATTATGAGTCCCATGTAATAGGGGGTGAGCCTATTGCCATATACCGGGTACATTTCCAGACTCCGTGCTACTACTGAGAATTTTTTTAAAAACCCAGTAATACTTTGCCCGACCCGGGAATCGAACCCGAGACCCCTTGCCCGGCAGCCGCACTTGCGACCACTCGGCCAACGAGGCAGTCATCTAAAAACTATATGTAATTAGGTCTTGTTTGAAGTGACATAATAATATTATTGTTGTAATTTAGTTTTCAAATTGTAGCGTGAATTTCAGTGACGCATATGAATGTGTAATCTATATAAATAGAAATGAATTTCCGTTCGTTAGTCTGGCTAAAACTTGAAAACGACTGATCTGTTTTGGCTAATTTTGGTCTTGAAATGTTCGTGGAAGTCCAGGGAAGGTTTAAAAGGTGAGAAAAATAATTGTAGGCGGAACGAAGTTCGCCGGGTCAGCTAGTTTCAAATATAAATTTGAAAGATATTTTAGGGAAAACAATACTGTACTTAACATTAGTGAATTTTAAAATATAATTAATATTAATGACATTAACACCCCTTTATTAGGTCGACCTGTAATGAGAAATGTAGGTAATAAAATCTTAGAATATGAATTCATATATCAGGGTTAGTAAAATTAAATTCATTTGAAACGTATTGTTAATTCTAATACAGCTGTTGATTCTCAAACTCACGACCTTACTACATGAGAAAGAAATAAATAAATACGAAGGTCCTCAAATATAATTATGTAGCTCCCTACTTTCAGCCCATTACGGGCAGATGGCAATCGCGTGAGAAATGAGGTCAGCCCTTTTAGGTTTTATTTCATTCAGCTGATTTTTACGACCTGCTGTATTCTGATACATATTTTATTTATTTGGTTGGGGTTGGAAGGAGGTCAGATGGCAGTCTGCCTTCAAAATCAATACTGAATAGGCGTTCTGAAAACGACCTACTTTTAGGCCTTTTAGCTTTATTACTCTGTCTGTAGGTATATGAGATTTATATTAGATATTTCTTTACTTTGTCCAAACTTCTCCAACGAAGACACTGACATAATTGTATTTACTTTGTATGTCTACAAAATATTTTTTTAAATTCCTTTTGCACATCTTTGATCATAACATAACATCACGTCTTTTATCCCCGAAGGGGTAGGCACAGGTACACATTAGGGAACTTAATGCCACTGGACAAAGTAACACCCACTTTTCACTTTTTAATATTATGAGTCCCATGTAATACATCTTTGAATTCACAGTAATCGAATTAGGTCAACCTTGTGTTAAAATTTGAGGTTCAATTACATTAATTACATTCGAAAAGCAGTGAATTCACTTAGCAGTATCTTCTATATTGCTAACACCTCTGCATATTGAATGTTGTCTAAAAAAATATTACTTTTTGATTTTCAGCTAAAATCTTGCTGTTCTACCTGATCTTCTATGCAATCCTCGTGGGATTCTTTGCCGCCATGCTGGCGATCTTCTATCAGACGCTGGACTCCAAGATGCCCAAGTGGCAACTCGATGGCTCACTTATCGGATCCAATCCAGGTAACAAGATAATATCCTATTTTTCACCAATACAGTATCTCATCAAATCGGAATTATAAGTAGTTTTTACTTATCAGATTAACTGCAGCATTTATAATCTCGAGCTTTCGACTTTAATTAAAGATGTTATTATTATATGTTAATCTTCCGTAATTGGCACTTTATATAGACGATACTCACTCGTTAATTAATAATATACAGTCTAATCCAACAAAACCTCAACACCAACTCCAAACTTATACAACTTGGCCAAAAAAGGTAAAAAATATCATTTAACAAATTACGACCAGTAAGCAAAACGATAATTTAATTGATTTGAGTTTGGTTATTCATTATGAATTTGGATTTCCAGGTTTGGGTTTCCGACCTATGCCCGATAGTGCCAACGTGGAGAGCACCCTGATCTACTACAAGGCCAACGACAAGGGCTCCGTGCTGAAGTGGGCACAGATCATCGACGACTATTTGGAGGGTAAGTGTATTGTTATCATCATACTATTGCAAGATGTCTATGCACTCTCAGGACCTGGGTTATTAACTTTACTTCATACAGTTTACTTTCGCACAGTAATTTTTCAACATACTCTACCACAATGTCGCGGAGAATCTACCGAGTTACCGGGGCTCCGGCTCGACGTGCAGGAGAAGGAACGGGGTGGTTTTTAGTCAGTAAGAGTCTGACACACCCATACACTACAGTCATACGATGATTTCCCCTCTTAAAAAAACCTCTACCACAATAACTCCGTGTCTGTATGTGACTATGACTTAATAATAATAATAATAATTTCATGACTTAAGTGAACGATTGAACAAAACTAACACTACAGAATCACGCCCCTTACAAGAAAGCTTCTTCTAGTAGTTCGTATCTATGCAATTATGCATAATGAATACAAGGTACCTACACAATTATTTTACGATGAACAATAACCAAGAGATCATAAAAAATCTCCAAGATTCCAAACTCCAGGGGACCAAATTGACGATAGTAAAAAATCTGCCGTACTTTAGTTGTCCATGTTGACTGAACAGACACAGCTGTATGGATTGGTTTTGAAAAGTAATAGCTTGTTTACACACACAATCAAACAATGACTTTTTGGGGCAAACTTTATTTTATTGGCAATCAACAATAAAACTGAAACAGATTTCAGGAAAAACGCGTGTAGTTTTAATACCGACTAAAGCAGTTTTAAAACCGACATCAAATAGAAGAAGAGTTTAATCAGTATTTTTTACGAGAAACCTTTCACTTTTAACCTTTTTAAACCATCTTCTTTCAGACTACCGCAAGAAGGGCAGTGGTGTAGGTGAAGCGAGTGGCGCAGAGTATCGGGTTCCTTGCTCGTTTACCACCGGAGCCACTGGAGAGAAGCAGGTCTGCGACGTACCTGTCGATGACTTCAGCCCCTGCACCTCCGCCAACCAGTACAACTATGAAGAAGCTGGACCTTGTGTGTTCCTCAAACTGAATAAGGTAAGATTTCGGTATCTGTGATTGCCAGTTATAATGGTATGAAGACTTAAACACTCCTAAAAGATTGTTGGAGCTGTCCTCCACCCCTTTCTAGATCATCATGAAAATTAAGTAAATTCTTAACAATATATTTCTTATTTCAGATCTTCAACTGGGTGCCCAAACCATACAACAACACCGAGGACCTGCCCTCTAACATGCCAGATGACCTCAAGCAGCACATCAAGATGGTGGTACGTATAAACTGGAAGTTAACAGAATCTGCAGTTGACTATTAAAAGCGAATCTACGACATACACGGGGTCTAGTGGCACGGTGTACTAATACTTAGAAATGCCATGACATTTTAGTACAGATAGTTGTGGTGTGTGATATGAATGAATTTATCAAAAATCTTGTCCTAACAGTCTGGCAAGCCCGATGCGAACACGGTGTGGGTGTCGTGCGAGGGTGAGAACCCTGCCGACATAGAGAACATCGGGCCCGTGCAGTACATCCCCCGCAGGGGCTTCCCCGCCTACTACTATCCCTTCACCAACAAGGAGGGCTACCTCAGCCCCCTCGTCGCTGTACTTTTCGAAAAGCCCAGGAGTAAGTATCCAAAATAATTTGGCAGAGTTATGGGAAACCCAATTTTATTGAATGGTGAAAATTAAGTAACTGTAGGGTGGATTCACTGCTAATGAATATCTATTGTTCATTTCCAGCCGGTGTCCTGATCAATATAGAGTGCAAGGCGTGGGCCAAGAACATCTTATACGACCGCTACGAGCGGCGCGGCTCCGTGCACTTCGAGCTGATGGTGGACCGCGCCTAAGCACGCCAGTCGCTGCCAGTTGGCCACAGAGCGAAGCCTCCACCGTACAGAATCCCCGACCGGGCCCTTTGAGTAGCACTTATGTTTGAACATGCTCATACACCGGAGCTATACCGCAACACGCAGCCAGACAAGTCTAGGCAGCTCGGAGCCAGGAGTGTAGCAGTTGTAAAGTAGGATGTTCGACTTGTTGGCCAAACGTTGGCGGTACTAGCTCCCGTAACCCTGTAAATACTCACGCGTTCTGTGCGGTGAAGGCCCACCCGCCAATTGGTTGCCGAGGTCACCAACTGATCGCCTATCGGCCAAGGTCATCGAATCCCAATTGGCCAAGTTCATCAACTTACTGCCAAAGATCGATAGTTGATTACTAGTCATGCTAATTGGTGGTTGCCGGTCTCAACCGGCTGTTAGTTGTTTTAAGTGTTGTAAGGTCATGGTTACCAGTTAGTCGCCAAGGCCGCCAATTGTTCGCTACGGCTGCCAAGGTCGTCACGGAGGTCATGCCAGGCCGGCTGCCAAGCGCCATTAGCAATAGCCACATAGTCGGCGATTAATTTGTATTCGTTTTAGAATAAGCCAGAGGGCGCCACTAATTTTAACTTTGGTTTGTCACGCTTCAAATAAAGTTATTGAAATTTAAAATTTATTAAATATTTATGAATTATGAATTATGTAATGTTTTCTGGACGGACAGTCAATAAACACGCAATAGTTGGTTCCAATTTAGGTTTCATCCGTGTTTCATTTAGTAGTTGTACCCCTTTCCCTATTGTACTATACTTACTTGGGTACTATAAGATAATATCTTGTTTTTCTTCTTATACTTCTGTAAAGGGCTTCAGGATCTTTAGATATTGTGTTACATTTGTTAATACCTAAACTGTATGTTTTTACCTAACCTTCACACGGTACAAACTTACATGAAATACAGACAGAATTCATAGATTTCCCAAGATATACCTACACACAAGAATGCATGTGCTCAATGTGAATGTGTGCACTCATTAAAGGGTGTGTTTATTTTGTGCTTAAAACCACTACTGCGTATAGGGACTTACTTAAAAACTCCCATAAAATAACTTACGGACGAGACAAGACTCACACAGACAGCTGTCGTAAACTCAGTATAATTAAAGAAATTATACATATGTGGTGTACCGGTTACATTATGAACCTATTTTTTTTTTGTTGACGGAGGAAACCTTCCAAGGGTGCCTAGCTTTTTGGGGAAAAAGACTAGGGACTGTGGGATTTTTACCTCACTAAAGCCTCCCCGGTGGCTACCATCCGCACTTGAAGGAAGCACCGGGTCCTCTTAGCAGCCCAACTCCGGAGCCTCATTATGAACCTACATACAATCGACTATATGGGTCGTCACTCTAAAGGAATAATCTGTTGGCTTTTCATTCTCAGCAGTAGCTAAAAAGTCGGAGCCCTCTCATTTGTGTTTAGTGTCATCTGATACTCAAATCCAATACCAGCTCCTCCAGCGGCTCCAGCTTCAGAAAAATAACACAATTGCCAAAAACAGAGTAACTCATGTTTTTACAAAGCTAAGTTTAGAAGCTACATGCATCTAATCTCTTTCGATCAGTCAAAATAAGATGTACTTGTGAGGAAACTAATATTTACAAGACAATCCATTTTTACCGACACGTCTAAAAAAGGAGGCGGTACTATGTTCGGCTGATCGTTTTTTTTGTTTGTTCACCGATAATTCCGCCATTTGTGAACCGATTTTTAAAATTCTTATTTTGTGTGAAAGAAGAAGGTACTCCCGAGAGGGTCCCATGTCCGTGAGGTCAGGATACGATGACGAAATCTTAGGGAAATAGAGGATGTTTGAGTGTTTCAATAATAATTTTTGACAATATGCCATTACTGTTTACAAAATTATTTGCTCATCTATATAAATAAAAATGAATTTTTGTTCGTTAGTCTCGCTAAAACTCGACAACGGCTGAACCGATTTGGCTAATTTTGGTCTTGATAGGTTCGTGGAAGTCTAGGAAAGGTTTAAAAGGTGAGAATAAACTTTTAGACGGTACGAAGTTTGCCGGGTCAGCTAGTTACTTCTAAAAATACTGCTTTAGTTAATTATCAATGAGTGACATGTAGTCTTCAATCCTGACCCGCCCCTTATGTCTTTCGACAAGACTGGTGACGTATTATGAATTAGATGTAATGATGTAGGTACATGTACTTAAATGAATAATTATGAGTGTAGGTGTTGAGTACAAAGTTTGATGCACTAATTACAGATAAATTGGGTAGTGAAACAAGTAAAACAAGTGAATTTATTTCTGCAAATAGGCTACAAGGCGGCACATTTACACGTCAATTTTATCAAGCGAACGATGAGGTCGACATTTCCTAACTGACTACCCTGAGAAGAAATGCCGAAACAAACCTGAGTTTGTTTTAAAAGACACAGAACTCTGAGAGTTCTGTCTCTTTTAAAGTCCAGACAAATGTGTATAAAAGATTATGTGTGAGAACCATGCAAGTTCTTTCTGTAGTGGCCTTTTGAGGAAAGAACCACTACAGCTTGAGCGGACCCGCTCTGAAGGCAGTACGCATGTGTCGGTTTACAATCAGCTCAATTAACAGGTAAGGCTAACTGATTCGATGAACAACACCAACCTAAAGAACATTACTATAGAAAGGGTACTTTGCTTAATCAAAAATAAATTATATCGACTGTTCAATACAATAAAATATTAAAAAATAATCACACTTTCATTAATTGATTTTATTACCAACTTAATTTAACTTCATTCCCGTTAATTTTTTAAGAAATATGTATACATACTGTTCGACACAAAAAAAAAACGTGACGTCACAATACACAATCTCGTACAAAATTCATAGAAAAAATATTGAATTTGACTAGTTGGCAAGTACCCAATTGACGCAGAACCGTAGAAAGCAAAGAAAAGAATCGCGCTCAAAAATATCACCCTTATGTTTTTGGTGATAGGTCTTAAACTGCAAAAGTTTTAAAAATGGGGTAAGGTGACTAGAACAACAGGGTACTCCCTGATACCAGAACTACCTACTGGTATGTTTTTTTTAAGGGGAGGAAGTCATCGAATTACTGCTCCCGCCTGGGTGAGGCGGGAGGAAGTGTCAGACTCTTACTGCCTAAAAACCACCCCGTTCCTTCTCCTGCACGTCGAGCCTGAGCCCCGATTACCCATAGGATTCATATTTATTTAAATTACACTATTACCATCAGCACGTTTCAGAAGGGGGCATTGATTACACTGAGTAAACCTCCATCAAAGCCTCCACCTATTACTCATCTAGATAAACCTGAATACATCTTCAAGCTGATGATAGCTTCATTGGTATTTATTTTAAGTGTGACTGCCAACGGGACATCTTGGATTCAATTCCTGTTTCGCTCAAGAAGTATTTCAGAGCTTTTAAGTTCTCGTTAATTTAGTCAGAATTTTTATATTTTGGTGAAAATTATGTGCGTTTAATATGTTACTCTGCTTACCTCAATTGGGAAATAGAGCACAACTTTATAATATATACATTTTGTTTCTTTTAACTTCTACATATATTAAATCTATATATTATTTAAGTTTAATATTTAATTATAATATTTAAGTTAGTTATGATATTAATCTAACTGCCTCGTTGGCCGCGTGGTCATAAGTGCGACTGCCGGGCAAGGGGTCTCAGGTTCGATTCCCGGGTCGGGCAAAGTATTACTGGGATTTTCTTTTTAAGTAAAAATTGTCAGTAGTTGCATGGAGTCTGAAATTGGCAATAGACTCATAATATAAATAGTTAAAAGTGCATGTTACATTGTACAGTGGCATTAAGTGCCGTAATGTGCACCTTTGCCTACCCCTTCGGGGATAAAAGGCGTGATGTTATGTTATTATCTCTACTCACTCAAAATATTGACATAGACCTTAGAATGACAGTAGAAAATGCAGTTTAAGAATAAAATATGTTAATAGGTAAACCAGAAACCGCAACACGTAATGTACATCGGATTTTGAGAAACACAGCAAAACTGACATCAATTGAAAAAGATCCATAAAGATATTGTATTAGCGTAGCTTTTTCTCTGAAACTCTTTTTTATGATGTTTTCAAACATAACATAACATCACGCCTTTTTATCCCCGAAGGGGTAGGCAGAGGTGCACATTTCGGTTGCCTTGGTGACTGCCTCGTTGGCCGAGTGGTCGCAAGTGCGACTGTCGCGCAAGGGGTCTCCGGTTCGATTCCCCGGTTTGGGTAAAGTATTACTGGGTTTTTAAAAATCTCAGTAGTAGCACGGAGTCTGGAAATGTGCCCGGTATATGACAATAGGCTCACCCCCTATTACATGGGACTCATAACATAAATAGTGAAAAGTGGGTATTACATTGTATAGTGGCATTATGTTTTCAGAATATGTACTTATTCTATTAATTTTAGTTTTGGTATTGATTCAATGGTCCAAAATATTGTCAAAAAAATAAAACATACCATAAAGATAAGCCATGAGAAATCCATACTACCCGAACATCTTATTTTTACTATTCATAGGTAAAACGAAATGACGTCATTATCCAAGAGAATACAGCGTAGGTGCTTATAGTACCGGGGTGTAACAGACCCGTAACTAGGGCACGGCGGACAGAGGGTGAGAACGTACCCGACTGCCCGGCGCCAGAGGGTTAGCGCGAAAATGTCGCGAATTTCTACACAATGGACGAAGAGACGTACTTTTGTTTTTATATGCTATGTGAGTTGCGTTTTTGTTGAAATTAATTTACTATTATTTAACCTAGTAATTAGTTACTTATATTTAAATAAAATTATATTTTCTTTCGATAAATAAAAGTTCAATGTTGCGTATCTGATTTCTTAATCAACATCATAGTGCTTTGATTGAATTAAAAACATGATGTCTCCCTGCTTTTATGCTAAGGCCAGGAACAATTTCCATTCTTTTTGGTTTTCATGTTTGTACGAATCTTCATATAACAATAAAATTACATTTATAACCGACCAAATACTTTATACATTCTTTATTATCTATAGATACTTAATAATAATATTATAAAGCTGGAAGACATTGTTTTTTTCTTTGTTTGTTTGAACGCGCTAATCTCCGAAACTACTGGTCCGATTTGAAAACTTTTTTCTGTGTTAGATAGCCCATATATCAAGGAAGGCTATAGGCTATAAACGCTATGATTAATAGGCGCCGAGCAGAACGAGTGAAACCGCGCGGAAGTAGCTAGTTATTTATACAACATGTAACGTAATTAACGCACACCCTCAAACACTCCAATTAGAATAATATGTTATAATCATAATACATAGGTACACTAAATTTTTTATTTAACATGTATTATGCATCCTTACTGGTCTTGTCATAAGGTTTATTTTTCTTTATTTTGTATTGAATGATAGAATTTGTACGAATACAAATAAAACTGCGATTTTAAAAGTCTTATTGCTTTGACTTACGGTCCATTTCGATTTGTTTTAACAATACAGGGTTAATATGACAATAATTTCCGTAGTTTTATTTATTTTTGGGATAAAAAAATTACCTATTCTAAAAATTATATAAATCGATTCAGTTAACGATTCTGAACAAACTCTTTCAGGATGTGCGTTATTTAAGTTACATGTTGTATATTATTACACACATACCAAAAAATTTTTACAATGTTACAGTAATTCGAGTACAATGGGCAGTCTTAACACACGCGACGATTTCTTCCGATCCTTTCACATCCAAGAGAAAACCAACACATAATTTAAATCAATGAATACTTGTTTACTTTCACGATAACACAAGCAAATACTTTACCCCTACATAGTATATTTTCCAATTAATCTACATAGAAATTGTATGTTTATTACCAGGGCTATTCATTCACCCTTTGTAATCCGCTCAGCGTGTCATCAACCCCTGTAGCGAAAGGGGGTAGGTAGTGTTACGTGTATGTAGTTGTAGACACTTGCAATTTTTTCATAGAGTTATTTAGTTGTTGATAGTGAACGGAGCTAGATTAATACTTCAAAATAAGTAAGTAACGTCGTGGAGAACCTAACTGGTTACCGGGGCTCCGGCTCGACGTGCAGGAGAAGGAACGAGGTGGTTTTCAGTCAGTAAGAGACTGACACTCCCTCCTACCTCACCCAGGCGGGAGGAGACATTCGATGATTTTCCCTTCTTAAAAAAAAGTACTATGTAGACAGAAGTGTACATATCTGGCAACTATTGTATTTTGAGTTTGTTCTTTTTATATTTTTTTTTCAAATCTCGGTTTCAGTTTTTTTAAACTAGCAGACGGATCACCTGATGGTAAGCGATCAGCGCCGCCCATGGACACCCGCAACACCAGAGGATTCAGAGGTGCGTTGCCGGCCTTGTAAAAAGGAATACGCTCTTAAATAAGGTTTATACCTCTGCCTCGACTGCCGAGTGGTCGCAAGTGCGACTGCCGGGAAAAGGGTCTCGGGTTCGATTCCCAGGTCGGGCAAAGTATTACTGGGTTTTAAAAAAAATCTCAGTAGTAACACGGAGTCTGGAAATGTGCCCGGTATATGGCAATAGGCTTGTAGGGAACAGAGAGTATAGTTCCCTAATATCGGAAAAGGAGGATCCTCCGACCAGGCGAGGTGATCGTGCCTGGCGGGCTTTCTGCCCAACAGTTGTTCTTTGGGATTTTCTATCCGTGTTAAATCGAATGTAAACTTCGCATGTGCGATGTAGGATTTTTATGACGTCATCCGTTGGCATGTACCATGTGTCGCCACAGGCTCAACCCCTATTACATGGGACTCATAACATAAATAGTGAAAAGTGGGTGTTACATAGTACAGTGGCATTAAGTGTCGTAAGGTGCACCTCTGTCTATCCCTTCGGGGATAAAAAGCTGATGTTATGTTATGTAATTAGAAATTCTAAGTCCAGATTTCCTCAAAATGTTTTCTTTCAACAATTGTCAGTGGTGTCTAAATAATCTTAGAAAGTACATATAATTCGGAAAATGTTGATAGGTATTGAATCCGCACCCTCAAGCATGGGAAGCGGCCAGGCGACCGGTCCTGACTCCTGAGACCTCATTAGGTAGTAACTATTGTACATTTTTACCATCCAATAAATAATAAGAAACAGATCTGTAACTCCCTGGCGTCTGCCTGTCTGTCACATAAAAATCTCGCCTCGACACTAATGTCAACAACCTCTGGATATCATCACAGATATCATATGACATTCTCTATCCTTGTCTTACGTTAAAGGATATTGCTCGGTCTCTTTCTTTGGCTAAGTTTTGTTTGTGTACTGAATTACTTTGCGATATTTTGTGATTGTGATCAATCGACTGGCTTTGTTTTTTTTTTGTAAATACACGATATTATAACTGTTATTCCCTGATAGGCGTCATATTCGTGAACGTGGACATTCATTTCTGGCCTCTGTACTGAAACTCTATGTTTTTTGATTACATGCTAAAAAATTGTCCAGCATTGGTTCGAGCATGGCAAAAATACTTTTTTCCAAGATGAAAATTCAAGATTTTCCCATATTTCTTGATTTACAGACATTAAAAGTTATATAGTAGCACGGAGTCTGGAAATGTGCCCGGTATATGGCAATAGGCTCACCCCCTATTACATAGGACCTATAACATAAATAGTGACAAGTGGGTGTTACTTCTGTCTGCCTACCCCTTCGAGGATAAAAGGCGTGATGTTATGAATGAATTATGAAAAAGTTATATATTACACATTTCCCTCGAAGAATTCGAAGATAAACAGAGAATTAGAAAATCTGTAAATAGAAACACGAAATATGAAAACGTAATGCCTTTCGGTTAGATTAATAACACCAAAGTACCCAACGTGATCTTTGAAAAAATCACATTAATATTCCTGTGTAAAATCTAAAGAAACAAGTGAAATATATACAAACACTTATTTTCAGGTATAAATACAACTTTGATACCGATTACAATAAAGTAAATGGAATTTGAAACACAAACTCATGCAAGAAACTACTCACTAGAAGTTCTTATAAAGATATCGACGAATTACTTTTCTTTGTTTTGGATACCTGCAAGCCGTTTGATTTACAAATATTATAATAAACACCCCATAAAAAAACCCCAGAAGTGGAACTAAATAATAATCTAGTCTTAGATCATTACATACAGATACATTTAACATGTTTCATATTTGATGTCCAAAAGTATCATTATTATTGGATTTCTTATCCCTAACATTGGCTGACCGTGTCTTGGCTCACACGGGGGTGCTGGGGTGTATGGGGTACAGAAATCGGTACAATTTGGTAGTCCGCACTCCGACGGCGCCAACAAGACGCCAGCTCGCGGCGCCACGACGCCATCGTAAGAGCCCCTGTTGGATGATTTAGAGGTACATTGCTGGTTTGGGAGATAATAATTATCATAATTATGTACTAGTTTTTACCAGCGACTTTGCCTTCAGTAAATCTGTAACATAGATCTTGTATACGCAAAGTTTCATATCAACTATATGTGTGCAACCACAATATTGATTGAGTTGATAAAGCGTGAAACAAACAAACAAACTGCTTTCATATTTATATCACTAAATAGTTGAGATTGTCTACAACGTTCTAGTTATTTTCATTACAGATATGTTCTATTTCTAAGTAACAGTTAAGAAAAAATATTTTCACATTTTGCATTTTCGCAGATTGAATACAATCAGAGCGATATGAGTAAATTGGCAACGATCTATCTTATTACTAAATTTTTACCGACTTCTTGCAATTACTAAAACATTGTAAATGCATTAAATGTAACACCACTCAACCCTTAAACAACAAAAAAAAGTAAGCTAACAAAGCCTAGCCTTGTGTCTACGACGTAGCCGTAGCAATTTCGTAGACGTGTCGTAGTTCACTCGTAGCCAACTCGTAGGCGACGCGTATTAATGTCGTAGTTAGTCAAATTATTTTATTTTATTTTCATTCAGCCTAGGCATCAGACCACCACAGATGGGGCCCAATAGGGCTGTTGCCGATTCGGAGTCGCATAGAACCTAACGGGTAACCGGGGCTCCGGCTCGACGTGCAGGAGAAGGAACGGGGTGGTTTTTAGTCAGTAACAGTCTGACACTCCCTTCCGCCTCACCCAGGCGGGAGTTGTCAAACGATGATTTTCCCCCCTTAAAATAAATAAATAAAAAACAAAAAAAATAAAGCCTATCTAAAGATAAAAGTCTGGAATTTTCTTGTTCTCTATTAAGATAAGTTTGTTTCTTTACATTATAAATTTGTGTTAATTAAAAACTTAGTTTATGCATAATAGTGACAGAAATCTTCATTTTCTCAATATTTTCATTTAAATAATGTTTTACTATATATCTTCGAATAACCCAGTAATGTACATCATCCAATGGCATCCTCCCCGGTCCCAGAGAGTCGCGAGCTCGTATTCTGTGCCCGTAATTCCGTGAGGAGAGACGTGCCGACATTAGGATCCCGGACTTACGAGTTAGGAACCATGGGGCTGGAGAAACGAACCATCAAGATCATTATTATAGTTGCTGTTGTGGTCCTTGTTATTGGTGAGTGAAAATATATATTTTTAATTACGTTGTACCTCTATTTATAATTAGATCTTTTTAAATATTAGGATTTAAAGATTATTTTTAATTGAATGTATAGGTACTTGAAAGAAGTTTTGTAGATATTTTTATCAATTGAATTATCGTTTTTATGTGGTGTTGACATGTAAATACATAGTTGTTTTGCATTTTTTAAATTGAAATTTATGTATCTATCATAAAGTAGATAGTAGTCTATAATAAATAGTATAAATTGATTTTTTTTGGGGATTTGCTATGTTCATTTCATTATCGATATATTAGATAAAAACTTAATTAAAGTCTAACTGCTTCCGAAAGGTGAGTAGTTCAGATTCAATGATGTATGCTACGCGAATAGTTAAAATAAGATTAGTTCAGTACAGGTCCACTATTATCTTGTTCGGAAAAAATGTATAAAAGCTACGAATGCCTTGAATCTATACATTGAAAGTACCTATAAGGTGTTTGTCTATATTATTAAGGGATCAAAACGAAAGCACACAGTGTTTAGTAAAACATTTCTTTGTAGGGTTTCCGTGGCTGGAGGCGGCTTCAGGATAACGCGCTAGTGGTCACGCAAACTTATAATGAACAGGTGCATTTGCACCTATAGATAGGTGCATTGCACAATATACATAATATAATACGTTCATTTATGGTATATGGTAATAGGCTCACCCCCTATCACATGGGACTCATAACATAAAATAGTGAAAAGTGGGCGTTCTATTGTACAGTGGCATTAAGTGCCGTAATATGCACCTCTGCCTACCCCTTCGGGGATAAAAGGCGTGAAGTTATGTTATAAATGTTATAGTTATGTCTTGCTAATACAAAAGGTAGGTATTTATTAAAAGTATCTATGAATAAAAACTTCTGAGTTAAACATTTTGTGCCTTCTTGCCTTGTCGTTGGTGTACGTAAAATACGTTTTCTAACATAAAGCATATGTGTTATTACAGATTACATTCAATAGTATTTCCAGTGCTGTGAAGCTTATTGTCAATTTTAAAATAAGTTTCGTTTTTCGTATAACTGCACCCAGGAAATGGAAGCAGGTTGCACCCATTTGCTGCACCGTTTATATTTCCGTGCCACACCTTGTGACGCCGAGCCATTAGCTCAATAACTAATATTATGACTCCGGACCGTTTGCAAATCTACTGACTTTGACCTTACGACTTTTGTCCATCTATATTACTTGTTCTTATCAATTGTTATCAAATGCGTGAAGCACATAGTTTATTATATATTATACCTCTATGTTTGTTTTTCGTCAGTAGAAAGGCCATTTTTTTGTTTTTGTATATTTGATGGGCCGTCGTTTGATCACTATCTTGCCTGATGGTAAGCGATGATGCGCTCTACGATGGAGCACATCGTCCCATAAGCAACCTATTTCAACACGCAGGTGAGATACCCTTCAGGAAATACATAGTCGTGCAAAGAACTCCACTCCTTAGCAGTTTTCCATATTGAATGGTTATGAGTTCCTGTTTTGATTTACAGCCTATAGGACTATCATTTATTTGAGTACTCCACCTAAGTCGAGAGTCACCCTTGATTTAAGACGTCGAAGCACCGATAAACCCAATGTCTTAGCTATATACCTTACCTAGTATACAAAAAAAATAAAGTGTGTAGGGATAATTTCGATGACTTAGGTACTTTTTTAATTTGGAATATATGCTTCATTTGATTTATCTATTACTAACTTAGGCACTTTCTAGTACCTGTAAGATTATTACACTTAAAACACGTCCTTTTCTATTCTATATCAATTAGGCGAAACTCATTATTCTTGATAATGTACACAGGTACCTACATGTACTCTTCTTACATAATGAACTCGTAAAAAGATTTACTCTCCCGGATCGAGCCCGCCCAGCGTCAGACAATATGGCGCCTGCTTTCTTTTGGCGCCAAAAGACTTGGTCGTTGCTTTGTTAAATGGCGATAAAAATAAATCTATAACTTCTATTTGAATGTTGCCAAAGCTCGCGTTAGGTAATGTTTAAGGAAATTAAACCAAACTTTATTCATGAATTAAATAATGATTTGCTCTCAATGTATATTAAGTAATTCTAGATTTAGGCTTTTTCATTCCATCTATGCACCTGTATACTTTGAACTTGATACCTTTTTAATCTGATCCTTTTTTGTCTTGATCCTTTTTGTCTTGATCCTTTTTGACTTGATCCTTTTTTTACTTGATCCCTTTGTGAATCTATCTGGTCTATTTGGTTATGCCTTGTTAAGGCAATGAATATTAAATACCGAGTGTCGGAACGCACCTAATGGGAAGTAAAGACCATTAATAGATATAACTTGACGGAAATCTGATCCAGATCAATATTGTACATAAATGGACCGGATTGTCCGGATCGGAGTTTTATCACGTCGTATAGTTTATTGGTGTGTAGTGACGTCATTTGCACACACAGACTCGGTACTGAATCTGAGTTAATTACCCGTGCTTGTTTCATACGTTAGGTAGGTTATATATACTTTACTAAGTAAAAGCACTTAGGTTCGTAGGAAATTGGAACGCAACAATTACCTACTTTAAACGCACAATAATACGTAGTTGTATATAGTATAACATACAAAAATGTACATACAAAACTGGAAAAACATTAACTTATAAACTTATTTAACTTTTATTTGTATATGTAATTAAAACTTTTGTTACGAAATAAGAAAAAAAAACAAGTCAATTGGTATTGTAAGTGTACATTTTGTGAAGGAAATATAAGGCTTTTTATTTTATTTTATTTATTTATATAATACGTAGTTGGAATTTAAGTCAGGCTAATTACACTATTAGAAGAATTCTGACAAATATAGTTATTTAAGCTCATTAACTTTCATGATTACAATGCGTATCACCCGAATTTTGCGTATAATCGTGAACTGTGCAATATGTTGTTCGTTTAATATTATTTATATTATCTATCTATGACTATTTGTTTATTTTGCAGGTGGTATTATCGGATTGCTGCTTGGCCTGCTACTACCACAGCGTTATGTTGGTAAGTTTGTAAATGGCACTAGCTACAAAATGTACCATTCCCATAGAGACAGGTAGGTAACCCCGACCCCACTGCGAAAATGTCAAAGCTTAAATATGACGCATTTATATCCACGGTACCATTTGGTTATTGAGTACGTCATTATTACTGTACAATTGGTAAATATTGTATTATTTACTTTACACTTACACTAAATTACTAAAACCGTCTGTTATCTGGAAAATGGTATTGCAATTAGTATCTATGCTCTATTTTATTCCCGATGTTAATCTTATTTTGTGTTACAGAGCTGGAGATCTGGCCTCGGTCCGAGGAGTACAACTGGGAGCAGCCTCTTATCCAGGTGCGGGGCAACGACCCCGGCAGCTGGCATGTCTGGTACCGGCGACTCAACGACTTCCTCAGGGGTAAGGAGTTATTTACCATCCATGTACAAATTTAAATTTGGACTGCTTAAGATGTAACTTTGAATGGGACAAGCCCGCCACAACCTCCGAAAACCGCTACAACTCCTGTAAGCCAGGATATACAGTAGATATAATACAATACAGTAGATCAAAACATATTATGATGTTACTATTAGAGGCACACAATTACACACACACAATAATGAGGGGTCATTATTGTATGTGTGTAATCCTATTCCATTTTGGCCATAGCCTCGGCCTACCAAGAAACTCACAGACCTCTCTGGATCGCTGGTGAACTCTCAAGGTGACGATGCGAAATAGCCAATATGTGTGTGTATTGTAGTAGTATATAGGTACATAAGCCCTTTCAAAACAGCAACCATTTTCTCATCAATATCATTCCAATTTCTCATCAGTTTACGAGACTTCGATCCCCGAGGAACCCCCTCGAGCTCCGTGCTCGGTTCACAACCGACGCGATCAGCACCTTCGCTCCGACCCCTGTGACATGGCTATGAGACTCTGGCACCCCTGCACCGCTGATGACTTCTACGGATACGCCATGGGGAAGCCTTGTGTCTTTCTTAGATTGTCTCATGTAAGTAGGAGCACAGGTGGAACAAAGCTACGAATTTTGTTCTATTTTGTATTAAATGAAAAAAATATTGCGCATATTTATATCTGTTTCTATTCGTCAGATCCACTACTGGGTACCAGAGCCCTATAACATCACGACTTCGCTGGCCATACCTCCTGACATGCCACAGCACATACGAGAAGCAATGGTAAGCTTAACATTATTTTTAATAACTAATTGAAATTAGCTATACTTTTAGACTTAGACTCAAGAAACTCTTAAAAAGGGGACTCGAGGTCTCAATTGGATTGAAAAATACATACCGACGCTTCCTACGCATAAGGTCGTAACGCTAAAAAGTCATTTTTTCAGGAGAGCACTTTTAGTATACGTTAATAATAAAATTTGTTGTGAAAGATTTTTAACAGATATTTTTATACGTACCTAACGATTGTTAGTTAAATAATGTATTCCCAGGGGCTGGATATTATAAGGAATTGTAATTACTGAAAAAAACTAGTTTTTCTTACTTACGACCATATACTTATTAAAAAAAGGTCGTATCTAAATATTACGACTGTATGCTTCTGTAAACATGATAAAAGCAACACGAACAAAGTCGTAAGTTTGAATTACGACTATTTGTGACGTTGAAAGTATTTTATCTCTATAAAAAGTAGTCGTATTAATGCACTTGATGAATAAAAACTACCTTAAAATTTTAACGCAAATCAATTTTATTACAATAATTCTCATCATAGGAACATAATTAAGTCTTTTTAACTCAAAGTTACATTATTATAGTGAATAAAACTATTTTAAAACAATGAAGAAATGAAAACAAAATTAAATTTCAATATTACGAAACGATAATTGTTATCGTAATTAAACGAAAATCACGTTAAGTAAAAAAATCTCTTGTACCCAGCATAATAATTATATAGAAAGTAGGATATTTGAGACAAACTGACAACTGTATGCATAATACAATACTGAAACTGTATGCATAATAGGGGGTCAACGGAACGCTCCCGAGAAACGCCCACAGGTGACGGTCAAACACAAGTTTAATTTTTATGATAATTGTCTTTTATGTAATAATAGTTATAATCAACCGTTCAAGGCTGATGTTGCATGAATAACACGTAAAAAACCATTAAAACTATTAAATCATTTTTTTTATTAGCGTTTTCGAGAGCATTTTGTTTACATCCATATATTATTTATGTATAAGTAATCCAATCAGAAACATTCTGTAAAAAACTGGTCAAGTCTCGATGGAGCCGCTTGTTCATCTCTAAAAGACAAAATCTTGCCAAGTCTAAGGACCTAACTACGATTTTTTTATTATTATATTAATGTTGTGTGAATTAGCCGTTGAACCACTACCCATTGAATATGGAAAATTGGCCTTGTGTACCCTTCAACAGCCAAGTCACAAAACATTAACTATAATAATAAAGAAATCGCAGTAAAGACCCTTAGACTTGGCAAGAGTTTGTTTAGATTTCATTACTTTTTAGAGATGAACAAGCGGCTTCATTGAGACTTATCTAGTTTATTACAGAATGTTTTGGTTGGATTTCACTTCATTTTATAGAAACTTGACTACCATATCTCTAATACAGCTGAGACCTGCTGTTGGTTCTTCATCAGATTTTCCAGACTTTCGATTTTTCACATCAAATGAAACGGCCCATCAAGTTGAATGTTTTTATTCATCTCTAATCGTTTGGTTGGGCTCTTGCGATTTCTAACCACGGTCACGAGATACTCTTAATTTCTGCCGTCTAATTATATTTTTTACTTATAAAATTCTATAACATTCATTAGATCCAAATAAAGATTAGCAACACTTAACAGTTCTTTTACGTCTAGACTCAACATTTGTCTTAGAAAGATACTTAGCATCGCCTACTTCAGTGTATTTGACAATGTAATGCTATTCATTCGACAGTGATATCCATTTTTCTAAAAAGAACTAAACTGTTAGTGTACATCAAATGATGTTTAAGGCAACAAGTAGGTACCTGGACATGGTGGTTTTAAAATCTTTCCATTTCTCTGAACTCCATTCCTACTGAAATATGCTTTTCCTTAATCTTTTAAACGTTCTTGTTTAATATCTTTCCACATCACAGTGACGGTGACGTCTTCTTGCAACTCTAACAGACAGTGTATTTTTAAGAATCTAGACAAAGTCATCTTCTTCAGACAGAAGAGTCTTGACTTGAAGTGTCTACTAATACTTCTACAAAAATTATCAGCATAACAAATAGATGATAAATAGTATATACGAAATGGGCATTAAAAATCGTTATTTGGCGAGGGCATGATTGGTGTTATGTCCAGTGAAAGTTCTATTACATCAGTTGATTCGTGTAAAAATGCTTCAACACATGACTCTAAATCCTTAAGTGCTGTAGGACTTTCATTATGTATAGGAGCTAAAATTGAGGGTAACATTGCGTCGGAATCATTTATTACCTCGGTAACACTTGGTATAAAACTATAGTCGATGCTTATCGTAGGTACTTTAAATAAAAGATTGTCCGAACATTTTCTTCCAACCAACTGGTTCAGCTTCAATCGGTACCAGCGATTCTAAAATTGCAAGTTTTCAATTAGTCAAAAAGCACACACAAGTGGCAAATACAAATTTAGAGAGTTATACCAACAATTAACATAAATCAAACATAATATTTTATTTCCCAAAGCGATAGACAGAGTTCAGAGAAATTAAAGATACAAGAACATTATAGTACGTATTCCGCGTCATGACAATTTCGAAATTGAAAAACCCGATAATCGGGGATCGAAACCGACACCTCGTGGCCTGCAGTCATACTTGTGGCCACTAGACTAACGAAGCAGTTAAAAAGTTTATTTTTAATGAGATTTTAACTATATTTTGTAAAGCAGATAATCGTATCTTGTTTTTTTAACGGAGCATAAAGCCGTATGTCTATGATACGTCTTTGTACGTTTATTTATTATTATATTTCAACAACGCATATGGTTGTAAGTTTAAGTTACGACTCCTCGAATAAAATGATTGTGAGGCATAAAGTCGTAACTGACCACTGTTAATGTTTGATTACAGCGCATGTAGTCGTAAGTTATGACGTTTCGACGTTATGCGTCGGAACGGTCATAATTTTTTTTTATTTGCTGAGATCTATTTAACACTGTCACATACTAACTATTAATTTCGTAATGCACATATAAACTAGTAAAATAAATATATTAAATAACAAATTAGTACAACTTACCATTTCCAAAATTTTCATCGACCGTTATTTCACAATTTTGGTTTATTTCTTCATTTGATTCATAATCTTGGAAGCACGAACGCTACTCATTTTATTATAAATATTACTAGTCCTCCTAAAACTACATCAACAATAACACAAAAATCGACAGTTTTATTCTAAAAAGCAAACTTTTCCACTGCTGACATACGACGTAACGTTGCGGTCGGTACTCTGCTCTGATTGGCCGGCCGGGCCTAATAGATCCGAGCATATTGTCGGAACAATCCACGCGCCTTTATGCGCGGGAGCATTTAAACGTTAAGACCATTTTCCATTAGAAAACTCGTGTTCCATATAAGATATTGAAATTTGGATTTTAGTAAATCATGCTACTGTTCAAGATTGTTGTAATAGCCCAAAAAAACAATTTTTGTCAAAAATGATGTTCCGACCTTCTGCGTGGGCGCCATCGATACATATCATCAGACCTTTATCTCCGAAGGCGTAGGTAGAGGTGACATTACGGCATATAATGCCACTGTACAATGCAACACCCACTTTTCACTATTTATGTTATGAGACCCATGTAATAGAGGGTGAGCCTATTGCCATATACCGAGCACAATTCCAGGCTCCATGCTACATGCCTGACCCGGGAATCGAACCCAAGACCCTTGCCGAGCAGTCGCACTGGCGACTGACTCGGCCAATAAGACAGGCAGCGAAGAATAATACTGGTTTTTTAACCTTTTTGCACTATCTACAGAAGAACTAGAATGAAGTTCGTCTGATTTAAACGTCATCGTAACGCAACGCCATCGTGTTGCAGGCAACAACAAGGGTGTCATGTATATGTTGTAGACTTGTAAACGTAATAGCGTATCATTGTGACTGATTACTTTTGTTTCCACAGCGTCATCGCCCTGCCAACCAATACGGTGACTTCGTGTGGGTATCCTGTGGAGGAGAGTTCAGCGCTGACAAAGAGAATATAGGGCCCATCCAGTACATCCCTGCCGAGTACCCACCAGGGTTCCCCCTCAGCAGGCTTCACACTGCTGACCGGATTCCCTACTCCGCCAGGAACCTGCCCGACCAGGTCCCCGGGCCTCTGATCGCTGTGCATTTCGAAAACCCACGACGTAAATATTTTATTTTAATTTGATTTAGCAAATTATGTCAAAAATAATAAGCCCAAAAACGCCAACAGCGCCAATTCAGGTTTTTAAGTTTCGAATTATTATTCTACATATCCCAGGTTTAATTATTGTCTCTGAAAATTAAACAAAAATATTGCCACTGCAGTTGGTTTTTTTAATAATTAATTATTTTTTATTTACCTACTTATGCAGTTATTAAAGGATAATTTTTTTCCAGGTGGAGTGGTGATCAACGTGGAATGTCGTATTTGGACCCGAGATATTTTCTACGATCCAAAGAGCCGTTACGGACGCGCGCGTTTCGAATTATTTGTCGAATAAACTGGCAACCCTGGTTGCATGCAAACTTTTTGTTCTTATTAGGATTTTCAGTTCATTTCGATCTCATTATTAAATTACTTTTAAATCTTACTTTAGAATTTTCATAAAAAGTAGACTACCTAATCATAATTAGGTAGTCTACTTTTTATGAAAATTAAGTACGTGAAAATTAAGTCTTTGAGGACCATAGTCCTCACAGACTTACAGGCTGTTTTAGGTTTAAAATTGTATTTTCTACAAACTTTTTTTTAAGAATGTTCTTATCTACATTATGATATTTATAATACATACCCTATAATACCTAGATTATAAGAAATATAATAATATGTTGAGACTACAGTTACCTACCTATATTCTACGGGTTCGAATAATACACTTTTTTAGTATTTAGCTACTAAGTACATAAATTCCTAGAATTTTAGTCTTCGTACAGCTTTTGTAAGAAAATGAATGAACGTTTAGTAGTTTGAATATTAAAGTGTTAAAATACAACTCTCAAATACCGCTATTTACATTAAGGAAGAAAAGTTTAAATAAGAGAATGTGTTGGAAAGATCAATTATTTAGAGTTAATTCATTATTTAAAATTTATAATTATTGTAAGATTGAATATTATAGATGTTGTCGTTTCGCTTCATTTAGATGTAATATTTACCGCATATAAATATTTGTAAATGTTGTCATACCTGTATGGTTACTGTATTGGTTAATTATTGAAAATATACCAACGTGTTGTTTATTCTATAAACTGTCTACCTATATAAAATAAAAAATAATTGCCAAAAATACCTGTGCTCGTACCTGAAATGAAATTGAATTGCCTACTATCTATATGCTAATGTGATTTGTAAATTATTATTATTGTAAATTATGTTTCCGGCTTACTCACGTAATAATTTGACGAGGAAGCCGGAAACATAATAATTTATTTATTATGTCTCACGAAAGTTACAACACAATGTGATTTGTTTTACATCCTACATTTCTTTCTTCTACTATAATAAGATTTAATGTAAATAAAATATTAAATATAAGATCATATTTAATAATACTCTGTGGTTAATTATATTGCAATGTTAAAATTACAATTTCCTACTGCCTCCTTTTGTGATGTCATCTTGTGAATAAAAGTATAAAAAATCACTCGTTGTTTTTTTTATTAGGGCTATGCTACACGGGCGGTTCTCCAGGGGGGAGAACCGCCCGTGGAGAATCGGGGATCCGCTTCTGAACCGCACTAGACTTAATTCTTATGGACATTGTATGCTAAAAACTACACGGCGCGGTTTTCCGCCGCGGTTTGCAGGCGGGAGAAATTCGAACGACGCATGCAGCGTAAAACCGCCGCTGGCACTGCTGTTTACCGCCGGGCGGTTATCCGCTATTGCGTCATTGTGCGGAACCTTCTCGCTCGCTCGTCATTCAATCAGACATTCTATAGTAAGAGAAAAACTTATGAGGGTTATCACGGCGTGCACTAAACATTGAATGAAATATTCCCGAAGTTAAACGGTTATTAAACACTGGTTCCACCCAAATATTAGGATTTACTTTATTTTTTAACAATTCTAATAATATACGAGCTGCAAGCGCAGTTATCATTGTAGGTTGTTGGTTTGCGGGAGCTTTGTCGACCGTATTCCCGCGACGGGAGAACCATCCGTGTAGCATAGCCCTTAGGTATTACCTGACCAAAAGTTCGAAACTTAATTACAAAAAAACCTGAAGGATTTGAGCTATTACATATTACTTTATTGAATATATTAAATTATTTCTCAATCGGTGAATTTGTAATTTTTTTACAGGAAATAACCAAATTATTAATTAATAATATTATGAAACTAATTCCATATAACCACTCATATAATCAGTGCTGAGTCTTAGGCATAAGGCAACTAACACCTGTTTGCGTACAAGACTCATTTGTCAAACTTTATCATCCTCTTATACATTTTTGTGCTCACGGTGTGGGCCCTAGAATAGTTAAAACTTTACAATTCCATGGTGTGGGTACACAATAAACTGTGCAAGTCCCGAGAATGAAGCTTATTGCTATTAGTTACCAAAATAGTTTTATTTAGATAAAGGTTGCCATATTACAAAAAATGGTAGCTTTTTCAATTTGATCTGGCAACACCACTCAGCTGTCTTCGTTTTGACATTCCGTATCCGTGGACGTTTCTAACCGGATTATCGTCGAATCACTTTTGCACCGCATTTTTAATTGTGAGATAGTTTGGTGCACAGTTATCTTAAACAGTGCGTCGCAGTATATTCAAGATGTCTCGTCTTAGGTTTTGTTTGTTATTAGCAGTATTATGCAGTTGTTTGCAGAATGGTAAGTGGCGTTCCGTAAAACTATTTATGTTGCAATACATTCTTTGTTGCTTTTTATCGCTGTGTAGGGGCCGATTGTACGGCTCAAGCGCTTTGTTGTCGTGATTGAGCGTTATTTGCGCAATTAGCAGTGAAAAGAGATGATTTTTGTGCCCCTGTAGTGATGTGAGTTTCTAGAAAAATGTACCCACATCTGTAAAATAATTGAGTCTTTTTTCTAGCTGATTCTGTGATTCTATAAGCACGGTTGACGTATTAGTAATCACGGTACGAGGAATAGACATTTTGGAATTATTATCTGTTTGCTTTTATCTTTCAGTACAGTTGTGAATTTTATAAAACGAAGGGTATCAGTAAATTGTTGTTTACCTGCGCAATTTATTATGTCCGAGTCGTTTTGTCCCAATAGATGACCTTCTCAAGGAAAAATAACTACAATATCCTTTTTTTGCTTTGAGTAACTAAATGACATAAGTGGCATACCTACATTGGTAAAATATTATACTAAGCTCACCTATAATTTGTTTTGTTGCAATAAATAGCATAATTCTTACTTTAAAAAATAAATGCTAGCAATCTGAAGGTTACATTACAAAAGAATTTCATTAGCATAATAGTTTATTTTTGAAGGTAGCAACTTAGTACATTACAACTATATTAGAGGGTAATTGACAATAACTATTTGCAGTTTATAAATTAATCATAAGTTCATCCATTTCAACCTACTAACATAATTTAGCATACTGACAATGTATGCCTACCTTTTACCTTATCATCACAGTTTTTACTACTAAAAATGCCTGATATTCCCTAAAAACTGGCTTGTGATGTAAAACTTTACTGTTGTTTTAAAATATATTTTCCATCCTTATTTTGTCTAGATTGCAAATATAATACAAGTTCTTTTTACGTTTATATGCTTTTGTGTAACTACCTGAAGTTACATTTTTATAATAACTATCTCGAGACATACTAATTTAACTAAAAACTAACTACCTTAAACTGTCAAACACCAAGCGGTCACCGGTGACCGCAACCTATTGTTCTATAATTGTGTCTACAAAACCGGTACTCGACGAGTTAAGTTATTACACACTATTGTCCATATTACCCACGTTTTCAATTATAATATCCATCTATAAATCTATTAAAGTCTAATTAGAATCTGATCTATATAAGCTCGCCCTATTACATGGGACTCATAACAGAAATAGTGAAAAGTGGGTGTTACATTGCACAGTGGCATTAAGTGCCGTAATGTACACCTCTGCCTACTCCTTCGGGGATAAAAGGCGTAATGTTATGTAGAATCTGATTTCAAAGTGTCTAATATACATATTTGTGTTATCAAGTTATACAATAGTATAATTATTGTATAGTCACAAAATATTACCACCTTCATGTTACTTAGAATATTGTTTAAAATATATTGTTTTGTGTTTAACAACAATTTTCTCATTGTATCATAATGATATCTGTCGTAATATCACAACTTTCATTACATTGTATTTAATTTCATTGTTATGTTAAATATTTTACCTCATTCCATACAAAATAATCATCGAATGTGGTACCCAATGTACCTGTTACCTCATGAAGATAACAGTTACTAGAATAATACAGTAGCGTGATGTTCAGAATCTTCAGACAAGTAGTGATCTTAATGTAACCAATTTCTTTAACCTCTTGAATGACAGTTTATGAGACAATAGAAAATATGTTGTGTACATGTGTATATATATGTGGATCCACATTCCAGCACACTATATGGGTTTTCAATCTTATTTCTTTGCAATCAATCAATAATACATATTTTAGAATTAGAAGCTAGATTGATAATATGCTGATGTCTGAACTACTCAATATAATAATCATTAATAATGTAGGTATGTTTGATAGTTTATATCTATGACCTGTGTTTTGTCAAACAGATGTTCATGTCAATGAACTGTAGGTAGTTATGACTGGAAACAAGTTTATATTGAACTACTTGTATTGGTACTGAAACTTGTGTACTTGTTTTGTAATTTTTTACTTTAACTTAATTATAACTTTATCTACACTGGATATTTAACATGTTCCCTGTTCCCTGATATCCGATTTGTCATCTTACAACTTGGTGATCATTATGTGTCATGAATACATTTATGAATCATAGCATACTTTGAGACTCTAAAGTGGTTTTAA
The DNA here is from genome assembly GCA_038387885.1 of Spodoptera picta. Classification (NCBI taxonomy): domain Eukaryota; kingdom Metazoa; phylum Arthropoda; class Insecta; order Lepidoptera; family Noctuidae; genus Spodoptera; species Spodoptera picta. Next base: position 1,398,853 of record JAZHFQ010000271.1, read on the forward strand.
CACATATTTTGTCCACAGGTTACGGTTTGACAACACCAAAGACTGTTACCCAGGATGTAGATCCTAAACCAGTAGTTCCTAAAACTTTGCCTGAAACAACACGAGCTGCAGAGTCGAGTTCGACAACGGCAGCACCCACAACACCAGCGCCGACGACACCAGCCCCAACGCCAGCACCGACACCAGCGCCAACGCCAGCGCCTACCCCTGCACCTACTCCTGCGCCCACTCCTGCGCCCACTCCTGCGCCCACTCCTGCGCCTACTCCTGCGCCCACACCGGCCCCCACCCCTGCTCCTCTCCCCGCCCCCGACCAGGGCACATGGGCCTACACTGATGAGAAGGCCAATGAGACTTGCATTGTAGCTCAATTTGCAGCACAATTGAATGTAACATACACCAAGTTTGTGGAGAATGGTAAGTGAAAATGCTTTAAATATTGACAAAGAAAATTTCCAACTGTGTGAAGGACATTTTTGCTTTCTCATTATGTTCATTGAGGCTATGGATTTTTCTTTGTTGTGATTGACAACTGGTTTGTTACTTGTTTTTAAATAAGATAATTTTTCAGTTATCATTGAGTGATGAGTGACCATTATGATGAAACTTAAAGTGCTATAATTAGAATAGGATTATATATCATTAGGTTAGACAAGATAGGATTTGATACAAAAAGGTAGTTCTATAGATAAGCGTGATCAAATAAACAAACTCATTTTATTAGATTAGTAAAGATGAATCATGCATTCTGATTAGATAGTATATATATATAATCTTGGATTATTTTCCTGTTAGTATAAAATCTTATGTTTTAGTCCCTTTGGTGTTAAACTTATTTTCTTACACAGCCATCCTTTGCTCACCTTATCAATTTTATAAAAGTTGCTTCAAAAACAATATTGGGAATTATTTTAGTGACGCAGGTAAAATGTTTTTCTCACAAAGGTTGACGGACTACCTACCTTTTATTACATGTAACTAGGTATCAGTTTCTTTTTGTCAACAATGACGTCACCTCAAAGAGTATAAAATTGAAATTATTATCCGATTTGGTGCGGCCGTTCTCGAGTCACGCGTGATTTTGTCTAATCATTTATAAATAATATAATATTGTTCCTGTGTATGTATTACGTACACATACAATCTTCATAGATGTGCTATAAGTACATATAGGGAAAGATTGTCTTTGTGACGTCACACATATTATTACTATCAAGTAACGCGTTTATAATATTTTGTGTTGAAGACGATCACGCAATTCTACCACGACGGAGAAAGTGGATAATCAATAATTAAACAAGTAATGATTACTTTTAAAAGTTTTTTAATCGTTTAATATAAATCGAAAAATCACTTATATTATTTAGATTCAGAAAATGTAAAATTCATACCAAATAATTACTATAATAATTATAGGTACATATTATTTAAAAATCTTGTTCAAAATAAGTACCTATAGTAACCAGAATTTCAAATCTTAAGTTCAAAATAAAACTATGTATTGCCAAGAGGATACTGAAAATCAGTAGTTACGTGATCACTTGAATGTATTTCGATCGAGTCTGACCTCGGCTGCGAGACTAATTTGTAAAATATCGGATAACTTGAGGCTGTTTGCCAAATATAACCTTACTTTGACGCCTAACTGGCTCGAGCAGTCAAGATTGTAGAAGTACATTCACAACCTTTTACCGCGTCCTGGTCCAAGCAACTAGCTTCACTTACGTTCAAAAGTGCTTTCCTGGTCTATTTGAAATAAACGATTATGACTTTGACTGTGATACATAACAGTGTTTGGAATGAGAAGTCCTCTCTTATGATTTCCCTGCTAATTTTCCTTAAAAGTATCTATGGATTGTTGTATCGACTGTTTATTAAAAATAATAAACAGTTCGTTAGTAATTCAGTGACTGAAGAGTTCGACGAATTTTTTGGAAAATACATACAAAAAGTAACAATGGCGATAAGCCAGAAACTCCATTAGGAGTACGGGACATTGAAGGTCGGTATCGGCGACATAAGTCTACTCTCTGATTCCGTAATTTAATTTATCTGATACCTAACAAGATAAGGCGTCACATAAAGGATAATATTCAATATGAAGTAGCTCTTTTATTACTGCCGGATTACCGCCGTGCGATCTGGAGGCGAAGGTGCTCGCGCGCGTGTACAGCATGCGCGCGGAGGCACGTCACCGGGGCAAAACCCCGCTGCCGCGCTAGATAGGTGCGTGGCGGGATGAGCTCCGGCGTGATCTCATGGCGGAATGGCAGCAACGACTGTCGCAACCGAGGGCTGGGCTCGCTGCCATCGCAGCGGTAAGTCCCCTCTTTGAGGAGTGGCTCACCTACCGTCTAACGCAGGTCCTCACCGGACATGGCAGTTTCGGGAGGTACCTGTGTCTGATGGGGCGGGAGGAAACGCCCGGGTGTCATCACTGCGAGGACCGCCCTGAGGACACGGTGGAACACACTGTGGCGGAATGCCTTGCGTGGGCTGAGCACCGCCGTGTCCTCAGGGAAGTGATCGGCGATGGCGACCTCTCGCGTCCGGGCCTAGTGCAGGCCATGATGCGGAGCGAGGGGGATTGGGATGCCGTCTCCTTCTTTTGCGAAGCAGTCATGCTAGCTAAGGAGGAGGCGGGACGCGTGAGGCAGCGAAGCGCTGCCTCCTCGCAACCCAGTCATCGCGAAGGACACACCGGGCGTCGGGGATCGCGGGACGATCTCCGGCCACCGTAAGCGCGGGCTTGCGGACGGCGAGCATGGGTGGCTCCCCGTCCAACCAGAAACAGACCCGAGCGTACGGCGCGTCGCGTTCCGCGCGCGCCTCAAAGAGCCATCAGACCACCACAGATGGGGCCCAATAGGGTCGATGCCGATTCGGAGTCGCGGAGAACCTAACGGGTAACCGGGGCTCCGGCTCGACGTGCAGGAGAAGGAACGGGGTGGTTTTTAGTCAGTAAGAGTCTGACACTCCCTCCCGCCTCACCCAGGCGGGAGCAGTCATTCGATGATTTTCCCCCGTTAAAAAAAAAGCTCTTTTATTACCGGTATTGTTCCTTCGTTGTATCTTGTGTTTTATCCTATATCTAAATATAAATGACCATTCTCAAATATCCCCAATATGGTCTCTCGCAAGAAATTTTAGAGGAAACTTCGTTAGTTTATTTTTTGTGGTCAATAAATAGGACTTTTTAACATGCAAAGTAAGCAAGTTTTTTTGCTTAGTCAGAAGCTTTTATGTAACTGTTTTCCTTTAGAGATTCTTCGAAAAATCTTTCAACGCACTATCTGACAAAATCAACTTTATTTCTCATCCATTTAAAGTCGATATCTCGTTAACGCGAAATACGTGATAAAATGTTTCTTTGTTTGATACTTTCGACCTTAAACCCAGCAGATATTTCCGGGTGCAATCATCGTTTTGCAGTGATAGAGGGGAGGGGTCATTGTAATTGGTACCATGGACGGTGCATCGCGACCCGACTTGGCGTGCTCAGGGTCGCGGTTCATAAAACTATGTAGTAGGTAGCTAGGTTATACTCGAGATTTCTTTCTTACCTTTTTTATAAAAACAACGATCTGTGGATCACACAACTGTTTGTGTACCGCACGTTCCGTTCCCACGACACGTTGGGCAGCCAGTTGCCCGTCCACAGCGCAAACCGTGCAATGGATTTCGTCCCCATATATTTCTTTTCGTGGGAATATTTTGTAAAATCCTCCCTTGACCTTGATGCAGAATGTTTGTCAGTCAGCCGTGCAAGAGTCTTATTGGTCAGCTTTTGTTAAGTTAGACCAAGATTGTTTTCCGAGTGACAGTGAATGCCACAGGTATGAACCGTATATCTGTCTACATTTTTTCACAACTTATTCAGTTAAGTTAAAATTAGGCCTTCCCTTGGATAAATAAACAAAGCACTATACATTTCCATATTTACAGATAATGCACTAGTAATGAGCAAATTTTTAAATAGCATTAATTGAATATAATACCTACCGATAGTGATTATTATAGTAAATTTAGTGTAATGAGTGTTGGTGACCTTTAATTAAATCTGTTCACTCTCGCTTGACCAGGCTGCGAACAGATAACACATACATTATGTTTCAAAATGTTCCATAATAATAATTTAACTTCCACATTCAGGCATATTATAATAAAAATTAAATAAAATAAGCGTTTATTACTGAGGGTACAGATTTATGATTTATTCCCTATTATTATACTATACATCAGTACTTTTATCCCCAGCTTGTCCTTCGACATAGGCGTCCTCCAAAGATTTACACTTTTCCCTATCCCTCGCTATTCTCATCATCCACTCTGGTCCAGCAGTTTTCCTTAGGTCATCTTCCTAACGCTTTGATTGTCGCCCTTTGCTCCTTTTCCCATCTCTGAGGAACCATTCTCATATTGTCTTTGTAAATTTCATATTCCTCTGTCAGGTATACTATATCATACTATTAATTGTTGCATTTCGATAAGAACTTACTCTTAGTCTAGGCTGGGATAAACAGTACTTAACCTATTTGTTATTCCAGACTAATGTATTGCTATGTCAAATTTTATTCAAATCAGCTTAGTAATTTTGGAGAAAAAAGTGACAACAATCAACAGTTCATTTCATAAATAGTATGATAATAATAAAGCCCGGCAGAAAGCCAGAATATTGTTATAAATTACAGAGTTTACAGTGGTTTTAGTTGTGGTCCAGCCTGTGTTTGTGCTTAATAAATCAAAATCTGAAACCTTAGAGTTTTGCCAAACTCATAATACACCTTAAACTTAAGGAAAATAAACTCAAAATACTGACAATAAGTTTATAATGTCTGTTGTGGCGAAAAAGTAGTGTTAAGTATGTATAAATAAATAAATGAATCCAGTATCAAGTACATTGTTGATAAGACGTGACGCATCGCTTACGCCCCTTGCATTCGTTTAATGATATCTGTCAATGGCGCTTTGTTGTTTCATATTAACGTACCTATAATGTAATATTATATTGTTATTTTACACACTATTACAATATTTCTCATTGATTCAGCAAAAACTAACAAGTTTTAAAATATTTTCTAATTAGTCTTTAAAAAGGACTTTTAGTAGTGTTAATGATGAATGATAAATCATCAATGTCCGGTATTTGTGTGTTACAATAAGGCTAATATTATAGAATACGGGTCTAACTAATTGTAAGAGGCAACAATATGTATGTGCACTCAAGTGGAGATCTCTGAAGTCTGAACGAGCACAGTTAGAAATGGATACACGACTATCCGTTGAATGTATTTGCATCAGGAAGGAACCTCTAAACTAAGATAACACTAACAAAAAACACAAGACTGCACGGTTGGTGCGGTGGCTGGGCAACCAGCTGCCGTGCAACGTGTCGCGGGTTCGATTCCCGCACGGAACAACACTGTGTAATCCACAAATTGTTGTTTCGGGTCTGGTTGTCATGTGTATGTAAACTTGTGTGTTTGTAAACGCACCCACGACACAGGAGGAAATCCTAATGTGGAACAACGTTAAAAAAATAAAAATTGATTAGGTACTCCTTGAAGCTAAATAACTCTTAACTCGTCGAGTACCGGTTTTGCAGACACAATTATAGAACAATAGGTTGCGGTCACCGGTGACCGCTTGGTATTTGACAGTTTAATTAAGAGATGCTTTAGGGATGCTTAGTGAAAACTGCTAAAAAACAAATAACAGAGGTAACTGGTAAAAATGGCAATGTTTCTCATCATATTTGATCATCGAATTACAAGTTGGTTAATAAAATAAAGTGTTCATCTGTAAACACAGTCTTTTAAACAATCACATTCATGAGAATAATTTTTTTCTCAAGTGATTGTACCCATTAACACATCAAGCTAATCAGTTTAATAGATTTTCAACTTTATTGTTTTCTAATAAAGTTGAGAGTATATTGAAGTTATGTGGGATAGCTTGTTGATACCTAAGTTTAGAAAAAGAGGTTTTACGTTAAAGCTGGCGTGACTCAGTGTGCATAGACTGTGTTGATATATATGATCTTAGGTCTGTATAGAATAGAGGTAGACGAGGTAGCAACATAGGTAACGTTTTTATGTCATGGATTATGTTATGACTGTTTCTGCGCAGGCGCAGCATAAACTGAAATCTTAGTAAATTATTTCTGCAAATTAAGAGATGAATTTGCCTGCTAAGTTGTGCACTGCAAGTATTCAGTGTTGGGTAAAATGAAATAGAGATTTAGATTTTTTGAATACCCTTATACATAACATAAAGCTGAAAAATGAAATAAAGATCAGTTATTTTAAAATTTATTTTTCAAGTACAGATTTCTGCAAGCTATCACAACGTGCTAGCTCCCGTGTTATCGGGCACGTCCTATGTTCGTGTGATATGCACACAATTGTGTATATTATCAATATATATGTACTTTATGGAATCTTGAGGAAGATATCATTTGAGCCGTTTATCTATTCCTCTTAATATACTAATTACTAACTAGTCGTCCTTGCTTCGCTTGGGTGCTATTTTGACTCAACTCATGAAATGCTAATTTTCAAAAGCCCTTTTTCCAACCACCACCAACCACTTCTAAAACTTCAATGACATACTATGACAAAATGGAGACAATAAAATGATTCAGTCGTTTTACTAACATTTTGCGATTGATCTAGACAAGGTATCTCTCTTGTATTTGTTTCTGTTAATAAAGCAAAATAATATGTTGCGAACCAATTTTCTTTTCTGATATACAAAAACAATGCTTATGTCTAAACATTAGCAGTCATTTTTGCATGGCATGTTTCCTATCTATCTTATGTGTGTCCTGTCAATGTTTATGCTCTTCCATTTTCTTAAAGATTTTGTGAATAATGATGTGTTTACAAACATCAGCGACATTACCGCTCGGTCGCTGATTCAGACATGAGTCATTACGGTACTCGGTAACAACTGTACATATGTTTCATAATGTAGGTAATGCAGAAAATTCACTAGAAAGTAATCCATTTATAAAATTTATATAAAAATGAATCACCAAAATGTATGGTCGCACATAACTCCTGAATGACTACATTCGGTATAACGAATTCGATCATTCTTTTTGTTAATAAATAGTCGTGTAATGGCTGCTGCCGAGCCATAGCATAGCATTATTGCAAATTTTATTTGGCATAATCAGTGGTATATTCGAACTTCTGTAAGCCCTTATGATGGTTATTTCAAACAAATAGATAATGAAGCCGTGATATTTAATTTGTTCCATGTGAATCAACTGCTTTGTTTTGATATGGATGTAATTATTCAGATACGTAATTAATAAACATTGCTCAAATTGGACTTCAACATAAGTATCGTACATCATATAAAATTGGCACATCTCAGTGACTTAGTGCTAATTATTTCAATTTGGGAAATAGTTAGGAACTTAAGATTCTGTAATTTGTAATTCTGTATCTGTAAATGTGTAATTAATATTAAGACCTACATTTTTAAATCTATTAATTAAAAGTTTAGAAACTTTGTGATGACTGGTTCAAAATAAAAGTATCATCATCATCATTTATCGAATGGTCGTAGGTGCGACTGCCTGGCTGTTCCGGTTTCGGGCAAAACATTATTTCGGTTATCAGTTTGCGTAAATTCCTAACAATACAATGTAATAATGTGTCTACCGAGAGCGTAGATAACTCAATATAAAGGTATGACACTATCTAGTGTCACATAGGTACGTCAATCCCATATAATAGGGTAGATGCCTAATTTTTATTTTAATGTCCGTCTGGTACATTATTTTAAATCATTAGACACGTATTTTTTATTTTCTTACGGAAACGAATACTTTCGACGATATATTGATTTGAAATGTCGCGTGACGTCACTTCTATGTATTTATACGTAGAAATGACGTTTCAGCCCCCACTCCTAAATTTTGATTCGTTTTATCTAAGTATTGTTTTATTATAAGTCTAATATTTGTTCATTACCTAACTTGCGGACTAATTAGATTTTTAATTTTCATACCCTGTCATCATCCCAATTTAGTTTTCTACTCTCTCGATAGACGAGCGCTAAATAGCAATGGCACTAGGGAGAAGCGGTTGTTACTTGTTACATTTAATAATGTGCTCTCTGCCCAAACCTTCGAGGAATAAAAGGATGTTATGTGTTTATGTAAGACTTCTGCGTGCTAGTCGCGCGTTTGTAAACTGTGTCGGTGGCGCATGCGTGGTGCTAAGTGCATGCGCTTGAGCAGTTGCCATGTCGTACAGTGAACTGTTGTATGCCAAGTGTAACTGTGTCATAGAGACAGTAGGAATACGTCTTAGTATTGACATCAATTTTGCAGTAGTACTTAATATACTCGAGAGTAAAGAAACTGAGCCAGTACCAAGTTTTCTTTTTCATTTCTTCATAAATATTTTCTAATACAAGTCTTTTATTGATTGGTAACGTATATCGTATTAAAGGCAACTTACTTACCTTTTAAATGAGAGCATTTTGTTGTAATAGGAATAATTTTTCAGCTATAGAGGGTTCGATAAAAAGAAATTACGTGCAATGTAATCGACCCTATTAGTCGCTTCGTTTTCGTCTAAGTATTTTTCTGGAGTTTAGATTGTTCTGATCAAACCTATAAAATAAAATACCTAAAATATAAATAACTATGTTAACTGATAGGTAGGAATGTTATATGAATGGGTATTATTCAACTGTACATCCTGCATTCTAACCCCCAGCGGTTTCTATTTCCTATGACGTGTCAATGGCTATTTTTGCTATAAAGTTAATTTTATTGAATATAATTTTATTATTTATTGAATACTTTGTAATAGTACCTAATAGGTGGGTTTACCTTAATGTGGTCCTTGATATTTTCTCTATAGCGAATATTGGTTCCACTTATCCTCGTTCTATTTATCGTTAAAATTGTATGTTTGAAAGGTACCTATGTATGAACCTATCAGTACTAGTAATAGTTATTTTTTTCTTTTTAGTTCTGACTTTTTGTACGGATCGCCATGCATGTAAAATACATAAAATGTGAAATGGTCAAACAGATGTCTACTAAATACTACTCATATACTCTGATAGGTTTCTTATTTTCGGGAATTTTTAAAGGGCATTTCATAACATGGACGCGAATTGGTGGATGTACGCGAACAGGCGATTTACCCTAGTACAGATACAGATACAAATTTCTTAGTAGTGCAACAACAATACTACTGAGAAACTGAGTGCAAATATTTCCGCAAAAACTGACTCACAGCCACAGCTACATAACTATGAAAAATCTAGTAAAATGAGCACATTATATCACAGTATTGGTCACAGTAACTCTGTTCTAGATAAAAAAAGGAACAAAACAAGGCTTTGTTCAAAAAACTAGGCTATCTTGCTTGCGAACAGTTTCTAAATGTTTTGGTTCCGCTAGTCTTTGTTGTGTCTTTGGTTGCAAGCGTTGTGTCTTTGGTTACAAGCACGACTCTCGAATATAATATCTGCAGTTCGATACCACCGGATTAAGAAATCATTATTGGGTTTTTCGAAGTCGAAATTCGCAGTAACACACCACACCAATGTTGTGGATTTCGGCGAATTTTGATCCCACTAATGACTTTATAACTTGTGATTCATATTTTATGTAATTACAACACCTCCCAAGTGTTGTAAAATACTGGATATATTATTGTATTCTCGAAAATTTAACTTTTTATTAATATAAAATCATTTCATTAATAAGAAATTTCAACTCAAACTCTTCTATAATTTGAATAATAAACTGGTCATTCACATACATTTTCCTTCCTGCGATTCACTTCAATATTTCAAGGTTTTTTATTCAAGATTTCCTCAGAAATAAAATAAGAGCTGTCTAATTTTATTAAAAAATAAATATATCGTTTAAAAGTTTTATCCGTATTGTCGTAGTTTTGCATTTGATGTCTCCCTAGTGCAGCAGACACCTAAAACCAACTATTTGGTTAATAGTTCATTAAATAAGTGAGTGTTACATTGTACAGTGGCATAATGAAACATCTCTGCCTATCCCTTCGGGGATAAAAGGCGTGATGTTATGTTATGTTTATTAAATAATTAGTCCTAGGCTAAAAACTGATCACAATTCTAGACTCCCAGTTATGCTCAATATTCCACCTGACCTCTCCCCATTTACCCGACTATCGATACAGTAATTTTAATCTTATAACCATATACATAGGTATTATAATAGCTTGAATATATACAGTAGCCTGAAGCCCTATATGGCTCGGCTCAGTGCACTGATGCGCAAGAGATGCTCGCCACTCTTACGTAAGCACCCTGTAGGTTATGTCCACTCTGACGTCATGCTCATGAGTAATGCAAATTAATCCGTAATTTTGTTGGAATTAAGTTCAATTTGAATGTGCATTGTAGTTTTTCAATACCATTAGGCCCCTTAAGTTGTAACTTGTAGATTAATTTAAAAATATTAGCTGTTTGTAGAATTGCACTCAGTCATGTTAATTGGTGCATACAAAATGTTCTATTTTCAGTCCAAGCAAACGTATTTTAAATTTAACTGAGAAGTATACAATTAATTTATTATTTAGAGCTATACCTCTATATATTTCATTTAGGCAGTTCATGTACTGGAATAATACTATTTTGATGGGTATATACCTACTATATTTTGTTTAGTGAAATTTTAGTTCGTCTCGCGTGTCGCCACTGTCGTTTTTAATCGCCGCGGAAATAGCCAAAATAACGTGAAATGAAAGTGATTTATATTGTATTTACTTATAACTGTAACAGTTGGACGTTTCATAACGGTTGCAGAAGTGCATCCATTTTGAAATATCAGTCTGAAATATTTCAACGCCTTTGTTATGTAATGCAATTGATATTAAGGTTTTTTACGTTTTATATTTTTTTCATTCTGCAAATTACGGATATTTTATTTCGTCTAAATATTCCATTTGAAATCGGTGTTATTGTTTAAACAATTTGTTCTTAAAATTAATCCATTTATTGTTGTAAATGAATAATTGATTTTAATTCTGTCTGTGTGCAATCATGGGGGTGACATATTATCTAATAAAACCCCCTTAAACTCAACGAGTTAAATGTTTGCATGAGTTGCGGTCACCAGGGACCGCTTGGTGTTTGACAGTTTGATCGATAAGAGTTCTAGTTCTACGCCTACGCGCAATGCAGTAAAATTTAAAATTAACTAAAACATATTCAATTTGGATAAAGAAACTTAAATAATTGTGTTCGTTGATCTTGATACCGACCGAATAAAATAATGGTAAAGTCTAGCAAATATAACCTACTTTCATATCGCCGAACAATATCCGATATTGTCAATAACTGTCACGGAGTACAGTCATAGAGAACACAAAGGTTTTTTTTATAAAGTATCGACAATCGTGGCAGAGGTCACAAGAACGTACAACAATAGTTTTATTTACTTGCTGTGCGCACTGTGGCACAGACACGCGAAGGTTAGGGCTTATATACCTGTTTCTGATGCACTATGCATATTCAGAGGTACTTTTTTTCTCTTTTTGTAATTAAAATGTACCTATTTATATAAGTCTTTGTTAATATAGGTGTTCAGTTTGTCCTACTAAAGTTTTACTAGTTACCTAAAATGTCTGGGAAGAATGAGAGAAATAAGTAAATATTATGACTTTTATTTACAGTGCTTTTTGCGTGTCGTAATCTCTGAAACTGCTAGTCGGATGTGGGATAATCTTTTTGTGTTTGTTAGCTCAGTAAGGTTAGGTTATATTCAATCACGCTAGTATAGAGGTACATAAAAGAGTTAATTATGTTTATAAGTTTAGGTACAATAATAATACAATAATCTTCTGACTCATTCTCTTCATTACTGAAGGTCGTGTCTAGTCTGGTGCACGCGTCACTTGATGCACAACCCTCCTCCAAACGCCCCTGTCCTCTGCGGTCTTTATGGCTTGTTGAACTGTCAGGCCGGTTAGGTTTTTTACAGTATCTCGCCACCACCGGGTAGATGAGCGACCACGAGGACTTTTCCCGTTAACCTGACCAACAACCACAAGCTTCTCCAGATTGTTGGGATCTCTACGCAATAACTCTCTAATACAATAATAAATAATAAAGATGTTTGTGCACTTGTATTTACTACTAAGTGAATATTGACAGCGACTTTATTTATGTGTAGCAAATCGTGCTCTGAAAAAAGTAGCCCAGATGTGCTTTCCTAGGCCCGTATTAATAAATAGGTCTCAATCACGATGTCAAGACCGGCATCAGTTGATACGTTCTCAAGATGCGATCAGCATCTTAATGTCGACGCTAATTAATAAACCTATATCCACACGATCTCAGGTGATACCGCGGTTTGGATCGAGGTATCAAGATTCGTAATTTGACACTCAATGAAATCCTGATGTTAAGACTTGTTACGTCACAGCGAACGAACTAATACATCTTTCGTTCATTGCGTTTAGTAATAGCTGTGTAGAACGATAATATTCAACTCTGTTTGCATAGGAATAAAAAATTATTTCCAGTTTAAATGGATTAAAATTTTAGGAAATTATATTACTTTTTTATATTGTATACATTATGATTTTTTTAACCATAAAAAAGCATTGTTTATTATAAAGTTACGTTTAATTTTATGACGAACGCACATACCAGTGATTTCGCGTCACCTCATTATTAGAGGTATAATCTGTGATTCCCTTTCTCTCAATTGTTTATTATGTACTTGATAATACAATCACATCAGTGTTTCGTGTTTATTTACAAGTTACTTATTAATCGACTGCCTCGTTGACCGAGTGGTCGCAAGTGTGACTGCCGGGCAAGGGGTCTCGGGTTCGATTCCCGGGTCGGGCAAAGTATTACTGGGGTTTTTAAAAATTATCAGTAGTAGCACGGAGTCTGGAATTGTGCCCGGTATATTGCAATATGCTCAGGCTTACATGGGACTAATAACATAAATAGTGAAAAGTGGGTGTTACATTGTACAGTGGCATAATTTGCACCTCTGCCTACCCCTTCGGGAATAAAAGGCGTGATGTTATGTTACTTATTCATATTCGATAATGGAGTCAAAAATGCCTATTCAAGCTAGCTTGATCTCCTGTAGGTATATATAAACTTTAGGTACTTATATAAACTTTAGGTAGGTACCTAATAGATTTTGAAAAATAAGCTTAGGTACAAACTTCGGTTACTTTGTTATTATGTGGGCGAGGAAATGAAATGAATTATAATATCAAATTAAAAATGCGGTGGCCATAAAATATCATCGTATTATTCAACTTCATCATAATAATTGATTTCGGAAATAATATTCTCAACATTCATGGTTCCCGGGAAATATTTAGGTACGAGTTCACGATATTAAGTCCAGGTCCGACTGAACTTAACCCTTTAACCGCCAAGATTCTGAACTTTCAACTTACCTCCAGCGCCACGTCACTTTAGGTATAAGTTGGAACAGTGTTGGGAACACTTAATATCGATATATATATTCTTTATTAATTAAAATCAATGTTTTATTTACCTACTTAATAAATAATCTAAAAATTTTCAATTTTCAAACGAAGTATACGAAAATGTGTATTCGGGAAATGGGCACGGCGTCGTCCGTTCTCCTGCTGGCGACGGTGACGATGCTCCACGAGCATGTAATATTTTCATGTAAACTTCTGAGCGGATTTCCGACCGTACGGTTTCCAGCTCAAAAGGTTTTAAAGATGCAAAGTATTCATTTCGTGAATCACTTGGTCTCTGATCAAAAACTTTTGCGTCACCATCTTCTAACTTTGCATAATGGACACATTTGGTTTTGACTGTGTTGATTTATTTGAGAAATAACAAAAACCCAAAAAGGGGGTACAACACTAGTTGCATTGAGCGATAAATGTTTAACGTGATTTTACGGTGACGGCGCTAAGGCAACTCACAATACAGCGCTATAATCTCCTTGGCCGCACGTAATATTACGGTGATGGCGACCGGCGATTGTCCGCACTAGTGCGGTTCTGCGTTATAAAATGTTTATATTATTGTTATAAATATTAAATAATTTTAAACTTAAATACATTTTAATTAGTACAAATTCTTATATCAAAGTAACACTATGGTTATTTTCTAATGAAAGTATACACTTTCATTGCAAATAGTGACAGTAATATCTATAGTGCCTTGTTTGTTCTTAGGCAACCTATTAAGTATTTTTCGAATTCGCCCCATCCCTAGTACTCGTAAAATTACGTGATTGGCGATACAGATAATGGAGACGGTGACCACAATTTAATTAAACCTCAAATTTCACAGTATTTATCACTCAAAACATTGAGAAATATCCATAACAATAAAGATTATACCCTACATCTTGAAATTGACACATTTTATATGGAGTTTGTGCACTATAAGAAGATTTTTAATAAAATAACGTGATTGTACGTATGTGGCGATTCGGACACAGCTTTCGAAAACCGTAATATTACGTTGTCGGCGGTTAAAGGGTTAACAATCGTGGTCTTGATAACCATCCTAATACCGATTTTGAAACCCGAGTAATGTTTATTAAACAGCACGATCTCAGGTGATGACAAGGTCTTAACTCGTCGAGTACCGGTTTTGCAGACACAATTATAGAACAATAGGTTGCGGTCACCGGTGACCGCTTGGTATTTGACAGTTTAAACCGCGTATTAAGTTTTGTTTATTAATATGTCGGAATATCAAACAGGATCTTAACATCTCGCTCTTACGCTGATATCGGTTTATTAATACGGGCCCTAGACTATTATCTCATTCTATGCCGAAGTCCTCTCATCCATTTATTTTACATGATTTATTCGTCATATAAAATCGTATTATACATAGATGCCGTCACTGTCGCGTAATATAGAGGTATCTTCTATCATAAACGCGTTAGTCAAAAAAGGAAATCGAAGTGAGTTTGCCGTTCTGATTTGTGTACAAAAAAAGTTTATCTACTTTTTTATACAACATGTGGTCTGGTAAAAAATATTGTGAAATAACCCATGACTCATTAAGCACATGCTGTTTGAATGTATTTAATTACCAGTATGGTATATATTCTGCTTATGTACTGTAGGAAATTATCTGATTATTTAGTACAATAAAGCATTAATGTCTATAGGAGAACTATGAGCCAATCACTAGAAAAACGAATGTAATATATAATTGTGCAGTATTTGTTTGGTTAACCACGCTAGTCTTGGATTTAAAAGACATTCCTTTTAGTTTTAATAATATGACAGAATAGCCAAAAGGAAACTTATAATGTGACATATAGGCATTATAATATAGCAATAGGCTCACTCCTATTACATGGGACTCATAACATAAATAGTGAAAAGTGGGTGTTACATTGTACAGTGGTATAATGTGCACCTCTGCCTCCCCCTTCGAGGATAAAAGGCGTAATGTTATGTTAGATGCTCTATCTATCATATTATACATTTCTTTTTAAAGTAAGCAGTGTTTAACATGCCCCGAATTAGATTCAATTAGCATAGCTGACGAATATTTTCATGTAGTTTAAATTGATGATACATCAAATACTACAGATTAGTTAGATTAAGGGAAACTTAATCAAATGTCGTTTAGTATTATAGTACCTACATGAGGAAGCTATGAACAGTCTTAAAACAATTTTTTTTTAATATTGTTTATCAAGCTTCACTCTACTATGTGCCAAAAAAGTTTTAACAAAGGTTTCAATTCTCCACAGCAACATCTCTATGGTACGTGAGGCTCAACATTCCCGCCAACGCGTCGATCCTCAACGGCAGCTGTTCAGACCCCGACCAATGGATCCAGATCACCTGGAAGACAAACAACGACAGCGTGACCAACAACACTATGACCCTCGTGTACCACAAGAATGCCACCACTAAGAACTACGGACTGAAGAGCCTGAACTTCACCCTGACGCCCGATAACTTCGTCAATGGATGTGAGTATTTGTTTTCTACTTATTTCTCCTTTTGTATGGGATAGTACGACAAACCGCAGACGAGCAAATGGATCACTTGATGGTAAGCAATCTGCGCCGCTCATCAGCCCATGGATGATGAGCCATGATGCTGCAACACTGACTTTGACTGCATGGTTGGTGTGGTTGTTGGGCATCAGGCAACTGAGCAACGTGTCGCGGGCTCGATTCCCGTATGGAACAACTCTTTGTGTCGACATATTGTTGTTCCAGGTCTGCGTGTCATGTGTATGTGAACTTGTATGTTTGTAAACGCACCCACGATACAGGAAAAAATCCTAGTGTAAGACAACGCTTTTTTAATGCACCAGTGGAGTTAGAAGTTTAGTGTGTTGTTGGCTTTTTGGGGATTGGGAACGGGGATGGATGGGACGATTGGATATCCTGGTAACCTTACGCATATAGTAAACAACGCACGTGTTGTTTCACGTCGGTTCCTTGTGAACTTTTGTCCAAAGTAACTTAATTTGGATCAGAACTTCAGGACAATATGTCTTCTTTTTTCTTTATGAACCATCGAACCGCGTTCCGTGATTTCTTCCTACCTTCCGCATACAATTTGGTTGAACATGTACATTCATAAATGCAAGCTTAGATCAGAGCACAGGTTTATTTACGGAGAATATTTGTATGAAATAATATTATGTAAATTAAGTTGTTTATTTTAGCTAATTATATATGTGTTGTGTTTGCTATGTAAATGAAGCGTGGACAACGTCTGCAATAAATTATGTTCATCGACTTGTATCGGTCTGCGTACCGTACACCAGTTGACCTCAATTGACCCCTGAACTTGAGTTTATCGATACATATATACTTGTATTTATTTATATAACTATATTATTTACGCAGATGACAATACGATCCGTTAAATACGCTCAAATTAATTAAATACATATCCTACTCAATATTGATTTACCAATTAGTCATATGAAGATTATGAAGTTCTGCAGTTTGATCCCCGAGTCTGAGACAGTGTTTGAATTACAAAGTATCTTTCCTTTGTATAAATAGAGCAAAAGCTTACCGTTTGGGGAACTACAGACACAATCTAATTCTGATCGCAATATTCCCTACATTACAAGTCAATCTACTATCAAACATAACATCACGCCTTTTATCCCCGAAGGGGTAGGCAGAGATGTTCATTATGCCACTGTACAATGTAACACCCACTTTTCACTATATGTTATGAGTCCTATGTAATAGAGGGTGAGCCATATACCGGGCACAATTCCAGACTCCGTGTTACGACTGAGAATTTATAAAAACCCAGTTATACTTTGCCCGACCCAGGAATCGAACCCGAAACCCCTTGCCCGGCAATCACACTTGCGACCGGCCAACGAGGCAGTTATCAAACAAAATACTAAATATTATAATATTAAATATAAATTTTCCAGCAAAGGACCCGATGGAATTGTACCACGGACCGGAATGGGTCACCCCACTGGCTACCTCGTACCGCTGCAAGTCTGCTACCCAGCTTAACTTGACCTCCGAGTCTCCCAGCGCTGTGGGTGTGCTGACACTGTCTCGTCTGCAAGAGGAAGCCTTCCGTACTACTGCTGGCAGTGGATTCAGTGCTGGTGAGTAAAAAATCGCATAATCATAATATTATATAGACTAGCTGTTGCTCGCTACTTGTAGTAGAATATGAATTTTAGACATAATTCTTTTGTTTCAATATTCCAAAATAAAATTAGCCTATGTTGTTCCTTAGTACATCAGCTAACTGTCAATCAAAATCCCGTCAATATCGGTTCACCATTCCAGAGATTAACAGATAAAATATAAATAGACAGGCAGACAAAAATTATAAAAATATGTTATTTTGTATGTGTATCGTATGTATATTCATATGCACATGCATAGTAAAAAGCCGTTATTATAATATTACAAACAGACACTCCAATTTTATTGATTTGTATAAATAAATATCTAACTGGCTTATATCACTCCAGCCCATCATCAAGTACAAAAATTATACTACAATGTCGCTCCATTGCGACGTCAAAGCTCTAGCTAAATAAAATATTATTTGCGCATTTTCAGTATTAGTAAGGATTAGTGCATGCTCAGCTAGTTTTGTAAATGATACTGATAATTGTATCTTAATAATGTGTTACACAAATAAGATACTGTATCAAAACTATAAGCTATTCCACGATGTGTAGCCGTACCTAAAAAAATACGAGAAAAGCTCTACTAGTTTCGAGTGGCTGAGGGACTCTTCTTCATGAACAGCGTGTGCGGTCATGCGGTCGCGGCGATGTCGCACAGCCTACGTGCGATGTGTATCTTTTCATTAATGTAAATAAAAACACATTACCTCTACGATCATAAAGTCAAAGTCAAAATCATTTATTTCAATTAGATCAGGAAGGCACTTGGGAACGTCAAAACAAAATATTGAATTAAGAAAGAAATTTAAGTGTGGGAGACCCATGCTTCGGCACGAATGGGCCGGTTCGACCGGAGTGATACCACCAACGAGCAGAAAATTGACGTGAAGCAACGCTTGCGTTGTGTTTACAGTGTTTACAGTGAGGTTACCGGAGGCCCAATTACCCTTCCCTTCCCCAATCTCCCCAATTCCTGAATCCCCAACGATCCTCGAAACTCCTAATCCCCAAAAGGCCGGTAACGCACTTGTAACGCCTCTGGTGTTCCAGGTGTCCATGGGCGACGCCGATTGCTTACCATCAGGTGATCCGTCTGCTCGTTTACAGGCTTATGCAATAAAAAAATGAAATATTAGAAAATTGTCAGCCTGTCAGTCAGTTCTCTAGTGAAACCCTTTGCTATATGCTTGTTTTACATGTTTCGTGTGTGTGTGTGTGTGAGTGAGATTATTTCCCGCGGTAAAATAGCCCTTAATAACATGTCACTGTTCTACACTCGATAGTTACAGTGATTCATTATTTTGTCTGAAATAGGATATTTTACAAATTTAGTCATTTTCATTGTCATCTCTTCGTGGAATTGATATTATGTAATTCAATCTTTTTTTCACTGACTCAGAGGAACCGGATATTTATTTCAATAACATGATAAATGAAACAACGAGTTTTATGTATGTATTTTTAAATGTGATGCGAATTAACGTTGGGTCCTAACATACAGATTTTAAAGAGGAAAGACTTGATTGTTTGTTTGTTTGTCTCAAATAGGCTCCGAAATTACTGAACCGTTAAGATAGATAGATAGATAGATTCATTTATTTGCCTGAAATATGGTGGTTTACAGATTTTATGACACAACATTAGTTCATCATATCTCGCCTATAAATTTGGCATGCAAATACTTTAACAAAACTAAATCACAATTTTCAAAAATGATTCTAAGTTAGAACAAACAATCTAAACACAACTCTTGCTAATGATGACTAAGAATATGTATTAAATAGTTTACCTTTTAGTTATTGACTATAAAGCTCTCAGGAGCTTTGACAACCAAACTAGCAGAATTTAGTAAACATACATACATAAACATAACATCACGCCTTTTATCCCCGAAGGGGTGGCAGAGGTGCACACAGAAGTATCGCCCACTTTTCACTATTTATGTTATGAGTCTCATGTAATAGGGTGTGAGCCTATTGCCATATACCGGGCACAATTCCAGACTCCGTGCTACTACTGAGAATTTATAAAAACCCAGTAATACTTTGCCCGACCTGGGAATCGAACCTGAGACCCCTTGCCCGGCAGTCATACTTGCGACCGCTCGGCCAACGAGGCAGTCATCAGAATTCAGTAGTGTGATAATATTGCATTTTTATAAGTTTTAAATACAAGCTCATAGTACAGTGAACAACTAGATTACCATTCAGGCATCACGAACAGTCCCGATTGTATCGGTTGCGTTATCAGGCGTTATCAAACGTCTGGCGGCGCGTACGCAATTCCTGACCATCACGCTTTTTGTACGTCGTTCTTTGGCGCTTGCGATTATTCATTATTTCTGCATAAAAATCAATTTGTTCAGCTCGTGCAGGCTCGCCAGTTTTGTTAAAAACAACATTGATTTGATACTTATCGATTAGACGTCAATGACCTATTTGTCGAGGAAATATTGAATGATAAAATATAAGAATGAAATACATTAGACATTCTTTCCACAATTTTCTCTGGGTGTAGAATAAGTTTTCATGATGAAGGTACTTTTCTCTTTAACACATAACATCACGCCTTTTATCCACTTAATGGCACCGTACCTATGTAACTAACACCCACTTTTCACTATTTATGTTATGAGTCCCATGTAATAAGGGCCTATTGCCATATTGGCACAATTCCAGACTCAATGCTACTACTGAGATTTTTTCGCATTCGCATAATTCACTTCTAGTATTGATATTGCTAGGAAATAGAGATTATAGGGTAAAGCTAGAGTTCAGTGGACGTAAACCACGATACAGGCGAGTTTAATCGTTGGTACGAGACGGTCAGGGTCACTGTGGAATTGCAGATAGTGTTACTATGTTAACTCGTAGAGATGATGATAGTGTTCTAAAATAAATATTAGTATATCAGCAATTATATTTTTAACGTTTCAAATGTGCCTAATTGAGTATTAATTAATCTGCCGTTTTGGTACCCACTGTAAGCCACTTTAAGCCAGTAAGTGCACGGTTTGAATAAATAAATAAATGAAATGAATGCTTTGACCTTTAAACCATTTTCTTATTATTAAAATGTAATAGATAGTATAGTATACCTTTTAAGTTATAAATACTACTGATAACGGCTTCGCCTGCGTTTCAGTTGAATAAAATGGCCTATCTGTTTTTCCAGACCATCTACCCCTGTTCCAAATTTCATCTCGATCCCTTCAGCCGTTTTGAGGTGAAGGAGTGACAAACATATAAACATACAAATTTGCGCATTACATTGGTAATTAGTAGAATTTGTCACCAAGTCAAAACTTGATGAGTTCTATTCATGAGTTGTTTATTCTATTCCTGTGCTATTCAAATAAATTTAAGTTTTTTGATTTTTTAAATGTATTAGTGTGTTGCAATTACACTTCTGCTACAATTGAAATAAGAAAAATACATTCACCTTTCAGAGAATATAAGACATGTTATAATAATGTAACTACAGTTGGAAGTATGCTGTGATTGTAACATAACATCTCGCTTTTTACACCCGAAGGGGTAGGCAGATGTGCACATTAGGCTACTTATTGCCACTGTACGATGTAACACCCACTTTTCACTATTTTATATTATGAGTCCTATGTAATAGGGGGTGAGCCTATTGTCATATACCGGGTACAATTCCGGACTTCGTGCTACTACTGAGATTCGCGGAGGACTTAACGGGTTGCCGGGGCTCCGGCTCGAAGTGCAGAAGGAACGGGGTGGATTTTAGTCAGTAAGAGTCTTACACTCCCTCCCGCCTCACCCAGGTGGGAGCAGTCATTCGATGATTTTCCCCCTTAAAAGAAGTACTGAGATTAAAAAATAAACAGTTAGACTTTTGCTCTACCCGGGAATAGAAACCGAGACCCCTTGCCCGGCAGTCGCACTTGCGAGCACTCGGCCAACGAATTATTGTGATTGTATTGATATACGTATAATTATATTATAGCCCGCGACTGCGGCGGCGGTGACGTCCCCGACGCGGTGCCCATTGCCGTGGGCTGTGCGCTGGGCGGGCTGGTGGTGGTCGTGCTGATAGCGTACCTCGTGGGCCGCCGGTACTCCGCCTCCCGCGGGTACCTCTCCATGTAGACTGCAAGGTATGTAGCCCTTACAGATGTAGTTACAGTAGTGACTATCATCTGATAGTCACTCATTCTTTCTAACTGCTTTCAATGAGCTCAGGATAAGACCTCAGACCATTTTGAGACTGAACCCAGACGACAAACCCATTGTCATATTCATCTATTTGAGTCTATCTACATATCAATGCTTTTGGGTGTTAAATAACACTTTTTTAACTGTACCTACTTATTTTCCTTTGTACTCCTCCAATGGAATAACAAATGATTACATGCGTCTACGACACATCATGTTTATAATTCCTTAATGTTATTTTGGTTGATCTAGGATCCTAATTTGCAGGATTTTCACTGGCTGAGTATCTCCAGGTGTTTAACATTAATTAGTTAAGCATGTTTATAATGAAGCTATTTCTTATTTCCAGATGTCAGCCGCTCAGCGAATCGGCGAAAGTAGTCAATATATGAAAATGTAGAAAACAGTTATACATTGTTTGCATCGCATTTACCCCCACCCGTCACACGTGACTACAGTCCACTACTCTGCTTACCTTCCATTTGTATCATCTCAGTTACTGTGGTAAATATAAATAACATCTTTTAAAGCTGGGCTTTAATAAATTGAAGGATTTGTCCAATGTTGGGTCAATGTGAAAATATTTTAAGTAAAATACATATTAAATTCTTTAATTTCTCGTCCCAATCTCAATGTTAATGATATCTTCCACATTGGCCAGTAATATTTCAAGTATTTGAATCCCAAATTTGGCTTCAGTGTTAAAATAGCGAGCAGATAGTGTATAGTTGAATTTGCTCAAAATTAAAACAATTATTCCATGTCTAATTGATTCCGGTCTTGTCTTAGCAATTTACGTACTTTTAGTACTCTGTGGTTGCATTCGAGAACTGACCATAATGTAACCTAAGTACTAAATGTTTTTCTCAAAAAATTGTATTTCCTAAGCCATTGTTGTTTTCGGCCATAGTAGCGTAAAATAACTCAAAAATAAACAACATAGATACAGTAACATTGTAAAAATGTGATTTAGTAGTAATTTTAAAACTGTGTGTATAGAATAGTATTTTTTGTTTGTCAAAATTTCGCAATAATTATTTTATTTCTCCGTTTTTTTTGTAGACTTTTTATATTTTTATGTGCTTTGTTTAGTCCAAAGATTTTATTTTCATTTCAGTTATATGCACGTATAACTAAACATTATATGTATATGGGGTCAATTTATTGTCAAAATGTCCATAATATCCATAAATATTATAAACGATCCGTTTAGGTATAGTTAGTCGATAATAAAATGAATGCAGTGTCTTTCTTTTATTAGAATGTAGTATTCAGACTATTTTAAGTGTAACATTAAAGCTGGACAATGTCATTGCTAAATTGTGTACATCTGTTGTCACCAGTGTTGCACTGCCTCAAGTTACATTACGTCACCAAGTACAATAACTATCTCGTAAAAGTTGAGACAGCCATTCCTTCATACGAGTCTGGCAAGACTGGTGATCACAGATAATATTTCGTTAACTATCGCCAGAGTATAAAATATTAATTAGAAATGGCAATGAGTTGCCCAGTAATGCGGCTACGTTATTTGCAGTCGGCTATAATAAATAACTAAAGACTGCAGGTAACACGCCAGGTGATGGAGCGAAGGGTATTGTCGGGAGTTCCGAGACCGGATGAAGTCTTCTATACGGTTGACTTGTACAACGTTTATATATTTTAACAGAACATTGTATTATTCATGTATAAAGTCACCCGCACAGTGGACCGAAGACAACTTACTGAAATGTGAAATACTAACAAAGCATTATCTCTGTTTAGTATCAAATATTCATGTTTTCGTAAGCCGTGCCGATTGATGTACGATTCGAAAAAGAAATAAATGTTTTTTATTGCCACAGTCGACTTTTATTTCTCCTCAAAAGCTTGTTACAATAAATACGTATATTATATACAACGACCAAAACTATGTACAATTATATCTACTGAACACTTGTTTGTTAATTAATAAATTATATTTGTGACAAACATCGCTCTTTTATCTATTAAAGCAAGTCCCTATTTATTTACAACAGTACTTATTACTTGAATGTAAGTGCTCATAGAATAAAACTAATTTTTAAAACTATGCAAAATTAATTTCGAGGAAAACATTTCTGTGCAGCAAAAAGGGGTACGATCCACTCACTGAATTTGACCACAGGTAAAATATTTTACTTACAATATTATTATTACAAAAAAGATCTAAAACTAAAAAATATTCAATACTCGTACATAACTATGAAAATATTCAATACTCGTACATAACTATGTACGAGTATTGAATATTTTTGTGTGGAACTCCACTAATCAACAAAGATACACTATTTTATTCCGAAGTTAAAAACTGTAATAACTACATCTAAAAGAATCCTACCCAAAAAGGAGCATCAAAATGACATGACTTTCGAGAAAATGTACCAGGGTAGCATCACTTCAGACTCAGAGTACCTAAGTCATAGAAATATCGTTGTACATAGAATGTTTTATTATAATTTTGTACTAAAGTGAGTAGGATTATTCTTGGACTCGGTTGCCAATAAAAAGAAAAAATACTATCCACCTTTATTATATACTTTTTGCTGTGTTATGAACTCCAGGTAGGTTCTTCGGAATAAATATGGTTTATATTGTTGCAAGTGATTAGGTATTATAGTGGAACTATAATGAAGTAGTTATTTTTTTCAGCTGTGATCGTACCAATGCGGGCCTCCCTGCCCTCCGTCCACTCCTGAATAATGAGTATTTTTTTAATTTAATACTTTTTTGTGAATACTAACACGTAAGTAAAATAAATCTTGTTTCCATTTATCAGTATTTTTATTTCAACAATAACTTCGGTTCACATTAACACGGTGGCTGGAAAAGTCGTGCCCCAAGTAAAACATTAACAGTAAGATTTCCAAACACAGGATATTAATTTATTTGAGAAAAAACTTCGAACCTATAAAATACATACAAAGAAATAATTGATCAGTATAATCAATTATTATTTAAAACAAATCTAGCAAAGTCATCAAGTGAAGAACATTTTGTTTTTTTATCTAGGACTTTACGATTTTAAGACTTCGTTGTTGTATATGTGATTTGAGTGAAACTATTCATGATAGAAAATAAATAAATAAAGAATTTATTTTTGTACTTACTTATAAATTAAAGTCACTTGTCAATCTATTTTTAGTAAAAACGTTCAGTTTATTTATAAATTCTCAAATATATAATCAATAAATTGAAGCTTCTGATTGAGATTAATCAGTTAGATGACTGATTAAACTAAAGGAGTACCTACGCATCATCATAAATATTTTATTTGACTGCTGAACTATTTGAAATAAAAAAAAATACTCATAAACAAGGAACTGGCTGAATGTCTAGCCCAATCAGATATAAAAGACCGCCAAATGGGCGCGACTGTAAAGTTTTATCTGTGGTCAAGCTTTACCTACTCGATACATTTAAACTTAGGTCTATTAATTAAAACAAAGTTAAGTAGTCTACCTAATATGTACAAATTATTATAAAAATACTGGTAGCAGTTATTAAGTACGTGTATTTACATTTTAAATCGAGTATTGGTCGCTGGAGTGATTGTTGTCGCGGACTACTTCAATTCGTGAACAAAAAAAAATCCACTTTGATAAATCTATAAAAATGTATTTTTACTAAGTCATTTATGTTAATAGTAATCACGACTAGTTTGAATAATGATGTTTATTACGTATTCTATGGCAGAATATTATATAAATTAAATAGTTCGCGACAGTGTCTAGCCTATAATTAACTTATAACATAGCCTCATTAAAGCCTCACTGTCTAAGTGTACATATTTCTACACGTATTGCAAGGCATTATTAGAAAACTGTTCATTTAAAAATATTTGTGTTTAATGGCAACACTTTGATTAAAACAAAATATCCAAACGAAATAATAATTATCTCAGACAAAATATCTGATTTGCGAGAATCATAAATATCAGTGATTATTTTTATCGGTCGTAAATTATAGGTCGTAGGTACCTACATTATTTTTACATTATCATGATTTTAATATTAATTATTTGCTAACAATTTATTAACTCACGATATTATCAAAACAAAACACCAGACTATTTTCTGATTTTTCTCACAACTCATTATTATTCATGTAGATATTTATATTTTAATTAAATTGTCGGTTTGGCTGTAAATCAGACTTTACTCACTTATGTGGGTACAATATTATAATGGCACTATTTGGTAAAACTTATAGAATATAAGGCACGTTACAGACTTCAAACAATATGGTAGCGACATCTATCTTTGTCCCACATGGTGCAATTTTTGCAGTATGAGGGACATACTAAATTAAAAATAATGCGTTCCTCATGGAAACTATTTGTGGAAAGTTCTACTGATTTCAAGTCATAACGGGACGGGACTCGTATTTACGCGCAACTTTCGCGGCGCAGCGTATGATAAGACTAACAAAGATAAAATGTCGCTACCAAATCATTTAAAACTCAAATTATTTTAATTCAGCCTTTATGTTCATAGGTACAAATGTATGATTCAAACATTTTGCACCAATCTCTTCATCGGCTAAGCATGGCACTGTTACCAAGTTTCGTGACTGGAATTTGAACCTAATAGCTTGCTACTTAGAGTCTACTGCGGTATTGGGCAGGAGTCCAGTAAGACGTTATGTCTAGACTCCATTTCCGTCCAGTCTCGCTGTTGACCACCTATTGAAACGTCGCGGATGCATCCGTTGAAATTCTTACCACCTTCAGTTGATTCCATTACACCTTCTGAAATATTACATGGATTGGTATAGTTTAGAGTACTTTCGTGTCGAACTGAGGTATTAACATTCAAAGACCGTGAGACGCTTTCTGGAGTGAATTTTTGATTAACGAACGGTCAGCTAAATATGAGTGACCACAGTTTCAGGGCATTCTAGAGGACACTATTTATTCTATCCTAGACTAAGAATTCAAAGAAACCGTTACAGAAAAGCTCGTATCATACAAGTAACAACGAATATGACATACCAGGCAGCCCGCCGATGTATAGCGCAGTTGGCGTGGCAGCAGTATCAGCGGAGTCCAGCAGTAGTGCCGTGGGCGCGTCCCGGACGACGTCCCCGCCGTCCAGCTGCAGCTGCAGCGCCCGCGGCGTGACGCGCGCCCGCAGCGCGTGCCAGCCGCCGTCGCACGCGCCGCCGCCGCCCGCGCCGCGCCACCACACGCGGGCCCGCTCCGCGCCCTGCCGGGACAGCACCACCTGGACACGGTCAATACGAGATACTCAGATACATCCAAATCACACAACAAGCTTTTATTTATTATAGTAACTGTCGTGAGACACTAAATTAACTAAAGATCGCGGGTTACTCACGTAGCTTTTACTTCATTTCATTTAGGTAGTGTTACTTGCAACAGCTAAGCATATAATATGGTTCTTCTAAACGTGAGATCACTTCAATCGGTTTATAAAGATATCTGCTTCAAAATTAAGTGGCAAGATTCCACTTCACAAACATACATACATTGTAAGTTAAATAAACTGTTTTTATACGAATGAAATAATCGTGCTGTATATGTTCTAAATTGGTGCTAACAGCGTCATTTGTAGTCATTTTCCCTAGACACGACTCTAGGGAAAACGATCCTTATTAGTATAGTATTTTTATCCAGGAATAGGTCTGCAAACAAGCAGATGTACCTCTAGAATAGGATAGAATAGAATGTCATTTATTTTTCAATAGATGGTACGCAATCGACACTACCCATAGATACCCGCTCCACCACAAGAGTTACAAGTGCCTGCAGCGGCGTTTATGGAGTAGGGTATTGGATGTTTGGTAGCCTCACTCACACAATAACGTATTATAGTTCAGTACAATGCAGTGCAATAGTGCAGCGTACCGTACCATAGTGTAGTTTAGTGAGGCGTAATGCAACTTATTGTAAATTTGTGCAACGTTTAAAATCACGATTTACGTTACGAGTAATAGTTGACTTACAGCTCCATCTTTAACTTCAAGCAGTAGGCCTGCAGCAGCCAGTAGTACTCCGTTAGGTTCACTAGTCCGGAACTGCAGCCTCAGCTCAGTGGATGCCTCGGAACCGTCTGATGTCAGTAGCCAGGAACTTGACCAGGTCGCATGCGCATCACCTATTCAAAGTACATACATTATTAAAGGATATTATTTAAAAAGGGTGCCACAATTTGTAAGTATTTAACAAAATTGCTTTTGTAGTTTACTTGTTAGGTATAGAGGTATTTATAGCAAAAACTGTTGTTCGAGCCGGAGTCCCGGTAAACTTTTACGTTTTCAAAGGTTATTCTGTTCCATCTTTCATGAAGATTTTTACTTATCAACTTACCTCCGAAGTAAGCAGCCTGTTCTACATTAGGAAAGCACTGGCCGACACCGTGGTGCGCCTGCGCATCTCTCACTAAGTCCTCTGCTCGACCATTCAGTGATACGCGACGGATGCAGCCGCGGAAACCAGGGATACGGGTGATCTAATAGAAAATACGTACTTCATAATTTACTCCTAAAATAAGCTACAAACTTGCTATTAGTGAGGTGTATGTTCAGTCCATCAGGTGACAAGAATAAGAATAGAGAACAATAATTTGTGCATTAACAAACCATCTACAATAAAATCATAGTATCGGACCAATAATAGAAATACGTAATGAACACTCACAGCATTAGGCAGATTAGGTAGTGCAGGTGGAGGTGGTAGACCAGCTACATATAGCCTCTGCGCCCTGGCAGCGGCCCCCCGTACAGTGGCGGATGCCCCTGCGCATGCCAGCCAGGCTCGGCCCCGCGTTACTTTCAGCGACACCTGTCGCCAGGCGCCGTCACTGACAGTGGGGGGAAGGGTCACTTCCTTCCGCTTGCGCCCGCGCACCACCAAGCGTAACTTGCCCTCACGTAGCATTAGGCACATGAAGTGCTTTGGTTTTGCTTTCGAACCCTGTTGAAATGTGTTGTGTAGTTGGAAAAAGTGAAATGATTACTCTTCAGTAATTATTCAATTACTTTTTCACACTTTTTACAGTTTTGTACAATTCAATTAAAAACAATAAGGCAGATTATTTATACAAAGGAAATAACATCACGCTTTTTATCCCCGAAGGTGTAGGCAGAGGAGCACATTACGACACTTAATGCCACTGTAAAATACTCATTTTTCACTATTAATGTTATGAGTCTCATGTAATAGGGAGTGAGCCTATTGCCATATGCCGAGCACAATTCTAGACTCGGTGCTACTACTGAGATTTTTTAAAAACCCAGTAATACTTTACTTGTCTCGGGAATCGAACCCAATACCCCTTGCCCGGCAGCCGCACTTGCAACCACTCGGCCAAAGAGGCAGTCAAGAATAATATCGGAAAATAATATATCAATTCGCAAATCACAGTACAGCTCTGGATTATATAGGTAAGAACATGATTTCAAATTGTAATTACAAGTATCAATCAATCAGTAATCAGTAGTACATACCGGTGCCAGTAACAACAGTCCATCAGTAGCATATGTCCGTATCTGCAGCGTGATGGCAATATCACCACGTCTGCGCGTGCGCAGCCAGGCGTGGCTATGTGGTACGTCGCCAAACTTCACCGCGCCTGCCTCCACAGTGTACGATGATGTCTAGGGAATGTCGACTTATTAAATTAATTATAATTTAAAAACAGTATTATTGGCAATTAGACTGCATGCAATAAAAAAGTAAAACTTAGCTTGTAAAGTGAGTATGGCGACCCAGAATTTTTTGAGATCGCATACGGATATAAGAGTTACATAGGAGTAAACGAAACGCTCCCGAAACGCTGACAAAAAAAATCGTTTTTACAATTTTAATCGTTTTTGTTTCCATGTTATTCATGCAAAGTCAGTCTTTAGCTGTTGATTACAACTATTATTAAATAAATGAAACATTTAATTACTTATTTTATAAAAATAAAACATGTTTTTACCATCCATTGACATATAGGTACTAATGGACATGCCTTAGAGATGAGAATTGTGGCACTCCGAAAGAAAGAGAGGAAACGAAGTTTCGGTCTATCTTTATCTCTCTCTAAATAGTACCATAGTTAAGACGTTAGCGAGAAAGAGATAGCGCTAGTCCGAAAGCATAGGCCATCTCTCTCACTCTTTTCAAACCAAAAAATACTGTAGATTATAGACATACGGCATGTCCATTAGTATTATGTCGATGATACCATCATTATTTTTCTTCTCAACACTTTTGTATTCCAATGGATATTAATGTACCTAGTTACTGGATGATAAAAATACAGTACCTTAGTACATGTGGGCGCGGCGTCATGTTGTGCGTGCTGTGTGGGGGGTGGAGGGGGTGCAGCCCCCGCCCCCTCCTCCGCACGACCCAACTGGGCGCCGTGCCATGACACTGCTGTCTCTAGACCTATCAACCTGGAGAAATAAATAGTTATAATAATAGGTAATTAACCCTTAAGATTAAGACAAAACAGGTTT
Source organism: Spodoptera picta (assembly GCA_038387885.1). Taxonomy (NCBI): domain Eukaryota; kingdom Metazoa; phylum Arthropoda; class Insecta; order Lepidoptera; family Noctuidae; genus Spodoptera; species Spodoptera picta. The sequence continues at coordinate 1,429,161 of JAZHFQ010000271.1, forward strand.
ATTTGAAAAACTTCGTATCTGGAGAGAACTTGAAACTTTACAAAAATACAACGTAACCGAACATCATGCGTTTTTGTCCCCGAAGGAGTAGGCTGAGGTGCACATTACGGCAGCGCTTAATACCACTGTACAATGTAACACCCACTTTTCACTATTTTGTGTTCTGAGTCCCATGTAATAGGGGTGAGCCTATTGTCGTATACCGGGCACAATTCAAGATTCCGTGCTACAATTGACATTTTTAACAACAACAAAAAAACAACATAGTTTAAATGTAAAGCTACCCACAGCACACATAGATCAATAACATGCATTTATTCTACTTCTGTACTCTCGGATCCGTAGTTGCTGACACTAACCTTATTTTCTCTAGATTTTATACTCAACTGTACAATAATAGAGGTAGAAGGTTAAGAATTATCATAGAACGTTAACAATCGAAATCTGCTATTTCTTCTATACTCATGTAAGAATAAGTAGGTAAAACTCACTCGGAATCCACGATGAAGTCAGCGATGGTTCCTTTGAATGACTCCAGTGGTATCCCCGGGTGTGTTACCCCCTTCACCCCCGCGAGGAACAGTCCCCCAGGTCGTGGGGGGTAGGCCCCTCCTGGAAGCGCGCCTCGAGCTAACCGCTCGTCATCCACCCATAGTTCTAACTGGAATACAAGTTAAAATGTTAATCAGTGAATTATTTTAATTTTTATTTCATTAAATCAACTGCATGCGTAGCAATAAACTAGAGGTATGTGTATTTGTGTAATACTAAGAAAGTTGTATCATTATTATGTCTAGATTGTATTTGTATTATAATTTCATAGGAGAGTGACTCGTTTTTGTTTTTTTATGTTACTTTTAAAAGAATGAAGCTTGAATAGTTTTAAAACATGAAAATGATGGTACATATAATTTACCTGTTTATGCATCCTTATTATCGTCACAGTGTGCATCCTCCCGTCATCGAACCTGGTTCCGTTGGTTCGCAAGCGTATCTCTCCTTTACCAGCCGCTGCCACTAGTTCTATCTCGCCTACAAAATTTGAATTCAAATAAAAGTTGCTACAAGCTTGGCAGCTATATTAACAGCTATGTCTTGCCATTAACAGCGTACAAATACATCAAAGTAATTTACTATTTATAATTATGAAATTATGATTATATTTACATATATGAAAAAATATAATATGATAAATAAAAAAACTGAAATTAAAAGATTATTGGCACTAGTTGTACCAAGTTTCTGTCAAAAACAGAGATTAATCTAGAGATTTAGGAATTAGATCGGTCATTAATCTCAGCCGTGAAATTCAACTCTTGAATTTATTAGATTTTTGTAAATTTTTTACTTCAAGCGTTTTAAACATACCTGCAATCAACACGAGTGCGAGGTAGTGCAAGTCCTCTGGTGAGTCAGGGGCGCGGTACAGTATCACTCCCCCCTGCGCACGCGCACTGAATGACACGCCCAGCTCTGTCTTACGGTGGAGTGAGGGGGACGGGAGCTCTATGTAGCCTTCGCCTGATACAATCGCTGAACGAAGTGTCTAGGGATTAAGAAAAATAAATTACAGAATAAGTATTACTTACAAAAATAATAATGATAGCTTCTATAAAGAAATAGTAATGTATTTAACATTAAGCGTAATGCAGCAAAAACATAAACATACAAAAAATACATAAAGTTTCTACATTATTAAATTATGATGAGCTTACAATAAGGTTCTAAACGACAAAAACACATGTCTCACCCTCTCCCCACAGCGTGGCTCCAGACCGTGCCTAGTGGGGGCATCCAGCAGGTCGTACCCAGCGCGGTCCACGGTGACAGCGCCGACACAGCCCAGCAGTGGAGGGGCGGGCGCCGCGGCCCCTCGGCCCGGCGGGACGCCCCCCAGCCAGTAGACGGCGGCGGCGAGGTCAGGCAGCGCGGCGGCGGCCTGCACGGGGGGTGCGGGGGACCCCAGCGTCTCCTCGCCGTTCACGCGCAGGCTGCCTGCCACAGGACCACCTCAATACACATGCTACACGACATTTCTCGGATCTCCAGTAGTTTTAAGATTATTTAGAGTTTTAGACATCACATTTTAAACATGGGATTGGCCCCGTCTCGACCGGATTGATACCCTGGCCTCACAAAAACGTACTTGTATTGTGGAACAACATTAACGTTGTATGCCCCATCAGCTATGCGAGTGAGGTTATTTATTGAACGCCTGTTTTTTCCTCCCATCCACAATGGGCAAATTCCTATCCCCAAAAGGCTGGCAATTTGTAACGCCTTGCCTCTAGTATTGCCAGGATGTCAATGGATAGTGAAGTTTTTGGTTGGTCTACTCATTTGCCATCTTATCTCATTGTGGATAGCCGTGGGCGGCATTAGTTGATTACCATAAAGTCCCGTCTGCTGTCCTGTCCCAAAATCGACTGCCTCGAAGAGAATAGATAGTGACTTATTTATTATTTTTACATCACTTGATTCACTTGCTACCAACTAAAGTTCAATGACAATTGCCAGAGCTGGCGAGCACGTTACCTTTCTCGAGCTTGTTGCTGGCGAAGACCCTGGTGGCCTGTACGTGCGCGGGCCGGCCGGCGCAGTGCGAGCCGGCCGCCGTGATCTGCAGCCGGGACCCGCCGTACTCCACGTCGAACACTACGCGACACGACCGGAGCCACACTGACACTGAACGGTTCTGGAGGAAAACATTATAATTTTTAATTTCTTTATTTTCTTTAATTAATTCTTTCTAAACACAAACATTTTGTATTTTTTATGTTTGATGAGCCGACGTTTGACCACTATCTCGCCTGGTGGTAAACGATGATGCGGCCTACGATAAAGCACATTGCCCCATAAGGAACCTATTCACTAGGGCCTTGAAGACACCCAGGTGTCAGGAAATACAGATCTATTGATAGGTCAAGTATGTAGTTATTGTCAAGAGGATTTTGCAAGTTGATATATTTTCATAAAATACCAACACGTAATAGCGACGTAATCGCTCCGTTTCATCTGATGTAAGTAAAGGTTCCAGATGTCTGGATTGCCACAAATATGATGGTTTACCGGTCATAATGAGACAGTGGCTTCGTCGAGTCTTTTTCTCAGAACAATGGCGCAATTATCCCAATTTTCTAAAGGATACTTAAGTGTTCACTTACGATACGAACATGACAACCATAACTTTAGTTGCTAACAATAGTAGTAAAAAAATAAAATTATACATACGTTAGCAGTATCGAGTGCCATGAACAGCAGAGCATCTTCGTCCCTGGTCCGGAATGTGAATGCGACACTGAACTGCCTCCTGTCAGCCGGGCGGGCCCTGGACCGAGCCAGCTCCACGTACCCGGCACCGTTGAACCACACCATCGACGGCTCGCTGCCACGTCCACTGTACCATCTGGAAATAGAATATCAGCATCATTATCATCATTAGCCAGCAAATGTCCACAGTTGAACAAAGCCCTCCCTTTAAGGGAAAGAAGCATCGCAGTTAGTTGAGTTTTTTTCTCATATCGTTAAAGTGTACAACTGATTAAGTGCCGCTAAAATTAGTGCCTCATTTGTATTTTTATTGAAATATGGAACTCCAAGTTTGCATGACGTGTTCAATTCTACTGTAATTAGGTATTTATTGGTAAGAAACATTTTTGCTTGTTTCCTGAATAAAATTAATTAAATAAAAATGTATTATACATACCTTTGCGTGCAACCAGTACACTGTGCATCACGTGGTTGGTGAGCGAAGTTCCACAATCCGAGCGTCCGCTGGTCCGAATACAGCGCGTGTACGCAGGCCGGTAGCCCGGGGCCCGACGTGGGGCCCGTAGTGGCTGGGTTGGCGGCCCCCAGCCACAAGCGACGGGGGCGTAGACTGTGTGCCCGCGGGGCGCTAGAGTTACGCGCAGTGACGGCGTTGGCGCCAGCTTTTTCCACCACTAACTGTACCGAGTTCCATACCCTGGTAACAGACATCACAACTTACTTATACGTATTTACCAAGCATTAGTACTGTATGACTTCAATACATTATTGAAGTTTAGTGGTGAGGGTGAATAAGTAGGTATTGCTCCTTAGTACAAGTCAAAGCACTGACTTGATGTCGTCAGGAAAATTACTGAGCTGTTTAAAACAATAATAGTCGAAAAAAATAGAAAACATCATTTAATGGGTAAAGTGCACACACACGCACACAATACCATGTTTTAAAGATAATCTACTTTCACATGTACTAACCGTTCAATCTCCACCCTGTAGGAAGTATGGTCTGCATCATCATGCGTGTGTTGCAGTATCTCAGGATGCACAAGCTCCCCCTCCCCGCCCCCCAGCTGCCACGACAGGTGCAGCTTGCTGTTCAATACTGATAACTTCATGTAACGCTCCGTATTCTGTGTACGTTATAAATTAAAAAAAAGGTAAAATACGATGAGGTAAAAGTAAATAGTTACTTTGAAAAAACATTTTTTATCTGTTTGAAGTTTAGCAGTACAAAGGCATGTATACTCCTTTTCTTATCCAAGCACAGTCTTTCATACGTATTGAGTTTGATCATTCATACATTTTGGTGAATCAGTAAAATCATAAACTAACGAACCATGTGAGTAAGGCTACCGGAGATCTAATCCCCTTCTCTCTTGCCCAAAGCCCAATGCACTAGTGACGCCACTGGTGTTGCGGGTGTCCATGGGAGGCGCAGATTCTTTAGTATTAGGTAATTCGACAGTTTGTTTGCAATAAAAAGAAGATATAGCGTTCAAAGTACCTGTGTATCATCTCCGAGATACAGTAGAGGTCCGTCCCTGACCTTGTTGTCGAATGACAGAGCGAGTGCCAGGCGAGTGACGGCGGGGGACGCTGACGTCACACTGTAAGCGCGTGAGCAGCCTACGCCCGCGCCCGGGACTGATGTTAGGGATACTGAGATCTGGAAACATATTTTGTTATAGTATCTTATAATTGGGTAGTTATTTGTAAGTAAGTATGCAGTATGCGCGGACCGTGTGCGCGGCGTGTCGCGCGCGCGCCAGCTTGTGCCGCAGCAGGGCGAGCGCGGGCCGCAGCAGCGAGCGCGCGGCGGCGTGCTGCAGCGCGCGCGCCCGCGCCGCGCCCGCCAGCGCGCCCGCCGTCTCCGCGCCGCGCACTGTGTTACTGCGGATCTGGGACACTGCGGGGAGAAGGTAATTATGCAAACAAACATTTTTACTGAAGGTAGTTAAAATAAAGATTTTTTTGAATTCGATTAGAACAAGTTAAGAGTTATTGCGTCCCAATAACATTAACTGTTTTAGATCCCGCAATAAAATTGCAAAACAAAAATAGTTTTCCAAACCAAGAAAACCATAATAATTAAACCCACTCACCATGCTCTTGCGCAGCTCCTAGCGCGGTATCTCCATGTCTCTGTAACTCAGTGAGCTGTCTTCTCAAATGGTATCTGACCCTCCTCCGGAGCTCACTGGCCTCATCGTACAGTACCCTGGTGCTGGTGAACACCCTGTCTGCCTGCTCGTTGGCTGCCTGAAGGATCTCCTGCACGTTGGCCTTGGGTCGGCCACTGAGCTCCCTCTCCTGCCATCCGAGACCTCTCAACACGACGCTCACTACGTCAGCTCCGCGGCGCAGATGTTCTAGTTGGTTTCTTAACTCTGTAACAATGGTTTTTAAGTTAATATTGCAATGAACACCGGTTATTTCCAATGAAATGAGTCTATTTGTAAGTCAATACTATGTAGATAACAAACAATATGACGATGATTATGGTAGAATATAAAGAAGTATCTTAGGTAATTGTTATGTTTTCGGCTTACTCAAGTAGCTGTTTGACAAAGAACTCGACTAGCTTCAAGCTATTCTAGAGGCTTATATTCATGAGCAGCATTCTGAGTTTAATAAGGCATCTAAGGACTGGTATTCTGTAGTTCTTGCTAAACCAAAACATTATTTAAAGTACAAGTATCTCTTGCTTATTTACACGAAAGTCGATATAATTATTTTTACAAGCTTCAACTAATCATTTCAATCATCATTGTCATCAAGTCTACCTCTGAGCTTAGACTCATCCCAAACTTCCAGGTGTACTGGTGGAAAGTGACAGGCATATAGTACCTACTCTACTACCTCCTGTAAAGTTTAATGTAAGTTAATAACAAAATAAAATGAAAGTATACCATCAGCCTTAGCGAGCACTTGTTGTCCTCGTGCCTTTAAGTCTTCCGAAGTCTGTCGTCCAGTAGCAGCAGACTGCGCCAGCGACACGCTGCCGTGCACCTTGGCGGCGGCCGCCCCGGCCGCGCGGCCCGCCTCCTCCGCCTGCAGCGCCGCCTCGTGGACCAGCGCCGCCACCTGGGACCAAGCCTGCGCTGCTGATACTCCCAGCGAGGCTGCCGCACGACTGCCCGCGAATAACCTGGAAAATCATTTTTTGGTTTAATATGCTGGTGTGAAAATTGTTGCGTCGAGTGAAGTCTTGAAGATATGTAAAACAACCAAACATAATAAGACATAGTACACATGCATAAACTGTGATCTATTTTGTCTTCTTTTGCGTAACTTCAAAATATAATCGAACCTTTATTCCCATATTAAACTGTCAAACACCAAGCGGTCACCGGTGACCGCAACCTATTGTTCTATAATTGTGTCTACAAAACCGGTACTCGACGAGTTAAATAGTAGCTCACAAATAATATAGCACTTTCTAAACATACGCCGTCTCGTTTCGTTTAATTTTAATGTAAACCGACCTTGTTTGTACAAAGTCCTCAGGATATTTGAATGGCACAACTTATTAAAAAAATATTTTCGCTCTCAGATAATATTACCTTTTATACTCTTTAGCTTTGATTCCCAACTCAGCAACATGTTTCTCCACGGCATCCAAGTATTTCTGCTTGTACACGGGAGTGAGGTTGTAAAGGATGCCCTCCTTCTCCTCCGCAGCCTTGGTCAGCACCGCCAGCTCTGATACTAATGCTGGGAACCTGATACCCAGAGTCTGACCCTGGAGTAACGAGCTCCGAATCTCGTCCGTTATATTGTGCGCTGATAATATTGTGATGTCCTAGGGGCAACATATTACAATATTAAAAGTTGTTATAAACATAACAATAAAAACTTATTTGTTTTCTAAAATGCCAATAAATTACAGCGAGATTGAACTAGATCGCAACGCTTACATCTAAGCTAAAAATTTTCAATTTTGAGTATGCTGTTTAAACTTATTATTTACCGCACACTTTCAAATTAATTATCTACGTTTAATAACTTTTCTACATTTATATACTTTACTCTTAGGTTCTTTATTTCAAAATTATAGCAACTTAGGTATATGTTATTGGACTTACCTCCAGCACAAGTCGGCATTGTAGCCCCAGATCCCTGAGTGCAGCTAGTCGTGGTCGTACTTGCACCTTGAGCGCGGCGACAGTATCATCAGCCCTCCACACAGTCTCCGCCAGCCTCTGTAGCTCTGCAGCCTTCATCTCCCAGGTATCTAGTGAAGATCTCAGCCTCGCCAGCCGTCTGTATGTGTCTTGAAGTCTATAATTCCTTTCCTGTACTGCCGTTGATTGGAGATGTGCCTGCGATTTTATTGTAAGTATTGTCATTAGACTTCATTATTTCTTAGCTTTTTTTAATTACCCTATAAGTACTAGGAGTTTCTCCTGTGTCGTTAACATACACATGACACTTAGACCCACAAATAACAAGATGTGGATCACACAAAGAGTTGTTCCGTGCGGGAATCGAACACTCTAAAAGTTGTGTGGCAACCAGTAGCGAGGACAGCGCGCACTGTGCAGTTTAGAGTTTCAATTTTTTAACAATTTCATGATTGTTTTAATAGATAAATATAAAAATATTTCTCTGCAAATGCGAATATAATAACTACTATTCTTGTAATATTTATACTCAGTACTCACAGAATCAAACACATCGTTGGCGCCGGTCACGTAGTCAATAAACTTGATATCCTTGATCTGTCGCAGTAGATGGCGTGCCTCCTTTATCGCCCTATGAGCACTCAGATGTTTCTCTCCTCTCGCGAACTCATCTAATACTGCCACTAACTCGCTGACTTTCCTTCTGACTTTTAATACTTCCTCCAAAGCAGACATACTCTCCAGACTCAAGTAGTCAGCATCCTTCTCTCTTCTTTGAGCTTCAGTCTTCAAAGTATTCGCTTCCGTGAAGATTCTATGTTCAGCATTTTCTAGGTCTCCTAATATGTTTTCTAAGTTTTTCGAATGTACTAAATTATTCCTTAAGTGTTCGAGACTAGATCTAAGTACAGTGGCGTTGTGTGAGAACTCTCGTACTGTGGCGAATGGTTTCGGTATACGACTCAGTTCCCTTGGATCTGCTTTGGTACGTAGTTCTGCTGTTAGCGTCTCGACTGAGTCTAGGAGAGTTTGGGTGCAGTTGTCGCACGCTGAAAATAAAGTATGCGTTTAGAATACATGAATTCATGCTAAGGTAATTAAGATATGACTGCTGGGGTAGCAGGCAGATGTGCAAAAGATACAGAGGCAATGGCAAGGAGTAGGCACAGGTTGAAGTATTTAGTCAGGAAAAGTCTGATACTTCCTTTCACTATACACAGGGTACGAGGAGTCATAATTTCCAACCTTACAAAAAGTACCTAATAAGTTAAATAACTTTTTGGTAGGAGAATACTAACGTCTGCATCCATTATCATCCATGTAAGTCCTGGGCGGTCTGCACTGATCGCAGCGTGGTCCGGTGGCGAAGTCTCTGCAGTGGCAGCGGCCCCAGTGGTCGCAGGTGGGGCCCAGACTGCCGGCCGGGTCGCATGCACACGCTACACAGGGGCCCGACACATCGCCCTCACGCCGCCACCCTGCTGCACATAGCTCGCACTCCGGACCTGTGTAGCCTGTGAGGTAACAATAAATGTGATTTTAAGTGAACTAATTCATAACACATCCATTCGAAAATTAACATTAATTTTAACAGAGACCGTTCGTTATACGCACGTAGATGTATGTTTATGAGTCAAGTATTCATACAAAATGTGTATTACTTAGCATAATATAGCTCCTAAAGTGTGTATTTTGAAGTACCCACCAGGTTTACAGAGGCACTGTAGTTTGCCATCATGCATGACGCAGGAGTCTGCGAAGTTCCTGGCGCGCTCGGGGCAGGGACAGGGCTGGCAGCCGCCGGGGGCCCCCGGGGACCCATAGTGGCCCGCCGCGCACTCCGCACACCGGGGCCCGCCTGTACCACCTGTGCAGTTCTACGGAGCAGACGGATTTGTCGTTTACAAAATTTAATAGTACACGACTTTGAAACCATCCCAAATATTTTTTAAGTACGAGACCAGCATACTGTCTTAAACTGTTAAATAAATTGAACAAATTTTCAATTTTTAAAGGCGTAATATTTATTCTGCTGTGGCATTTTCGACCTAATGTGATGCAGTTGAAAATCCATGAAAAATTATTAATTTTTCATGGATTTTCTAAGCTTTTCTTTTCTTTAAGCTTGACGTTGAGTCTGTTCACATTACAATGATTCTTATTAGGCAACTCACCAGACACTCTCCAGTATCAGGATGGCACTCAGTGGCCCTGCCATTGCAGATGCAAGGCTGAGCTTCCTCGTCCAGTTTGATGACGATGGTACCGGCCACCGTCGACATGTGCACTGTGGGTGGAGGCATCCAGAACCCGATGGCAGGAGTCTGGCATGAGCTGGCCGAGTACCCGCGGGGACAGTCACATAGTTCCACACCTAATGCTGGTTCGGACCGACTTAGGCCGGGAATTGCCGTGTCTAATGATACGTTGAGGAGCCTAGACACACAGAAAAAAGAATTCATTTTTTTTCTTTTTATTTATGACAGCATATTGCCGTTTCACTAAAATAAGTTAGTCAGTTTAAAAACAGGTTTAGACTTCTATTTCAGAGGCACTGTTGAATTTTTATTAAGATATTTAAATGTAGACTCACAATGCATGTATATGCTCAGTGTGTGTGGGTGCCCTGGTAGTGACCCGTACGAGCAGTCTGTCCACGCGACGCAGCGCCAACATTAGCGCGGCCCGGGACCCGCGGGGGCCCAGAGTACGGCCCCCGCCACGGACCGACCACAGTGACTCGTGGAGACGCACCACGTGGGACCCATTTATTGCTGGATCAAGCTGAAGTAATTGAACAAAGTTATAAGTTTTAGAGGTGAGCATCTTACATAAATAAAAATAGGTTTTCGTATAAACATGAGTTCAGCATTTCCTTATAAATATTCTAAGAAAAAACACCGATTGAACAATGACCAAATCTTACGATTTATGAAGCTCTGCATTTCACTCAACTGAACCTACTGCTATTTCAAATCGACCAAATAAGAATAGACATACACCATTACACAATCATTACTCACCTCGAAATAATCAAGCACGATGTTCTTACTGTACAGCCTCACGAGAGGGAACCGGTCCAGCACCTCCTTACTCAGCTCGACCCCTCCCTCCTCTTCCACGCGGAACCTCAGGGACCCGCCGTAGGAGGTCACTCGGTCCCCTACGAAGCGTTTGTCTAGTTCTACGTAGACAGGGACAGGGGGCCAGGGGAGGGAAATTGTGGCATCCGCTGTGTGAGTGTGGATGGCTAGGAGGGAGTCCTGGTCCATCTGAGAAGGAAATTGTATGTTTAGTTTTCTAAAGTGATGAACTATAGTGGTTGGAATTTTTTCGTTTATGAATGCGATGGATTATCCATACTTGATTACTTGATTATACATAAATTTTCGGTTAACAGAAACTTTGATTTTCAGTTTTACGAATATTTTCAGCCACTGATAATGGGAAACACCGTTAGAGAGTTTAAAACGTTACATTATGTTTATGATTAACGGAAAACAAATGAGGTACTAACGGTAGTAATGACATCATGCGGCGGTCTCTGTAGCGTGACATGCAGTGGTGCGGCAGCGTGCAGCGCAGCGCGCGCGAGCTGTGCCTGCCGACACTGCGCCGCGCGCCCGAAGCAGAAGCACGCCGTGCAGCCCACTGGGTTCTGTGCTGACAGACCGAACGTACCCTCCAGGCATTCTGAACACTTCTCGCCTACTACATTTTCCTGTAAACAGAATTATGATTAGTGATCACTCAAAACTTGTTCATTGTTGAACAAATGCCACCCGGTACTTTCAAATAGTAGTGCTTCTTCTGTCAAGGGGTCCAAATCTCCAATTAGTAGGAATTAGTTTTGGGGGAAAAGACTTGGGATCTATAGAGGAGACTAAGTTTCAAAAAAAAGGTCGACCTACTTCAATTTATTGAAAAAAGTTAAAATTATTAGAAGCAATTTGATAGATTGGAATCTGTAAATTATAAGCCTTACCTTACAAGAACACCGTCCCCACTCGTCGCAAGGACAGAGCCCGTCCTCGCAGTCTCTAGAGCCTGCAGTATCACACTGGCAGGGCCGACACTTGGCTCCGTAGTGGCCGCGCGCGCACTGCTCGCATGTGGGTCCTTCCCAGCCCGCGCGGCACTTACACTGACCGGACTGAGGGTCGCATGTGTCTGTGGGCAGTGGAGAATATATTTGTAAACCTATGGTTAAAGATGATGGAACAGTAAAAAAGAAAGACAATTTATATTTATGTATAGGCCGCAACCGAGCAGATCGATTACTCCCGCACCACAAGAGAAGTTACAAGAGCGTTGTCTATATTTTGGGAGTAAGAAGTTTTAAATTTGGGAGATTTGGGGATTGAAGATGAATAACATCTATTTCTCTACAATAAACGCCCTTTTTTCTTATTTTGTCTTGTTATAAATATGTATAAACTTACTAGAGACTGCGCCCGCGCCACAGTTGCAAGGCCTGCAAGTGTTGCCCACGGCCCAGTACCCGCGGGCACACTGCCTGCAGCCCGCGCCCATGGACCCCGCCGGGCACACACACCGCCCACTGTGCGGGGAGCATACCTTTCCGTCTGTGCATTCTGGACACGCTGTATCACGAGGAACATAAAAATAATACTATATTAGTCAAGAAGTCTTAAAAGAAGCTAATTTAATTCTGAAGGCAAGTTTACCAATGTTAGTTACTAAGTAACTATAGTTGTTTCAATCTGATGGTTCAATGTTGTCGTAATTGTACTATAAATTGACTGGTTTTTGTATCCTTCTAGAAACACAAAGTTCCACTGTGAATCAGTTCGCATGAGAGAAAACAAATAAAAGTACTCACGTAAACATCCAGTAGGTCCGAAACCGTAGTACCCAGGGAGACAGGTGTCGCAGTGTCCACCACCAACGCCCTCTGCGCAGGCGCAGGCTCCTGTCTCCGGGTCGCAAGCTGACGCGCCGGGGCCGCACGCGCAGCGTCGACACCCGCCTAGGTGTAGACCCCAATAGCCCTCCTGACAAACAAATAAATAAACACTTAAAATGCTAAGTTTCATTAATTAACATGAAACTATCGTTTCGAATGAAAGCGTTTTGTTTGTTGACGCCGGTAGATTTGATAGGCCGGCTAGATTTGACATCAACATACATTATTTTGTAATAAACTCGTGTTAAATATTAATTTTACCTCTATAAAGTCGTATATCACAGACAAGTCATTAAAAATGACTACACATGTAACTTTAAATTTTAGTTTACTTTTTTGGCATAGACTCTACACACAGACTAGCTCAGATATTTTTTTAAAAATATGAAATGAAGTCGTAACCCCATTGCCTCATTTTAATCTAAAATTAATCACATCTTGAGATCTCAGCATCTGTTTATGCTGATCTATCAGTCGAGTCGTAATGGCAGATTGGCAGAATGCCATGAGACGACCATAGATAATACCTACATATTGCGCAAAGATCATCGTATACCGAAACTAAAATGGTA